>JAJSPL020000002.1:1200000-1800000 GCA_021272945.2 Cytospora paraplurivora | reverse complement strand
GTTATAGGTAATCCATATATGGAGATGTATACAATATCGTTTTGATTTTCTGAACCTCTCAAGCCCTATTGCTCTGTCGAAGGAGTACCACCTTTGTATGTAAAGTTCCTGGAAGACGAAGCTGCCCAAATAGAAAAATCGTCCAAAGGCTAATACCCCTGAGATTTCTCCCAATTCACCAATTTCGTGCCTCAAAGTCGTAAACGACGTGTTTCGCCGGATTGGGTATAATCTCGAGCAACCTCCACCGCGAAGAGGGAAAAAGAATCGAAGTCGCCACAAGTGGCATGGGAGGCATCCGTCCAGTGCTGATGCGGATCACACAAACGTGTCTTGAAAGGGCGAATGTATCGCCCATATCAAACAATAAACACTATATGCTATCCCAACATGGAATAGCGATGGTTGTATGTATGTACAGTCCCCCGAACAAAACAACCTCAAAAAGTATATACATAAGATAGGCGACGGGTGAAAGTAAGTAACAAATCAAGCAGCGTCAAAACTATGCAGAAGTCGCCGAACGTTGTGCTCGCCCTGGATTCATGACTACTGGGGGGCTTCCTCTGTAGCCCCTGACTGCAGTATGAGAACGATGTGCCACATCCCAATCATACATCCCAATCAGAGGCGTGCAAAGATGATGCCTCGAGAGTCTTCTTCCAGACAAAGTATGAACAGCGAATGAGAACATCCAATGGACGGCGGCTGGTAGTCGGGGAAATATAATATTCTAGAGACATTATATACCGAGGAGGAAGAAGGCCCCTCAGTATAACAGTGCGGCCCCGACAAAGGCGATGGCCAAGCCAGCAATTGCGGCTCGTCCCTGATCAGGACTCACTGCATCACTCTTGGACGAGGTCGTCGCTACGGCTGCCACAGCGATGGTGGTAATGTCCACCATTCTGGGAAAATTGCCCGATGCCATGCCACTCTCGTGGAAGATACCGTCGTTGAGTGTCGTGGGGGAGGTAAGCGTACTGCTCACGAGTTGGATAGCTGTCGGGGAAGTATCGTTGCTGCTCTTGATTGCCCCTGAGGGCATCGAAATTATCTGAGTTGTTGTACGATGTCCTTTTGTTGAACTTGTCGGAGTCGGATCCTTCAGGTAAGTCGAATCACTCAGAGAAGTCGTGTTTGTCAAGTCACTAGAGACACTCAGAGATGTCGAGTTTCTCAAGTCGGTCGCATCACCCAGAGAAGTTATGTTTGTCAAGTGAGTCGAATTGCTCAGCGATGTCATGTTCGTCAAGTAGGTCGAATTGCTCAAAGCTGTCATATTTGTCAAGTAGGTCGAGTTACTCAGAGATGTCGTGTTTGTCAAGTAAGTTGAGTTTACGAAAGAGGTCGAATTCTTCAGAAAACTCAATATTATCGAAGAAGTCGAAGATGTCGAAGAAAGGGCCATAGTCGAAGTTGAAGTTGGATCTGGGGTAGTGGCATCTGCGGGAGATACGACCCTGAGAGTCTTGGCCTTCGTCGTCGTTTCTGCTGCCGGGGAGTGGTGAGGACTTCTCGTCGTTTCAACCTTGGCAGTCTTATGAGCTTTGTGTGTGGGTTTCATTCGAACGGTTGTAGGACTAAGGGGTTCCCTCTCTTCATCATCGGTGCCGGAGAGACTACCATCTGTTGCGTCTGTGCCGGAGGGATTGCTCCCTTGATCATCGGTGCCGGAGGGACTGCCCTTTGTTTCATCGGTGCTGAAGACAACGATGTTTGCAGACGCACCCTGTGGGACGGTCACCACGCAGAAATCGGCACCTCCAGCTCCAGCAGCCGCTTCGGCGCTCCAGACAACGCCGAATTCGTTGAAACTTGGGTCGATTTTGCAAGGTAGGCCGTTACAGTTGCCATCACACTCGATCTCCAGACCGAAGGATGGTTTGACGCCATAGAAGTCGCCCGTGTATGTAGGATTATAGCCGATCTTGAGCCAGGTGTTCCCTGAAGAGTCTTGGTTGGCCCCAGCGACGTATGGACTCCAGTTTCCAGTGGGGTGTGAGCCTGTTCCCCAGGCGCAGGCTTCCTCGGTCGACCATCCAGGTGGGTTTATGTAGAAGTGAGACGCAGTTGAGTCCCAGTAGGATGGCCCCGGAACGGCAATGATGGCGCTGTCCGACACGCACGTAGGAATCAGCATCGCCTCATTTCCTGGCAGAACCGTTTGACAGAATGCGACTGGATCCCCACAGTTGTTGACAGCGCGGACGTTTCCAACGCCCTCAACGCAATATGGTTGATGCGGAAACGGCTTGACAATATTGCCATGTTCGTCACAGTACACTCCGCCGTCCATGGACTCGGGGTACTGATAGGTGGTTCCTTGCCTCCATTGGTTCATTACCATCCCAGGCTCGCAAGCGTAGGGGCAATAAGAGCCTGCCGTGCACTCCTGGTTCGGACTCATCGCCCAACCCCTGTTCAGTGAATTGGGAGTGATGGCCACGAGACCATATTCACCCTCGGGAAAGGCGCATTGACCGGACCGATTGACGAGCTGGCCCCGCGGCTTGAGAATCTGGGAATCTTGGTCAATCACATGGTCTTGTTGAGCGTGGTTACTGCTATGGTGATGGTGTGCATGGCGATGAGCTTTTGATGCGAAGGCGTTTTGGGCGGCCAGGCCAAGCAAGGCTGAGCCAACGGTGGCTCTAACTGCTGCTGGTCTCATCGATCACGAGAATGTCAGTTTGAGGAGCGTGGAGTAAAGATCGTGGGCAGCACAAGGCCGCAAAATCAGTGAATTCGTCAGGGTATGGTTGTTCTGATGGCCAAGAAAGCGCGATATCGATGTCTTGAACCTGGGAGCGCGTGGGTTTTGTTGTTCCATTCTAGGCCCATGACGCTGTGATTGCATTCTTCAACCAAGACATTAATAATACCGACTACGAATAACAGTAAAGTCTTGGCCAACAGATCTAACCCGGAACAGGCACTGAAAGAGTGGAAGTCTGCTTGCAGACTAAAGAAGGGGAACGAGTGTGGACGGTTCGCAGAGAGATGGCCGGCTAAGTGCATCACCACAGGTGAGGAAGCAAGGAATGAGAGACGCCATGGTAAGAAGGGGTCAACTATACACGATATTATGCAGGAGGGGAGTGGTCGGCTGCAAACAGAATACCGGAGGAAAGTACCTACATGGTAGTATCTCTTGCCCCTGCCCCTTTTTCACTGTCATCCGCATTTTGGCCCTCTATAGTGTGACATCCTGGGAGCTGTCAAGATGTCTTGATGTCAAACACTGTCCATCTTGAACCACGCATCGTGTGTTTATTTCCAACCAAATCAAAACGTCAAAGGTCAATGGAGGCACGCTCGGGAGATTTGATGATCATCACCCCTAGTGATTCAGGTACCGGGCTTATTTCTGAACAGCCTCACATGCAGACTGCGCTCTTTGGTCAAGATCACGCCGGCTGCAAGGTACATCAACAGGACGCGTTGCGCAAAATTAAGTGGCATCAAGTGGTATGTGGCCGTTACTGATGGACTGGAAGATCTTGATCTGGCAGGTCTGACCCTCTCCATGACCACACCCTTCTGGCGCCGAGGAGATGGTTCTGACTGCTTTAGACGTGATGACTTCATCGTGTCTCAAGGAATCTCGATTCTGCCACCAGAAGCGGCCGAATGTTTGTGTCGGCAGGTCGGTTTCGGTTGTTCGAGAAAGGAACGTAAATTGTCTATAGAGAAACTCGGTCACGTTCCAACGGGCGGAGGCACGAGCCGCGGAAGAGCTCCATTGCCAAGCCCCATTCCCATAGAACACGGAAAAACGACGTAGTCTGCAATTTATGATAGGTCTTCTTAGAGGTATAAATCATGGCTGACGTGGTTTAGGCGACGGTATGTTTGTAGAGGAGTGACATGATCGAATGACAGCCATATGGCAGCAGGATTTTGTGGTGTCGTATGTCATCCCGTTCCCTTGGGCTTATTACCGCCCATCCACCTCGTACTGACGTACTGAGATAAGCTGGCATCAGGTAAGCACCTATGTGCCTAGGTAGTATTCGGGTTCCTCGCGCCCAGTCGGACACTGCTTCTTTTTCTGTCTTGGCAGCTTTGGAACATCATTCAGTCAGACCATGATGCTTCACCAGTAAAACTCTTATGTTTTGAAGCGCCGCGATCAAGTCCGGATTACGTGAAGCCGCCATCCAAGAACATGCCGCCGGCGCATACTGACCAACAATACAGGCCACTGCCTCGGTTGAAGCAGATATATGTCTCTCGTATTTGATAATAAGAAATAAGATGCGGTAAATATATAAGCACCTTCTTCTTAAGATTGCCACAAATGAAGACTCGACATTATCATCCTGATGCCCCGAGGAGACCATTCCCTTGTCGCCCATGTTTTCATTAGGTATCATCACGCATAACCCCTAGGCATTCTCACCCAAGCCGGTACCTGATCAATGTCAACGCCTTCCTCCGCCAACCTCTCTAGAATCATCCTCGCGACCGCTGGCCATCCAGCTGCGAGAGGTCCTCCTGCCTTCTTCGCGCCCATCACCGCGAACCGCCCACTAGAGTGCGCCAGAAAGCCATGCATCAGGCCTTGCGCAATGAGTGCTGCTACCACGCCCTCAACCTCCTTCTCAGTCACCGGTAAATTACCCCAAAATAAACCCTCGCTTGGCTTCAAGCTTCTAGGTGAGGCACTGTTGGTGACTGCCTTCATGAAGATGTTGTTCACCGGTCGTTTGTGTTGCTGTTGAGGCCGCGCCTGTGCATGTCCCTCCAGGCGTCTTTGGACATACGAAGCAGCCACGTAGACGTCGGCCAGGTTGAGGGTAGGTGCTGCGCGCGAATCTGCGGTCGGCGGTGGTGGTTCGTAGGTCAGGAGAAAGCAGCGCCGGATGAAAGACCGCCAAACGATGGGCCGGAGCCGGAACGTCAGTGCGAAGAGGAGGCCTTTGCGATATAGCCACCGCTCGTGCAAGGCTATAGAATGCTGGAAGGCCACAAAATTGCCTTTGCGAACCGCAGACATGATAGGGAGGAATATGGTAGCCAGCGATGCCGCCTCTGGCCGGGCGAGCAATGCCTCGCTCGGGAAGCGACCGAGCATGATGTTGGAAGGTATGAGGTAGGTGAGAATGAGCTTCCGATGCTGCTGGAGCACTGGTGGCGTTTGCAGGTAGGCCTCCTGGAGACAGTGTGATGCGCGCACAAAGTTGTCGCAATCGAAATTGAACCGGCCAAGATAGTAGAGAAAGGTGGCGCGTTGTGCGGCTGGATATAGTTCAAGAGGTGGCCCGCTTGCAGATATATTGAGTAGCAACTGCGCTGCGAGACGAGACTTGCCACACTTGGTGGTAGTCGCATGTCAGTGACTATTGCGAAATCAAGATTAAGCTTTGATGGGAAGACTCACTGTAAAGAGGAGCTTCAGGACAAGATTAGCAAATATGTAGACTCCAACCTTCTTGCCTTCTGGTTTGGCAAATCTGGTGCTCGATCTGTCTGTGAGACAAGATGTGAATATCTTCTGTATGATATCGGCAGACTGCTCGACCATGGATTTGCTGTCCTCGTCTCCGGCGGCAGCCCTCCGACCTGACATCAGCTCTGGCCGCCTGTGCAGCATCATGACGACCTTTGACAGTGCCTCAGAAAGTGATATACTCGTTTGAAACATAATGCTTCCATACTGGGGATGTGAAAGTGCGGTTGCGCACGACCTAGAGTCAGTTAGGCAAGCTTCTTCAATATTGAGCAAGAAGAGGACTAGACTTACGTCAACAAGCCGGACAGAGACTCTTGCAGAGCCATCAAGTCCCCGAAATCAGCATCCTTCCAGTATAGCAGATACTCCTTGATGAACGAGACAAAACTCGGCCATGGTGAGCCGGTGCCCTCGGGAGGGTCGTCAACCTCAGGCATGCAGTTGTCCACCACACCCTCGAGAGCGCTCCTTCTACTGCCGAAGCTCTGCCTGAGTTCCTCGCGTAGTTGAAGATATTGTTGCGCCGTAGGGCCCGGCTCCACCTGGAGCCAGGCGTCAAGACTGTTGCCATCCAGGGCGAGTACAAAGCTCCGTATCCGGGTGAGGAACTGGTTGACCAAAGCCATGGTCACATCAATTTGAGCTGAGGCGAGTCGAGGGTTAGGTGAGTGAGTGAAGGTGACTGGAGCTGCGGGACTGACATATCGCGTGGGCGGAATTTTGAGGTCAATCGATCAATTGTACCAAAAGAATGCCCTTTATATAATGCCCTGTATTGAAGTTTTAGTATGATAGCTTATTGTGAGGATCTCGGGACGCAATTCAGATGAAGTCGTCGAGATGGAGCTGACCAGTACGTACGTGCGGGTAGCGCAGTGGTAGGAGTTCATAGCGGGTACAGTGTATTTAGTGGGACCGACTTATTGGCAGGGCTGCATGTGAACACTGAGTCGCCAGGCGCCAAAAATTCCCGGGCTAACTTCTCCAGTACAACTCCATTTCAAGCCCAGTGAACAACCTTAGAATGCCTCCTTCCCACGCATTATGCTTGCGGAATCACCAGTTCCAGAAGTTAAGTTGTTATCTTATTGTCATAATAAGGCGATAACTTAGAGTAAACTTGTTCGTCGGTTCTACCTTACCCCTGAAACCCCAAGGGAGCCCTATGCAGACTCGATCCGCTGCACAACCACCGCTGTAGCTGCACCACCGCCGTTGCAGATCGCTGCGACACCATACTCACCAGGCTTGAGCTGATGAAGTAAAGTCGTAAGGATCCTCGATCCTGAGCTCCCCAGAGCATGGCCTAAGGAGATTGCTCCGCCCAATGGATTTACCTTGGCTCCCTCAAGCCCAAGTATCTACAGGAGCCTGTTTAGCCGCATTACGATGTGACACAGCCGAGGATCTGAACATACCTTCTCATTGGCTTTGATGACAGCTGCAAATGCCTCATTGAATTCCCAGATGGCTACTTGACTCTTCGTTATACCCGCCCTCTCAAGAGCAATAGGGACAGCCTTGGCCGGTGCCACTGGGAAGTCAATCGGGTCCACCGCAGCATCGGCAGAGCCACATATCCTGGCGAGGACTCTCGAACCAGATCCGAACTCCTGCGCAATGGCCTTGCTGCCGAGTACCAGGGCGCTAGCACCATCGTTCAGCGTCGACGAGTTCGCAGCGGTGACAGTGCCTGTACCATCCCGGATAAAAGCAGGCTTTAGCATCGGAATCTTGTCCAGCTTGACGTCTAGATACCCTTCGTCCGTATCGATCACGGTCTCGCCCTTCCGCCCTTTCACGGTCACTGGCACGATCTCATCGGCAAATGCCTTGTTCTTCCACGCCGCCTGCGCCCTCTCATACGACTGAATGGCATACTGGTCCTGCGCCTCTCTGGTGATGTCATACTTCTTGGCCGTGTTCTCCGCACAATTACCCATATGGATCTGGTCATAAACATCCGTTAGGCCGTCCTTGATTAGCCCATCCTCCAGCTTAACGTGGCCGAAGGCCGGCAGTGAGCTCGCTCGCGGTACGTAGTATGGCACCTGTGACATATTCTCCATGCCCCCCGCGACCTGTGCCTCCGCGAGACCGAGCTGGATATTTTGTGCAGCAAAGACAACGGCTTTCAAGCCCGAGGCGCAGACCTTATTGATGGTGATGGCATCGACGCTAGGAGGGAGGCCAGCGTATATGGCTGCCTGACGTGCTGGTGATTGCCCTACCGAGGCCTGCAACACATTACCCAAGTAGACGTCGGTGATTTTGGACACAGGCACGGCCGACTTGTCTATGGCCGATTTGATAGCGACAGCACCGAGCCTGGTCGCGGGGACGGTGAGGAACGAGCCATTGAACTGTCATAGAATGTCAACCCGACAATTGATCCGAACAAGTGTTCAGACGAGAATCTCACTTTAGCTGTCGGTGTTCTTGAGGCACTCAAGATGTAGGCGTCTCTTATATTCTGCTGGAGTGATGCCCGCGCGGAGAATTGCCGGGCACCTCTTCGGCATGTGACGGCAGCGCCATTCCTCAGTGCCGACCGGAGAGGAGACGACATCAGCATCGTTGCTGCTCAACGTGTGCTGCAATAAGTATAATATGATTTTGAGACAACAGTCGGACTGCACGAGACAGGAAGTATTGTAAATTGTAATGGAAAATGAGAGCCTTCAACGGATTTGGAGGAGAGGGCGAACTTACAAGGTCTCGGAAGTACATCTGGGCATCCCTCGGCATTTGAGGCATGTGAACTTATTCCATGGGCCACTACTAGCCGCCTACATGCATATACCGCCAATCTTCCGGAGACGATCGTTGCGGATAAGAGAACTCTACACAATAGTCGCTCTGTATTATGATGCTACCCTCTTCGAAGATCGCTCTCAGTGGTGCATGATTCTTCACAGGAATCTCGGAATCAAAGAATCGTTTGAAAAACCATAGGGGTCAAGTGAATGCAGGTGGTAGATACCCCATACTTAGGTATCTTATGGGGTACCTACCCCACCTGCGGTACGTAGATGCTAATTGTAGAAGGGTTCTAGAAGGGCAGCTTTGTCAGCGCTCGCCACTCCTGATTGGCGACTACCAAACTTCGCCTCCTGGCTTGTGCTTCCGCCTTTCGCTCGGCTGCTATCGATATCGGCAGCTTCCAGCATCGTAGTACTCATAGACAGGTGACAGCTGAAAGCAAACAAGTCTACAACCCTTCTGAACACAACTTCCACCGACTAAACCTGTGACAATCCTCGATCAATCTGCTTCACGAGCCGTCGGTTTTATCAAGATGTCAACATCAGCTAGACGTCGTTTGATGCGTGACTTCAAGGTTCGTAGACGTCATTGGTCATTTTCCACCCACGCCCACTGCCTCTTACCAGGACGATGCTTACTTTTATCTACAGCGCATGCAGACAGACCCTCCCGCCGGAGTATCTGCTTCTCCAGTTCCTGATAATGTCATGACATGGAACGCGGTCATCATCGGCCCGGCTGACACGCCCTTTGAAGACGGAACCTTCCGTCTTGTGATGCACTTTGAAGAGCAGTACCCGAACAAGCCACCCTCGGTCAAATTTATCAGCGATATGTTCCACCCCAACGTCTACGCCACGGGCGAGCTTTGCCTCGACATCCTCCAGAATAGGTGGAGCCCGACGTACGATGTTGCTGCGGTGTTGACGAGTATCCAGAGGTGCGTACTACGAGAGCACCCAGGCTTCACCTGGATCAGCAGGATGGAACTGATGACTGACCGTCTTTTTCTCATAGTCTGCTCAACGACCCCAATACAGGCTCGCCAGCAAACGTCGAGGCCTCGAACCTATACAAGGACAACAGGAAAGAATATACGAAGAGGGTGCGTGAGACGGTCGAGAAGAGCTGGGAAGAATGATCAGGAGGGGATTCAAGAGAGGCGGTCGTCACGCGAACAAGAACGTCCACGAGCAACGAAAGTGTTAGTTGGCATATGGCACAATACATGGCGTGGGTGTTGACAAATTGTCATAAGAATTTCATTGGGGTACTTCAGGGGAGTCGGGGCGTTCTAGGTTGCCCGCTTCAGGAATTATGAGTCTCTTTTCAGAGTGATGGGCGTTTGATAGCATAGGATGTCCTCGCCGTACAGTTATATCGTCACGCTCCACTGAACGGATTCCCCGGGATACCATTGAGAACGGTATTCGGGGTTCGGGAGCGCCCACATCTGCATCTCTGCGCGTTATCTGCTAGGCCACCAGAATTAAGACTGCTTGCGTTGTCAGCAACCTACGAAGTTTGTGTATACCCGCAGTGAGTGTTGCTCAATGCCTATTGGAGTTTGCAGGAACGACTCGCACGGTGACGATGCCACAGTCAACTGTCAATTGCCAAGAGCTCACTGCCAGCCATAGAGGTGTATTAGGTCAGCTTTATAGATGTACATTGTAATACCTAGGTTGTATCCTGGACGGCAACGGGGATGGGATGGATGGGCAAGGCCTGATAGGCTGGACAAGCTTCCTGGGCCCAGTTGCTCAACGGTCGCCAGTCTTCGCTGTCAGGGGCTCACCGACAGTATAACAGTACAAGACTACAAGTACATAGGTAGCGATAAGTGGGACATGATCTACCTTCTTGACACTTGGTCCTCCGGCAGGAAGCAACACCCGCACTCGCGTATCTACTGTTCCAAGGTCCAACATCGACTCACGAAGAATCAATTGACCAACTTGCCAGGTCACTCGACTGAGGTATCACAAGCTGTTTCTCGTCTTTCCCGAGGCGACTGGCTAGTACTGTGTACCTTGGAATCCCAACAGTCCGGGACGGGTTATCTGTTACGTAGGTACCTAAGTACATGTACGGATCCGTTCTTCAGGGAGTCAACTGGTGCGTTGGCTGCATTAGACGGTGACCATTGACAGCCACTAGAAAGAACCACGACAGGGCCTTGACATATGAAACCACAATATTTGGCACCACCTATCCATTCCCATCCACGCGCCAGCTCCCGCAGTTAGCGCGTCATTCGTTGGTGACTCGGAGCTCCTGGTTGTCTATCTTCAGAAGCCCACCCCCCTCGCTTTGTTTTCTTTTTCCCTCGATACAGTCTGCCCACACACCGGTCAGGTATCTCTTGACCCGATCACCAAGTATTATCGAATTCAGGTGCTGTCCAGGAGGAGGGCAAAGGAGGTACCACCGCCGACTTCGCTCTATTCACCCACCAAACTTAAACCTTGTAACTACCACCTGGGCACCCCACCAACTACTGCAAGGAACCTTACCGACTGTCGAGGCCGCCCATCTGGCCCCTTTGGTTTCTTCTTCTCTTTCTCTCGCCTCAACCTGTGGTCTGCCGCATGTGTTGATGATATTGTCACCCTCTCGAGAATTGGACACATAGTGCCACAATGTCGGCTGCGACTGGTATCAAGGTTGTGGCCCGGTTCAGGCCTCAGAACCGGGTCGAGTTGGAGTCAGGCGGCCAGCCTATCGTCAAGTTCGAGGGCGATGACAGTGTCACGATTGATGTATGTTGCTCAAGCCTTCTGTGATCCAGAAACCTTCTGGCCAGCCTGGCAGATGGGCATGCCGAGAATGGGTGCTAATGATGATATGCTTGAATAGTCCAAGGAGGCCCAGGGCTCCTTCACCTTCGACCGAGTCTTCAATATGCAATGCAGGCAACAAGACATTTTCGACTACTCGATTCGCTCTACTGTAGACGATATCCTCAACGGTTACAATGGAACCGTCTTCGCATACGGTCAAACTGGTGCGGGAAAGTCCTATACCATGATGGGCTCGAGCATCGACGACGATGAGAACCAAGGTGTGATTCCACGTATCGTCAAGCAGATATTTGCCAGTATTATGTCGAGCCCGAGCACGATAGAGTACACTGTTCGAGTTAGCTACATGGAGATCTATATGGAGCGTATCCGAGATTTGATGGCGCCCCAGAACGATAACCTGCCCGTACACGAGGAAAAGAACAGGGGCGTCTATGTCAAAGGTCTTCTGGAGATTTATGTCTCAAGCGTCCAGGAGGTCTTCGAGGTTATGCGAAGGGGTGGAAACGCACGAGCTGTCGCAGCTACCAACATGAACCAGGAGTCCTCCCGATCGCACTCGATCTTCGTCATCACAGTTACGCAAAAGAACGTCGAGACGGGCTCAGCGAAGAGTGGCCAGCTGTTCTTGGTCGATTTGGCTGGTAGTGAAAAGATTGGCAAGACAGGAGCCAGTGGTCAGACACTGGAAGAGGCAAAGAAGATCAACAAGAGTTTGAGCGCTCTCGGAATGGTCATCAATGCCTTGACGGACGGCAAATCATCACACGTTCCGTACCGAGATTCCAAGCTTACTCGTATACTGCAAGAGTCTCTGGGTGGAAACAGTCGAACAACACTGATCATCAACTGCTCGCCCAGTAGTTACAACGATATTGAGACCCTCGGCACCCTTCGCTTCGGCATGCGGGCAAAGTCGATCAAGAACAAGGCTAAGGTCAACGCCGAACTGAGCCCTACGGAACTGAAGCAGCTGCTCGGCAAGGCAAAGACACAGATCACGACATTCGAGAAATATATCGTGAGCCTGGAAGGCGAGGTACAACAGTGGCGTGCGGGAGACCAGGTTCCCAAAGAGAAATGGGTGCCACCGATATCCGCAGACGGTGCAGCCAAGGCGCTGCCTGCAAGGCCCTCCACACCATCGAGGCTTTTGCCTGAAAGCCGTGCAGAGACACCTGCGATCTCTGAACGTGCGGGGACGCCTTCGATACCCATGGATAAAGACGAGCGGGAGGAGTTCCTTCGCCGGGAGAACGAGCTTCAGGATCAGCTCTCGGAGAAGGAATCCCTTGCAGCTGCGGCAGAGAAGGCATTGCGCGACGCCAAGGAGGAGCTGCATCTTCTCAAGGACCACGACGGCAAGCTCGCGAAGGACAACGAGAAGCTGAATAGCGAGGTGAATGAGGTCAAGATGCAGCTGGAGCGGCTCACATTCGAGGGCAAGGAGGCTCAGATCACCATGGACGCCCTCAAAGAGGCCAACTCAGAGCTCACGGCCGAACTGGATGAAGTGAAGCAGCAACTCCTGGACGTCAAGATGAGCGCCAAGGAGTCCAGCGCCGTCCTCGACGAGAAGGAGAAGAAGAAGGCAGAAAAGATGGCGCAGATGATGGCCGGCTTTGACCTTGGCAGCGATGTCTTTAGTGACAACGAGCGGTCCATCGCCGAGGCCATCGAAAAGCTTGACAAGCTGCATGAGATCAGCTCCGGTGGCGATGTCATCCCAGCAGATGACCTCAAGGCTCTTCGGGAGAAGCTTGTCGCGACACAAGGCATCGTGCGACAAGCCGAGCTATCACTGTACAGCTCGTCAACCACCGGTTCTGATGCGAAGCGCCGAGCAGAACTGGAGGCCCGTCTCGCAAGCCTACAGCAAGAATATGAAGACCTGCTGGCCCGCAATGTTGGCGAGGGCGAGGCTGAGGAGTTGAGAGCTAAGCTTGAGGAGGCCTATGCCTCTAAGCAGGGCACCCAGGCAGAGCTCGTGGAAGAGCTCAAGACCGACATGGCAAAGTCAGCCGCGGAGAATGACCGTATGAAGGTCCTCATCGAGGACCTCCAGGGTCAGGTAAAGGCAGGCACGGCAGCGCCCATGGCCAACGGCAAGACGGTGGCGCAGCAGATGGCCGAGTTCGATGTGATGAAGAAGTCGCTCATGCGTGACCTTCAGAACAGGTGCGAGCGCGTCGTCGAGCTCGAGATCTCTCTGGATGAGACGCGTGAGCAGTACAACAATGTGCTGAAGTCGTCCAACAACCGCGCCCAGCAAAAGAAGATGGCATTCCTGGAGCGCAACTTGGAGCAGTTGACTCAGGTGCAACGACAGCTCGTTGAGCAGAACTCGAGCCTCAAGAAGGAGGTAGCCATCGCAGAGAGGAAGCTCATTGCGAGGAACGAGCGTATCCAGAGTCTGGAGAGTCTTCTACAGGATAGCCAGGAGAAGATGGCGCAGGCGAATCACAAGTATGCTCCCCCTTCCTCCACCGGATTTCTAGAGAGGATCATACTGACTCTAGTCCCACCAGGTTTGAGGTTCAACTCGCGGGGGTGAAGGAGCGTCTGGAGGCTGCCAAGGCAGGCAGCACCCGCGGCCTCAACTCGCCCACGGGCGCGGGAGGCTTCAGCTTTACTGGTGCTGGCAGCAGGATCGCCAAGCCCCTGCGTGGCGGCGGCGGCGATACGCCAAACATCCCTACCATCCAGAACATCCAGGAAAACAACAAGCGGTCGAGCTGGTTCTTCCAGAAGAGTTAAATGGGTTGGCGGTCGCAATTGTTACCGCTGAAAGGGTAGGAGGGATTCCAAACCAGCAGCGCACTCAACCACAGAGAATGGCTAGGTCTGGATACCCGGTAATCCGCCTGGCCCGATGAAGTCACACAGAAGGAATGATATAACGACCACCTGCCCCCCCCCCCCCACCCTCCTTTCTCCATGAGTTCGTTGCCTTTTGTTTTCGTCTAGCCAGCCAATAGAAGTGGGTGGGATCAGAGCAGGGAGTTCATCTTGTTTGGGATCGGGGCGGCTCCAGCTTGGATATATCGTGAGATCAAGACTTGCGCTCGGGAGGTCTTTTGACACTGTCCGGCTGGACGGGATGTAAGAGGACGAAAGAGAAGGGAACGAAGTATAAGACGAGTAGACTGGGAGGGGCCAGGTCATGGACATGGGCGGAGCCGGTTCACGAAGAAAAGACAAAGGCAACATGGCCAACATTGGCCTGGATCTGCATCACAGGGAGCGAGCGGGCTTCTTCTTTACAGTCATTGATGTATTGCACGAGTGTACGTGTGGTCATGAGACGCCGGAACGCAAGACTACGATAGATTTCACAAATCAAATGAACACGGAGTTGAAAAGGTGCATGTTGTGATGCTGGCTGTGTCCCTTGGTATGTTTTGAAAAATCGACCTCAAGTCTGGTGTCTTCTATCCTAACAGGCACCCGGGCGACTGTAAAAAGTTGGATGCCTTTTTTGAGTACTACGTAAATGAATAGGTTTCCGCCCCCCACCCCCAACTCCCCGTGATCCATGCCGCTATCGAAAAAAAACATTACAGCTTCCGCTTTGAAGTAAACGCCAAGAGTTAAATGACCGGACCCCGTGCGGACCCCTCCTCCTTCGACCATCCTTTAATCTCACACTGCCCGCCATGATCCTTTCTCTTTTGAGGATGTCCTGAACAGAACGACAGAGAGAAGTGGTTACGTGATTCCTATTCGGAACCGGGCCCAGCAGGCTCGCTCGCGCTGACCATCAGCATGAATTCGGGCACGACGATGGCGGAGACGGCCAGGTAGACAGCCAGCGTGACCAGCAGGATCTTGCCCATCAGCCTGTACAGCCTGATCCAGCTCTCGCGGGAGAAGGACTTCCAGGCGTCGATGAAGTTCACGTAGCCCTTGCCACCGACAATGGCGGGCTCGACCTTGCCGCCGAAGGACTTGTCGAAGGCGATGATGGTGTTCTCGTCGGGGGGCAGCAGGCTGGCCTGGACGCGCACGAGGACGGCCTGGGCGGGGATGACGAGGAAGAGCGTGGAGGCGACGACGACGACGAAGATGACGAGGACCTTCCAGACGGCGTCGAAGTGGTACTCGGGGACCTGGGTCGGGTTGCGGACGTCGAACTGGCTCAGGCCCATGGCGGAGGCGAGGGCGAAGGGCAGGAAGCCGACGAGCTGGGTGGCGGCCCAGTAGGCGGCGATGGGGACGCAGGTGGCCTCGAAGGTCTTGCGGAAGGGCGGGAGGCGCTGGTAGAAGCGCAGCTCCGAGGGGGCTGAGATGACGATGTGCGTCCAGGCGGTGGAGAGCTGCACGGTGACCAGGGCGGCCAGGAGGACGCCGACGGCGCGGGGGATGAAGAGCACCTGGTCGAAGATGATGCCGCAGGCGCCCGTGGCCACGGACAGGACCAGGGCGCAGGCGATGCCGCGGAAGTTGGCGGTCCACCCGGCGGTCGAGAGGAGGAGGCGGTTGATCTGGCGGAGGGACGAGCTGACGAGGGCGGGCTCCCCCAGTTCGACCTTGAGGTCACGGTGGGACAGGTCGGCGGTGGTCTCGACGTCCTCGTCGGCGTTGAGGTCGACGTGATCGTAGGCGGGCGGTTCGGGGTCCTCGATTATGGCCAGCGTTGGGTAGACGTGGGCGAGTGCGTAGCCGATGAAGAGGAAGACGGGGAAGAAGACGAGGAAGTCGGCTCCGAAGACCAGCCAGGCCCATCCGGGCAGCTGGTGTATGTTTCCCTGTCCATCTCCGACGTAGGCCGCCCTTGTGACGAGGGCGCCACCGAGTGCGGCGGCGTGCTGCAACATCTTCTATATTTGCCTTGATGGAGAGTAGTATCTAGGTGATCAAGAATGGGAGGAATGATAGGGGGAAAGAGCCAGAAGTCTTTCGGGTCGCTGGCACTGGCGGGAGTGATGGGAGTTGAGAGGGTTTTAATAAGAGAACAGGAGGTGAGATAAGGATGATGATTGACCCGAGAGAGAGGAAGGGGATGGATGAATGGATGAATGGGATGGATGGATGCAGATGGGCCATGCTGGGTAGTCTGGCAGCCTGGGGGCCTGGGGGGTCCTGGGTACCTAGGTAGCCTGGTTGTGGGTGGATGTGCTAAGCAGGGGCGATACGTTAGATGAGAGGGTCCTTTTGGGATCCGGTGAGCCACAAGTAGTTGACCATTACAGGGACTGTTACAGGGATCTATGGCGGGCCTAGGCAGCGGCCCCCCAGCCCTGGAGGTCCTCCTAGACCGCTGTCAGGTGTAGCTATACCTAGGTACTCGGTTTTATCACTACAGATCTCCTCGTAGAGATCCTTATAGGCCTCCTCTACTCAGCGAATGCTCACACCTACCCAGGTAGTTCAGGTATGTAACAGAGCATATCCGTACTGCCCCCCCCCCCACGCTCGGACCGCAAGGTCGCAAGGGTGGCGGATTTGCAGGGTCGCAGTCACAGCACCCGAGGAGACACTCGACATCCGAGTCCGGGGGGATGGATCTCGGCCAGCTCTAGGGCCTTAGTGCTTCTACGAGAAGAGAGAAGAGGTCGCGCCGCTTTCTTCCATTCGCCTCGCGAGCCGTTTTATGCTGACGGAGCCGGTTGCTGACGGGAGGCACGGGATGACGATGCTGTTTAGTGATTTAGTGCTACCGGCGCTTCCTGCTCACCCGACTTTTCAAAGGTTCCTCCGTTCCGTCGTATCCTGTAGGTGTTCCTGCGGGTGTAGAAACGGACAGATGGATCAGATGAAGCAGATGAATCAGACAATCATTCAATCAATTCACAACATAGGAATTTACTTATTAGTCGCTCAGCTGCGGAGATCAATACGGCCCGAGAGGAGTAGCCGCATCTAGAGGAGATTGCCCGAGTGGACAATCGTACTATCGGCCGTACCTTAGGTACCTAGGTACCTTGGAACCTTGGGAAGAGACAAGGATGAGGTCGTCGGGCACAGACGTGATGTGCGGCTCAATCAAGTTCTTTCTCTGTTCTAGCGGTATTGGCCCAAGGTTGAGCGGTCTGCCTCGCGCCGCGAACCCGCTGTTGACTTGAAGATCAAAACAACCCTGGAATTCGAAAGATTCGAAAAGCATCGAAAGAGCTTCTACGGTTTCTATTTCTACCTTTTACATGGCACCTGCGTATTACTTACCTAGGTTATAAGATACCTAGATACCCACCTGGGCACCTGGGCATGTTCATCGCAAAGGTACCTTGGTACCTACTAAACTTCCAAGGTTTCCATGTACAATGTGTACCTAGGTACCTCCCTATGCTAGGAGGCAGGACTAGGTACCTAGGTACTGACGGGTGCTGACTAAACTCCCCGGCTTCACATGCGACCACTATCACGGTTGCGCTATGGTTGCGCTATGGTATCGGACTCATCTCACTCACTACCAACCTGAAACAACGGACCAGATACGTTTTCCATCTCATGCTCACCATAATCCTTTGATTCTATCTGCATTCGACTACAGTTTAGGATATCCATACTTGCAAGATTTTGACTGTGGTTGTGTCTGTATCTGTGTCTGTGTCTGTATCATTACCACAATCAAGATGGCGGACAAAGATGGGAAGCAATACAAGTACCGTCAGGAGATCCAGCAGATGATGTACGTCTCTGGCGAGACAGGCGAGCCATCAATTGAAACCATGGGTATAATAGAGGAGGTCGTCCGGCAACAAGTCATCGAGATCCTGCGCGCCTGCACAGAGCTCGCCGCCCGCCGCGGCTCACGGTCCATCACCATCAACGACCTGATCTTCCAGATCCGCGACGATGCTCCCAAGGTCTCCCGTCTGCGCACGTTCCTATCGTGGAAGGATGTACGGAAAAACGTCAAAGACTCGGAAGACAAGGGTGGCGACGCCGACATCGGCGCCGCAGAAGATCCTGTCGCCGCCGGCGTCATGCCCGGGGCTGGCCCCGTCGATGAGGCCGCCAAGAAGAACAAGAAGGCCAAGGTCGGGCTGCCGTGGGAGCCCTCGAGCTTCTTCAGCCAGGAGGTGCCCGAGCGCGAGGATGAGGAGGACGAGGAGGAGGAGGAGATGAACTACATCACCCTGCAGCGCCTACGCAAGGCCGACGAGCGCACGAAGGCCATGACCAAGGAGGAGTATGTAACGTGGTCTGAGTACCGTCAGGCCTCCTTCACATACCGCAAGGGCAAGCGCTTCAGGGAGTGGGCCGGCTTCGGAATCGTCACGGATAGCAAGCCGTCGGATGACATCGTCGACATCCTGGGCTTCCTGACATTCGAAATGGTGCAGACGCTGACCGAGGAGGCCCTCAAGATCAAGGAGCAGGAGGACCTGTGGAGGGAGAGGACCGGCGGCGAGAACGCCGGCGGCACCAAGAAGCGGAAGCTGCACCAGGGCCTCTTCGACCCGCCCAGTGAGGGGAGGACACCTGTCGAAGCCAGGCACATCCAGGAGGCCTTCCGGCGCTTGCAGGCGAGGTCCAAGAAGTCGCGTGCCATGCTCAACGGCACAAGGCTTTCGCATCGTTATGGCTTGAGGCTTTTCTGAGCTATCACGCAGTCGGAGGGAGGGGTATGCTTAGGTATGCCTAGAGCCAGGCGTCCTCACATAGGGGCAGGACGGTGCCGTTTTCGCCGGTATCCCACAGTCAGGAAGGAGAACTACGAAGCTTGGATGTGACTTCATGGTGCATTGTATTGGATTTCAGGGTTTGGAAAGGCAAGGATGTCCGGATGACCGTAGCGTGGCGTTTCAGGGATATTTTGTATGGTCATAAGGAGCACAACTCCTCAGTATAACACACGTTGTTTTATTCAAAATAAATTCTGCCCTGATGGGCTGTGAACTGTGGTAGCTGTATTAGGTCAGTGGGACTGTCTGGTAACTGAGAAACAGTTCACACATTCAACGTATTTAGAAGATGTCAGCATTGCTGTTATGAGGGAAGCGTTGCAGCATGTGCACATCATCAGGGCTCTTCCAACCTGTTCCACCCTTCGAATCCTTGGCCCCTCCATCCCCAAGCAATGATATAGTGGCCAGCCAGAAGCTGCCATTCCTCTACCTCATCCAAACCCTCGAGACTGTCTACCCTCTCCTTCTCTCCTTCTGCCACCCATTGTGCCCATATGTCGTCCACTGTTTTCTGCCTCGCTACCTCGAACCCGGCCTGCCTGAGCCTTTCTTCCTGATCTTTGGGGGTTTTGTACTCATCAAGGGTAGGCATATGTATCCGCCTCGCCGCAAGGTTCGACACCATCTGCCGGCCGAATGCGTCGTCCGGCTTCACGGGCTCATATAGGACCAGCCCAAGATCATGGGTCCGGTCCGCGAAATACTTGATTACATCCTTGGCCTCTGAGGTCTCCAGATAGCAGAGGCAGCACTCCGACACCAGCAGCGTCGGCACATCCGTCCGGAACCCCCCAAGCCGGCTCGACGAGCCCTCACTCTGCCAGTGGTCCTTGGTCAGGTCCCGCAGGTCCAGGCCGTGGCACCAGTACTGGTTGCCATCCCCCTCGGGGTTGCTCCGCCAGGAGGCTGAAGCATCCCCGTCCTCAACTGGCACCGGGTCGGGCAGGATCTGCCGCAGCCTGGGGGTAGACTGGACTATCATCCGCTTGCGCGAGCTGCTGGGGGCGAAGTCGATCTCGTGGTACAGCAGGCCGCGGCGGCGGTTGTGTGGCGAGAAGAGGCGGAAGCACCGCGTGTCGGTGCCGGCGCCAAGGGAGATGATCTGCCGCGTCTGTGGCGGCGCCGACTCGTCAGGGCCGGGGTCCAGGAACAAGTCGATGAGCCTGTCAATAGCCGCCGTCCTGGCATATGTTCCCCTGTTGATTATGGGCAGTCTGCGGTTGGGGTGCAGCGCGAAATATTTCGCGAATGGGTCTTTCAGGTATCCCATTTCCACGGCACTCAGACGCGAGACAGCTGCGTCGGTGTCGGTCCCCTGTATGGCTGCGTCATGCTGTGCTTGGTTGCTTGTTGGGGGCTGGGGATGACCTGCCCTACCCCGGCCCCGACCCCTAATGCCACCTCTTGAGCCGCGTAGGGCAAGGAGGTTCGGGATGGAAGGTGCCTGCATATTTGGTGGTTGAGACATGGTGAGTCTGTAGGTTACAAGGATCGTATTTCTGATTCTAAGAGCTCCTGGAAGGGGGGGAAAGAAGGTGAGTACTATGCAAGTATACGTCGCTCAGGGGCGTGAGCCCATTAAAACAAGGATGAAGCTCCTGAGCTACCCCGCAATTGGCACGCGACAGCCGTCCAGGGACCCTCGGCTTGGCCCCACCATGAATCGGAGCTTCCAACGTCAACCCATCATCACGTCCTACCTACTCGACGTCGATACTGCTATGCCCATAGCCTAGAGAACGTGCAGTGTCTCCATGTGCCGTCGCCGTCTATCCTGCTGCTAGGTCTATATACCACTGGAGTTCTCTCTCGCCATATGCCAAATCCCCCGTGCTATCAGTCCCTGAACCGTCTATCACG
The DNA here is from genome assembly GCA_021272945.2 of Cytospora paraplurivora. Taxonomy (NCBI): domain Eukaryota; kingdom Fungi; phylum Ascomycota; class Sordariomycetes; order Diaporthales; family Cytosporaceae; genus Cytospora; species Cytospora paraplurivora. The sequence goes on along the minus strand of JAJSPL020000002.1, from coordinate 1,779,478 downwards.
ATGGCTCCCACATCAGCATCCATCGTGGTCAGCAAACCACTCCCTTCAGACTGACGACGCGTCCTGTCGACATCTAACAAATTCTTCCAGACAAAAATAAAGGTCCAGCTCAAGCTCTCTATAGCCCGCCTGCGCATGGTCCAGAAGCGCGACGAAGCCATCAATAGAACCCAGCGGAGGTCTATGGCCCAGCTCCTCGAGGTTGGCAAAATCGACTCGGCACGGATCCGCGTCGAGAATATCATCCGCAGTGACATCACCACGGAACTCCACGAGATCCTCGAATTGTACTGCGAGCTGCTCCTGGCGCGCGCGGGCCTGTTGGAGGGGCCCACATGCGACCCGGGGCTGGAGGAGGCCATCAAGAGCGTCCTTTACGCGGCACCCAAGACGGAGATCAAGGAGCTGCATACAGTGCGGGCGCTTCTGGCGGAGAAGTACGGGAAGCAGTTCGTGCTGGATGCCATGGAGAACACGGACGGCAAGGTCAACGAGAAGGTGGTCAAGAAGCTGAGCGTCACTCCGCCGAGGGACGAGCTCGTGCAGGGGTACCTGGAGGAGATAGCCAAGGCGTACGGTGTCAACTGGCCCAAGAAGGACCTCGGAGAGGCGCCGCCGGACTTTCTCGATGATGACGACAACGACGATGGCGAGAACCCAAGTGGAGGCCAGGCGCAGAAGAAGTCCCTGGTGCCACTGGCTGCGGAGGATGCAGGGGACCAGGAGGTCGAAGCGCAGCAGGAGGAGCTGAGCAAAGCGACACCCCCAAAAACGATTTTTGGAACGAACAAACCGCTGCGGGTGGCGCCCTCGAGCCCTTCGACGGAGAACCCACATCCGAAGGTAACGTTGAACAGCCTGGAGCTGAAGACGGGTGGGAAGGAGCAAGATGCTACCACGGCGAAGCCTGCACCAAAGCCAGTGGCAATGAAGGACGATATAAGCAGTGGAATACCGGATCTAGACGAGTTATCCAAGAGGTTTGCGGCGCTGAAGAGATAGTCCTTGGGCTTGTCACCTGGTCTTTAACCAAGCATAAGCGCATTGTTATTTGGCGTTGGAGGATTCGTCTGCCTTGGTGTCAGAATGCGTTGTAATCCTTTCACGGGTTGATGCAGACCTTGGACAGGCCTTGAATGTACAGCCTTGGACTGCTTGAATTATTTACGCAGATAAATACATACCGTATGGCTGGTCTTAGCTTCAGCCTTTGTTTTCGCATGCAAGGGAAATGACCCATACTTCATGGCCAGAAGGAGGTTTCGCAGGTGAGCATCACAATCAATATACAACGACGAAGTGCGGCTCAGCCAAAGGCTCATATAGATGATCGCACTGGCTCTTCACCTGATCGCCAATTGAAGGCTGAAAACGATGATGTTATGATCAGGCTGGGTTCACCATCATCTTGCCCCCCCTCACATCCCCCTCCCTTTTTTCTTCTCTCTCTCAACTCTTTGAATTCAGCAGGATGTATTGCCCCTGCTAATCCGTACCTTCCTTGCAGCGGTACCTTCCAATATCTGGGTACTACCTAATCTAATTCCACTCATCTCAACTTTTGCCGACGTCACAATCTGTAGCGGGTTTGAATTTCTAACCTCTTTCTACCACCCAATCCTGAATTCTTCCACGGCGCCAACAAGTCTCATGTCCTATGGTGCATTGAGCCTCGCTCCATTCAATCAACGACGTCTTCTCACACAGTCTACCTCGAACTCGGTCCATTGCTTGGATCAATCCGTACATTGATAGGGAAAGTCATCACCCACAAGATGGATCAAGATGAGATGCGTCACAAAGGCCTGAAGAATCAGGGTGTGGTCAGTTTCAGAAGTGTCACTCTGGAGGAACTTGACAAACATGTCGAGAATGAGGATGCAGGCATTATCAAAACCTACCTCGGCTGGCTGCAGGAACAATTGAACGACTGGGATCTGTCAGATTCTGCTTCTCTCCGACCGAAGATCGACTCCTGGTGTGCGAGTCTGCGCCTCCATGGTGCTGACAACCAAGGCATCTTCGATGCGTTTGGTAGTTGGATGAAAAGTGAAATTAACAACGACCCAAGTTGCGCACGGCGACTAGGAATCACCGAGCAGGAACTTCATGACACTCTATTTCCCAGGCAGTCAAGCGAGCAAGCAAGCTCAGAAATAGAGCACGGGCGGGCAGATGTCATCACCGTAAGAGATAACGAGATCATCAATATTTCGTCCTGCGGGGAGGATAGCGATTTGGAAGTCTTGGCTTGGACGAGTCTAAATTATACGCATGATGCAGCCAAGACTGTAGAAAACACCAACATGACAAACCCTCACAGCGTCGCCAATAATCAAGCGAACCAACTGCTTCATGGAGGCACGGACGGTGGCCACGACCCTCACTCGAGGATGAGGAGTACAAAAGCCAAGCAGAGCTCTGTCAATTCTAGAAGTATGGGCCCGGTCCCTATAAATTACGTTTGTCACCGATGCAACAAGAAGGGTGAGTTTTGACTCCTTTTCGCATCTGCTAAGCCCAGAAGTTGACCAAGCCGAACTACCGACAGGCCATCATCTAGGATTATGCCCCACGAACCTCGATCCGAGCTACGACAGACCTCCGCCACCTGGATACATATGTCATTGCTGTGGCGCCAAAAGCAAACACCTAAAGACTCTTTGCCCTGAGAACCAAGAACCAAGATCACTGACACAACAGCGCATCAGAGCTGGTGTAGACACCGGCCTACCAGCCACATCCATGGGACTAGATGGCTACCATCCAGCCTACAGCGAGCCTCGAAAGAGGACCAGGGAGCCATCTCGTGATGTAGATGCCACCTACATCCACGAAGAACGCCGTGCGCTGCTTGAACACCTCGACGATGATGAGCATCATTCTAAGCCCTATGACAACGCGGACAGCTACAGGGGCAACCACTCTACTCTACCACCGGCAAAGCGAAGCCGAAGAGGCATGTCTGAGAAGCAGCTCGATCGTCAGAGTGACCATGGCCAGCGTGGCCAGCGTGGGCTTCAGGCACCTCGCAAATCTCGGGGCCGGTCTCCCTTGAGTAGCAACAACCGCAAGGGCTCGACCGAGCTATTTGTCCATCACAGCAGTGAGAAGGATGGCCGTTTGTCCTACTGGGACGATAGTTACGGTGATGCTAATATACCAGACTCGCCCACCTCTTCGAGCAAGCGGCTAGTAGCCAGTGATTTCTGGCGACCGGACAACGCAGCCTCGGACAATCCAGAGGCTGCGGTTCAGCTTCTATGGCCGGAAGCTGATGCCTCTTGGGTTTCGGGCATGTCTAGTTTCGATATTGACAATTTCTTTGCTGAGATGGATGCTTTTATGGAAAACCGAACCGCGAACGCTACAGATGCACACACTGACGCAAAAGGCTCGGGCTCGGTGGTGGAGGTGAGGATCCACAAGAGCCGGCGCCAGGAAACGTCCTAGGGTATGATGTTCCTGGGAACTCTGGTAGAGCTGCAGGGCCGGCACCAATTCGAACCTGCATGTCTGGTTGGCGTCTTGAAGCATCCAGGTGGTTCAGCAATTTGGGACATAGAAGATGGTAAGTAGTGGAGATTTATTCCCGGAAGTGGAAGCGTCGTTCTGATGCAGGGAGCACTGCTGCAATGGGCACACCGGTGTGGACGGCAGACGTAGGGGGGTATTTGGCCAGCAGTGGAGGTAGCTGCCTACACATGTTACTCTGCCGGAGGCTTCATGAGAACTGAGGTGGTTGTCATCAAATCCAAAATAGTAATTAAACTCGTGGACCTGGCGCATGTCAGCAACGTCTCCTGGCTTGACACAATACGTCGGGAGCACTGGTATCAGAGCATATATGGTCGGATACCTGCTAGTGTATTATCAGATGATCACCGAGTCGAGGAAAGTTATAGTCGAAAATAGGTTCTGTTTGAGTCAGGTTCAGCCGTTCCGTGCCTCCACGTGTGGCAATACCCTCCCAGATAACTCCAAACGCCTCGCCCGAAACCAGGTGCAGAGATCATGTCACAACCTACGCGTGACTCCCTGGTGGCCAAGCGGCCTAGCCCCTGCCCATTAATGCCACTCGCCAATAGTGATACTACTCCAATTTGTCCAAGTGCTCTAACCGCGTCAAAACGACCTGCTTGCTTGTCTCCTCAATCTCGCCGGCCAGGAAGACCTCGTCCAGGATGGCATAGACCTTGTAGAAGTTGAAGACCAGGTCCAACTCGCACACGTTGCCGAAGAAGGCGTCCAGGACCTCGACGAAGAAATGTATGGCCTCGAGGTATGCCAGCTCGTTGTCGTTGGTGTCGACGCAGGCGCAGAAGAAGAGACCGGCGTACCGGCGGTAGACGATCTTGTTGTTGCGGAACTCGACGAAGTTGGACTGGTACTTCTGGTCGCGGGGGGCTACGAGGCGGTGGACCTGTTCTGGGGCGTGAGCGCGGCTTGAGCGGACAAGGGAGGGGAGAGGTGATCGTACCTCGCCCTTGAGCTTGATCTTCTCTTCATCGCTGTACGGGTTGTACCACTTGGCCAACCTGGTCTTGCCCCTGGAAAAGCACCGGGGATATTAGCTCACTATAGCAAGGGTGGCAACTGGTGCTGCCTTCTTCATGTTGGAATTGGGGTCTGGGGTCGCGACTCACTGGCGGTTCTGTATGAGAATGAACGACAGCATCTTGGGCGGGTTGAACGGGGCTCAAGATGGATGTTACGGGCGTCGAAGGGGGTTGAAGGAGGATGGCAGCGACGGGTAAGTCCTAGCGTGGGAAGTCCGGAAGCTCAGGGGTAGACCTCGGGAGGCTTGGCGCAAGCTAGGCCCCGGCTTTCGGTAAGCCTTACAAGGTTGGGCGTACAGAGAGCACTGTACACTCTGTTCTTCGGGAGATATTGGGAGCTTACCTAGGATTTTCTATTTGGAATTATGAACTGTCTCTATGATCCAGTACCCTCTGTAAAGATCTCATATGGCCAATTGTTAGCATAGTTCGGTAGGAGCCCTCCAGCTGGTTGTCAGCCATCATGGAGTCTCTAGATTGTCTTTCTGTCTGTCGCATGAGATGAACATGTACCTAGGTAGGCTACATGCGAAAGTGGACGGATTGCCATCTGCAAAGCCAAACCCCCTGAATCGTGGAGGGCGACAGTGACGCCATGTGATTTTCAGGCACAAAAGCTTAGCCTATCCCACGGGTGGACATGCAGGTTCTCGGCTTCCAAGGTTGAAGTAATGTTTCGTGGCAAGCTGGCAGGCTGCGCCGCATTACGGATTCGGGCTTGGAGTAACCTTAAATATCCGGCGCGTTCTGGCCAGTACCACCACCTTTTCCCTTCTTCAAGCGTTAGGGAGACAAGCCGCATTCGCATCACGTTCATTTGAGTTGTATTGTTCGTCTAAGAGCCATGGAAGGATCAGGTGTCAAGCTCGAATAGAACTCCGCTCACTGCTTACGCCACGAGATCATTGGAAACCACGACCACAGGACGTGTAGCTGCTAGCTACATCAACGAAGCACACCATGGCGCGCTTCCCACGCTTCAGGTTCTTGGCTCTGGCCGTGATCTTCCACTTGATATACATATATTCAATCTTCGACATCTACTTCGTCAGTCCAATTGTCTCTGGCATGCGCTTGTTCAAGGTGGACCGCCCACCCTCCAGCAAGGCTCCCGCGGATCGACTGGTCCTCTTCGTCGGTATGCTCCTCTGCCTGGTATCCCAGCTTCGAGAAACCTAGCCACATGCTGATTCTTCGCAGGAGATGGATTGCGCGCCGACAAAGCATTCCAAGCACATCCCGAGCCATATCCCCAATCCGACGCCGACCTCGAGCCGCGACCGCTTGCGCCCTTCCTACGATCGCGTGTCCTAGACCATGGCACATTTGGTGTCTCCCACACTCGAGTGCCGACCGAATCGCGACCTGGACACGTTGCGCTCATTGCTGGTTTATATGAAGATGTGTCCGCCGTCACTACCGGGTGGAAGCTGAACCCTGTCGACTTCGACAGCGTCTTCAACCGCAGCCAGCATACTTGGAGCTGGGGGAGCCCGGACATCCTACCTATGTTCGAGACGGGTGCCGTTCCGGGTAGGGTAGATGCCTATACGTACGGCGCCGAGGCAGAAGACTTCTCACAGGATGCGACGCATCTGGACCTCTGGGTGTTCGACCACGTCCATCAGCTGTTCGAGGAGGCCCATCACAACAAGACACTCAAGAAGGCTCTGAAGGAAGAGAAGATCGTCTTCTTCTTGCACCTCCTGGGGCTGGACACAACTGGTCATGCATACCGTCCGTACTCCAAGGAATACCTGCATAATATCAAGGTGGTTGACCAGGGGGTGAAGGAGGTTACCCAGCTGATCGACAAATTCTACGGCGATGACAGGACGGCGTATGTCTTCACTGCGGATCACGGTATGAGTGACTGGGGCAGTCATGGAGATGGTCATCCGGATAATACACGGACTCCCCTGATCGCATGGGGCTCAGGGGTCGCAAAGCCCGAGGTCCACGCCGACACGGTCGCGCCAGGTCATGACGAGTACTCGTCCGACTGGCATCTTGACCATGTCAGGAGGCACGATGTCAGTCAAGCGGATGTTGCTGCTCTGATGTCACACCTGGTCGGACTCGAGTACCCAGCGAACTCGGTGGGCGAGTTGCCTCTACCATACCTTGCTGGAGATATCAGTGAGAAAGCCGAAGCATTCCTGGTCAATGCGCAGGGCATCCTTGAGATGTACAGGGTGAAGGAGGAGAGCAAGAAGGCTTCTGAACTGAGGTTCCGGCCTTATCGACCCCTGAGTGAGCCAGGTCATTCCTCCGAGGAGCGCGTTGCCGCTATTCGCCAACTCATCAACGAAGGAAAGTACGAGGAGGCTATTGAAGAAACCGACACCCTCATGGGGCTCGGACTGCAAGGATTGAGGTACCTCCAAACCTACGATTGGCTTTTCCTGCGAGCTCTCATCACCATTGGGTATATTGGCTGGATAGTGTATGCTGCTACGACCGTGATCAACCTCCACGTCCTGCAAGGCGCAGTCGAGCCATCGAGGGACACGAAGGCGACGGCAGTCTTCGTGGCGATATACGCCTTGCTTGCTGCCTCTTTCATTGCATCGCAGTCGCCATACACGTACTATGCGTATGCCCTTTTCCCGGTCTTTTTCTGGGAAGAGATTTATACCCGCCGGGAAAGTCTCATTCGAGGAGCCAAAATCCTATTTGGCAACACACGACCATCCACTCTTGGTCTCGGTGGTGCCGCCTATATCAGCATCATCGTCTCGCTGGCTGTAGGGTACATACACCGTGAAGTGCTGACGGTGCTCTACATCGTGGCGGCGTTCTGGCCTCTTGCATCGGGGCTTTCATTCGTGAAACAGCATACGGCTCTGTCGTCGACCTGGCTTGTCGCTTGCATTGCCATGAGCAGCTTCACGCTCTTCCCGGCCATGAAGGAGGAGAACATCACATATATAATGCTGGGTGGCACTCTTATGGTCGCCATCGGCGTTCTCTACCTTGCCTTCCAAGATCGTATCTTGGCCGGCTTCTCTCCCACCGTATCGAAGCCGAAGCCGACCAGGACCGTGACCTCGCGAAGCCTCATTGGGATTCAAATTGGCTTAGTAGCTTTGGCCATGTTTGTTACGCGATCAAGTGCGCTTTCCTTGCAGGCAAAACAGGGGTTGCCTCGCGGCAACCAGATAGTAGGATGGCTTGTTTTCGGTAAGTCGTTGCCAGCGCTACACCAGCAGTATTTGTGAGCTAACATGCGTTTCCTTCTTAGTTGTATCGCTGTTGATGCCCCTGGCGTATCGGTTCCAACCCAACAGCAATTACCTGCATCGGCTCGTTGTCGTATTCTTGACCTGTGCACCAACATTTGTCATCCTGACTATCTCTTATGAGGGCTTATTTTACGTCGCATTCTCGGTGACGTTGGTGACGTGGGTGAGGCTGGAGTATGAGGTCTACGCAAACTCGACCTCCAAGGTGGAGGTTGTCGTTGAAAAAACGTCCGGCAACGGGTCCACAAAGACCAAGCAGGTTCCGGACAGGCTTCCTAGTCCCTATCGACCACTCTCACTGGCCGATGCCCGCGTGGCGCTTTACTTCTTCGTCCTCTTACAGTCCGCCTTCTTCTCGACCGGAAACGTCGCCTCCGTCTCGTCATTCAGCCTTGACAGCGTCTACCGGCTGATACCCATCTTCGACCCCTTCTCCCAGGGAGCCCTGCTCATTGTCAAACTCATGATCCCCTTCGCGCTGGTGTCCGCAAACCTGGGCATGCTGAACAAGAGGTTAGGCGTGGCGCCGTCCGCCCTGTTCATGGTGGTCATGGCCATCAGCGACATCCTGACGCTGTACTTCTTTTGGGTGGTCAAGGACGAGGGCTCGTGGCTAGAGATTGGGAGCACGATATCCCACTTCGCCATCGCGAGCCTGCTGAGCGTTTTCGTGGCAGCACTTGAAGGGGTATCTGAGGTCTTCACAAGTGGCGTCGAGGTTGATGCCGTAGGACTGCCTGGTAACAAGGTGACGAACGGGAAGATCTTGAAGCCGGGAGACAAGAAGAGCACCAGCGAAACGGGGAAGACGGGCAAGGGGAAACCATGATAACGAGTAACGACCCGGTAGCTGGGATGACAATGTATGATCCTTACCTAGATAGAACATAGACCCATTTGATAAACGAGACGATCACTTGAATCGGAGTAATATGCCTATCGAAAATAAGCGGAGACAGTGATGCTTTGTGTCTTTCAGGACTTCTTCCTGACAGCACAAGGGCTATATCGCAAGAAAACAAACAAGTCTACGGCTAAATTCGCCTGTAGACGCGCCAGCGCCATCCACAGGCTTGCGGGCGTCGGACCTCGGCAACTTTTGGATGTGAGCCTCAGCTTCAGGGTAGCTCCACATGTCAAACTGGTCAGCCTCGTGCTTTTCTATGATTTCCAGGCTATCCTTCCAAGAGTCAGTCCCCTTGTATCTTTGATATAACGACAATGTGCAAGACATGTGACCCGACAAGTTGGCTGTGCCGTTACCTTGCCTCCACGAAGTTGGGATAGCATCAATCGGTATGTTCCAGCCGGACCATCTACATGTCCAATGGAAGATTAAGCCGTAGCAAAGCGAACATGCGGTCACATCAACTCGACCGGGTCGCGGCAAAGTAGGATCAGGGCATTGATTCCCCGGAGCTAGCCTGCCTTGCTGCCCAGTTGGTACTTAGGTAGTATTTCCCGAACCTCGGAAGTCCAAGCCGGCCGGCGGCTTACACTTTACAGGCTCTGGGGTCCGTGGGCTGGCTGCCGTTGAGGGCGTTCCTGAGAAGAGTGGACACATATACTTGGCACGTGCTTGGCTTCTAGAGTGCCAGAAGAGAGATGCAGATTCGTCGCGTCATTTTCAGCTCCGGGGAATGTTGGAAACACCTCGCCCGGAAGGATTTTAAGCCATGCACATGCCAAGTACTACTTTGCCGTAATTATGTGAGATTGCCGTTGTGACAGGTTGGCTCGCCTGTCTGCGGCTATGTACCCCGGACTCGGTGGAAATACTGGTGTACGAAGTACACCGTACAGATGCGTACCTGTATGTATGTAAGACCGGCAGTCACGCCACGAGCTGCATACAGCAAGATCCCTCACAAGGCAGGCTGGGCTCTTTGTTGATGACTTGGCCATCCCGTCGTCCTTCATTGTCGCTCTCCTCTGCCCTGCCTGAAAAAATGCGACAGATACGATTGGCTGCCGCATTGGAAAGCTGGAGTAAAGGACGTTGTATTTTACACTAGCGCCGGACTCGGTTCACCCAAGGGACCCGACCCGATACCAGAAGCTGCGAAACGGAACGTTGATCGGGCAGGCGATTCTCCAGTGATTGTCCTGTGCCCAGAGCCTACCTACCTAGGTAGGTAGTGTCCGGCGTCCAGTGTCCAGTGTCCAGTGTCCAGCGTCCAGCGTCCAGCGTCCTCTTCAGTCTGCCAGTGTCCAGTGTTCATGTGCCGAGTAGTTCATCTCCCTAGTTATCTAGGCCTGTTGTGTAAATTAATCTGCCGGATGACGCGCCTTGACACGACCCCATCACCGTCAACTCGAATGAACACACGCGACCATTCACTTGATCCCCGCGAAATTCAAGTAATGTCCTTGCTCGATCCGAGGCTCTGAGCTGCCACCCCCGCCCCCCTCTAGACCGAGTCGAGCGCATCGAGAACCTTGCCAGCGAGGCCAGTCCGCCGAAGATGAACCAGGCGCACACAGAGCTGCAGCAGCAGCAGCAGCAGCAACAACAGTCGCAAGCGCAATCACAACCACAACCTCAATCACAGACTCAGACTCAGACTCAAACTCAGCCGCAGCCGCAATCGCCTCCCGCGACCCAAGGAGTTAACGGCGGCGTCGCGTCACCGGCGCCATCCTCGGGAGGGGGGAAGAGCAACACTGCATCGAACAACGCATTGAGCTTCAGGAGGTGAGAGGGGACAAGCCGCAGCCCCCGAGCTGTGCTCTTCGCCTGGTGTTGAAGAACCTTTTGCTGACCCGCGGTGTCTCGACGGAAAAAAAGACAACGAGCCTCGAGGGCATGCGAGGTAAGTCGTTTTCACTTTTCGTATTATTCATTTTTGTATCGAATCCTAGCTTGTCTTGGGTCTTCGATCACTTCGGACTGCATTGCAGCTCCCTCGGCTCAGGTGGGCTGATCCTGTGTGCCTCGGCAACTGCGAACGGCTTTCCTACAGCAGCTGGGGGCTCAATAGCCACCTACCAGCCCAGACAGCCTCAGGCAATGAGATGTACCGCCCATCGCGTGCCTAATTCTACCTCCATACTCTGGAATCATAGCTAACCGGCCATCCTGTCATAATTTAGACCTGCCACGCGTACGTTACTTCCCTATCATCGACGCGTCGCCTGATCCAAAGCAAGTCATCGGAGCCCGAAAGCCGAGTTTCGAGGTCGAGATGGCTTTGCGCAGTTCCCAATGCGACACCACACAGTGACGCTGCTGCCAGTGTCTCTGATTTATGTTCCATGTAGATGATACTGACACTCGGACGTCAAATAGGAGGAAGGTGCGGTGCGATGCTGCCTCGCTAGGCATACCTTGTACGAACTGCGTCGCCTTCCAGATCGAATGCAAGATCCCCCAGCCCAAGAGGAAGAAGACACAGACGGCTTCCACAACAAGGGACTCAGATAGGTACAAAATCCAGTCTATAACCTCCGCTCTAATACTCTGGCAATGTACTGACCTGCTGCAGTGAACAACGCGATGGCTCAGAAGACCGATCTCCCCTTCCCCATCCCGGCTCCGGGCCCGGCCAACTTGCTGGTGCTGGCGCTGGCGCTGGGGCAACGAACGCGACCTTCAACACCAAGCCACCCGCCGTATATCATACTTCAGAAGGTACACCATCGACCACCATGACGCCGGCGCAGACCCACAAGGAGGAGCTCGACAACAATACTTATTTAAACCTAGTCATGAAACCAAAATTCACCCGTGCCCCCATCACCGAGGCCGGCCGTGTTGCATACCTAGGGGAATCTTCCAATTTGACTCTCCTCGTACACGACCGACAGGGCGCAGCGGACGTCGTTCATTATCCTCTGCCCGAGAACGTCAGAGGCTCAAGGGCGAGGCTCACGGAACTAGACAACGTCGAAATCGATATCCTGCATCAGCGGGGCGCTTTCTTGCTGCCACCGCGTTCACTGTGCGACGAGCTCATTGAGGCCTATTTCAAATGGGTCCATCCGATTGTACCCATTGTGAACCGCACGAGGTTTATGAGACAATATAAGGACCCGAAGAATCCGCCCTCACTGTTGCTCTTACAAGCCATCCTGCTGGCCGGATCGCGTGTTTGCAACAACCCACAACTCATGGACACGAGCGGGTCTACGACACCCGCCGCCCTGACTTTCTACAAGAGGGCCAAGGCACTCTATGACGCCAGCTATGAGGATGACAGGGTCACGATTGTTCAGTCTCTATTGCTAATGGGTTGGTACTGGGAAGGCCCAGAAGACGTCACAAAAAACGTCTTCTACTGGAGCCGTGTTGCCACCATAGTCGCGCAGGGCTCCGGAATGCACCGTAGTGTGGAGGGCTCACAACTCAGCAAGGCCGATAAGAGACTCTGGAAACGAATCTGGTGGACCCTCTTCACTCGGGACCGATCCGTCGCAGTGGCCCTAGGACGGCCTGTCCACATCAATCTTGACGACTCAGATGTTGAGATGTTGACGGAGGACGATTTCATTGAGGAAGAGGATGGCCAGCCGAGCGAATATCCTCCTGATCCCATCCATGTCCATTTCTTTTTGCAGTACGTGAAACTCTGCGAAATCATGGGATTGGTGCTGTCACAGCAGTACTCGGTGGCTGCCAAAGGCCGTCAACGGAATCCTATCGACCTTACACACAGTGATATGGCGTTGGCCGACTGGCTGCAGAACTGCCCCAAAGTCGTCTACTGGGAAATGCCACGGCATCACTTCTGGCCCGCTTTACTCCATGCTAACTACTACACGACGCTCTGCCTGTTGCATCGCGCACATATGCCACCAGGCGGGGGGTCTACACGGTTCCCAGAAGATGCGGCATATCCTTCAAGGAATATTGCATTTCAGGCAGCAGCCATGATCACGTCCATCATAGAAAATCTCTCGGCCCATGATCAGCTTCGATACTGCCCGGCCTTTATTGTTTACAGCTTGTTCTCCGCCCTGATCATGCATGTGTACCAGATGCGGTCGCCTATTCCGTCGATCCAGCAGGTTACCCAGGACAGGATTAGGACATGCATGAATGCTTTGAAGGATGTTTCGAGAGTCTGGCTGGTTGGTAAGATGGTATCCACGCTCTTCGAGGCTATCCTCGGCAATAGGGTGCTCGAGGAAAGGCTTCAGAAGGCAGCCGGCAAGAGGCACAGCAAGTTTCAAAGGAGCATGCAGCAGTTGGAGCAGCACGCACAGGACCAGCAGCAGCAAATAAGGGAATCGGCAAAACGAAAGTACGATGATATGGCTATCGACTTCAGCGTGAGTACTCCTACACCACAGGAGTCTTATGAACGATCCCGGCCACAGACACCGAGCCAGGCCGTCAAGAATGAGCAACTCAGCAATACAATGCCGCCGCCACACATAACATCACCGGGCGGAACGAGGCAGAGCAATATGGACACCTTTATGGGCGGTGGATCATCGCGCTCACAAACCAGGCCGCCTACCCCGTTCAACCCATCCTTCTCGGTGCCCGGGACTCCACCAGACCTGTATCTCGTCACGCGGAACTCACCCAATCTGTCACAGGCCGTGTGGGAGAACTTCCAACCGGACCAGCTCTTCCCGGAAAGCGCGAGCATGCCACTCTTCCCGCACGTCTCGCCGACAGAGGCGCAGCAGAACCTGGACCCGAGCCTAATGACATCGCAAGGGCAACAGGGCAGGCAGGCACAGCAAGTTCCAAATATGCAGTATGGCCAGCAACAGCAACAACAGCAGCAGCAGCAACAGCAACAGAGAATGAACACTAATAATAACACCAAGATTGGCGAAAGTTCGGCTCAACAGCAGCAGAACACCAGTTTTCTGCAGCCTGGCCTGGCCGGCTTTCCCGGGCAACAAGGCGGGCAGGGACAGCAGTCACAGGGCAATATCTGGTCTGCGGCATTCGACGCCTCGTTGCAGGATGGCCAAAGCCCGGACAGCTGGAGTACGAGCAGTGCGCAGGGTGCGCCGGTGCCGAGCACGCTGAACGTGGAAGATTGGTAAGTTCTTGTCCGCCGCGGTCGTCTTCGAAGGAGATGTCTCTGCTGACCCTTTGCGCTTCATCAGGTTTCAATTCTTTGGCATCAATGGTGATATTAGCTCGCTAAATTTTGATATGCCATCAATATAAGCTAGTGATAATTTCAATTCTTTCGGGGACAGGCCGACTCCCCAATCGCTCGAGGTGCAATGCGGTGTGGTGGGAGGAAGGGAGGTATTGGAGGGGGGGGGGGGTTGCGGCGGTGGAGTGAGAATCGAAGCTTGAAGACAGGTGAATTACAGCGTTTGGAAATAGTGATTTGTAGAGCACAGATCGCCATAATGATTATGTTCATGTGTCCAGAGCCTCCTACTCGATTTGAGAGATAGGAGTCGGCTACTCCTGCACCTTGCTTTGGAGGAATATGGGTACATATATAGGAGCCACCTGAAGTCAAGTCAAGGGTCGAACAGGTTAATCGAAATGCATACCCATAAGGAGGACCCTGAAGCCCCTCTGTACGCTCGTGCTGAGAAACTCTACCTGCGCCCTACGCCGTGCCTAGTTCTTCCTTCGTTCTCTTCACATAACCAGCCCAATCAGTCGTCCTCGCATCGACTTGATCATCGCCACGGTCACCCTCCACCCACACCTTCTCGTCCCACGCCCTCCCAAGACCACACAGATGCCTCATCGTGGGCCGCCCGTGCGGACAGTTCCAGGGCTTCTCCATATCGCCCATGTGCCGGACCACCTTCTCCATCTGCCGGTGCGACAGGGCCTTGCCGATCATGATGCTGCTCCTGCACGCCCTCATGGCGAACATCTTCCTTACCTTGCTCGGCCTGGGCATGTTCCTCCTCTTCCGCGCCGCAGTGGCGTCAGCAGAAGCAGCAGCACTACCGTCACCACCGCCGCTCGGTGAAGACGAGGCAGGGTTGTCCCCCAGCAGCGAGATCAGCTCTTCCAGGTCGGCAAGCGAGAAGGTCGTCTCCCTGCTGAGCGGCAGGCTCAGCAGCTGGCAACGCGACCCGACCGGCTCGTCGCCCGACTCATCGACGTCCACCTGGAACCCGTTGGCCTCGAGGGCGTCGTGGTTCTCGAGGATGATCTCCTCCTCCACCGCGGTGAGCTCGAGCCGTTTGGGGCGGACGAGGCGTTGGGACTGGACGATGGTCGTGGCCTGGAGCCGCTCGAAGTTGGACTTCTCGTCCGAGGCGTGCTGGTCGATTATGAAGAGCTCCTCGTCGTCGGCCCGGGGGCTGTCCGTTGCTCTGGTGGCGCCGGCGCTGGGACGCACTGCAAGGATGAAGCCGAGGTTGAACTGGCCCACGATCTTCATCTTGCCGAAGTCGCCCTTGTGTATGGTGAGGGCCAGCTTCTCCTCGGCGTTCTGGGCCTCGGCCTCCAGACCGCCGTCTACATCGCTCCCGTCCTCACTGTTTTCCCGTGCTGAGGCGACGCCGCGGAGCTGATCATCCCATGAGCGTAGCCTTCTTCGTAGTGATCCTTCATCCACCTTGATCCGTTGCAATAGGGCCTGTGTGGGGATTTTACCCTTGCCGCCGCCTTTGAGGAATGCTTGTGTTCGCTTCTGATTACCTTCGTTGGGCTCATGGCAAGTTCCGTCGGCCTTTTCCAAGATTTCTTGTGCGTTCGCCTCCTCCTCTCGAGCATTGGCCTCCTTCTCATTAATATGCTCATCTTCATCTTCATCTTCATCTTCATCTTCATCTTCATCTTCATCTTCATCTTCTGCTTCTTCTTCTTCTCCAGCAAGGACTTGCTCGTCGTCTTCAGCTGCGGGTGGAGATGATGGGTCTTCATCATCTTGCTCCACGAATAGTTCGGAGGACTTGGAGGTCTCGCAGTCACTGTCAGCATCCGCTTCGGGACCAGAATCACGGCTTGACTCATTGTCATTATCGTCTTCGCTAAGTTCTTCCTCCTCCGCGGTCTGACTTTCATCAGTGCGCAGGGCATTAGTTTCATCAGAAACACTGTACTTCGAGGATGCCGCGGAGAACATTTGTGTCAGGCGACCACCAAATGAAGGTAGAGCTGCTGATGGTTTGGGAGTTCCCAAAGGCTGCGTTGGTAGCCTTTGCTCTACCGATACATCATCAATCTTTTGTCTCTTAGAAGACGTGCCGATGATGCTGGTAATTGTATGGTCCCCAACCGTGATGGTGGCGACTTCTTGAGACGGCCGCTTAGGCGGTCTAGTGTTGGACACGCTCAGTGGTGCAGTATCTGCGGGTTTGACTGGCTTCACCATGGCGGGAATCGGTTCTTCATCAGCAGAAGCAGAGCCGGATATGTCGTCGCGCAGACTTTCTGGGATATACGAGCGCTTGAGCTTGGCTATGCGACCGAGAATGCCATCGTCGCCTTTCTCGATATTACGAAAAGGGGCCAGCTCCTCATCCAACTCCTCGTTTCCCTCCTTGTCATTCCTGATAGGTGTACCCGTTGTGTCTGTTGCTCCCTCTGAGTTGTCTCCCAAGGTTGTATCATTCAGCCTGTCCGAAATACTCTGGCCCGCATAGACAGTGGTGGCTTTCTTTGATTCCGTCTCGGCCTCTTCCTGGGGAGCCGATGTTTTCTCCAACCAGCGTGTCATTGGGTTCGATACAGGCGCGTCTCTCGAGAGAGCCTTTGCAGCGGCCAACTTCCTCATACGCTCGACACCCGGATCCTCCACCTCCTCCTCTCCCTCCTCCTCGACTCCTAAGGACGCCTCTTGTTGGTCTACTGGTGTTGTGTTTGTGTCAAGCGACCTATCCGAGACTTTTTGTTCGAAATCATTGGTGTCCTCGCGGAGCAGGCTCAGCTTCTTGAAGGGTTGCTGCTTGAACGTCGCAATCTGTGATATGGGTACTGTATACTCTTGTCCCTCGAAAAGCTCGGTAAGCGACTCCCTCAAGTTGTCTAACATTCGTCCCTGGTCATGCAACAGGATTGTCCTCTTATCCGGACTGACATTGACATCATATAGATGCGTGTCTAGCTGTATGTCCGCAAATATGAATGGCGATTGGGATGAGTTGTACGATCTGTACACCTCATTGAAAACTTTCGCAAACTGAGGCAGCCCGCAGGGCCGGCTATTGACGTAGAACATTTGTCGGTCGGGTGTTTGTCTCCCTTCACCATGCACTGGCCTGGAGACATGCCCAACTATACGAATTTCTTTCGTACCCTCGTCTCCTTGTGTACTCGATTTCTGGCCTGGACCGCCTGTGGATTCCAGCTGGAGCTTCAAGTCCAGGGCGACCAGGGCGGCCATAGTCTTCGCCCCGAAGACATTGATAATATTCTCTCTGGTGCTTTTGTTGCCCTTAGTGGAGAAAAGAACAATGCGCTTGCCTTTGTTGGGCAGCTGAGAAACTGTGAACTTGACTCCCGTCTGCACGCAGGCGTACTGATTTAGAAGGCTGATGACCTTGCCCCATTCCCGTTTGATATTCCGCTCCAATTCTCTACGCCGTACCGGCAAGTTCTTGAACAGGTTCTCGACGGTCACAGTCGTGCCCTTCTGTGCCGCAACGACGCTCCTGGACTTGAACTTTCCGGAAGTTTCGAATTCCAGCTTGCTTCCCTTCGGCGCGTCAGACTGGAGGCAAGTGACAACCGTGAAGCGCGATAAAGCACAAAGAGATGACAGAGCCTCACCCCGAAACCCAAAGGTCTCCAAGGTGCTGAGATCGGAGTAGGTGGACAGCTTAGAAGTGCAGTGCTTTAAGGCGAGGGTTTCATAATTGTCCGGCGAGATACCGGCCCCGTTATCCTGTACTTCAATCGAATCGAGGCCCTGGTTCTTAAACCTGACCTCTTTTCCGGTTACTGGTCAGTCTCTCTCCCCATAACCAGTAAGGTGGGTTGGCCGAGATGCGTACCGATACTCGTTGCGCCAGCGTCGAGGCCATTCTCGACAAGCTCCTTTGCGACTGAACAAAGGTCGACGATCACTTGGCCCGACTGTATTTGGTGGACCTATACGCCAGGTTATCAGTTGGATACGTGGGCCTAACGGTTCCACATCACATACAGAGCTTGCCTCAATGGCCTTGATGGTAGCCATCGTCAGAGACACGGTCTCCTTCCGAATGTTAATGTAAGACCACACCCAAGCGTCTAGGATTTCTACGTGATCATCGCTAGGAATTGCAATTACAAAACGCCGATATCCGCAAATCCCATCAGCGCAATAGGTAGCGTGAAAGAGAAGTTATGCAGATTTTAGTCAAGGCTGCCATATCACTTTGGCCTAGTCGCTGTCTGGTGGGCCTAGCATGGAGGCAGGTGCAAGTGGTGCAGAGGCCTGGAGGGACGCGTCTCCCACTCGCGGGCGCGTTTGCCAATCTACTATCTAGTCTACTTAATTTAATGGCAACTGCTTATATAAGCGCGCTTGGTCCTACCGAGGTACCTCCTAGGTAGGCATGTGGTAGGTATTGGACGTAAGTACCCAGGTAGTCACAGTAGTAACTTTGTTCTACACGGTACAATGTTGCTTGCCTCCTTTACTCCTCTTACTCCTTTACCTCCTGATTCTGGGTAATTGGCTCTTATCAAGTGTTGCTATAGATTACAAGCTGGCAGGGAAGTCCTGCTAGCGGTGCCGTGACTACCGTCTGAGGACATCCGATTCCGAATACAATTTCGCGACAACCCCCATATGTCCCCAGCGCCGAAGCAGCATGCCATGTATGCCACCTGACGTCGTGTGGAGGCAACACGAACAATGCAGCATGAAGGCTGCAAGCCTACTGACCCCAGAGGATCAAGAGGCGGAAGCCGAATGGCCAATTTCAGGATTAAACATTCGTACGATACTCTGCAAGCTGCAGTGTAACCAACCCTTAGACCAAGTCCGGGAAGATGCGACGCCGCTACATGGTACTGCATACCTTAGTACCTTAGTACGACGGCGCAGAAGGAGGAGTGTGTGTCGAGCAGACACTTCTCCAACAAGCCATTCCAGTGGCTTGGTCACAATGAGAATGTCGAGTTCGCGAGAAGCTTGACCGAAGTCACCGCCGACGAGAACACGAACACTAACACTCCTGGCATTGTCATGGCATCGATATTCATCTTGCGCCTTCATGCGACCGTCTTGGTCACGGCAACGGCCTCGATTTCAGGAAGTCATAGCAATGCGTCATTGCAACGCTGCATCAGCTGGAGTGACAGCACTGCTTCCTGACATCGCCGAAAGGAGATACGCGCAGCTGTTGGTCTAGGCCGGCTATCAACGCGGCCTTGATCCAAGACTATTGGCGCCCTCACGACGGGCTGCTCAAACGATAGGCTGGGCCATCGACGTGAAGCCTTCACAGTCCCGGAACACTGGCACCGAGGCAGCTTAACATTCTGGTGGCTTACGTCTACCTGCTAGCTTGTATGTAGAGCAGGTGATGAAGATGCAGACGAGCCCATCGCGCATGAGGTTCTAAGATACTACTATGTAATATAGCATCAGCGTATCAAGCGGCCATGCAAGGCTCGTACATTAGATCTCCTGCAACGCTTGCGGGGAACTCGAGACGGATTAGGGATGGATCCCATGGGTTCTAGGTCTTGGGACGGCGTGCTGTATAGGGCCGATTGGTGCGCCAGAATCATTGCTGCTTCCGGACATTGCACTGATCAATCTGAGCTCTCCGCTTTTCCTCGTTTCCTCGAATCCTCGAAACTGTCCAACCGGCAGTCCTTAGTGGTCGATCTCCTGGGATATTCGAACGCCCAGTGTCTCGCAGCTTGAGCACATACCCAGGCTGCCTATAGCCCTGTAGGCGTAAAGTCAAGCCTTGCCTTGTGCTTGCGTACATGCTAGTGACATGATCACGAAAGTGGCCGATCCGTGTAGCGCAGGTGTTTCAAAGTCTACGTAGGATGGCATTATCAGGCACTTATTCTGCAACCGTCTTGCTGTGCTTCATACTGTTCCTGCCACCTCAGATGAGCTGCACGCCGAGCAACCTTGGAATATCTCAAGGCTGTAGACCACTGCGGAAGACTGCCCAGGTGCTTTCCCCCCGTCCCCAATCTCGCGGTTTCTGCGGATGTAGTGCTGCTGTAACCCGCTATGCTTTCATGTACACAGTACGACGAAATCGGTCGCATGGCGCTACAAATTGGCATACTGGGACGTCACTGATACTTGGGACCTGTGGCCGTTTCCTTCTAGGGCAATACTTATTATTGGCACGATGGATCCGACCCTCCAACTGCAACCCGTGGACTCTCCAATTGAGGTCCGCAGCTACGGCACGAGTGAACTACCTAGGTACCCAGGAGAGGCACGATTACACAGTAAACTATGGTACACTGCATACCTGGCCGGGGTCTGGGTACCTAGGTAGACCCCTGCTAAGCCAACGTTGGCGCGCCCGTCTCGATAAACCGCAAATCTGCCCCAGCACCCAGGTATTCCGCAAGCTTTCCTAGCGTGTGATACTTCTCTCGTGCCTTTCTGCCCTGCTGCCTCTTGCCTTCACAACTCTTCTATGTCGCCCCTCCGCCGACCACACAACGCCCCATCACCCCCACGATAACGCTCGGAACACGGCCGACGACGGCAGAACCGCCATCGACCGTCGTGGGAATGCAGAGGCGGTCCTCCGGCTCAGACGACGGTGATGATTTCAAGAATCCTCTGCCTGTCAACGTCGCAAACACCAACTCCATCTCCCTCTGCCCCGGTTCCGGTCTCGATGCCACGCCCATTGCCCAGGTCACCTCAGCCCACACCCACGGAAGAGCTCCCGGCCATCAGTCCCCTAGCAAATCCGATAGCAGGAGGACGAGTTTCGACCTGAGGTCGCATTCTGCCCGAAGCCGGCGATCCGGCAACTTTTCCTGGAAACCTACAAGTGTGCAGACTGGGTCGATGGAGAAACCGCCCCTCGCTTTAGCCGTCGAGCCATCAATTGTGCCAGTCATGGCTCCGAGTCCAAAGTGCGACGACGATTCCGAGGACGTCGACAAGTCGTCAGACTCCAAGGGCCTGCGGCGTCCGAGGTCGCGGAACCCCTGGGCCGTTGGCTTCCTGACCATTGTAGCCTCTTTGGTTGGAATTGGTTTCCTTGCTGCGATCCTCAGTTCAAGCGCTACGCGATGTCTCGACGCCAAAGGCTGTATCATGTCCTACATGCGACCGGCATATGTCAAATTGAGCGAGTTTGATACGGAACATACTAGATTCGGCAGCAAATACTCCCTCTACTTCTACAGGGAGATGGAAGTGGATGAAGAGGTCAAGGTTCGCTAGTCCGACATCTTCTTGATATGCGCGGCATGGCGGCCATGTACTGACATATAAAACTCCTAGCTGCGAGGCACGCCCGTGCTCTTCATCCCCGGAAATGCTGGCAGCTACAAGCAAGTCCGGCCGCTGGCTGCCGAGGCCGCTAATTATTTCCACGACACGCTCCAACACGATCCGTCCATGCTGAGGAACGGCGTGCGAAACCTCGATTTCTTCACGGTGGACTTCAACGAGGATTTCACGGCATTCCATGGCCAGACCATGATCGACCAGGCCGAGTACCTGAACGAAGCGATACGGTACATACTATCTCTATACCTCGATCCACGCATGACGAGCCGCGATCCGGACCTACCAGACCCGACTTCAGTAATAATTGTCGGCCACTCGATGGGTGGCATCGTTGCTCGCACCATGCTCATCATGCCCAATTACCAGGCGCATTCGATCAACACTATCATCACAATGTCGGCGCCCCATGCCAGAGCTCCTGTCTCATTTGACAGTGAGATCGTCAGAGTGTACAAGGAGATCAATGATTACTGGAGGAAAGCCTATTCCCAACAGTGGGCGAACAACAATCCATTATGGCACGTCACCCTGATTTCCATTGCTGGCGGAAGCTTGGATACCGTCGTGCCATCGGACTATGCCAGCCTTGAATCCATTGTGCCTGATACGCACGGTTTCACAGTGTTCACCTCGACAATACCGGCAGTCTGGACAAGCATGGACCACCAGGCCATTCTTTGGTGTGACCAGCACCGCAAAGTCGTGATTCGTGCACTGTACAACATTGTTGATGCCCATCGGCCATCGCAAACAAAGCCTCGGGCCCAGCGAATGAGTGTGTTCAAGAAGCATTTCCTTACGGGCATCGAAGAGAACGCCGAGAAGTCCGTCCTGTTTAAAGATCACAGCACATTGCTCACTCTGGAGGATGACTCTCATGAGATTATCCCGCAAGGACGCCGCTTTGTTCTTCGGAACTTGGGAGAGCAGGGAAAACCAATGGCGCATCTGTTGCCTATTCCGTCGTCAAGTCCATCTTCGAAGCGCTTTACACTTCTCACCGATCAGAGGCTGGATAGTGCCGGAGAGTCTGGGAAGCTTGAGGTGCTGTTATGCAGTGTACACACCCTGCAGCCGGGCCAGGCGGGCATAATGCTCCCCTGGAAGATGGACTTGTCGTCAGGAGAGAGCCGAGCTACAACTCGGTTGTCCTGCAAGAATGCTGCATCGGACGTGGCCCCCTTGCCTGCTTCGACCCGGTACACTCACCAACCATTCTCCCCCGCTGGCACGAGACCAATCCCTCCATTTTCCTATCTCCAATACGATCTTGAGGATATCGCCGACCATCATTTTATTGCCATTGTGGATAAGGGAATCGCCTCACCAGGCTTTGTCGTCGCGGAGTTCAGTGACTCGGCTAGTTCTCGCCGAACTCGTCACATAAGTCTGCGACGAATGCTCACCTTCGGGTTGGATATTCGATTGCCTGCAAGTCGGCCGGCTGTCACGGAGATCAAGATCCCGTCGATCCAGTCCAGCATGCTTGCCTACCACCTCGAGCTCAGTGAGCAAACTTGTGGCAAGGGCAAGGAGCTCTTCGCGCCATTGGTCCGGCAGTACCTTGAAGAACCTTATGAGTCCAAGTTTTTTGTAAATGCCCGGCATGCCAGCATCAGTATACACGGTATTGCACCGTACATTCCTCCACCAATGAAGACAAGGAGAACCGAAGAGGGCCTCAGTTTTCAGTTTTGGACGGATCCAACATGCGACTCGAGCCTCAACATTCGGCTGACTGTCGATATCTTGGGAAGTATGGGTAAGCTCTACATGCGATACCGGACAGCTTTTGCCGCCTTTCCGCTGCTCGTCGTTGCCCTGGTCGTGCGAAAGCAATTTCGCGTCTACGACAGCCGGGGCATCTTCATATCCTTCAATGAGAGCTTAGACCTGTGCTTGCGGCGATCTCTGCCCCTTACGCTGGCGTCCTTGACGCTCCTGTCCCTTACTGTGGACAGCTCCGGGGCTGGCAGGTCGGCGGGTTACTGGCCTCTGAGGAACGCGTCGGCGGCAGGTATCGACTCTGGTCAAAATGATCTCCTTGTTGGCACGCAAGACCCGTTCTTCTGGTTCATGGTGCCTCTTATTGGAATCGTTTGTGTCGGCGCATGTGCCATCTTCAATTATGTGGTGCTGGCTATCACATCAATATTGAGCACCCTCTTCGGCTGGCTGAGCTCGCGCCCAGGCTGGGTCCGTCACGAAGATCGACGTCGAGCCCTGCCACATGGCTTCATGCCAGCATCCCCCAGGCGGAGACTCATTACGACTGCCATTCTTCTCTTCTTGGTTACCACTTTTATACCCTACCAATTCGCATATGTGGTTGCGTGTGTGGTGCAACTGATAACAACGGTGCGGGCCCACCGAGTTGCCTCAGAGTTGCCCTCCAACGCCAATCGCAGCTTCTACAACTACGTACATTCCTTTTTCGTCCTGATGCTCTGGGTCCTACCTATTAATATTCCGATACTCGTCGTGTGGATACGCAACCTTGCAGTCCACTGGTTCACACCGTTCTCCTCCCACCACAACGTCATGTCGATCATGCCATTCATCATCCTGGTCGAGACATTCACGACAGGCAAGATGGTCCCAAGAGTCACCAGCCGGCTAAGACATGTCACTAGCTTCCTTCTCTCCGGCGTCGCTGTCTACGCTGCCATGTACGGTGTCTCGTATGGATACGTGATTCACCATCTTGTAAACTTGGTAGCAGCATGGCTTGTTATATTACATTCAACAGCGGACTCATGGTCTCTAGCCGGGTGGAATGTCCTCTTGGAGGGCAACCCCGAGATGCTTAAGGGAGGCAAAACGCCATAGGAGGCATGATGGCCACCTTGGCATCACGTTACCTTTTCAAGCAAGAGCTGCCTTGCTTCTGTCCCATATCAAAGGGTCAAGCCTCAACCAGGCCTATAATCCGACTCGAGCGCATCAGTTGCTACCTTGGTACTCATTATCCAATTTCTATGCATCTTCACATCTCCTTCTCCACGGTGGCTTTTTGGTTTTGTATACACATGAATCAGCACGCAAAAGGCGGCGTTTGGTTGCATTTACACGGTGACGATCATGGAACACTGGAATGGCTCTGCCTGTTTGGGCCCCGGCTTCCGGTGCAATACTTATTCTGTCTGGAATAAGGGATCTTATCCTCCAGCCCCCAAGGGTCCGGTGGTCTCGGGAACCGGAATTTGATTGCTCTGTTTCTCTACTTGCCCCCGGCCTTCTTGGTTACAACTAAGGCAGGATGCTGCTGCGATGGGACGATCTCGGTTGCCTATTGTTCTGAGCACTCCAGGATGAGCCACTCTTATGAGACGAGACGGACCAGGCAGAGCAAACGGGGGATACATGCATTGGTTTATGTTTAGAGTTTTGTCTTCCCCAACCCGACTGGTATAGAGCGGGCTAGGACTCGGGATAGCACAGGCTGGAATAATTTGCCGCGAGTTCCTAATGGGGGCGGGGAGTGGGGAGGGAATGCTATGGCGGATCTGTGCTCCTGGATCGAAGGCCTGGCCGGGCTTGGGCAACGGAGCTCCTCTTGGTGCATCGCATCCTAATGAGGAAAGTACAAAATACGGAGATGGAGGAAGTACATATATGCTTTCATGAGTTCCTGTAGATATTCTTGAGCTGGAGCAGTCACATGAGCTGTCGCCACGGGGCTCATGGTGCCAACGAATAATGAGGCCTGCAATACTGGTGTATAGCAGGCGGGCCAATTGAACGAAGTCAATAGACAACAGCCATCTTTCCCAAAGTCTTACCCTAGGGTTCGGTCGTGAACAAAGGACCAGTGGGCGGGGGAGGTGATCGCCTCGGTATAGCTTTCGAAGATACCTAGGTAGTTTTGTACCCTAGGGTACGAATCCGGCAGACCTCTCGGCAGTGTTCTGGTCTTCGACATCACAGCAGAGGGGGTTGTTTCCGCAAAAGAGACATGTCGAGATATACTCTAGGTATTTATAGCAGTACGAACCTCCCCTTCTTAGACTCTATGAGAGAGTTGAGATTGATAAAAAGAGGCAAAAATGGACAACTAGGGAATCGAACCCTAGACCTCGTGCAATCATAGCGATGCTAAGCACGCGCTCTACCACTGAGCTAGACGCCCATTGATTGTTGAAAAAACCCAAATTTACATAGCTCATAAACGCAATCCTCATGTCGCGAGACGTCTCGTTGTGGGCACATGACTTCAATGTTTCAAAGCTTTGTGGGCCAAGGTACAGGTATGAGGATTCCACATGGCTAAGTACCTAGGTACCTACCGACTCAGTGCTCAGCCAGGCAGCGCCTGATGCAAGCATGCAAGAGAAGGGATTTTTTTTTTTTATCACGGCAGCCATGGAACGGTTGAAGACGAGGCAATGAAAGCAAGGTGCTAAGGTGTGTACCTAACAACCAGGTAGGTACCAGGTAGGTAGCACTAGGTACTGCAGTGTCGACAGCTACGGTACCGGTACCTAGGTAGGTACCTAGGTAGGTAGGTAGGTAGGTAGGTAGGTAGGTAGGTAGGTAGGTAGGTAGTCCAGGCTATCCGTGCGCTGAAGCTCAGGGGAAGCTTCCAAGGTTCTCTGACTGTGACAAGGGTGTTGCGGGTCGCATTAATTAGTGTGATCGCAATAAACGCATTAAACGCATTGAACCTCCTGCCTCAGAGCTGTGCCTGCCTGACTGACTTCCAAGGTTGTTATTTGACCTCGGCAACCTTGGAACATCAGGAGTTCGCGAACCTGACAACACCTACTCTCGACTTCTTCAACTGCTCCATCATCTCAAGCCACTAAGTTCCGAATCCCGTTGCCTGGCAAGCCACGCGTACACTGACTGCATCGAGCTGTTGGTTCGTAGTTACCTGGAGCTGACCTGGAGTGATATAAGGCAAGTCCGGCGCTGCCTTGGGCCCCTACAATCGACTGCCGCCTTGTCGTGCTCAGACCAGAAAACCGTTGTGTCCTGCGACGACCTGACCGAGGCAAGGCGAGGCAAGGCAAGGCAAGGCATAGGATTGTAGCATTGCATTGCCACTCACTTGTGGATCCTCTTGTGAAGATATACGGCTGACCGCCTTGCAGTGGATGGGATAGTCTGCCCTTCAGCCCTTGTCTACCCTGTCGTGCACTCAGAGTACGGACCACCTCACCTACAAGCCGAAGCCGACACGTCAACTAGTCCGTCGAACTAAAGGACACACGGGCTGCGACTGCCCGTACTTTCCCAACATGGCCCAAGTCAACAATATGAACAACCTCACCACCTTGATCAAGCGGTACGCAGACGAATGACCACCCACCTTATCATCACCACCCTCACAACACCAGTACCACCACCACCATATACCTTCCAGAATGCCCTCTCTCCTTGTCTCATCCGACACCAGCCTACGGGTCACTAACCTCCTCCTAAGACTCGAGGCCGCCACCTCGCGCCTGGAAGATATCGCCTCTTCGACCATCGAGATTCCTCAGGCCGTACCAGCTCTCCAAGAAACACTCGCATCCCCAATCGCCTCCCAGGCCGCAACTCCCACGCCGGATGCGCCTGCTCCCACACCGGCCCCTGTTCCAGCCGAGGAGCCGCTACCGGAATCGATCGAAGACTTCGATGACTTCCTCAAGACATCCGTCGCAAACTACTCCAAGCTCAGCGCTGGGCTGGGCGGGCTTATCGCCGACCAGGCTGTCAAGGTAGTTGAGGGTTTCAAGGAGGAGCGCAAGTTCCTGTTGATAACGACCAAGGCCAAGAAGCCCAACCTGAGCAACAACCATGACATGGAGGCATACCAAGAGCTACTGGGGCCTATCAACAAGTCCCTCATGGCTGTCGTTGATATCAAGGAGTCAAACAGGGGTTCTGCCGTCTCCAACCAGCTCAGCGCCGTCGCTGATGGTATCATGATGCTGGCGTGGGTGACGGACGAGGCCAAGCCCCACAAGCATGTTGAAAACGCCCTTGGATCCGCGCAATACTACGGCAACCGAGTGATTAAGGACAACAAGGACAATGACCAGCAGCAGGTGGAGTGGATTAACGCCTTCCAAAATATTTTCAAGGACCTCACGGAATACATCAAGCAATATTACCCCTCGGGCATCCCATGGAACGCCCAGGGCCAGCCATTCCAGGAGGCCATCAAGTCGTATGCTAACATCCCAACTTTGGCATCGGCTGCTCCAGCTCCTCCTCCACCAGCTGCCGGTGGCCCCCCACCGCCGCCACCTCCGCCCGGCCCAGCACCAGTCCTCCAGATCAGCGAGGACAAGGAAGTCCCTAAGGCAGCAGGCGGCTTTGATGCTGTGTTCTCCGAACTTAACAAGGGCGAGTCTGTCACGGCAGGTCTGCGCAAGGTTGACAAGTCCCAGATGACACACAAGAACCCGACTCTCCGGGCCGGTAGTACCGTCTCTGGTGGGGACGAATCGCCCAGGGGCAAGAGCCCAGCGCCTGGAACGAAGCCCAAGCCGGAGAGCATGCGGGCCAAGAAGCCGCCCGTCAAGATTCTGGAAGGTAATAAGTGGACGATTGAGAATTACGACAAGGAGGCCAATCCAATCGAGATCGAGGCCCAGCTGTCGCACTCAGTACTCATCAGCAAGTGCAACAACTCGACTATCATAATCAAGGGCAAAGCCAACGCCGTGACCATCGAGAACACCAACCGGCTGAGCTTGGTCGTGGACACGCTGGTCTCGTCTGTGGATGTGGTCAAGTCGCAGAACTTTGCACTACAGGTCCTGGGCACACTTCCCACCGTCATGATGGACCAAATCGACGGTGCACAGGTATACTTCAGCAAGGAAAGCACGGCCACTAAGATCATCCACTCCAAGTCTGCAAACATCAACCTTAATGTCATCGACGGCCCGGACGATGACTACATCGAGGTTCCGCTGCCAGCCCAGATGAGCTCATACTATGACCCGGTGAAGAAGGCACTGGTGGATGAGATCGTGTCGCATGCAGGCTAGGAGAGCACCAAAAGGGAACAAAACGGGCAGGTCGAGTCCGTCTGCGGTTGGGCGTGACTTACGGCGTTACCCGGGGACTGGTCCCCTGTGAAATGGTACCGTTTTACCTTGACTTCTACCAAGAGGCTGTTCGCATGAGCGTTCAATGTATTCTAAGCATTGCCGGCATCCTCTCTGGTGTGTGTTTGTATCGACGCAGCATAGAGGCGAGCATCGTCACAAGAGTTTGGTGTAATTGCAAACTTGAATTTCCAAAAGCCGACCTTACATTTGTGTGGCCTTCCGCCACCTTGCTGAATTTCAGTACAGAATATTTAGCTGTTGGAGATATAACAGGCCTAATGCAATCCGCGAGTATAAGCACCCACGTCCCAGAAGAAAAGGTGCGTATATATATATCTTCTGTGCCTGGATGACCATTCATCACAGGCTTTGTCTCAATCGGATTGGCCCTATATATCGAGCCCGCTTCGTGTGATGTTGGCGAATCAAGACATTGGCTCCCGTCAAGAGGTAATTACCCTGGCACCAGCTTCGCGGCATCCGATCTGTTCCTATGCCGTTTCATCTGCCTGTTTTTACGCATGATTGTACCCCTTAACCTTATGCATGTAGGATCGATATGGGAGATAATAACCGTATGATTCTCTGGTTTGAACAGCCGGGATAAGTTGCAAGTCTAGTCTTGCATATGTACGCAAGTGCTGTTTCTAGTGCCTTAAGTCATCGAATTCCAGCAAGGAGACTGCTTTCGCCCTAAGATCATGAATCAATTCCTCGAACCAATAGACCAACAATCAATCCAAAATCTATATGAGCGGCTTGCAACAAAGGCTCAGAAACAAAATAGTTGTAGCTGGCAATCACAACATGGCCTCCTTGTCCACACCGAGTTTTAGCGACCCTCTCTTTATCCCCTCGGTCTAAGATAGGGCCTGTCTTCTTGTTGTCTTGTGTAAGGTGAGACGCATTGACAACACCCCTCTACAGCTTAGACTTGGGAGCCTCGAGGGTAGGCAGGAGCAGGTCGCGGATGTCACCGGCCGCTTCGCTGAGGTAGAAGCTCAGCTTCTGGCTCCCAAGGCCCTTGGACACAACGTTGAAGCTGAGACTGTTCACGCAAAATTGTCAGCCTCATATTTCGAAACTAAAGGGGACGGCGGGAGAAGGGCGAGATCCAGCCATACCTGTTCTCGTTGATCATGTAGGCAATACCAAAGCCAGCATCAATCACCTGGCTCCAGCCGTATCCATTGAAGTACTCGGAGCTCAGCTGAGATGTTGACAGGAACCAGGAGCTGCTGTAGGCGTACGCAGGGTCCTTGTAGATGGCAGGCACTTCCTCATCGGGTCCCAGCAACTTCTTGAGTCCAAACAGGTGGCGGTCGACGCCCTTGCCATCACTCGCCGCTGTGATATACTCCAAGTGCGCAGCAATGGCCTGACGGAAGAGCTCGATTTTCTTCCCGTCATCCAGAGCTGGGTCTGCCATGGAGTTACACCACGCCACGCTCGCGTCACTGACCGTACGGCAAGTCTCGGTGCGGCCCTGTTGGAAGCGTCGCGTGGCGGCACTCTCGTATGTGGGCCTGTTCTTGCCATACATCTTGTGGTAAGCCAGCTGAATGATCAACTGGACATAAGCGTCAGGGCTACACTTGAACTTCTTGATCAGCCCCTTGCCGTAACCCTGATAGGCCTGAACGGCAAGCTCATGTTGGCCAATTACGAAGTTGAAGTCAGCCACCGCGCGGTCGATCTCCTTTTGGACATCCTTGGTGACGTTGAACCGCACGGGCGTAGGCTCGGGAATATACGAGCGTATGTCAGTGTAGTTCAGGTCGATTTTGTTGTTGAAGATGACGTCGTTGACGTAGTCGTTGAGCCGCTGTGTTGGTGTGCCGTCCATCATGCTGTGCTCTCCCATAAAGCCTGCCGCGCCGTTGTCGTTGATAATGAACTGCAGTGGCTTGTCATACCACCGGTTTTGTCCGTCACCATGCCAGTAGCTGTGTGCACGCTCTTCGAGGGTTACCGGTGCGGCGTCGTCGAGACAGACCACAAAGGAGGCAGATTCAACCGTCTCGAGCGCAGCCTTATTGCCGGGGTGGGCGCTCAGCAGCAAAGCTCTGGCATCCGTTGCGATGTCGCGATTCTCGGAGGTCAAGGCTCCTACTGCTGGACCACGGGACCCTGCTAGCTGGTAGACCCGTCTGAATTGCGCCTCCAGCTCAGCAGTGTTGAGTGGCTGCCCATCTACCTCGTGGACGATCTTGTACACGTTGTTCTTCCGTATGGCGATCATATGCTTGTGCACCTTGTGGTCGAACTTTACAGGATAATCGGCCGGCTTGGCTGGTACTCTGCTGGTATTGAACATCCACTTGTAGCTGTCCATGCAGATTGGCAGCTTCTTCATGTACTCTGGCTCCAGTGTACCTTCATCCACCAACTTCTTAAAGCTCAGTACCGCAGTACTGATTGCAGCAGCACGCTTGGCAGGGTCCCGTCTTTGGCGGTCATCGCGGTGCGAGTAGAAGTAGCTGACATAGGGAACGACAGGGTCGCGGTACGACAGGTAGGCTGCGTCGTTCCACCATTCGTAAAGCCAGTTCTTATGCTTGGGGTCCTCACGGCGGGCAATAAGTTTCTCCTGCAGCTTTGGGCCGATGCCTTCCGGCTTAATGAAGTCTACAACGGCCTTCTTGCTATGCTCGAACTCGTCTGGGCTGAGGAGGGGGTGGATGGACTTCAGGTAGCGAGCGGCGGTCTCCTGGAGTGTTGGGACGGGGAGACGTGGTAGGGAGTCTTGAAAGCGCAGCGTACGACCTTTGGAGTTGTCTTCAACATAGCCTGTGAAGGTCGTTATTGTCAGTGATAAGGTGCCTGTATTGTCTTGGATATGTCACAGAAGTCCAATGTTGCAACTCACCCTGTGGCAACGAACTGTTGGCTCGTCGGCTGGATGGCGCCATGGCTGGGACCTGTAACATAAGGATGCTAAGTTGTCGTGAAGCAGACGAAGGGATGATCAGAGGGTTGACGAACCAGTGGAGGTGCTTTGTTGAAGCGTTTTATCACTGTGTTGTGACTGCTTCTCAAAGTCTGTAGAGAAAGGGACCGAAGGTCAGTCCTAGCGATAGCGGCCAACATCCCAATTGTTGCATGTGAAAGACAAGACACAAGATCTGTACCAGTTAGCCTAAGTGGTCAAGAGGCGGGAGAAGTGCAGGCGAGGGTAGATGCTATTGTATTGTAGTGACTAGCGACCCCTCGTGTGGTCGCACTGATGTGGGTATGTTCGGCAGCATAGAATAGCCGCTTTCCTGGGGTATCACCACATATCTACTTACCTAGGTGGGCATGTTACATACCTAGGTATTTGCCAGGAGGGTTGGTGGGATTCGGTGGCCACGCGCCATCCTGATGCCGAGGTACTTCTCACGGTTGGAATCAGGGTATGCCGTCACCGCACATGGTGGTCTGAAGTGCATACTAGAGGTATGTACTTAGGTACCTATGTACACAGTAGTACATCTATACTCCCATAGTTGTGGTTGTACCTCAAGATCGGGCTTTTGGACATGGACACACGGACATCCCCTATAAAGGCATAGCTGCCTATGTAACTACCTATGTACCCAGGTGTTCAAAAGACAGGATAATGAGGTACCTAGGTACCAGGTAGATACCCGGACTCACCATCCTTCTTCCTGTCACTTCGTGAACCGAGCTTAGTTCGGGTCCCGGGCGTGCGCAACATCTTCCGTTGCTCCTTTCCCCATCTGTCTCAAGACAGCTTCCCCGGTGTGCTGTGGGCTTCCCCAGATTCATCCCCCTGCCCGTGGAACCGCAAAGGTGGGGAACTCATAGCGCCCGTCCGCTCCACCAGTTCCGCCGAACCGAGGCTCCAAGAGTTAACATCTACATCGATAGGGCCTCACACCTGTGTGCCTAGGAAGATCAAGTCGGAGAGGTTCTTCTCAGCCGACAGCATCTGTTTGTCTTGGTAGTCATTTGACACCCCCGACCTTGCGATTCTTGTAAGTTATCGACTCACGCGACCGGTACTCGTGGTACTCCTGGGATAACCGTCCGCCTATCCGTCGCAGGCACTGTGGGGCGATTCTCAGCGTCAAGCGCTGGACGTCATCTTCACATGCTACGCAACGCCCTGCCCCTGCCCTGTCCTGCCCCTGATTCGCGACTCACTCCAACTGTCGATGGAGTGCCATAGTCGTACGGTAGCAATATCATGTCTTTGTAGAGACCCTCATGTCTGCAACAGTAGGAGTCTCAACAGTGGAGCTCGACCTGCAACCATCCCGCCTGTCATTGTCAGCCAGCAACGGGCAGCAACCTTGAAAGGCTCCTCTACTAACTGGCAGATCTCTCCGCTCTCCCGAAATGGTTCTGTGGCTGTAAAGGTGTGACTAGAAATGTTCAACGCATTAGAGGTTCTATCTCCTCAAACCCGGCATCTAAAGCCTGTTCATGCTCATACAGCCACACAGCGTAAGCAGGTTTTTATTTTGGTACATGAAGATTCCCATAGCGAGCAATTTCAGAATGCGTTCCCCTTGCCTCGCCAACCCCCATTGACGCCTCTCCCCGTACATCCCCAAATCCCAATGAACGGGGAGAAAAGAGAAATAAAGAATGGTGAAAATACCACATGTGCAAAATTAATTTCTTTCTTCTTTCATCTTATCATATCAATGTAGACGAAATGAAGCCGCTGGACGGGGCACCAAGCCAACAGAGATTCTCTAGGCCTCGTAGCTCTTGACCTGGCCGCCGCTGCCCAGGGCCTGCAGCCCACCCGCAACAGCAGGAGTGCCTTGCAGGCTCAGTCTGTCTCCATCCAATGCTACATCCTGTGCCAGTCTGGCGCCCTGCTCGCCGCCGGCTGCTGCTGCGGCCTTCAACTCGTCCTGGACCCTGCGTACCCGCTTCTTGAATGCCAGCCGGTCCAGGAACAACTGTTGCCGTCCGCGCTCCAGCTCGCGTCGCTCCTCTTGGAGGATCGCCTCCATCTCATTGAAGTACTTCATCTTCAGTTCCATCTTTTGCAGGGTGATGTTGACAGCCGCTGACACGAGACGAGTCATCTCGCGCTCCTCATGCGATGCCAGCCCATCTACCCGACCCCCTATGGTCGCTAGAGGAATGCTTGCCAACGCAGTGGTGGTCGTCTTTGTCGTGGTGGTCGTGGTGGTCGTGGTCTCCTGCTGGATATCAACCTCCATGGTATCTTCGTCCTTCTCCTTTCCTTTGCCTTTTGCGTCCGACTGTGCCGCTAGAGTGCCACTCGACTCTAGCTTGCCCCGGAGGTTTTGCCGTAATTCCTCCGCCGACTTGCCGGCAGCCGCGGCCGCGCTGGCAGGGTCGGCGAGGCTGGCCAGGAAAGCCACGACGGTCATGACGGGGTTGTCGGCGTGACTGAACGGCAACTGTCCACCCTGACTTCCCAGCATCGAAACTCCAATGGGTGCCGCGAATGGGTTCTCAGACTCCAGATACTTGTCCTCTATATCTAGTTGCAGGAATTGAAGGACACATTCCTCACGCGTGCGGGTGCCAACGTGTTCCGCAATCTCATTCCAGTCATCGTCAAATCTCTCCAGACCTTCCAAAAGCCTCAGGAGCTCAGCGTCAGTCCATGGGGCATCCCTGTCCAACGTTGCTGAGTACGTCGGGTTCTCCATCCTCTGGTAGTTGTTGATTGAGTGGTTCTGGGGGAATCGGCCGTCTACAAGGCAGCTCGGGCATATGTCACTGCTCTTCTTGTTGTTTGATGCTGGGTCGACATATGAGTTATGGTAGTAGATCAAAGTGCAATCAGTACCACAAGTCTGACAGTTGACCTTCGTGATAGGTGCCTTGGTGAGCTCACTCGATGATTCACTCGAGACGCCATTAGTCGCGGGGGCATCGCCGTTAGTCCTGCTCTCACTCTTGTTGAGTTTGGCACCCTTGGCATTGGCCTCATAGATGTTACGGCCGATTTCCAGGTTCAGCTCGGTCTTCGGTAGGGGTCCAGCCTTGGCCTTGGCCTCAGTGTCTGCATTGGCTTTGCCCTCCGCAACAACTGGGTCTGATGCTGGCTGCCACGGCTGAAGACCTCTGGGAGTGTCGCAAATAATCCTGAAATGACCAGTAAAGGGTGGGCCAGTAGGGGATGGTCGGTGATCGGGGTCGACCTATGAGTAATTAGCCTTGCGTTCCATTCTGGCTTCCATTCAAAACATCCCGTCATACCTGATAGTTGATCAAACCCCACTGCTCGAGGAAAGAGTGAACTCTCATGATGGCGCATACATCGCCAGCGAGGTTACGTCGGCAAGCCGTGACCGTCAAGTATTCTGCAGGGTTAAGTCTGTAGGTGTTGATCATAAAATCTCGGTAGTCCTTGTAAATTGACGGGGTCTTGCTGCGATTCCGGTTGTTGAAGAACTCTGGAAGGGCCTTGCGCTCGGTGGTGTGGATAACGTTCATGTCAAACCAAGTGCTGTAACTGGGCAGCACAATGGAGTGCTTTTGAGAAATGAGGTGTTCGCGGGCGGCATTCTCGATGGCTTCCTTGGTCTTCCCGGGAGCAGCCTCGCCATTGGCATCGCCGTCCTTGACTTGCTCTCCCTTAGAATCAGCCTCGGCGTCGACCATATCCTCGTCCTGCGCAACTGTATTCTCGGGCGCTGGGCCTTCGGGTGCATCGAGTGGGTTGTCCGAGGCGACTCCTGGTGCGGGTGTGTTGCTATCTTGCTTGATTGCAGGTTCATTGGTGGCATTTTCGCCCATTTGGACATCTAGTCCGAGGGGTTGCGATCAGTCATGTTACCAGCCTCACTTTGGCGATCTCACAGGTGTGGAGGAGCCTACCTTCGTTGGGGTTTACATCTGCCAGAGGTGGCTGGGCGAGAATTGGATTGCTGCCGGGCGATGCGCCATTGGCAGGGGTGCCGTAACTGACGTTTTCCTCCTCCATGGTGATGATGGAGGTTGGCACCTAGCCTGTAATTGGGAAGGGGGTGTGAGGGCTTACAGGCAGCGAAAGCACTGTAATCGCAGTGTATGGCTGCTAATTTAGCGCAGAAGTTGCTGTGGTAAGTATACCCTCAAAAATGTTGTAAGGAGGGGTGATGATTTCTGGATTGTTGTCAACGGTTGCTGTCGCAAAAGATGGGTCCCCGTGTAGATGCGATGCAGCGGATGAGCGTCGGTCGCGTTGGAGGAACAATTTTGGCGCGACAGCTAAGGAAGCGCATTGGCCATGCAAAAATATGACAGCCTCAGGCCACAACCCAGCTACCCACTCACTTGGCCCGTGCCAGGAGCTAGGTGTCCAGGCACGTGCGAGGTACCTAGGTACACCCCGCCCCCCCCCCTGTGGTCCCCTGCGCTTTGCAAGCTTCAGCTGCCGGTCACGGAGGGCCGAGGTCGCGGTCGAGTTTCGGCGACCAAGGGCCGTCGCCAGCCGATGACGATTTCTACAATTAAACCATAATACTCCCACCTCACCCCTCCCCTCTGCTACACTCGAGGTGATAAGAGGTCGACCCAAATACACACAAGATGCTCTGCACCGCACGAAGGATAGTGGCGCACCAGCTGCCAGGGAGACTCACACAGGCGATCACTTCTCCCGTCGCATCACTCAGCCCCGCCACCCTGCGCCGGCTAGCTTCTACACTCGCGGTTCTCGAGCAGAGGGAAGGAAAGCTGAACCAAGGCTCCTTGAACGCCATCACAGCAGCCAAGAAGATCGGCGGCCCCATCCATGGATTCGTTGCCGGTAGCAGCATCAAGGCTGTAGCAGAGGAGGCCGCGACGGCGGACGGCGTGGAAAAGATCATTGCCGTAGACAATGGAGCATATGACAAGGTACATTGTCACATTCGTATACAACCTCTTTGGTCAACATCGGATACTGACCGGGTGGCTCACTCATGCAGGGACTCCCCGAGAACTTCGCTCCCCTCCTTGTCGAGAACATCAAGAAAGGTGGCTACACACATGTGATCGCTGGTCACACAGCCTTCGGCAAGAACCTGCTGCCCCGCGTCGCCGCCCTTCTCGACTCCCAGCAAATCTCCGACATCACCTCCGTCGAGAGCGAGAACACGTTCGTGCGCCCCATCTACGCCGGCAATGCCGTCGCGACCGTTGAGTCGTCCGACCCGATCAAGATCATCACCATTCGGGGAACGGCATTCGCCCCTGCAGAGCTCGGAAAGGGGTCCGCTGCCGTTGAGGAAGGCGTCGACCCCAAGGTCGAATCCCCTACCGAGTGGGTGTCGGAGGATCTCGCCAAGTCTGACAGGCCGGACCTAGCGACGGCGGGCAGGGTCGTGGCGGGTGGACGAGGACTGAAGTCCAAGGAGGACTTCGACAAGGTCATTGAGCCGTTGGCGGACGCCCTTGGTGCTGCGATTGGCGCATCCCGTGCCGCTGTGGACAGCGGGTACGCAGACAACAGCCTGCAGGTCGGACAGACGGGTAAGGTGGTAGCGCCGCAGCTGTATCTGGCGGTGGGTATCTCGGGTGCCATCCAGCACTTGGCTGGTATGAAGGACAGCAAGGTCATCGCTGCGATCAACAAGGACGCGGATGCACCGATATTCCAGGTCGCAGATGTCGGCCTTGTGGGTGACCTTTTCGACACGGTTCCTGAGCTGACGGAGAAGCTGAAGAAATAAGCATCTTTTTCGTATTGTAAATATAGTACATGTTCGCACCATGATGCCGGACGCCATGAGTGATGCGGAGATATTTCACAATGTGATCCTGTCACCTGAGCACGTTCTATGACTCAAGACTTTCTTGAGGATGGCACCTTCAACATATCCGCCGTCTTTGTGAACTTCTCCCTCAACTTTCCCCTCTGCTGACCAATGGCCCTTTCCGCCTGGTCAATTGCAAGCCAGCCCTCCCAGTCGACCACAGCGTTGAGGACGCTCCGACCCGTCTCGCTCTGCACGCCTTCCCAACCATCACTCGCCGTACTTCTCCCTTGCACAACTCCATTGTCCCCAAGGAACCCCTTGCCCTCCTTCCAGTCCTGGGCAATTGCTCCGGCGGTTGCAAAGGCATCCTCCATGGTGCTAGCAATCACGCCGGTCGGGCCGCGCTTCACCCAGCCTGCACAGTACAGCCCGGGGAACAAGCCCGGGAGCGGGCTCTGCTCGGACCCTTTGCGCAGTACGCGGCCCCCAACGATATCGTTGCCGATGACACCGCGGCGGTCGTCGAAAGCGACGCCGAGGGCGTCGAATTCGGGGAGGCCCTCGGATTTGTATCCTATCGAGCGGAAAACGAGGGGTGACGGCAGCGTCGTGGTCTCGCCCGTACCGGTGGCCGAGGTCTGGGGCCCGAAAGGGTCGGGTGACAGGGAGGTCTTCTCGAATGTCGTGCTCCCCACACTCGAGGGGTCTGAAGCATCTGGGTGGAACTCGGTGGGGGAGAGACAGAAGCCCAGGGACCATGACTTGGAAGCCGACGAAGGGGATGCCTTGGAGCCCTTGAGCAGGACTTCTGTGATACGCCTTTGCTGGCGAGGAAGTTTCTTCGGATCCGATGGTATCAGGGAGCTGTCTATGGGGTTGAAAGCCACATCAGGGATATTCATGAGCTCACGGGCTTCCTTGATCGTGAAGGCGGCCTGCATCGGCCCGCGTCTCCCCACAACGCTTACCCTTTTGACCTGATTCCTCGACAGCGCCTCCAGAGCATAGTCGGCCATATCAGTCTTCCTAAGCTTGTCCACATCCTCAAGCAGGACCCGCGCCACATCCAGCGCGACATTTCCCTGCCCGATGACGACAGCCTCGCCTTGCGACAGGTCCGGGTCCAAGTCCGCAAACTCAGGCAGGCCATTGTACCAGCCGACGAACTCGCGCGCTGAGTAAATACGCTTTAGGTTCGACTCCCCCGGGACGCCAAGCGTCCTGTCCTTTGATGCACCGTAGGAGAATAGCACGGCATCGTAATGACGCAGCAGGGTGTTCAGTGGGACGAACTGGCCATCTGGGTGGTATGGCTTGTGGCCGACTGAGACGTTGCCGATGAAGGTGAAATCAGGTGAAGATGCGACTTCGACAAACTTGTCTTGACAATTCTGTATCATTCAGTCAGGGGCGGATGCAAAGCCGTCTGTGCCCAGAAGGGGTTGACACACCTTGACCTCAGGATGATCAGGCGCAACACCAAACCTGACCAGACCATAAGGCACGGGTAAAGACTCGTACATGTCAACCTTGGCACGGTCGATTAGGGACATGACACGGTATGCCGTATAGAAACCGGCCGGGCCGGAGCCGATGACAGCCATCCGGAAGGGCCGCTCATGCCGGGGCGGGGCGGAGGTCGAATATAAGCATTGAGTTGTACGAAATAAATACCGCTTATTTTGGCCGGTGAGTCTGGCTAGGCCCGAGGATGACCGTGCTATCGAAGAGGCCATTGTCCTGACATTGAGAGTCGTCAGAGTTTGAGTTGTGTGAATTTGTCGATCGAGGGGCGTTGAAGTTCCTCCCGGCTCGGCGACTCATAAACTCGGGAAAAGACTTGAAATTCATGACTTTTTGAAGTTCCAAGGTCTGCCCTTTCAGTCGATTATCCGCTACATAAGCTACTTTGGTATGTAGTTAACCACTGTCTATCGACGTTCCCATAGGGTTACCACCCGCTCAGCCTTATCATTCCACAGAAATACAGGCAGTGAAACAAGAAGAAGCGATCCGGATGCTTTGCATCCACACATTCGATGGGCATGAAGAGTACATAAGGTGACACTGATCTGGATCCTACTGTACGTACTGTACATCCGTATGTACAGTAGAGTTGACCCACGCGGCCCGATCCTAGTTGAACCGTTTCAAGGCATGTACTATGCCAATAATGGGTTGTAAGTGGGTTGCTATGCCAACTTGGAACTTGGTAGACCCGAGATACCTTGTAAACCAGCCTCAGGAATATTCACCAGCCAGGTAATAATCACGGGTGTATTTTTCTTGTTCAAGACCCGTTTAACTGCACACTCGATCAATCTGCTTCCTCTTACACCCACGATTCCAGTTGTTGTTTCTAGGGGCCATGCACCATCCTCACAATGGGCGCTCAGCAACCGTTTATTTACTCAGCTGCGAGGCTCGACGACGCCCGCTTCCCAGCCACCTCTTTTGACCCAAAGGCCATTACACGCTCTAGTTGGGAGCCCCAGCCGAGAACACCCAAAAGAGAAGAGGGGCCTTTGGTGGCCTTTGGCCGGCATCCAGAGTAAGACGCATATGCAGATCGATTTATATGCGAGTAATGTTCTGTCCTGTCGAGAGCTGACTGGAATGTGTGTCTCACTCATAGTGCCCACGAGGTTCGGCTACCTCGAGCGCCTTTCAAGACGTTCGGCCCCCAGATAAAATGGTGGATCAAGTGGACGAGAGTCGTGCAGCTGGGGCTTCGCGTACTCGAGTTGATTGCTGCAGCCGGTATCCTCTTCCTCTTCGTTATCATCAGTAATGTGGACGCCTTGACTGCATGGGTTATGAGAGTTGTTGTAGGTGCTCGCATACAAGACACGTCCTCAGTATTCGCATACTAACAATCTACTCCAGGCCGGTGTGGTTTTCGCCCACTGCGTCTATGGCATTGGCCATCTCGCACGTCCGGCTGCCGCCAAAACCCCTGGCTCAGTTGCTGGTTACCAGATCTTCTCCTCCATAACTGATCTGGCTGTGCTTCCTATGTATTCCTTTGGCGCATTGTGTTGCCACAACTCAGGCGGACAATGGAGCACGCTTCTGTCTGACAAGAGCTTGAAGGATTATTTCCTACCTTCTCTCTACTACACCCTTATTGGTGGCGCGGTGATACACTCCATATCTTTTGCCATCGGCGTCTGGCTTGCCATCAAGTTCCGCCAGATCACCCGGATGCCCCCAGACTGCAACCCCCTGGAGGACAACCTCACCTCCCGCCATCACAAGAGGAATAGGTCGTCGGTGGCAACAACGACCTCATTGCTCGGTGAGGAAAAGCGCCTTACTTCCCCACTCAAGGACAGCCGCTATGGCATGCCCTACGAAGACCTCGAACGCCCTCCAGCCGTTCCCTTCCACGCCACACGCCCCAGCCCACGAAGCTCCATCGGCTCCTCGGGAGATATTGCTGCGCGCCCGTACCATATCACGCCGGAGTCCTCCCCGCAACGCTCCTCTCGAAGCTTGGCCGATGCGGCAGATATCAAGCGTGCGTCGGCACCCCCATCGTCATCGCACTCGGGCAAACCCACGACTCCACCACAACGTAGCCCTTGGCGAAGCTCCTACACCGGGGTGCCTACCCATGATACGAATCATTCTCACACGCCTTACGCCGGCGCTGCTGGAGAATTCTCGGTATCACCCAAGACTCAAGGCCACCACTCCAGGCCCAGCACCGGCACTGTCGTCTCACAACAACCAATCATCAAGAAAGCACCGACGCGCCAGTCCGTGGAGATACGGCCGGGAAGGTTCACAGAGGCATGGTCCACCACAGACTCGCTCGTCAACCGCACACAGGAGTACAACCGCAAGATGAGCGCGGCAGAGAAGGCCGCCAAGAGGAAGACGGTGCAGGGCTACGAGGCCCTGAGCCGCCCGTACGACATGTCCGACTCCGACGATGGGTCGGACCTCGGGGATGATGAGAACCGTGGGTATAGCTACCGGCGGAACGTCATGAGCCCCGGGGAGGACGAGGTCGGCGGCAACGACGGCGACCTGGGCTCGCTGCTTCCCAACCCGCTGCATCCCAGCCCACTGCATTCCAACCCGCCACCGCTGAACGTTGCCGGCGCCGCTGGGAGGGCGGGTTATCGCCGGCCCAAGACGCCCAGTATCGACCGAAAGTCGACTGCGCTCGCCGAGATCGACCTGAACTCTGGACGTGTGAGCGGCGGGAACGACAGCAACGACAGGGGGGGCGCCGGCGCGGACGTCGCCGACCAGGGGAAGCCGGCGCCCAGCTATGGCGGCCTGAAGGCCAGGCTGGGCAAGCGGGCCACCTGGGGAGGGCCGCGGAACCGGGACAGCTCGATCCAGCCCGAGTCTGACTTCTTCGCGAAGCCGTACGGCGACCTCAAGTCTGCCACCCCGCCGATGATGGTGGGTACCAACAGGCAGGTCTCGAGCGGGAACGACTACGACTTCAGTGCCATAGGAGGTGGCGGAGCGGCGAAGAGGTATTTTTCTTCTGGCAAGCGGAATGTCAGTGGCAAGGTTGCGGAGGAGGGCAGGGTTTACTAGGCCAACGGATTCATGCAGTTTTATGATTGGTTATATTCGAGAGCAATGTCTGTGGTAGACGCTTGTCTAGGCTCGAAAGTATGGCTAGGAGATAACGATGGGATTGATACCTGGGTTTTGGTTTCTAAGTGGGTAAATATTGATTATGGCGGGCGCTGCAGGGTATTGTCAATATAATCGCCATTGCGCACTCTCACAATGAGCTTTTGACTTGAAATATTTTCTCCAGTCCACTCGATACTTGGTGAGTTTGTAGATACATCATGCCGATTATGCATTACGGAAAGGATACATACATCAAACATGTAATGCTTAATGCTATGCGACCGTCCTAACAAAGTTCGAACCATTCAAAACCTATGGCACCCTTCAACTTCAATACTACACAAACTACCCACCCCAGCATGTTATTGCCGTGCGCTTTAAGGGTATCCTACAAGCAAACAGCCCGAACGCCAACGTTGTTCATACAAGATATGTCTCACCTCGAATGTACCAGCTTACTCGAGCTTCTCTGTTAGAGACTTGAGTACACGAGAGTAGAACTTGGCAGCATGTGCCCTTGGAAAAGTGATTTCCTCTACCAGGAACTCGGGAAGCATCTCGATGAGCGCCCTGTCACGACGCTCGTCCAGTTGTGGTTTGTACTGGAACTCAGCCTCGTCCATATTCTCGTCAGAGTTCTCATTGGCAATGGCGAGCTTGAAGTGGAGTGCTGAGAGGAAGTGATGTTAGTGACTGTCTTATATTGGATTTGGAAATTGCTGTACTTACTGCCATTTCTGCCCGTCTGGATACAATCGTATACATCCTCGGGACCATCCCGCTTGACTCCCGTCACAACGAGACCAGTCAAGTCACTGTACAGATTCTCCTTCATCTTGCCATTCTGCACTGCCTGGACTTGGCCCTGGTCCAAGCCTCTCGCACCCATGACGCTGGCTTTCATAGCACTACCCGGTACCCGCGCAGTTGCCACCTGGGCTTGAGCAGTGGCAGTTGCCTCAGCGGCCCGCGCTGCGTTTAGCTTCGTATTAAGGGCCTTGATCTCCGTCTTCGACTCGGCCAGCGAGGTTGTTAGAACTGTAACCTGTGCCTGCAGGCTGTCGACCTTAGCCTCGCTAGTTTCGAGCTGCTGTTGCGACTTTTTGGCCTCCTTGACTAGGTTTTTTTGAGTCGCGAGCTCACCCCTCAGGCTTGCTATGAGTTCATTGGCAGCTACATATAGTGTTAGTGACTGCACCAGCTTGAGCAGGCTCCGTAGGCCAGTTGCAGCTTACACTGAGTTCTCTCCTCACTTTGCTTCTTGAGCCGGTCAAAGTTCTTCTCTGCTTCCACAACAGCCACATTGCGCAAGTCTCTATATCTCAATTCCAATGCCTCATATTTCTTGGCCAACTCGCCCAAACGACGTCTTATGGACGGATCGTCGTCGTGTGATAAGATACTGGCTGACCGCTTCGACGCACTGTGTGGTATGTGGTATGAGTTGATGCGCTGTGCTGAAGGAGGCGCGCTAAATCGTGTGAAGGTGGGAAGATCCTCCACTTGGTCTAGCTCCTCATCCGCGTCAAGATCCATCACTTCGGCCTGCTGAGTCTCTGGGATTTCAGATACTTCGCCCTGCGCAGATGAGGCTGACTGCTCATCTACCTGATTGGCAGCAGGCCTTCGCCCTCGTTTAGCGGCTGGTGCTTCGACCTTTTTCTGAACTGAGTCTGGCACAGTAGCATTCTTCTTGGGACGACCGCGGCCACCTCTCGTCTTTGTAGCCTCGTCACTATTTGGTGGTGTCGCCAGTACGTCGTCGGCTTCCTGCTCGGCCATCTTCTTTGCCTTGCGTCCCCTCTTCGGTTTGGGTGATTCATTCGTCGTTTTCTCAGTGAGCGCCAGCTTCTCAACCTCTCCCTTCAACGCAGCAGCGGCCTTTGCGCTAACGCGGCGCGTCGCGGTCTTTGTTTCAGGCTTTGTCACTTTGTTGGCGGCGGGACGGCCCTTGGG
Organism: Cytospora paraplurivora; assembly: GCA_021272945.2. Classification (NCBI taxonomy): domain Eukaryota; kingdom Fungi; phylum Ascomycota; class Sordariomycetes; order Diaporthales; family Cytosporaceae; genus Cytospora; species Cytospora paraplurivora. Next base: position 1,736,073 of record JAJSPL020000002.1, on the reverse strand, counting down.
CTTTTTCGCTGCAGGCATCTTGTCTGACGTCCTGGTCACGCTATCACGTGTATTGAAGCCGTCGTCCGAATCCGAGTCGGCAAGGTCTAACAAGGTGGATTGTTTGGTTCTTGTCATCTGCTGGAACACGTCGCTGTGCTGACCTGTTCGCTATTGTCAAAGCAGTGGTGCCTAGATACTATAGGTCGCGGGATTCGATTCCTCGGGGTAGGGAGCTATGCAGAAGAATTGGTAGCTATGTGTAGCAGTTTCGTCGAAAATGGGCCTCGTGAATTGGGTGAGGGGAGGTCAGAAAGTCGATGCTGTAAAATCGGAGTAAACAAAGCGGGTGGCACCCTCAGCAACGGCTTACTAACCTTGGAGGTTAGTGTAGGACAAGGTATTTCGTACATGTGGGTAGCTAGCGTGCTTGGCCTGCATTGAAGCCACACCTCGGCAGGCTGCGCGACGCAACTTCTACAACCGTCAATCCATTTAGTGAGCCAAGCCAGTTGGAGACATTACCGTTGGCCATATTCGCCTCCTTTCACCTTTCTATACCCTGATGTGCAGCCGGCCAGCGCCTGTGAAGCTTCCATGAGTGGCATACTGTCCAATTTCATCATGGGCGACCGCAGAGCCCGGACGTCTGATGCCGTCTTGAACATTGTCACTGCTGGAGCACTTGTATGTTCATCTCGCACATGCGCATCCAGACATCTCTTCTCAGACTGAACTGACCTCTGTCCCAGGCTGTCGTATCCTATTTCTTTGTCAAAAACCTCCTTTCCTCGTTTGCAAACACTCTAGCCGACCCCGAGAAAGAAAAGCACGAACAAGCCAAAATAAAGGCCCAGGCAAACCTATCCCGGTTACTACGAAACAGAGACAACGAGGGTGGCGCCGATGCGACGGATGCAAGTGGCTCGCGAAAGGGTCCCCGAGTCGAGGATATCCAGCTCAACGAGTATGAGGCAATGGTCGCATTGGAGGTCGTGGCGCCGGAGGATATACCCGTAGGATTCGACGACATCGGAGGCCTGGAGGACATCATCGAGGAGGTCAAGGAATCCGTTATTTATCCGCTGACAATGCCCCATCTCTACTCGCATGCTGCACCTTTGCTGTCCGCACCATCTGGCGTCTTGTTATACGGCCCTCCTGGATGTGGCAAGACCATGCTGGCAAAGGCCGTTGCTCACGAAAGCGGCGCATCCTTTATCAACCTACATATCTCTACTCTCACGGAAAAGTGGTACGGCGACTCCAACAAGCTTGTCAGGGCGGTTTTCTCGTTGGCGCGGAAGCTGCAACCTGCGATCATATTCATCGACGAAATCGACGCTGTTCTCGGGACGCGTAGGAGCAATGAGCATGAGGCAAGCGGAATGGTGAAGGCCGAATTTATGACACTTTGGGACGGGTTGACGTCGTCAAATGAAGTCGGTGTCCCCTCGAGGATATGTGTTCTCGGCGCAACGAATCGCATGCAGGAGATCGACGAAGCCATCCTGCGGAGAATGCCGAAGAAGTTTCCGGTCACACTGCCGGACAAGAGTCAAAGGCGTCGGATATTGGAGCTCATCCTTCAAGGCACGAAACGAGATCCTGGCTTCGACTTGGATTACATAACCAATGTCACAGCGGGCATGTCTGGAAGCGACATCAAGGAAGCCTGCAGAGATGCTGCTATGGTCCCCATGCGGGAGTCTATCCGAGAACTTCGAGCCTCTGGCCAATCCATGTCTGAAATCAAGCCTAACCGAATAAGAGGGATAAAAACGGAGGACTTCTTCGGTAGGAAAGGCGGGGGACAGATCCTGATGCAGAATCACGAGCGTCACTCATCACAGGTGGCCACTACCACCAAATCTTCCAGCGATGAATATGAGGATGTCGAAGGGCAAGTTGGCGAGGCTCCAGACTGAGTGGCGAATCGCTGGCTTCGATGTTGCAATGAGTCATGAGGTTTAATTTCAGGCGACCTTTGCCAGAGGATATCCGGTGGCATGGTCACTACGCTGATGTAAGATCATGGGTATATTTAATGTTCCGGGACGGCACAATAGCTACCTTCAAGTGGGAATACTACGTTGATGATACCTCACTTGTACCGACCTTTGATTCACATGATGAGTGTGATACAGTCCAACAATTACAAGCGCAACGAGATAGATCAACCCGGGCCCTCTTCGGTGCGGGTAGGACCGTGTAGCAGTGGTATGTCGGGTCTAGGAGGTACGTACCTAAGTACTAAGTACCTACCTAGGTAGATATCTTTCAACGCTCAGCCCAACATGAGCTGGTTTGGACCCAGGATGAAGCGGTGGCAGTCTCATCTCATCTACTACCTAATCAGGTACCCAGGTAGGTAGAGACAGGCTGTGCCTTCCAGCTGGCTGAGGTCAAATTGCAAGCGAATGGCAACATCTATAGAAGTCGCTGTACATCACAGCCCGACAGAAGTAACTTCGCAGCGATCACGTCATTTGACGCCGTACTGTTAGTAAATACCACCTCATCCATGGCGGGTCTGCGGCGCGAGGTTTGTACATACGTAACACATATTACTCGTTCCCGCCGGTCTGGATCCCTTCCGCTATCGGCGCTAAGAAAAGAGCCCCTCCAACTTTGCAGGGTCATCATCCGCCGCATCATGTATCGGTACGTTGTGGAACAACCCGAATACCCCGGATTTCGCATTCTTAACCAAGCACGTCTTTCAGACTTTCAAGGTCCTTACGAACAATTTCTTCCCTTTACATCGATCCAATTGCTTATTATACTTCCTTGACACTTGACTCACTATCTCGTGGGTAAGCTTTTACGAGAACTGGACATCTCCAGCTGGTCAATTGACCATCATTCAACCCCGCCGCATTATCTCGTCTGCTGCTGATCGTGACTGTTCGCCTTCGTCAGCCAGCAATCGTGTCACGACAAAGAGTCACAGCCGCCAGAGCCGCCCGTCGCACCTTTAGGATGTCTGCTCCCACTCCCAACGGCCCTCTGGTCAACAAGGCCTTCTCCAAGGTTGACCTCGACGGACACAACTTGCCTCCTTCGCCTGCATCCTCGAGTCCCTCCAATGGCCGCCGCCGCTACGCGCTCGCCACTGAGCTTGTCTATACCGATAGCAAAGATCAGTATGGTGCCTCCAGCTTTCCAATTTACCGCTCGGCTACCTTCAAGCAGTCCGGCGCCAACCCTAACGGCGAATATGACTACACTCGCTCCGGCAATCCCACTCGCACCCACCTCGAGCGCCACTTAGCCAAGATCATGAACGCCAACCGAGTACTGGCTGTGGGATCCGGAATGGGAGCGTTGGACGTCATCACGCGACTGTTGAGACCGGGCGACGAGGTTATCACTGGCGACGATCTGTACGGTGGCACCAACCGACTGCTCACCTACCTCGCCACCAACAATGGCATTGTTGTTCACCACGTTGATACCACGAATGTTGAGAAGGTTAGGGAGAAGCTGTCCGACAAAACGGCCATGGTTCTCTTGGAGACGCCAACCAACCCTCTTATCAAGATCGTCGACATGCCAACCATCGCCAAGTTGACGCACGAGCTCAACAGCAAGGCCCTGGTCGTGGCCGACAACACCATGCTGTCTCCTATGTTGTGCAACCCCTTGGAGTTCGGAGTGGACGTTGTCTATGAATCCGGCACCAAGTACTTGGCTGGCCATCACGACATCATGGCAGGCGTCATTGCTGTCAATGATACATCCATCGGAGACAAGATGTACTTCATGATCAACTCGACAGGTTGCGGTCTCTCTCCCGACGACGCGTCGCTGCTGATGCGAGGCATCAAGACCTTGGCTATCCGCATGGAGAAGCAGCAGGCCAATGCGCAGGCCATAGCCGAGTTCCTCGAGTCGCATGGCTTCAAAGTGAGGTATCCGGGCCTCAAGTCCCACCCCCAGTACGACCTCCACTGGACCATGGCTCGCGGCGCAGGCGCCGTGCTGTCCTTTGAGACTGGCGATGTGAATGTCTCCGAGAAGATCGTCGAGGCTGCCAGGCTGTGGGGAATCAGCGTCAGCTTCGGTTGTGTCAACAGTCTGATCAGCATGCCCTGCCGCATGAGCCATGCCAGTATTGACGCCAAGACCCGGGCAGAGAGAAACATGCCCGAGGACATAATACGGCTGTGTGTCGGCATTGAGGATGTCAATGACCTGATTGATGATCTTACACGTGCAGTAAGTTCCTTCCACCTCTCCCCGCATTCTTCGGCTTCTAACTTTCACAGCTCGTCCAAGCTGGTGCTGTATCCATCACGTTGGACGATTTCCACGCCACCAACCACACCGCTGCCGCCGGCCAGACGATCTAGTCTGCAACTGCATGATTTAACAAAACTAGACAGGTTGGAATTAGAAATGTGGCGATGTGCAATTATGGCGTTCAGGTTCATCATCTCATACCGGCATAGGGTACTCCAAAAAAGGTGGCATCGGTTATCATATCAATGACGAAATTAAATCATTTTCTTGAAGCAATCAAATCACACTATGGAGACATTGTGACCTCGATCATGACCAGAGCCGGCTCACGGTAGAACATCTACAATCCGCCAACCTGCGGACAAACATCAAAACTTCCCCTTGGTCTCCTTGGTCTGTACGGGCATCAGCGGCCGAGCTCAGTACTGCGCGCAGAGAATCGGCCCATACCTTGGCATCTTGAGGCGACAAACGCCACTCGTTGATCGGTAGGTTGCTCTTCGCGGATTCCACCTGCCAGCGCTGAAGCATCTCCGACTGGGTCGAGGCTGGAGGAGGGGATGTCTTCGTGGACTCGCCACTGGAGGTAATGTCAGTATTAGCAAGACAAGGGACGGGAACAAGCTGGGAAGGATCGAACCTAGTACTCTGTCCATGAGACTTCGCCTTACGTGGCTTGACGGCGTGGGACATCCTGGCTGCTGGGGTGGTGCCGGAGTGCTCGATAGGGTCTTGGAACACTGCTGGGACGAATATACCGACGACTGGGTCAGGATTGCAAGACCTGGAAAGATGAGGAAGACGTCGGGAGTATTGGACAATTCCACTTCTGAGGTTGATAATGCGGAGTGTCTTTGTTTTTTTGGAACAAAAGTCAAAAAATCCGCCAGAGAACACACTTGGAAAACCTAGAGGACAAGAGACCTGGAGACGAAAGCAACTCTTCCCATCCCCATCGCCCACGGCCCTGGCCTCTCTTTATACTCGAGAACATCATGAGAAGCTGGGCCCCATGATCAATGCCGTGTACGGATCCTGAGTCTCCGCCCTTCACCGAGGGCCAGATTCGAGCAGTAAAGGCTTATCGCATATTCGATGCTGACATGGGGAAACGTGAGGTTCGGCGCCGACTGACGTCTTCGATGAGCCACCCCCATGGGAAGAAGCAAGGTCCGAATCTGATATGATATGATAATGCCTGCCACGCTTGCGTCCCATGTACCTGAATCTTGTGTGACGCACGTATGATGATGAGGTGCTAGACTCCTGCAGGCCGAGGGGAGCGGCGATGTATGGGACATAAGATGTTCAACCCCAAGGAGTGACATTCGCGCCATTGAAGATTGCCCCCTGCGGAATTGTATATCTCGGTACACAAACATAGCTATTCATGGCAGAGGCGAGATGCCGACTTCCTCTTGCCGGAAAAGAACGGCCGTGCCACCACACCTCGATGACATTACTTTTGTGACGCCGTGAAGTTAAATCCTCCGTCCGGTTTGGTCTGATATACGGGGCGCGGTATACCCATCGACCTACTTCATACCAGCTCCCATGCCAGGAGGGAGCCGATTCTGGCCATGTCTAGCCCGGAATTTGGGGGATGAAAGAGATCACCCTATCTTGATCTGGCAAGGTGCTACCAGTTGGTTGTTACCTCTGTTCGCCGTCATACACACATATTGGATGGTCTGTAGTCCCAAGTGCCGTGGGGTTATCAGCTCCGATGACCATATCATGCTGTTTGTCATCCTTGACCCCTAATACACCTGAGACTATCACTCGCTTTATGCGCCTCATCGAGTGGCTTTCCCCACCATATGCAGTCGCATCCAGGGCTAGGACCTCACCGGTCGAATATCGAAGCTGAAACCGCTTCATGTAGGCGGCTCAAAGGAGGAATCCGGAACGGCACAGCTGGGGGGGGGGGTGGGGGGATGGCGACAACCGGGGAGGAGGTAGTGACCTCGGGGCGAAGGTATCGGGTCCGTCAACCGTGTACGAGCTTGGGCTCCGGCGGGCAGGCGGCTTAGGCTCTGTCCGTTGATGATCACACGTAGTAACGGCGAGTACATACTCTTCCCAGGGCTGAGGAAACTTCCCGACCGTCCTTGGGTGCGCGCCATCCTGGAGAAAAGGTATACCATGCAGCCGGCCGTATTCGGCTACGCCTCCCAGGACGTAGCGTTGTCTGGGGTCCTTGCACAAAACAATCTTCATCAGTCTTTACGCTGATGTCCAATAGAGGCCCCGGCACTTGAGAGACAGGTAGGCATGCAAGTCAATAGCTAGGATGCCGTGGCGTCTCTAGCCTGCCCGACTGACAGCGACACGGCAGGATCGACGAGCGCGGGGGTTCGAAAACGAGCCTTGGAAATGCAATGGGGCAGGGGTGTGGTATGACAGAGACAGTAGCCTCCATCAGGTGATTCAAAAGGTCGTCTCGCAAGAGTAATCCTCCTGACAAGACGTGTATGCATATCATAGCTGCATGCCTGGGGGATGACCAAGATGCAGCCACTTGATGCAAGGGAAATTGGCTCGATTTAACACGCGGGAAAACAGACCTCTTTCGCTACAATAGACGACAATATCAGACCATACCGGTAGTTACAGCACTTTAAAGTCCACATGTAACTATTCTTGAGTTAAACCCTTGGAAAGAGGGAGCATAGTGGACTTTGTTCCGTGCGTCTTTCCCAGCCGTGTATCCGAAGTCCTGTCAAAGGGCTGTCTCGCCCTTCCGCTTTCCCTTCGAAGCTTCCCGTTCGAGTTCGAGCCTCGTCCTCATATCTCTGGATCGACAACCACGCGAAACTACTTCGGACCCGAAGGAGAGGAAACACAGCGCCAGGAAGGCAACAAAAGAACAGGAGGCGAGGTATGCGAGGCGCGGAAGCCAAGGGAGGGGGACGGCCCTCACCGCTCCCCCGAATCCATCACTTACTTCCTCCATATCTCATGTGCATCTCGCGAACTCGCGCTGTTGCCTTTGACTCCTGATGATTTCTGAACTGTCATGTCGTACCGAGTATGCAATGACGGCAGAGCTGAGAGAATTTCTGCACGAGCGATAGACATGCAAGCAAACAATTTCCCGCTTCAGTGAGAGGCGGGATGGAATCGTTTTATCAGCTCTCCAAGGGCCGGTCTCTCCTCGGCTTGCTCCCAGCAACGGGTACATCTTCCTGCGTGCTACTCTCCACGAAGCTCTCATCCGCGAGGGTGCACGCTGCAAGCAGAGACGACACAACGGAAACACTTACAACTAGCCTGCGGGATCTTTGTTGTCCGTTCCTCAGGCCCACGCGGCACGCCGATGGACTCGCTTGAGTCTCCACAATTGGTAAAGTCACTGGTCCGGGGAAGCCTGATGTAGCGGATACCTGCCTCAACATCGAGACTGAGAGGCTGCTCAGAATAAGTCTGTGTTGGGATGACCCTGGAAGGGGCGGAAAGTTGCACTTGGTCATGTAGCTGGTAAATCAACGTCCGTTTGCAAAGAACTTTCTTTCATTCAATTATTTGCCTGATGATGGTGGAAGTGATCGTAATACAAACTGGACTTCGCCTCAAACCGGAACACCCAACTTTGCATGCAGAGCCAATCCCCCGAACAAACGAAAAAAAGGGCATGATAGTACTTAATATGCATGACGTCGCTTGCTCAAATATCAAACCGGTCAGGCAGGACAATCGGCGCAACCAGGGTCCAAACGTACATGGCATAGCAGACCCAAGAACTGACAATCTTGACCCAGCTGGCCCAGTACGTGCGGCCGACCGTAGCAAAATGCTCATCCGCAGGATGCTTGTTCATGTCGTAGCCCTGTGTGATCAAAGTGGCCACCCAGGCCGTAGCGAGGAAGAAAATAATGTGGAACACAGCATAGTTGTACTGGGTGCTGCCACGCTCGTCATCGTGCGCCGTATTGCCACCCGTTTCATCGTCCTCATCGTCTGACAAAAGCGCATCGGCCGGCAGACTTCCTTCCTCCACTGCCCGACGCAGAGCCTCAGCCCGCATCTCCCTGCGCGCGCTGGGTTGCGTGGTCACCAGATCATGCTCGTCCTCGTCAGGTAGTTGAATGGCGCCCCTGTTGCTGCCCAGGCCAAGACTCTGAGTCGCCGCCCTCGTTGTTGTGTAAGCAACTGTGAGCATTGTGACAATGGCACCAATAACTATCGTCGTTGTACGCGTGCCCTGGGAAAAGGCAAAGGGGTTGCAGTGCTTGTTCCCATCATCATCCGGCTCCATTGAGACGGCTGACATGGTCAGGTAAGTGCAGTAAATTGCGACCATAGCAGACTGCGCCAAGCCAGCCTTGGGGTTGACCTCCTGGACGGCTGGATGCACAGATATAGCCGAGATAGCGATCCATAGAAGGAGATTGATGGTAATGACAGCCTGATTCATCGAGCATCCACTGCGAGCAAAGAAGATGTACTGGAGGACGCTCATGACCATAGAGGCGATGTACATGCCCAATGTACTGCTGATAAGTACGAATCTCCACGTGCCCGAATCGGTATTTTCGATCTGCTCGAGGCAGTATTCGGCCCATGTGTGGGCTAGGTCGACGAGCAGGATCAGGCCCAGGACGAGGAACAGCATGGCGGCAAACAAGGCGATGTAGTTGCCCCAGAACAGGAAGAAAGTGTCAGGGATGAGGAAGGACAAGACAATGAATGCCAGCCATGCAATGACCTTGGGGCCCCAGTACCCGTTCTGCAGCGCCGCTCGGGGGTTTTTAGACGAGGTGACACCGACCAAAAGACCGGAGAGAATAAGGTGAAACAGTCCCAAGGCGAAATTGATTCTGTGAACCGCAAGCCAGCCATGGCAGTCACCGGAGCCACATTTGATATCGACATAGCCGAGGGTCAGATCTTCTAGTTTCTTGATGGCCCATGGCGTGAGCATTATCCAGGACAGAATGGAGTTGACGAGGAGTATCAGGGCGTATGCGATACGAGTAGCGATACTTGGGAAATCCGGAGTTAGCCGAGTCGTTGTGTAATGAAGTCGAAGCTCCTCCCTACAGAGGGATGCAACTCACCTGTTGCCGCACTTGCCACAAGCGCTGCATACCATGGAGCAAGTGGCCGCACCACAGCAACTGGCCGCACAGGAAACGAGCTGCGTGATTATAGAGTATCAGTATCAATATGAGCTGCTCATGTCAAGAGGATCAGGGGCGCCTCACAGTTCCAACGCCAGGAAGCGCCAAAAACGGAAGAGATAATAAGGCACCCATCTTGGGGATCCGGAAACCGGCCTAGGTCACCAGTGCCAGTCCAGTGCCTGTGGGCGTGTCTGTGTCGTCCTCGAAACTATGTTGTGTATAGATGGGTTTGTAGTCGTCTTCCCCCCTTAGATGAAGGGGATTTGCTGGGCTAAAAACAGACTCGTCGTCGTTGTCGATAGTTGATATTGTTTAGGTTCCGAGGTTGTACTTTAGGTTGATGATGGTTGGATGTCGCATGCCTCAAGGCAAGCGCGGCACGGCAGGCAATAGGAAACGCTAGCCGTAATCCACAACCACAATCACGTGGATTACGGAGTAGCAACTCCAAGCTTTTACTTACCGGTAGTGGCTTACACACAGCAAGCCACACGTACCCTGGTACCTACCTAGGTACTTACCTAGGTACCTAGGTAGATAATTACGATGCCTGGCACCTTGGGCAGGCCTGGGAGCTACCTAGGTATCTACCCAGCCTATGGATGTGCCCTGTGTGCATCACCAGCCGTGCCTGAGACAACCATCACTTACTGGCTGGCAGATCGATAATCCTCTCTCGGTACCTGCATATCTCTAGCTGTTCCGGTAGTTCCGGTAAGAGCGAAGTTCGTACTACCCGGGCATCAACAATCTCCTCACGGTCTACCTGCCAGCATGTCTGCCGTGATCCATGGAGGAAGAGAGTGTGAATTGCTGTCGGAGATCAGATTATCCTCATCTCTCGAAATAGCAGGGAGGGTGGGGGTGGAGCCCTTCCAAGGTCCCAAGGTCCCACGCAGCCACGCAGCCGCGCACCCACGCTCTACGCTTCTGCCGGGGCAGCCAGGCCGCTAGCGTTTATCCAGCAATTGGCTTCAGCATCCAGGCATTGTCCATGATTGATTGCCCGTTCAGCCCGGACGCGTCTCCTCACTGATCGGCCGCTCCAGAAATCGGAGCCCTCTTGCGTCCCGTCTGCCCAATCGTAAGGGCCGTCGCAAGCTTTCCCGCAGTGGACCCTGCTGCCCTGACGCTGATCAATCTCAAAGTAAACTGGTGTGCTCGCCCGCTGCCCGCCCGGCCCCCTCCAGCCCGTCTCAGACAACACGTACCAAGTACGTACACCATCACGACGACAACTCCCCTAGTCTTTTCGTCTTTTCTTATTCCCAGAACGTCGCTTTTCCGTCACATTCGTATCCTCACATAGTCCCCAAGTGAGGTGAGATCCTTAGCATCCGTACCTGATCTCGTCAATTTGTATACTCTTCCTCGAACACGAACACTCAAACACTCAAACACTCAAACACCGTGGTCGACGTCGACTCATGCGTTGAAGTTCGCCCTTACTCCGACTTTTACATTCCCCATATCCGTTGCCATATCTCTCCAGAATATGAGGGACCGGCAACTTCACCGCGCTCGGATAGTCTCGAGCATCGCGGCAACTTTGATCTCCCTGGCTTGCGGAAGCAACGTGCGTGCACCCGGCTCCTGTGTAACCAACATTCTCACAATTCGAATGTCGGGCTATCAATTACAATACCACCACCAATCATTGAATGATTGATTGAACGACTGACTGGCTGACTCCCTGTTTGCTTCGCCCTGTGTATAGTACGTCTATTCAGCATGGGCCCCTCAATTCGCCGACCGCCTCAAGTACACGACCACGGAAAGCAACCTGGTCGGCCTGTCCGGTAATCTTGGCATGTACGCTCTCGGCCTGCCGGTCGGCATACTTGTCGATGCGAGAGGACCTCGGCCGGCCGTGCTGGCTGGTTCGTTGATGCTCGCCCTCGGGTACTTCCCGCTACACATGGCCTTCGACAGGGGGTCGGGTTCCGTACCCTTGACCTGCCTCTTCTCATTCCTGTCCGGCCTGGGAGCGTGCACAGCATTCGCGGCTGCTGTCAAGACGTCTGCCCTGAACTGGCCACACCACAGAGGCACGGCAACCGCCTTCCCCTTGGCCGCCTTTGGCCTGAGTGCCTTCTTCTTCTCGCTCGTCGGCGGGTTCCTATTCCCTGGTGATACCAGTGATTTCTTGTTGCTCCTCGCCTGTGGAACCTCTGGGATAACCTTCCTGGGCTTTTGGTTCCTCCGCGTTGTTCCACATGCCCACTACCAGACCGTGGCCACCGACGAAGGAGATGAAGGCATCAAGGGTGGTCGACGTGGGAGCCAGTCTCCCGAGATCGGTAGGTCATTCCCTCACAACTCAAGGACAAGCTCCGCCTTACACAAGAACCAAGCGGATCAAGAATCCGGTGTAGCGCCCGCAGCTCCCAGAGGTCCCCCTTATCTGACCAGTGGTCTTGCCGGAGATGTCGGTACCTCCACGCCCACGACGGCGGCCTCTTCCACCATCGTCGCCGAGACGGACGAGGCGGACGAGGCGTCATCTTTCATCTCTACGACATCCTCAATTGCAGGTGAAGTCTATGTGCAGAATGTTGATTTGGATCGCTCCCACCGTGTAGATATCAGAGGCTGGCAGCTCGCGCGAAGTCTCGAGTTCTGGCAGCTGTTCACCATCATGGGCATACTGGCCGGCATCGGCTTGATGACGATCAAGTAAGTGTTGTCCGTTGCTCATGCTTGATCTTCAGACTGGCGAGGCTGACTTCGAAAAATAGCAACATTGGTCACAGCGTGCAGGCCTTGTGGCAGTACTACGACGACACTGTAAGCAACGAAACTCTGCTCAAGCGCCAACAACTTCACGTATCCATACTTTCGGTGGCCAGCTTCAGCGGACGCCTCCTGAGCGGTAAGTTCTGACCTTGAAGGACCTGAGAGTTCAGGCCATCTGACTGACTCGACACTTAGGCGTTGGTTCCGACTTCCTTGTCAAGGTACTGCATGCAAGCCGAGTGTGGTGCCTCGTGGTCGCGGGTTTCATCTTCTTCGTCGCACAGGTCTGCGCCCTCGAGATCATCAACCCGCACCTGCTGAGCCTAGTCTCAGGCCTCTCTGGCCTGGGCTACGGGTTCCTATTTGGCGTGTTCCCTTCCATCGTCGCGGAGAGCTTCGGCATCCACGGCCTCTCACAGAACTGGGGTCTCATGGCCATGTCCCCAGTTGTCAGCAGCAACATCTTCAACCTCTTCTACGGCATCGTCTTCGACCGTCACAGTGTCATCAGCCCGGACGGCGAGCGCTCGTGCGTTGAAGGGCTGCAGTGCTACCGCTCGGCGTACCTGGTCACTGTCAGCGCCTGTGTGGTCGGCTTCGTGCTGACGCTGTTTGTCATCCGGCATCAATGGGTGCAGAGGCATAGGGAGGCCAGGAACAAAGCTGGACTCCAGGACTGAGAACTTGGAGAGTCTGTTGAGATGGTTTCGAGGTTGATCTTGCTATTTTGGTTGTCCGCTAGTCGGCAAGAGAGGTTTTGGCGTTCTTGAGATAGGAGGATTAGATTTGTTTTCTTGGCTTGCAGTTTTGGTACTCGGGATGGTTTCCTCATAGAGCTGGCTAGACTTTTGGTTAGAAGGATACAGAGGCGTCGTGGCCCTCTGTTTACCACATGGCGATCCTTCCAGGAGCGCTGATTGGACGTTTGGTATAGGACGATATATGCAGGGGCACCGCGTCTCAGGCGTATTGATGTACAACGAGGAAGTTTGTATCTATGGAAATTTAGTATCCCTAAATCTGTTGTTATCATGGAAACTTCCCCTGATGCTGGCGTGGAACGCTCCGAGGCTGTGGTTCGAATTCATCCCTAGATTGACATGAGTTTGGACACGAGCAAAAATCAGTTGAAGTGTCGCAAAGCTACGGATGAAAGCCAATTTTTCTATGGGCGGCCTCGTTTGCTTGATTTCATCAACACGGGCGCGGATCAATCCGGATGTGCTACTTGCAGCAACGCGAGCATTAGGCCCGAACTGTAGATGGTCCATATGATTCGCAATACTCAATACTGGCTATACAGAAGCCAGGAGCCTACTCTGATGCACTCTTTCAAGCGGAGTTGAGGGCGATGTCGTACCGTAATCCTTATTCTCGGCCCTGAAATGAGCATGCCGCCTACGACTACCAAAGGTTCACAACCAGATTTGCTCGCAATGGATTTCTGCCAAGTCGACTGGAGGTTGGCGCACCTCCCGCTAGGCTCCATGATGGTCCGTCGCCGGGTGGCTTAGAGATAGATGCTGCCCGTGGTAGTTACCACAAGAGAGATAGAATGCTGCCTGAGTGGTCGACGCTTCCTATCAAGGTATCACCTCTACAAAACCCCGTCCGCTCGAGTCTGACTCCTCGCCAGTAATTTCAGGCCGAGGCATGGGAGCAGCTCCTCCAATCTTCCCACCCTCGACTTCGGCACGCAAGGCGTCGATTCGATCCCCCTCGAGGCCGTTCCGCTTGCAAATGTCCAGAATCCGCCACGCCTCCGGATCCCTCTCGCCGATGAGCCTCTTGATGAGCTTGACGGAAAGGTCCATGACTTCTGCCTTCCGAAGCCCCCTTGCGAGATCCTTCCCACTCTTGAAGTGCGGCGCGAGCTTGAAGAAGTACTCCTTCGCCCGGTGAGACGACCCATGGAACTCGACGTGGATCCTGTACATGTGTTTCAGGATCGTGAGGTTCGGCTTGATGTTGAAAGCGAACATCTCTCCCGCGAAGAACTGCGCGAGTTCCGGCCTCGTGCACTTCCACAGCAGGTTCCTGAAGGTTTCCCAGTTGGGGCCGGCCGGCACGAACTCCCGAATCCTGCGGTATATATCCAGAGCCTTTGCAAAGGCGTCGTCGGGGCTGCTCTCGCTGCGGGCCTTGACAATCTCGTTCAGCACGGCGTTGAAGATGGTGATTGGTACTTCGTGCTTCTCTCTGAGCCCGGACATGGTGTGTATGGCCTTGTCGATCAGGGCTGGATCGCGGTTCAGAGTGAATGAGAGCGAACCGGTGCTCGAAGGGGTAACCTCCACGCCGGCAGCATGCATGATGCAGTACACCTCGAGGACCTTCTCGATGTTGCCCTGCGTCGCATAGGCATCGATCAAAGCCTCGTAGTGGTGTCGGCTCAACCTCGTTCCCCTTGAGGCCAGGTATCCGATGATTTGTGTGCACAGCTCGGTGTCGCCATAGACCGCAGCCACGTTGAGGACGTTCAAGGCGACTCCATCCGACGGATTCACGATGCCTTGCTCAACAGTCCGGTTCCAGATATATGCTGTTGCCTCGACATTCTGCCCCTTGCTGCACACGTCTAGCAGGAAATACCATATGTTGACGGGGACCTCCGACCCGCTGTCGAGTCTATGACGGGCCAGGCGTAAAGCATCGTCGAGGAACTCCAGTCGGCCAAAGACATAAATGAAAATGTCGTATACCCATGGCGCGATCTGGATCTCGTTGCATATCATCTCATTGAGCTTCTCCAGCGCGAGTTCGTACTGCTCGTCTCGCAACAGCCCGATTGCAATGTATTGGTGTCCTTCGGGTGTGATCTCTATCCACCTCTCCTTCATCTCCTTTATCACGGTATTTCGCACCAGATAGTCAGGGTGAACCGCCAAGGCCTAACACACACCAATCAGCATTGCTATCTGGTCACCAAGTCTCGCATTCGATAGGACCTACACGCAACGCAGCATGATACGCGGTCGACGACCAAGGCAGCATACTTGCCTGCATCTCCCGCAAGAGACTCTTCACCGTGTCCGCCGAGCCGTCCGGGGCCGCATGCGCCATGAGCAACGTCTCGTATATGAAGGTATTAGGCGCCGTTCCACTTGCCAGTAGATGCTTGACAAGGGCTGCCGTCCGTTTCCTGTATTTCGATTTCGGTCGGTCTCGTAAGACCCGCAGCGCCTCGTAGATTTGCTCGTCCGTGGCGGATTGGAGGACGTCATCGAGCTGTTGCGCCTGGACGAGGCTCGCGACCGTCGCGGGCGATATGCCTCGCTCTTCGCTCGGTCCTTCAGCCGGACTCTCGGTAACATCTGCAGACGAAGTATTTCCTGGCCTCTCGGCTCCATGTGTTATCGTAGAGACCAGGCTCTCGACGGGAACCGTCCGGCGAGCTTCGTCCTGCCTTGTCACGACTACATCAGATAGAACGCCAAATTGCTCTTCATCGGAGGGCGCTCCATCTTGGAGTACGCATGCTGTGGTGCTCAGGGGCCGGATCGCGGCCGGTGGAGGTCTGGCGCATAGCGATCTCCTGGAGGCACCCCTACTGGTCAATCGAGACCGGTATGGCGCGTACACTGCCCTCGTAAGGGTCGCCGCATCAACTGAAGGACATAGACATCGCCACAGCCCGTCAATTGTCACGCGCGCACTAGACATTGGGTTTGTCGTGGCGTTATGGGGGCGCTAATGGGGTTCTTCTGATGAAGAGGCTCGGAAGCTTGTTAGCTCGGGGCGAGAACAAGTCAAGAGCTGCTGCGATGCGCGGTCACGTGGCAGATCAAACCACCATCAACAGGTTCATCACTACCTAGGTACCCCAAGACAGCACCTGATTGATTCCTATGGCTAAGTGCGTTTGTAATGCCATTCTAACATTGGTTTATGTCCCCTGAGGACGACATCCGCGGCGCCAATCCGGCTCGATATGGATTCCCCGGCCGACCTCGGTTCTCCTAACCCTGCCCAGGAGGCTCTCGAATGCCTCTCGAGGTCTGCCCCTTCTTGAGGGCAGTAAGTAGGCCGCCTACCTGGGCACGCCTCTTCCCGCAGACACACTCGCCCGATTGTATGAAGACACCGCGGCAAGAAGGAATCGGGTATCATTGTGCATTGTTCGTGACCATCAACCAGAGCGTACTGCCTCTACCCCCTTCCCCTTCCACGTCCACGGCCCTGTCCTCTACCACGGCCACCCCTATCGCCACCTCGTCCACCATGGTCGCCCCTCTGCCCACCACCTCTTCCCCCTCGGAAGTTGCCCTGCTGGTTCGTCTGTTGCTCCTTCACGATGTCGATGATCTCGTCGGGGACCCGTAGGTATTTGATCTGCCCGAGAACAGTCCATTAGCCACTGCGCAAACACAACCTCCAGCTTGACTGCACCCTAGGTCGTGTGTACGTACATTGTTTCCCTTCACGTATGCCTCCGGCAATCGTATGAACTTGTCGCCGTCCTAGATCGGGGTGGTCAAACATCAGCCGTGCTCCCTCCCAAGACCAATCGATCTGTATGGACCTGTCGCGCAGAGAGGACGACATACAGGACTTGTCTGCACCACCTCCTTCAGGGTGAGGTTCATCCATGTGTCGCAGTTGACGAGATGTCCGTTGAGGGTCTCGCTGTTCTTGAGCTCGACAAGAATCGGGTGCCCTTGGGCGGCGTTTAGGAGGCCGAGGGGTAGCTGTACAAGACCGAATGTCAGCATGCAGTTTCTGATGGGGGGCCCAAGCTGCTCGACTAACCATCTTTAGGGCGGTTCAGGTGCGAAGTTGGGTTGGTGACACTATTGGCAAGGCTGGAAATTGTTCGAGCCGCGAAGCTTGGGACGAATGCAGGTCCAGCGTCACTGCTCTAGCTGAGCGCACGGACCACCTCGGCTCACATGTTTACTGAGTTGTTGCTATTATGGGCTGTCTTCAGAAGCGTCATGCAAAGGAGATATCTCACGAACTGTATGCATATACGCATGCCCTGGTAGTACGTATTCTATGGTTCGGGTCGCATGGGAATTGGAGACAATATCGAAGAATGTTTCCCCAAGGAAAACTAAAAAGGTAACAAGATGCCCAAATGACTTCGAGCGTCAGGACGCATCCTTTCGGAATGCCCTCGACTAATAAGGAAATCAGCAATAGAACCAAAGAGCCCCGCCCTTCGCGCGCTGTCCCGCGGGTATACCACCACTGCACCACAACGCGTATACGACCACTGGCAGGTGACCACTGGCAGGTTGGCCGTTCCCTGCGCCCTATTAAACCTTGGGTTCACACGAGGGTCTTGTCATCGTGACTAGTACTTCACGAAAACATCTAGGCATCACCCTCACGGCTCTTTCGGTAACTGGCCTAGGCAACCCAACTCAAGTTAGTAGACGACCCCTTTTCAGGGCAGGTTCGAGGCCCGACTTGCCTCCTGCTCGACCTGCAGGCCCTCGATGGTCGGTGCAAGCTCGCTGAGGATCTCGTAGGCCTTCTTGTGGTACTCCATCTGGGCGGCGATGAGTTCGGCAAGGTTGCGGAGCGGCTCTGGGGTGTCCAGGACCTGCAGAGAGTCAGCCATCTGTACACCCATATTTTCACATGTAATTTCGCATCTGCAAGACTTACGTTCTTCATGACGCCTACGGCCTCCTCGGTCTGGGTGACAAACTCATCCTCAGCCTTCTCAATCTCCTCCTGAGCCTCGGGGCTGATCTCCGCGTCTTGTAGCTCGGTCCGAGGGTTGTGGGCGGCAGCGACAGCCGGCACGGGGAGCTTCCAGGTGGTTCCCTTGGCCTTTGCCTTCGCGACATCCAGTGACAGGCGAGCATTCTCGACGCCCTTGCGCGCGCGCGTGGCAAACATGATGTTTGTGTTCAGCGTAGTGTTCCATCCAGCGAGGAACCGGCTCTGGATCTGCGCATCCTGTGCCAGCCTAGCCTCGCCAACTCGTTCCTCGGCCAGGGCGAACTTCTCGAGGGCGGTGGCAAGAGGGTCCTCGCCAGAGGTGCTGTTTTGCTGGTGAAGGAGCTGGGAGCTGGCAAGGGAAGCGCGAGCCACAGCATGGGCGAATGTCTTGGGCTGGGGCTTCGCAGATGGGGGAGCCGTCAGAGCCGCCTGAGCCTCGGCGGGGTTTGTAGCAGAGGAAAGCAGGTGAACTTTCTCGCTAACGGTTCGGCCGAGGTCGTTGAAGGTTTCCTTCACGTTGGATGGGTAGTCGTAGGCTTCGTTGGAGTACTGGTTACTGATAGTGTCGCAATGTCAGTGACGCCCTTTGGGGGGCCGTGGTAATTTGGAGGTCGACTCTGTACTCACGTAACAGCCAGCATCTTCTGGTGAACCTGCTTTAAGGCATCGACGCGCTTCTCCAGCTCGATGTAGTCGGGCGGGAGCTCGGTCTGTGAAGACGGTGATGTGATCGTCAGCACGTGAGACTGGGTCCGGTGGAGGAGCCGTTGCGTCTGGAGTAACCGACCTTGTCCTCAGCCTGGCCCAGCTGTTCCTTGGTATACTGGAGAGTGCGCGTTGCGAAGGGGGTGAACTGGGAACCGAACTGGTTTACAGTGTTGCCAAACCCGCTGGTCGGATAGCCAAATGTCAGCTACTAAGCTTCGCTGCGCACCGGTAATTTCCTCGCGGGGGCCTACCTGAGGCTCTTGCCCAGATTCAAGTTCTTGAAGCTGTCCATCTTGTTTCCACTTGTTTGCAACGATTATTTCTCAAGGTTGCCGTTTCTCTGTTGACTTGGCGAATGGGCAACTTGGGTCAGTTTGTAGGATTATGAGGCTTCAGATGCGGTATCGTACGGAGTTGTATTGTTCTGTATGATACTAAGTATGGCATGCGGTTGATATGATTCTCAGGGTGCGCAGGTGGAGATGCGGCTTGTTACAAGGGGTGGTAGTTCTATGAGTTGAACCTATCAGAGCTTGTCAAGCACCACGTCACAGGCCGGGGGTATAGTGCTTAGGTAACCCTAGAGGCCATATTGCTGCAGTCGTGATACTACATGGTCCAAGTACCTAGGTACTTCATACTGTAGGCTAGAATGCTCGCCCGACCTCGGGAGGCTACCTCTTCCTTGTCGCGCTGTATTTACTGTAGATTAGGTACTCAGGTATGTATCTAATCATACACCGGCTTGTGCACCTCTTCTGTGACAGTGTAGACTTCAGTGTTTAACGGTTTCTTATTGCGATGATGAGCTGCCATTGCTCTCATTCCTAGCTTCCAGCACATCGTATTGCAACACGCCTCGCCATGCTAAACGACCAGACCCAGCCAATATACTCCTTGAAACCCCCAAAGCTCCGTATCAGAATGTCGACTAGAACAACAGAAAGGCTTGTTCCCGGAGCCTCCCATTTCCCATTGCCCGTAATCTCCCAATCTCTATTCCCTAAAGGTATCCCAACGCTCTAATAAAGAAGTATACACAACAAGTAGGCTCCTCGATGCTTCTATGTTGACAGGGTCTCGGTGAGATGAACAGAAGGTGAAGAAAAATCTACCCTTATGATCTTGACCTTAAGCTTGACCTTGATCTTAGGCTTAAGCTTCCGATGGAAGGACTGCTGACAGGACTGTTACTCCTGCTCCGTTCCTCAAAGTCTTCAACCATCTCCAGAACCCGCGTCCTTGGTCTTTCGAGCCTGACTGCCTCTGCCGTCATGACCACAGGTGAGATGCTTCTCCGCCTCGACTCCTCTGATGACTGGCTCACCGGCCGTTGGGGCACTTCCAGCAACAATGACCCTCTCTCGGGTTGCTTTGCCGTCTGTGAGTTTCCTCCCCGTCCTTTCTCGACTTCCTCAGACTGACTCATTATCACGTCTGCTTCTTGCGCCTCTCCTTCTCTCATAGGTTCTTTCCCTTTCCCAGACACTGCTTCTTCCGTAGCGGGTTCTGGTGATATTTGATCCTCGTCCTTCGCAGGATCGACGACCACGGCTGATTCACCCAACGAGACAAGGTCCGTGTCGGCATTAACGACACGCAGCCTGTCCTTGGGAACACTGAACATGACCTGCACCAACCGATTCTCCACTGCTCTCTCGATGTCCCAGTCCTCTCCCTCGGACTCCCAGTTGTCCCCTATACCTTCAGTACCGGATGGTCCGGCCCCACCCCATGCTGATTTCCCTTGCCTCCTCTTCTGCAACAATCCAATACCACCGAGCCCCAGACTTCCCAGACCCAGTCCGTCGAAGTCACTGCTTCGCCCGTTGCTAGGGCTCTCCGCAAGATCTGAGCTCCCGTTCGAGCTGCCGCTCCCTGTCCCAGTACTGAACACTCTCTTCAGACTGCCAAACCAGCTTCTCCTCGGCTGCTTGCTTTTGCTTGGACTGCCAGGGGTCAAAGGATCGTCCTCTGACATGTGATTTGCATCCTCAATACCTGATATTCGCCTTGGTCGGCCAAAGAGTAGCCCTGGTCCTTCCGTCTGGAGAGCAGGAATAGACTTGGCCGTTGCGTAGCTGCCCTGGCTGGCGTCAGTGTTGCCACTATTGCCGCTGTTGCCGCTTTTGCCGCTGTTGCTGTTGTCGGAATGCGAGGTGCCGCCTCTTTCCTGCTCGTTTCGAGATTTGCCTCCCCCTAACAACCCAGCTGCCGCTGCTGCCAACCGTACAGAATCCGACCGATTCAGGATGAAGCTGAACGCGCTGTGATTAGATTCAGACAGGTTGCTGTCTGTCCGCGCACCAGCACCACTAGCGCCACCAGCACTACCGGCCCTTTCATCCTCTGGCGTAGGCACGGAAAGCCGGTGCGATGGTGATAATCTGCCCACACTTCGGATGGTGGCGGTGCGAGGCTGTAAGCGTGCCGTGATCAGGGCGTCTGACGCGTCGATGTCGGATACCCAGTTCTGCACTTCTTGATGTTGTGGTTGTGGTTGCACACGCGCTTGTGTGCGAGTCTCTGTAGGACTAGGTGGTATCGAACCCGGACGTTCTGGACCCGAGGCTCTCCTGGTGGTGGGAGTAGGTGACCTCGCGATGAGCGGGTTGTCGTCGCATCTCTCATCCTGATCTGGGCTGATAGCCCCAGACATCTCATCCTCCTCATCTTCCAAGATTGGATGGATAGCTCCTGGTCCATGGTCATCGTCCATCCCATCTACGCCAGTTGGCTGGTACAGCCCTCTGGCCACTCTTGGCGCTGGTTTTCGCCGTATATCTCTCCTGGAACCTCCTGCAGGCTCAGCAGCCAGGGGATCATCATATTCTGTCTGTGCTCCACGTGGACCGCGTAGGCCTTCGTAGCCAAGGGATCTACCCCCATCACGCATGTAAGGGTCGTGCCCGCCGGTGTAATACCACCGTGCCGCGCCCTGTGGCCCCCAAGGATATCCGAGTTCGTGCCCTTGACGCTCGAACATCTCCTCTGAAGTGATAAAGGCCTTGCCTTGGGCTAGGTTGCGCATGTGCTCGTCGCGTACGGCGTGGCGGCGACGCTGTCTTCGACGATAGCAGAAGAAGCACACGGCGACCGCTATCAATAAGACGGGAATACCCACGCCCAAACCGATTTCGAGCCCGAGTTTGGTGCCGTTTGATAGTGACGCCGATGAGCGTCCTGATTCTGACCCAGTGGACGTGGACGAGGGGTTTGTGTAAGAGTCACTCCATGTTCCCGAAGTGATGTTGAAGAACATCGGAAGTTGTCCATCAGTCACGTCAGTATTGTCTCGCCTGCCCAGGGCGTTGCCAGAAGAGCTCGAGGACGACGATGAGGTGGCATAACCACCGGCAACCATCATGACATTACCCGGCAATAGCGCAGCGCCATGTCCATATATACCCTCCCCGTTATCCAGTGGCTGATTGTCGGGGATAGACCAAGTCCATTGCCCAAGCCCGAGTTCTATTTCACTCATCTCTAGTACCGCCAGCTGTGGTTGTGCCGCTTCACTAGTGTTTCCAACCCATCCACCAAGGACTACGATAGCCGTGCCGTCTTCATTGAGGATGGCAGTGTGACCAGATCTGGGCTCGACGGTGGTCGTCTCCTCCTCGTTCTTAGCAAGCTCTGATATGTCTGACGAGGATGATGTCGATGGACCGGATATAACAACAAAGCTCCAGCTCTCCTCGGGCAAGCTCCACAGCGCGGCTGTGGACATATTCACAAAGGCACCCTGGGTGTGCCCGCCCAGCACGACGCTGTTGATGCTCTGTGTCACGATCCCGGAGATGTTAGATACCGATGGCGGAAGGGAAGTCATGCTGAAGCCGGCCTCGGCCACGGGCTGCGACTTGAGAGACAGTGCCTTGGCGGTGTAGTCCAGGCTGGATGATGAGCTCCCCGAGGGCGTGAGACGGATCATGCTGTTAGAGTAGTCCGCTGCTGAGGTCCAGGTCGTCCCGCCCACGCTGGCGTTGGGACATTGTCCACCGTATGAGTAAATCAGAGGCGAGGAAAGGACGGGGGATATAGTTTCAGAATAGGATATGCCGCCGCCGAGGAAATAAGGCCCGGCGGAGTCGGCGTTGGATTGTTGCACCCATGATGCTGGCTGTGATGCTGTGGTGTTGTAGGACCATACCGAAGAGCCAGTGTCAGAGGCACAATCCCCGGCGTAGACGATGATGGAGCCATCCGCTGCCAACGTTGGCGTGAAGGTGGTGGTGTTGCTACTACTCGATGAGAGGAATGGCAATCCGGATGTCAACGTTGTGGCGCTGTCGCTAATGGATGATGAGTTGAGCGTTGACGAAATATCCAGGCTCAGCAAGTCAACCGAGCCATCATCGCCGGGGCTGATTATGTATACCGTGCTGTTGGCGCCGACGGTCTCTTGTCCGGAAGTGACCCCGGCGGTTGAGCCCGGGACGAAAATCGTGGTTGGTATGTAGGGCAACAGCGATGTCTCGGAGGCGGAGGCGCGCAGGGCAAGCATCATCATAAGAATGCGGATGACGAGACTATTGAGCACGAGGTGCTGGCTCCGGAATGCGAATGCGAGTGCGGCCTGAAACTGGAATCGATGCATGGCTCGGATAACCACCGGCTGCGGTCGTGATCCCACAACTCTGGCCCAGACGGACCGGAATCTTGCTGGGTGACCCAGCATTTGCTGCCGTGTCCGCTTCGCCCTGCGTTGGTTGCAGATCGGGCCACTCGTCACAGGCAAGCAAGCAGGCACGCAGGCAAGCGGGCAAGCTACCGGTAGGTATTGCAGCAGATCTCGTATCTCAGTTCATTGTTCGCTCGCCCGTAAGGCTGGACCCGCACCTTCACATGGGGCAGGGCAAACCAGCCAGCCTCCCAATATCGAGGGATCAACAGACACTCTCTCCGCGCTGACGAATCCCACTCCGGGGGACGGCACGATCTGATAGAGAAAAGGAGAGAACCCTTGCTCCTTCAACTCAACACCAATTCCTCACGATGCGCGATGAGCTGACTCGAAGGGGGGGAGGGGGAGCGGCAACAAGAAGCAATGAGAAGTTGCTGGGGGTCCTGTCCAGGTGCCTACGGACTGGGATGACGGGTAGTTTTGATGAGATCAACAACGCAGATTTACATACATACTGTAGTGTACAGTACACTACGGGATACAATACACTTCAGCCTCTACAATATGCAGGAGTGGAAGGTCACAAGCCGTTGTACGGGGCCTAGATCTCCCCTTAGATACAAGGAGGCAAGTCGTCGTCAAGCGTCTGGGGGTGCATCATCTTTGGCACACAAGAGGAGCGAATTACCCGTGGACGCGCGTGCGGGCCAATCATAGATTCAATCTGGAAATATTTGGGTGGCTGGAGGCTGCAGGAAATGCCCAGGGAGTCCGTCCGGGGGGCAACTGGGGGACTGGGGGGAAGTGCTGTGTCCACTGTCCAGTCAGTGTAGTGTGTTGACTTTTGGAGGTGGGCACGCGCCGGTTGCCCTGACGACGACTTACACCGCGGGAACCTTGGAATACTGCCCAGGTGTGTGAACACCCAACCACCGCCATTCTCGAAACCCTTGTTACAGTTCGGACAATATCGCACATTCAAGATCGGGTCACTACCGGTATACGGTAACGAAAAGGTGAGTGGTCTTTGGACGATGAACCACAAGCAATAGTAAAGTCGGTCCCAAATAATATATCACTTATGCCTTAACATGGCGGTTACAAAAATCCGGGCTTCTACACTACCCACTCGCCTGAACCAACAACTGCATAACCCAAATGTTCCAAAAAGAAAAAAAAGAAAAAAAGAAAGAAAAAAGCCCCACAACGATGATGGCCCAGTCTCGACTTCAATAAGGCAGCAGGCCAGCTGGCTATAGCTGAAGCACGCACCGCATCGCACCGCCGGCGCCCGTTGTGATGGTGTTGCAGCAGGTAGTGCAAGCCTACGTCGCGGTGTTCCACGTGATTGTGTTAGGTACCATCATAAACCACCTTGAAGGCTTTCGAGTCGTCCGCGAAGCCCAGGGGCTGTCCCTTGTCCCTCGATAGGCAATTCTGCATAGCTGTGATGCGTTTGTGATACTTCTCCCGCTCTTGCCGCGCGAACTCCGAAGCCCTCCCTAATTACCTAGGTATCTCTTCAAGTGTCCAATTGTATTCTCTCTGCTCGCTGGCAAGCTCGACTATGCTCGCCCGGAGGTTTCTGACGTCCTCGGAGTGGCCTGAATGTCCCTGGCCTGCTGCTCGGGTTGATTGCCGTTCAGGACTTCCATCAGCCTCCTGGCAACCCTGGCATGCTTGTCCCTCTCGCGCGTCAGGTCCTGGACGGCGAGTTCCAGCTGCCGCCTCTTCTGGTCGAGCTCCGTGTATCTCGCAGTCTTCTCCTCGCTCGCCTTGTACTTCTCGGCCCACCTCCTCTCAAACTCGGTCGCCCGCTCCGGGTACTTGGGCGTCACGACGCTGACCACCTTGGGCAGGCCCTCCTGCTGGATCGCCTTGGTCCACTCCACGGCGGGGTGGTGCTCCCAGGCGGGCAGCACGAAGATGGTGCTGCGGCCCTGGCCCTGCAGCCGGTAGAAGCGCGTGCTGACGTCGGCGGCGACGAGGCCCCGCGCGTACTGGTGTCCGCCGCGCTCCGTGACGAGCCCGCCGTGGGACCACACCTCCCGCTTGGCCTCGATGAGCGCCTCCTGCCGGTCCAGTGTGTCGTGCAGGTAGTTCCACACGTCGTCCCCCGCGTTGGCGAGGACCCACCGGTCCTGCGGGTAGGCGATCTCCCGCCCGGACCGCCCGTCCGGCCCCGTCACGGACAGGTGCTGCAGCGGCACCACCGCCTCCCCCGCCAGCGCGTCCGTGCAGGCCGCCACGTTCATCTCGAGCTCCTGGTTGCGCAGCACGAGCGCCTGCATCCACGTGAGCATCTGGCCGAGCAGCGAGTTCTGCGCGTCCGCGAGCTCCCGCGTGTTGGCGCCCCGGCCCTCCTCCGGGATGAGCGACATGATGCCGCCCGTGGCGCTGAACTCGTGGTCCAGCCGCTCCAGGCACTCGTTGGCGTGCATCACCAGGTTGTGGTGGCTGGCGTACGGCCTCGGCGAGACCTGCTTGAAGTACCCGTTCTGCGCCGAGTCGCCCCTCTGTCGGGGCTGGACCTCGGCCAGCGGGCAGTGGTACGACGTGCCCAGGACGTCGTGCCGGCCTTTGACCTCGTTGACCAGCGCGTTCAGCGGCTTGTGGTGGTTCGGGTCGTCGTTGACGTACGGCACGCTCAGGTCCGCCAGCCAGTCGAAGGCGTCGCCGAGCTCCATGCGCCTCTGTGGGTTGTCGACGTACTCGTGGTGCCTGTTACCGTCCCCGTCGACCAGGACGCTGCCAGGGTCCGTGTCAAAGGCCTTGGCGTCGACGCGCCCGGAGTTCACGCTGGGGTTGAGGTGCGCGATGAGGACAGCAAGGGACTGCGCGTGCTGCTTGAGCGCCAGGAGCGTCGGCGGGATGCCCTCGGTGCCCATGTAGCTGCAGCCCAT
This sequence comes from Cytospora paraplurivora, assembly GCA_021272945.2. Taxonomy (NCBI): domain Eukaryota; kingdom Fungi; phylum Ascomycota; class Sordariomycetes; order Diaporthales; family Cytosporaceae; genus Cytospora; species Cytospora paraplurivora. Next base: position 1,710,076 of record JAJSPL020000002.1, on the reverse strand, counting down.
GTGCCGCAGCACGTTCTTGGTCGCCGGATCGTCGTGGATCCGGGACCATGCTGACATGTAGGGTATAGAGTAGTCCGTGGCGTGGTAGTAACCAGCCTGTCCGATGTTGGAGGCGGCATCGTAGTTCTGGTCCGAGGCGATGTGCTCGTCGTCGTGAGACATCTTGGCGTCTACCTTCTCTTCTGCTTGTGTAAGTGCTGGTACCTACTGATGGCAACAAGGGAAGGTCATGATATTCCGTGACTATCAAAACGCAACAGCAACGCGGAGAAAAATATCGCAACCGAGAATAACTCCTTTGTTTGTCATGACACTGAACTGTCGTTTATTAGGGTCTGTCCCCATTGTTCGGGCGACACATTGCACCTCCGGAAAGGGGTTTGTCCTTTGTTCTGGCAACGACCGGAAGTTAGTCCTTGAGTTCAGCCCCAACGTGTGTCTGCTGACACCACAACGTCCCGTTCTTTGTGGCCCAAGAGCAGTATGCTGCCGGTATTCTTCCTCAAATGGACATAGTTTCTGGCTTTGATCGGAAAACTTCTTCGGCCTGAAAAAGAAATCAATGGTGTCTGCGAACCCGAGCGACCGCAACAAGGGTTTTGGGCGAACATGTCAAGACGAGACTTGACTCCTCATGACCATGCCGTAAATTCGCCCTGGAAGGAGTCGTGCTGCTTTAAGGCGACATGAACTTCATATCACTCGCTTAATTAATCTTCTATATGAGCTTAAAGTCTAGGCAGCATGTCTGGGGAAAAGCTGAGACAACCAGCTATTTCCGGACTGGCACGAGATACAACGTTTGTTTTCAACGTATGCTGTAAGCGCCAACGCTGTCCTGACTCCCCAGAACCTTCGTAGTAACTTACAGATCCCCAAATGACTCAGTGGGAAACATCTGCCATCTAACGAATCATTATTGTACCCTGTTTCCTTTTCGAGTTTGACCACCGAGTTCAAATGTGGTGGTCCCGTACGTTGAGGGATTGTGGGGTTGATTGTTGTAAGTGGATAGGTCAGACATGGACCATCGCGGCCAGACTTCATGCCACCGGGTATGACTATGTGTCCTGCATAGGCTTTCCACGGACGAAAGTTCATAGTATCCATAGTCCACCAGAGAACTTCCTGCAGTTGATAGGGTCATATTTGCCCGGGTCAACAAGAGGTTGAAGCTGGCATGTCATGGTCATCGGTGATGGTGTCCCTGTTGTTATGGACTGGATCAAGGCATTCCCAAAGCTCTTGTAAAGTGTAGTCCGGTAGGACCCTGGAATATCCAGGCATTACCTACCCACCTTGCTTTTAGTCATACCCCCCAGTGAGGACAATGGCTGATACCAACGTAATCTTCGATCCCTGGCGAGGGACACTCCGTCAGGAAGGTCGCAGTGGAAGATGTAAACCTCCCCCCGAGTCGAGTCTTGTTCCTGGAGAAGTGACATCACTTACGTCAAGTTTATCAAGACAGTGGCCAGGACCTCCTCTTGCCCAATACCAGTATGATGGGCTATGTACCAGCCCGTTCCCAATGATGGATATGAGAAACAATCCATACGGAACCAGCTCGGCCATGCCCACTGGCTCCAAACGCTGACCCCTCTCCTTGCAACATCGCCAGCGGTGCCCCGAGTGCGACGTCCGTGAGGTGAGCTTGGTTTCCGGTGGAATACCAGCGCGTTGCCGCCGAGTCTCCAACCAAGTCGTCTCAACCTGAGGGTGGTCGCTTCCATCCAGTGGCACTACCAGTCGAATCCCGCCAACCTTGTTCACACACGAGACGTGGCCAAGCTCTTTCTCAGCGTGTCATGTTTGCATCGATAGACCCTTGTTCTGCCCAGATGTGCTTGTTCACGCGAAAGCCAGAGGATGACCAAATGCGTACACTGCTGACGATAGTGGCGTCTAATCGGTGTGGAGCCGTAGAGAGGGCTTGAAGAGTCCGCTTTGGGACATGACAGCAAGGAAGGGGTTGGAGAGTGGCAAGTCTTAGGAGTCCGTGAGCAGGGGGGCCTTGGAAGCAAAGGACAATCATGAACCTGACCGGACCAATTTGAAATGACAAAGAAAGAGCTGGACTCGAGTCCTAAGTATACCATTCAGAAACTGTGCCCAGTGGCCTCGAAACGTAGTCCATAAGGCCGGGCTGGACATGTAATCTGTGACGGTGCATTGAATGCAAGCCAAAGCAGTCTTTTTCTCCCGAGAAGATGCTGCTGCATACCTACTGGGTATGCACTCGAGAAGTTGTCTGGTAAAATGATACACCCTGAGAAGTAGCTAGCATTCTACGGGAGATCGCTTTGATACCCCGGCTTTGTCTGGTATATGAGTAGCCGGATGCATATTCTACACATTGATTCAAGGGACCGCGGTCGAAAAGACCAGCGCCAAGACAAACAATCGCTGTGAGAGAACAAAACCCGTCGTCCCTGAAATTATACCAATACCAACAAACTTCCGGAATATGTCTACACTACTTTGTATGAAGCAAGGACCTTCGGAAATCGCGCCGTTTCGACCATGACGATCAGCACGCGGTCGAATGTCACAAGATAACGGGAGAAAGGGACCTTTGTCGCTGTGCCAGCTAGCACTGTCCTCCAGTGCAAGCCACAGCCCACAACATGGACCACAACACTACTGTAGGTAAATGAGCACGTTTAAGCTGGTGTTTAGTGAGGCCTCTCGTCGCGCATAGTGTCCTATGTCAGTATGTCAGCATGTACACTACATATATCCTCCGCACGAGAGCCCCATGCTCACTAAAATGGGACTGCGGCAGTGCGTCAGCGACAGTTCGTCGGCCTTCGGCAGGGACGATGAGATTGCAGGGTTCACGAGTCCATATGTGTACGGATCCGTAATGTTGATGAGGTGGGATGGGCCTGGACCTCTCGTGGGCCGTGGCTTGCAGCTGCACCCAGCCGCGCTGGCACGTCAGCATGTGCAGAGCCGCTGACGCTCGGCGTCTTGTCCATTGTCAGATTTGTTGTGCCGATGTCAATTTAAACGTGAAAAATTCCGCAGATAACATTGCGGTCGATAGACAGCCGCTCGCGTGACATCGTCGAGATCCCTGGCCGATCGATTGGGCACTGACAAGTTTCAGCTTATAGTGTAGAGCTTGACCGCCTCGGCGACCACGCGTACCTACCTGTGTGGATGGACGACGAAGAGTGATGTAACACGGGGAGGGTTTATTGAAGGTCTCGCCGAAAGCACTTCCCAATCATATCTGGACCTGTCTTGAGCCTGCCTTAGTGGTGTAATCGTGCAGCTCTCCTGCTGCAGCTTCATGAAGTGTTTGGCGGGGCTACCTAGGTACGTAGCCGAAACCAGTCAACGGCACAGCCGTGGGAGGGTCTACGGCCTATCTCCGTATGTACATAGTAGTACTAGTAGTGGTAATTAATCTGTGCATAGTAGTGTAGACTTGAGGCCCCATGCCGCATTCGGGTGGGCGAGATTGAGATGTTGACCTGGCTGCCTGATACAATCCATGGATAGCACAGAGTACCTCCTAGGTAGGTAGCTTTCAAACAAAGTTGCGTAGTCACCGTCCGTTGCCCTTTGTCAACACTGGAGACTTTCCCTACCTACCGGTAACATTGTAGGCGGCCATTCGTCGGCTGGATTAGCCCTGGAGGTGTGCTTCGTAGCAGGTACGTACCGTAGTTAGTGGTCAAGCCACTGACTTTTTGGCGTTCGTAGCGTGGAGCTGTAGGTAACCTTGGAACCCAGATAGGGAGGGATCGGCGGTTGTTGAAGTCATTCGCTACTATGTACCTGTTTAGCAGTCGTCGATAACCGGTCGAGTTCGACAGTCTCCCACGTATGATCCCACGTCCGACGGCCGATAAACGTTGGTACTACCCTATGTAGCACCGCCAGATGAAGCGCCTTGAATACAATTGGCTCAATACCGTGGTACCAATCATGCGGAAGCATTATGGGGCTAACGACCCCTTTGTATCCATCCATCCCTGATTTCCTTGATTTCCATGATTTTCGACCGGATGATACTGTTTGCCTGGAATGTGTATGTGTGTTCAAGTAACCTTGGGAGGGACTGACAGGTTGTGAGGTTGAAGACGTTCAGGGGCCCGCCCTACACAGTATAGGACGGACACAGTAGGCGCCACGCGGAGGAGACATGTTGATCCGCAGTAATTGTGATGTTATGGATCTTGTGGAGCCACAGGAATCATGACTGAGAAAAAACCCTTCACAAGGTTTCGGAAGTTGAGAGAGATGAGAATTAAAGGCTTCTTTCCTCACATAGAGATGTGTCTAGATACCCTAGTACGTAACGATCCCGGCGCACGTGTACCTAGCCAGCCGCCTGCTAGTGCTGCTATCGATGGGGTATCTAGCCCATAACGTACCTAGCTACCTAGGTAGTCGGTAGCGAAAACCAGGCTGCCAGGTATCGACTTAGATATCTGTGGTAAAGCCATCTACAATACACTACAATTTATGGATGTGTATAGCGTTCCTGTATGTCTAGGTTATATCTGTTTCCATGTTCGAAGATGGGATGGGTGGAGGACCCTGACGCCCACCAACCCCTCTCCCCTTCCAGAAGTGTTCAGTCAGTCAGACGCCAAGAAAGGATGGTCTGCATTTTAAATCTGGTTTAATCTGGCAGTCTGGGAAGGCGCATGTTTTCCAGGGATTCATGCCAGGGTCCTTTCCCGAAGGGAAGAAAAAAAAAAAACGGAGGGGTACGCTAAAAGCAGCCAAGCAATCAACAAGGCAGAGTAACAATGTACTGTAGGCAAAACACATGTGGACACAGGGGTCCAGTCCAGCAAAGCGCATCCAGGCAGGGGCAGCTCAACTGGTTCCAGGGACCTGAACTTGATCGAAGCACTCACACGGAGCACGCACACCGTCGTCATGGTCCCAGCTCAATTGGCCAACCACTCTTTTCTGTCACCCTCCCCCCGGCCAAACCAGCAGAGCTCCTATCATAATGGGCGACTACATATCTATGTAGTACTGACAAGTCTGCCCTCAACAACTACCTCCTAGGTAGTCAGTCCATGCACCCATCCCTCCTTCACCCCAAGACACTTGCGTGTCCGTGTTCTTTAGGCCTGCATTGCCTAGAAGTCTTCTGGTATTCTAGCAGATGAGCTTCTTGTTACCTCCCTTCCTCCTCATTCCATCCCACGCGTTGTGAGAGTGAGGTTTGCAACACAGCGACTAAAACAACCTCGACGACCACTGCGACCTCGACGACCACACGGCCGAGACCAACGAACATTGGCTTGTTGAGCTCCTATACGTTTCGAGCCCCTGACGCGCTATACTGTTCCCTCTGCCTTCAAGCATACACGCCTCAACGCACCGGTAACCCATCGGTAATTGCTCCTTTCTTGACGTGGTTCTCAATACCGACAATGAAGGTGAAGACTGACAGTGCGTAAAGGACGTTTCCCCCCCGGTCGACATCCCCTGGCTTGGGAGGTATCACCGCCGGAGTCGCCACCATGAGTAACCAAGGCGATGCCCGGGACGCGGCGACGCCCTCCCTCTCTGGGATGGTGTCCACGTTTGTGCCAGTCGCTGTGTCTGCTGGTATCTACTTCGCCATATTCCTTGTCCTGCGCCGAAGCAACAGGCGATGGTATGCCCCTCGCACCTACCTAGGAAGCATACCAGAGAGCTCGCGAACGCCTGCATTACCAACAGGGCTCTTCAATTGGGTGGGCACATTTTGGAAGATCCCGGACCATGTGGCTCTGCAGACCCAGTCTCTCGACGCGTACCTCTTTCTACGCTTCATCCGCGTATGTCCCTTCACTCCTGGGCCCCTCATCACCTCGTTTATGAGTTTTACTAATAGTGAGAGTAGATGACCGTTGTTATCTGCTTTGTGGGGTGCTGCATTACCATGCCCATCCTCTTTCCCGTCAATGCCACCGGACATGGTGGCCAGGAGCAGCTCAATGTCCTTTCATACTCGAATATCGATAGCGACACTGAAGGCAACCGCTACTACGCCCATGCACTCGTCGCCTGGGTTTACTACGGCTTTGTCATGTACCTGATTTTCCGAGAATGTCTCTACTTCATTAACCTGCGCCAGGCTTTTCTCATCAGCCCCTTCTATGGCAACCGCGTCTCCTCGAGGACCGTCCTCTTCCTGTCGGTTCCCGAGCCATACTTGGACGAAAGAGCGCTACGTAAGGTGTTTGGAAACTCAGTTCAGCACATCTGGATCACTGGTGTCGCCAAGGATATCGAGAAGCTGGTAGCAGAGCGAGACAAGGTAGCGCTCAAGTTGGAAAAGGCGGAGGTCAAGCTCATCAAGCTAGCCAACAAGGAACGCATCAAGGCCCTGAAGGGCGCGTCCGCCGATGACCAGAAGACTCAACCCCCCTTGGATGCCGAGTCTGGAAGCATCGCCGCTAGATGGGTGCCCACGAAGAAACGACCTAGCCATCGTACTGGTCTCCTGGGCTTGATAGGCAAGAAGGTGGACACAATCGACTGGTGCCGCTCCGAACTCACCAGGCTTATTCCCGAGACGGAAGCTGCTCAGGCAAATTATCTCTCTGGCGGCGCCAAGAAGGTCCCTGCCGTGTTCATCGAGTTCAAGAGCCAGGCCGAGGCGGAGACGGCACTCCAGGTTGTGCCGCACCACGCAGGTCTGCAGATGTCTCCCCGACACATCGGCATCCGCCCCCAAGACGTCGTATGGAGCTCCTTAACCCTCCCCTGGTGGCAAAGGCTCGTCCGAAGATACGCTGTCCTCGCCTTCATCTCCGCCTTGATTATCTTCTGGGCTGTCCCAGTAGCGGTTGTGGGAGTTATCAGCAACGTCGATTCGCTCGAGACGTTATCCTTCCTGACGTGGCTCAAAAAGATCCCGACTATTATCATGGGTGTGGTCACGGGTTTGCTCCCGTCCGTTGCGTTGTCGATCCTCATGTCACTCGTTCCGATCATCATGAGGCTCTGCGCCAGAATGTCGGGAGAGCCCTCGCTCGCACGGGTGGAGCTTTTTACTCAGAACGCCTACTTCGCCTTCCAGGTCATCCAGGTCTTCCTGATCACGACTGTAACTTCTTCAGCGTCGGCTGTGGCGGAAGACCTTGCCAAGAACCCAACAGGGGTGACCGGGATCTTGGCGAACAACTTACCCAAGGCCTCCAACTTCTACATATCCTACTTTATCGTGCAGGGTTTCTCGGTCTCGGCGAGCGTCATTTCTCAAGTGACTGGCTTCGTCATATTCACCCTCATGTACAAATATTTGGCCGGCACGCCGCGTGCTCTCTACAAGAAGTGGGCCAACCTCTCCGGAATCTCGTGGGGAAGCACGTTGCCCGTTTACACTAACATTGTGGTCATCGCCATCACATACGCGGCAATTGCTCCTCTGGTCCTGGCCTGGGCCACTATTGCGATGTCTCTCTTTTACTTCGCCTGGCGGTATAAAGTCTTGTTCGTAACAGACACGGAGCTCGACACCAGAGGTTTGATCTATCCTCGGGCCATCAAGCAACTCTTCACAGGCATCTACTTGAGTGAGCTATGCATGATCGGCCTCTTTGGTGCATCAGTCGCTATTGGCCCTTTGGTGCTCATGGTGATTTTCCTCATCTTTACGGTCCTCTTCCACATCAGTCTCAACGCTGCTTTGAACCCTCTCCTCTACAACCTTCCTCAGAGTTTGATGGCTGAGGAAGAGCAACGACGCTTGGAGCTCGCATCCTCTATCAGCAACGAAAAGAACGCGACCAACGGCACGGTCCCGTTATTGGTGAGTAACTGCGCCTTCCTGCCTTATTCGATCGGTCCAAAATTCTTGTCAGTCACTAATCAAGTTCTAGCACGCTCATGACACTCCGAAGAAGTCCAATTTCTTGGTCAGGTTCTTGAAGCCATGGGTTTACGCCGACTATTTCAGGCTAAGATCTTACCTGCCTCAGACTGAAGTTGACTTCGGCGTGACGGAACAACTTGAGGCGGAGGCATACTTGCCACCATCGGTCACAGCGCAGCCTCCACTTCTGTGGCTGCCGCGTGACCAGGCCGGAGTCTCGTCGCAGGAGGTGGCTCATACGGGCAAGATCCTCCCCATCACCGACGAGGGATGCGAGCTTAACGATAAGAACAAAATTGAGTGGGACCAGGACGGTGCGAGGCCGCCGTTGTGGGAGCCACACGTAATATACTAATCAACCCCTGAAAGGTATGGGGGTATACAAGCAAAGGGTGTTGGGGGAGTAATGGAGTGGGACATGGCACAAGAACCAACCTTGGAAGGTTGTCTTCACTGGAGCTCGCTACTGCGTTGTTTCTTCCTATGTCGGTCTACGTCATCATCTATGTTCCCTGACGTATGATTAAAGGTCTCGTAATACCTGACATATCTGGAGTCTCACTTGGCAGGTTCGGCGAACTCAGGAGTCGGCAGAGACATGGAAGCTTAGTATAAGGCTACGATACCCCTTATTTCTCTTTGATACGATATGTTTTCTAGTCCAGACTGCTTCGTTCTTTGGCTCCTGTTTGAAGTGAAAGGTTAAGATCTAATCATGATGCGGACCACGGTTATTACTGCGTACCCAGAATGCACGATTAGGTATAGCAGCCATCTGAACTTATGTCAGTCCCACCGGTGCGATTCAACACCTTCAAGACCGCGAACTATGGAGAACCATTGAGCCCCATCAGAGAGGTACACTACTATCCGTGACAGCCCTGGGCCATTGCAATAAGTGCCCATTCAAGTACCTAAGTACGTAGGTACCTACCTACCTAGGTAGGTATAATGCATATGGTCCCTGCCTGTCCTGCAAGCTCGGCTTCTAGCGAGTCCGCCCCCTATAATTTCCGCCCCTCTGGGTAACGGAGTGACGGAGCGTGGCGGAGAAACTGGGTGGCCCGTGCGCCTGATGACCTCCCCTCGTAGCACTTGAGCCGACATACTTGTTTAGCAACATCATCCTAGGGATTGGTAGCATCCCATACTCTACACGCCTTCAACATGTACCATTCACACAGCGGCAGGGGCCGAGCCGGCATGATCGGCTTCATAATCCTAGTGCCCCTATGCTTTTACTTACTGCTGCACATGGAGGCCACGCCACTACAGCCCGTTATATCGTACTTCACAGCGGACAAGCCGCCATCTTATCATAACTACACATCACCTTTCTCCTTCGACCTAGGCAAACCTGTACACCGGAACTGGATGTCACAGATCCCGGACCATGTCAATCTTACTAGTCTATCCATACCCGGAACACACGATACGGAGACGTACGACTTGGTGGACAACCCCGTTTTCCAATGCCAGAACCATGACCTGAAGACGCAATTAGAGGCCGGCCTGAGATACTTTGACATCAGAGGGCGGCTACTGATCAAAGAGAGCGCCGGTGGTGAGGATGGTGACCCGGTCATCGGCATCTTCCACGCGAGCGTGTTCACGGGGTACACGCTCGAGGATGTGCTGCTTATTTTGTTCCGATTCCTAGAGAATCACCCGACCGAGGGGATCGTCATGAGGCTCAAGGAGGAGGGCCGGCCGGTACGCATCGATCTGGCTGGCAACCTAATCGAGGAGGAGGAGAACGACGACGTCCCGGAGAGCACCGGTCGTACAACCTTCGAGGATGCCTTCAACCACTACCGCATAAGGAACCGCCGCACGCAGACGGGGAGCTATAAACATCTGCTCGTCCCCTGGCCGCCCTCGTCGACCGGCCTCCTCCCACAGCCAACGTTCCCAACCGTAGGCCAGCTCCGCAACCACATCATTGTCTTGCAGGAGTTCCCGTCCGTCCTGGGGCCGTATGGGGTCCCGTGGAAGTCACCGAACATCAACCTGGAAGACCTGTGGATAATCCCTGACCTGGAACACCTCGAGGAGAAATGGGACGCGATACGAAGGAAGCTAGTGGAAGCAGCCGCGAGCCCGGCCGACTCGGACGTTCTGTTCCTAAGCCACCTGAGTGCTAGCGTTGGTGTCTTACCCATAGAGGCTGCGGCTGGGCCGCTGGCGGACGTGAATGGTACGATCGTCGCGGGCATGAACGACAGGACAGGGCTGTGGCTTGAAGAAGGAGAGGCACAAGGGGCAGCCAAGACGGGGATCATCATGGCTGATTTCCCCGGCCAGAGGCTGGTGGATGCCATCCTAAGGAGGAATGCGTGGTTGACCGGCGGAAATGCCATTGGGCAGGGCTGAGGGGAAGTCATGTCTCATAGGGGGGTTTGTCCGTCTCTTTCTTTCTTACGGGCCGATCTCCACATAGATCAATGATTGGGACTTGTATATGCCTGGATATAGATCGCACTAATACATGCAACATCGAGCCTGGGGAGCAAGGCCCCGCCAGCAAACCCTTGCCTGCCGCATGGGCGAAACATGCTGAGTATGGGAATGACACATTGCCATTTACAGGAAGCAAATAGCTGCATCACGGCGAGTAAGTCAACGAGATTCCAGAGGTGTCTGTATGTCTTGGAAGGCGTCCGCTACAGAAAAGCCGTGAAAAAAGGGGGGAGGGGGTTCGAGTGTCTAAGTACCTACAGGACTGGAGTTAGGTATGTAGATACCTAGGTACCTAGGTAGTTAGTCCCGAACGCTAACCCTGGACCCGAGGTGGGGCTTAGGGTTTGGCGCGGGGAGGCGGGCAGGCGGGCAGGCGGGCAGGCGGGCAGGCGGGATGGAGTGGCAGAGTGGATGGCCATTGAAAGTACTTGTAAAAGAGTCTCGCAATTCCAGACCCGTGATCGGTTCCACCCGTCCGTCCCTCCCCTCTTCTCTCTCTCTCTCTCTTCGTGCACAGCCAGACAGCTCCTTGATACGGCATTGTACGGCTGAGACTTTCAAATACCAGTCGAAGTTACTCGGATATGTACCGAGTCTGATCATTTGTGACAAAATTCTTTTATTCCCGAGAGCATCCTGAGCAGTGACCCCAATCTGTCTTGTGCAGGTGGTTCAATGTTCCAAGTAGCACCGCCGCACCGCGAGACCCTCTCGTTACAGGGGCCGTTTCCACTTGAAAGTTCTTGATTTCCAATCTCTCCTACCGGATCGGGACTCTGATCTGGAACCAGACTGACTGACATGCAACGCCGATCAGCCCGATGAGAACGTCCAGGAGGCCTACGCTTCAGTACCTACTCGAGCTAATCAAGTACCTAGGTACCCAGAATCTCCAAGATAAGCCCCCATACCGAAAGTATTACTGGGCATCTTTTAGCGGCCGCACGCCACCGGAACATGTGCCGAGGCCTATAAACCCCAGTACGTAGTCTACAGCACTGCATCTGATGGTCTTTGTTTGTGATGGTCCCGTCCGGTCTTGGTCCCCGGTTCCGAGCCTTACCTTTCTTTCATTCTTATCGCTTATCTAGCAACGTAGTAGCTAGCCTGGTAGTGTATATAGCGGCTCTAGAGAAGTCGCAGGATGACTTACTTCCACTAGCAACTTGTTGTGGTGACTTCGAGCCCCTCTTTTTTCTATTCCGAGGATTCCAGACGTCGTGGATCCCCATTGATCTAGTACCGTATTCTTCTTCTCTTTCAAAACCCGTCCCTGCCATCCCCAGAAACTCTCACCCAATATTTATCACCTAGGCCCGTCCGGGGGTGGGTCGGACGCTGACTGATGTGGATGCTGATGCTGTGCTACTGTAACTAACATCTCTGAACTTATCGATACCTACTCAAGTCACCCATTTTGATTCCAATGAGAGAGAGAGTCTGGGGCTCATCGAGTATCCGTCATGGATCTGCAAAGTACTCGTCTGTCTCAACACGCAACAGATTCTGCTGGATCAGCTGGCCACAGCTCCTCTGGAGGACCTTCTTCTCCTACCCCGGCTCCTTCTTCGACAAACAAGAAGAAGTCTAGGAGTCGGAACGACCCAGGAAGCCAGAAGCGGCGGTGTGTCAGCACAGCCTGCATCGCTTGTCGTAAGAGGAAATCCAAGTGTGATGGAGCCCTCCCTAGCTGCGCCGCTTGCGCCAGCGTCTATGGGACCGAGTGCATCTATGTAGGCTCTTTCGGGTTCTCTGAGGCCGCCCAGATTCAGGACTCTACTCTGTTCTAACATGGCAGCAGGATCCAAACTCAGACCACAGGAGAAAGGGTGTATATCGGGAAAAGGTCGATAGTACCAAGGCCACAAGTTCAACTTTGCAGATTCTTATCGACGCCATCCTCAATGCAGCAGAGGAGGATGTATATGAAATCGTGAGGAGGATTCGGACTTGTGATAGTCTAGATGATGTTGCCGACTCTATCGCAAAAGAAGACTTCGCCGGGATTGACAATGAGGGGAACCAGCCCCAGGACGAGTACTCGACAGATCAGCCAGAGGAGGGCGAGAGAGACTTGGCGAGGAAAATGGGCGAACTCAGGATAGAGAACGGGGCCATCCGTTTCATCGGCGGCACCTCGCATCTCATCTACCAGGGTGACCCAAACGACGTACCAGTGGAACTGGATTTCTTGAACCCCCCGTCAACCGAGGATCCTGTGACCAGCTGGTCGGAGGTGACCAAGGACAGGCAGCAGATCATACACCTGATGAACATGTATTGGAGTTGGCACTACCCATATTTCACCACACTGTCAAAGAAAATGTTCTGGGGTGACTTCCTCAAGGGTAAACCACGAGGTGGTTCAAGGAGGAGTACCTACTGCTCGCCCCTTCTGGTCAACGCCATGCTCGCACTGGGCTGCCACTTCACCGACATACCCGGGGCGTACGCTGTGGCAGGTGACAATCGAACGAAAGGAGATCATTTCTTCGCCGAGGCTAAGGCACTCATCGTCGACCATGACGAATTCGAGAAGTCAAGGTTGGTCACCGTTCAGGCCCTGGCTCTGATGTCGGTCCGCGAGGCAGGCTGCGGGAGAGAGGCCAAGGGATGGGTCTACAGCGGCATGAGCTTCCGCATGGCACAGGATATCGGCCTCAACCTTGATGCGGGAGCCATCCCCACCGGACAGGAGCAGTTGAGCGCGGAAGAGATTGACGCTCGGAGAATCACGTTCTGGGGCTGCTTTGTCTTTGACAAGTGCTGGTCGAACTATCTCGGAAGGCTTCCACAACTACCCCAAAATTCCTACAATGTCCCAAAATACGACGTTTTCCCTGACGAAGATGGCGAGGATTGGGTACCCTATTACGATACCGGCTTTGATCAGTCTAACAGACAACCCGCTCGAACCCGAGCTGCAGGGCTCCAGCTCTCCAAGCTTTGTGAGATAAGCAGTGATCTACTTCTCTTCTTTTATCACCCAAATCACATTGGCAGGTCACATGGGAAGGCTGTTGAACTGAAGAAGCTCAGTGAGCTTCATAGGCGACTAGAAGACTGGCGGAAGCAGCTACCAAAGGAGTTCGAACCGAAGGAGGGGCAACTGCCGAACGTGATATTGATGCAGTATGTTCAGCTTCACAACCCCCCTCCCCGTCTCGTCCACCCCCAAAACTCTCGATGGTACCCAATGGCTAATGTCGGGGTTGTAGTATGTTCTTTCACCTGCAGTACATACATCTCTTTCGACCATTCCTTAAGTACCACCCTTCTACGTCACCATTGCCATCGCATGTGTCCCCCCGACGCATCTGCTCGGCCAATGCCGGATTTATCTCTAAATTGATGAGGTTGTACAAGAAGCTGTACAACCTCCGACAAATATGTAACATAGCGGTATACATGCTGCACTCGGCCTGCACGATACATCTCCTTAATGTGCCAGAGAAGACTGCCAAGAGGGACATAATCCACGGCGTCAAGCAGCTCGAGGAGATGACGGAGGATTGGCTGTGCGCCAGACGAACACTTAGTATCATCAGCGTCCTCGCCAGGAAATGGAACTGCGAGCTACCCGAGGAGGCAGCTGCGGTCCTAAGACGGACGGATGAGAAGTATGGGTATCTGGGGACGCAGGACGTGCCGTCCCCCTATAGGCCACTGATGTCCGGGTACACGCCGTCGCCTCCACAATTTTCTCTGTCGCCGGTACAGACCTTCGAGAAGGATTCCCAAGGTCAGATTGACCAGCAACAAGCAGCTATAACAACGGCAATGATCATAGGTCAAGAGGATCCTCCCAGTGCCAATCTTCAGGCAGATATGGTATCCAGCCTAGGGCCGGGAGTGCCTGTGGGCATTCAAGACCAACAACTAGTGCCAACATCGATAATAAGAGGCCCCCACCCAAGCAATAAACCGAACCTACCCTACAGCGGCTCGTGGGCAATGGCCGGCGTGCCCGCGCCGGTGATGCCTCGATACCATCAGTCATACGCCCCGGTCTCGATAGCCACCAGCAGCGGGGCGTCAACGCAGAGCTCGGGGACCGCAACGCGCCATGTGACCCCGAGCTCCTTATACACCATCGACGGGCAGGACTGGTTCCTGAAGGATGGGATCAACTGGCAGCAGAACTTCCAGGGCTGGGGACCCGGGACTTCCCCGAGTAGCAGTACCAACAATAATGGTAGCGGTGCCGGCCCGCGTGGTAGCGAGGTGTTCATGTTTGAGGGGCTTCAGGGAGGAGAGCCCGGCCTTGCTCTGGGAGACGGCTGGGATTTTGACAGGTCGATGAGGAGCCTGGACCATATACCTGGTTTGGACTGATTTCTGCTTCATTCTGATTTCTGTTTGGGCACAGGCCTTGTATGTCTGGGAGTTGTGTTTATGTTCGTCGTGGAATGTGTGTGGGTGGGTAGGTGGGTGTGTATTGGGTGTGCTATAGGTTTCCGCAAGGATGAACAAAAAAAAAAAAAAGGGCCCGGCGTTAGATGAAACTTTCGCTAAGAGATTGATACCTGGAGTATGGCAGTCAGATCTTGCCTTGCGACAAAGATAGATATAATTCTTGGTACGAGCTCGAGCACAAATGCATATCCGATGAGACTTCTCGGCTACTTTTTTCGGCACGTTCGTGACAACATTGCGTTATGTACTCGACCACGATGTTTTTAAATGTATCTATCTGGGTGTCTTATGCTCCAATGCTGCACAGCCCAGCCAACCAGCAGAGACCCCGACCCCACAGCCATCTCTCGTATCTCATCTAATCACCATCATCATCAAACCCCCATCATTTACCCCCCTCCGCCTCCATCTCCATCAGGACCCCACGGTACACCTCGGCCTCGGCCTCCATCTCCGCCATGGACCGCGCCCCCCTCTGGCTGTCCTCGATGCGGTCGAACCGCCCGCCGGCCTGGGGCCGCCTCCCGAGCTGCCGGTCCCACAGCGCGCCGCCGACGTTGCCGCGCTCGTCCGCCATGCGCTCGTACAGCTCGTCCCCGGGCGCGTCCTCGGGCTTGGAGCTCAGGCCCCGGATCCGCGGGATGATGTGCACGTGCACGTGCGAGACGGTCTGGCCCGCCTCGGGCCCGTCCTGGAGGGCTATGTTGAAGGAGCCCGCGAGGGTGATGTCGTCGTCATGACCTGTGGATGGTTGCTTTCTTCCTTCCTTTCCTTCTGCTTCTTCTTCTTCTCCTCCTCCTCCTCCTCCTCCTGTTGCTGCTGGTGCTGGCGCTGTTGATGATGGTGAGTTGGGGAAGTAGTGACGGGCCAGCATGCGCTGGACCCGCTGGACGGTGGTGAAGAGGTCTGTCACCTCAGGGGGGGACAGGTCCGTGAGGCGCAGGTGTGGCCTCAAGGGGCAGACGAGCACGTGGCCTGGCAGCAGGGGCTTGAGGTTGACGAGAGCGAAGGAATGGGGGGTTGTCAGGAAGACCTTGGTGTTGTGTTAGTAGTCCCTTCTGGTCCTGAATGAAATGGGGTAATTGCGTGGTTGTCAAATGGTAGCTGGGTGTGTGTTGAGACCGCTTCCGGCGAGCATAAGTCGTTCATTCGTGAGGACCATGATGATTGATTGATTGATGGATGGATGGATGAAGCCGCCGCCTCTTACGGTTTGGAGCGTTTGCTCACCTGTGAGGTCACCTCGAAAGGCCCAAACTTTATCTTCTTCGTTGATTCTGAGCTCATATTTTGTTTCAGTGAGTTGTAGGTCTTAAGCTTGGCGGATCTTCTCCAATGAGACGCAAACATTATCTTGAATACTTGCTCAGAGATAGTCTCATGATGAAAGGGCAGGAACATAAGTAATCCGTCGTCACTATTTGGAGGTGCAGGGGCTACGGGCGGCAATCAGGGCAGACCTTGGAAACTAGGGGGCAGGCTTGGGCGGTGGATACCGCTGGACCGTCGGATTCCCAGTGCCCTTTCAGGGGGCGTGGGGGTAAACATATGCGCGGCACAGTCAACCTTGAATTTACAATATATCGGCCACCAGCCGACCAAATCTAGATACTTTCACATCATGACACCGGAAACCGTACGTATCTTATCTCCACAGGCCACTTTCAGTGATACCATGTTGACTTTGAATCTTGTCATCGTATTCCATCGTTAAACTCATGACGCCGTTGCCAATACTACAAGACTCTCGGAGTCGTTGTTGAGGCGTATATCAAGTCTATCTAAAGCCTCGCCCGCGAAAACACCAAATCTTAAGATCTACCCTGGTATACCAACATATGATATCAGATGAACAAGAAAAGCCATGGCGTTGAGCCACTTGGTATAACAATGGGACCTAATATGCCCCTGTGTCTCACGTATCCCCTCACATCTGAGGTACGACTTCATCCTCGGTGAGTGTATCTTCCCGATGAAAGCCTGGCCGTGTGGGCCTTGCTTCTCGTTGCTCGATCACTTCTTCTTTCATGTAGACTGTCACATAGTAGTCAGCATCACTTGTTGTAAAACCATCAAGATCCGGCGGGACAAGCTTACCATGGGGCCTCACGAGCGTCGACAACACCAGGATCACGCAGAACATGGACGCAATCACTACGAAGACAGCCTGAGGAAAGCTCTTGACAGTCGCGGCATACAGCCCGTTGAACACCATGGGCCCAACGATCCTCGACAGCGCATGTAACAGGCCGATTGCACCAAGCAGTTGCCCCACCCTCTCAGCAGGGACCTGCTTCGATACTGCGGCCTGGATGGTCGCCGATCCAAGCCCACCAAACGCGGTGATGATTCCGGACAGCACAAAGAGCGCCTCGGTACGGGCGAATACGTAACCAGTGATGCCCAGCACGTCCGAGAAGATTGCGAACCGCAGGATCCAAACATCTAGATCGTCGGCGCCAGCGTTCTGCTCCACGATAGCGCCAGACTCCCGGCGGCGCTTTTGTGCGGGCCGGATTCGAAATATGTAGTTGATGATTGGGAATATGCATATAAGTACGACGACACGGACCATGGAAATGAGGGACATGAACCTTGAGGTCTCAAAGTTGCCCCAATGAAACATGTACTCGCTGTATAGCAGCGTCACCTGCCCCGAGCTCATGGCCGCGCCGAGGAGCACCATGTCAATAGCTGCGAGGAGGATAAGATTCCGGCGGACACGTCGATTGTCATGGCCCTTGGGTGCCAAAATCTTGAGCGGCTCGAAGGGGTTGGCTGAGCGCAGTGATCCGATAGCATTTGCGAATTTGGGCGATGCCAGCCACGACCAGAACCAGGAGTTTGTATCCTCTGTGGAAGAGAGATACCGTGCTGCCCATTCGCGTGATCTTTGGTCACGCTTATCTTGACGAACTCGGTGTTTTTCACGGGCGACGAGCTGACGCCTTTCTGAAACTGACTCTGGCAAGATGAAGAGTACGCCAAAGATGAATAGGACATGGCAGCTAGAACTCACGTAGAAGACGGACAGTAGTGAACCAGTCCACTTCACGAAGTAGGCTGCGAGGAGCGGCCCAAAGGCCAGACCGCTGAATAGGCACGAGTGCAAGTATCCAATGGCCACGCCTCGCTTTGATGGAGGTGTGCAGTCGCTGGTGTATGAATGAGTGAGCACGGAACCAGCCGTGAAGGAGCCTGCTAGACCATCGAAAATGCATCCCAGAATGAGCCATTTGTAGTGGAAGATGTCCGGAAACCTGGCTGCAAGGATGGTGACAAGCTCGCTACAGACACCTCCAGCAGAGGCCAGCGCCAGCAGCTTCGTCCGGCCATAGCGGTCGGAGAGTGATCCCATCTTGGGCGCGCTGTATGCACTGAGCACACCAATGATGACACTGAGAACCAGGGTGAAGGCTGCAACGTGGCGCTGAACCTCTGGGATGGCACACTGTGGATTGTTACCACCGAGTATGACCGGCGCGAAGACAAAATTAGGGCTTGTGGTAGACTGCTCAACAAAGTAACGCTGGCAAATGAGGTCGATGATACTGAACTTTGTGTCAGTCATGACAACAGGCATTTTATATCTGCTGCCAAACGTACAGGTTGAGTTTAGGCACGATGGTACCGCCAAAGGCCAAGGTGAAAAGGGCGTACGGCGGGATAAGCCAGTAGACCTTGACAAACCCATCGTCAGTACAAAAGCCCTGCAGATTTGTAGGGAGCGATTCATCAGCGTACGCTTGGCCTCTGATACCAAGGCAGCCCATCAAACTCCTCGTAGCCGGCCCAGCTGTCTTTCCGAGGAGGCGGCGCGGCGTCGTCTGACGAAGCTTCGTACAACGCCTGGGTGCCTGCACCCAGCAGCCCGGTTGTCTCGTCCGGTGCGATCGAATCCTCATCGGCGTCCCGCGTCGTCGAGAGGGAATACATGTGGTCGGCCGCGGTAGACCTGGGCGATTCGGCCCCAATATCCGATTCTACCTTCGCCATGTTGCCGGATCACCAGGTCCAATGTGTGCTGGTAACCTTGCAGCCCTTACGTACGTCAAAGTTCCGCGGTGTGTGCTTGTAGAACGGGCTGAGAAGAAGCTTTCGAAACTCGAGTGACCAAGTAGTAGCGTCTGCGTTGTCTCTTGGTATGTCCGTGGCTTAGCTATTGGAGTATGGGTCCCCAAGTGATATGGCAGGCCAGTCTACTCGTACGAGTTGACTATTGTGACGGGGTTGTTCCGGATGACGCTCTCCATAAGGACACCGTGTAACAGACCCGAGGATAGATATTATCCTGAACTCGAATAGTAGAGATGAAGGAACTAGAAGAAAATGAGAAGAGGGGATGGAGATGTTGTAGTGGATCGTGTCAAGATACCGGAGGACTGGATAGCTAAAGTAGAGTAGGCAAGCCACCATGCAAGGATGCTCACATGGTGAAAAGCAAGGGCTGCCGGATCGCCGACTTTATCTGATAAGCGTGGGGGACTAACACTGTCAACCATGGTGTATGCATATACACCTAATCCCGATGGGTCTTTGCGACATTGAGAACGTGTCGAGGGGAAGACGTGGCGTCGAGTTTCAAGAAAGGAAGGCCAAACAACAAGAAGCAGGTTTGCCCGCTGTTGGCCCGAAAACAAATCAAAAACTGGTCCACGACGGAGGCAACAACGATCAACATAAACAACAACGATCATTACAACGCTAATACCATAGCATCATCACCTGCCTCCCCTGTTCCCTCTCCTCACGAAGCTCCGGTGCGCCGTGTTCTCTGCATTCCAAAGTTCCATGCTTGGCCCTCGACGTGCCTGAGTCCTGCAAGCAGTCGATGACGCACTTGCTTCGTTGTCGCACCGCGGATTTCTACGTAAGCTCGGGGACCAGGGATCCTTGCAATACCACAGTATGTGCATTACATAGGTCCCATCGTCCTATCAACACCCTCCCTCCGACACCATCTCAATGCGGCCTCCACCACCGCTAGGCCGTGGAGGTGTTCGAGAAGGGTTATGCATGCCGTCAGGACAGCTCTGATCAGTATCTCTTGGGCTTACCTCGCTTACATACCTCGGACTTTAACGGACTTTGTCCAAGCATCGATTCTTCGAGCGACCGGCCAGACTCTCCAGTCAGCAGGATAACCCCTATCTCATCGGGTCAGACGGGAGGATAACATGTATATATTCAATGGGCTAGACATCCAGACTGGGGATCTACGTCAGTATATCTACTCAGCGACTGTCCAGGTGGGGGGGGGGGGGCGGACATCTGCAAGTGAGTACCTAGGTAGTAGTGTGTGTCACTTACGCTGTTGGCAACCCTGATAAGAAAGGAAGGAGATTAAGAAGGCGAGACACTCGTACGGCATATGTATGTTATGTACACCATCGTGAATCAATGCGGTGTCACACTTGAAAACCCGATCTTCGGGATAGGCTGGATGCTTTGTAGTCGGCTCAATAGGTCTCACGGCGTTTTAAAACAAAAGCTTCTACAAAAGCCTGTTACATGGTCGCACCAACGTCTCTTAGTCAGGGGCCACCGGTGAACAAGTGCCATGAGGCAGAGGGGCAAGTGGAGAATCGCTTTTTTCAGTATTGCTTCCAAATCCAGGGTTTATCTACCTTTGGTATAGTTCGTGAGTAAAATGGCGTCGGACGAAATCAAACCCATCATCTGATGCGCTCTCATATACGGTCCCCCCTCTATCCGGGACCATAAAACGCCAAATATTGTACAAGGACTTGGACACCGTCTTTCCCTCACCCTGTTCGCGCTCATGCAGGGACTCTGCCATCCCCAGCGAAAAACTTCTTGCTCTCCAGACACCTCTCACTCGTGCAGCCGGGGCACCTCAGCCCCATCTGTAGGGAGCAAGTTATACCACTTTCGAGGTGCTCCTTAGCGAGGTCCGCCAGACCCTTGATAAAGATAGGGCTACCGTTCAGACTCTCTGCACGCTTGATAGTGTCTGCGTGACCTGATTCGCCAATGATTTCATTGTCCAGCTCGTACAGCGTCTCGATGTGGTCGGACGTGAACGCGATCGGAATCAAAACCAGGTCCTTTTGGCCCTTCTTGATGAACTCCTCAACCGAGGTGGCGGTTTGCGGGCCCAGCCAGGCACTTGGGCCAACCTGGGATTGCCAGCAAAGCCGGTAGGGGTTAGAGAAGCCAAGTCGTTGTTGGACAGCGTAGACAGTTGCGGCGACTTCGGCGGGGTATGGGTCGCCTGTGGACAATGGTCAGCATATTGGCACGTCTGCATCACGATCCCTGATCGAGCATACCTCTGTTGACAACCGACATAGGCAAGCTATGCGCCGAGTACAGCAACACAACCTGGTTTCGCCTCTCCTCGGGATACTCCTTGAGCTTGTCTTCAATATTCTTTGCAACGGCCTCGACCAGGCCGGGGTGTACAGGCCATCTGTCAATGACACTCCACTGTATGGCGCCCTTGTCATCCTTCTTCTCCAGCCTGTTGCGCCACTTCCACAGCTCATTTATTGAGCTGCCCGTCGTCGAGCATGAGTATTGCGGATATTGGGTGAATGCGACTGCGCGCCCGCCCTTCCCTTGCCCGAACCCGTCCTCCAGTAATCTATTGTACATCTCCTCCGTTAGTGGGTTCGCATAGCGGAAGGCCACGTAGGGCTTGTGTGGTGCTGTCTCCGGTGATATCTCGTCGAGTATCTTGCACATCTCGGCGTTCTGGTACTCGGACCACTTGCGAATGGGAGAACCACCACCGATGGCCGCATATTGTTTCTGGATTTTAGGAGTGCGGCGTTTGGAGATCATAGGTCCGAGGTAGTTTTGTAACCTTCCGAGTGGAATCAGGTCTGCGTCGGCCTAGCGAGAGTTGTCAAGGTGATTAGACGTGGCCTTGTCCAAAGCGAGACAGCTGCGAGAAGCATCGCAGTTAGGAAATCGGAGATATAGGCTGACTTACAAATAGGCGGCTCAGGAAATCGCCCACTTCATCTGTTGTTGAGGGTCCGCCCATGTTCAAGAAGACCATTGCTGTAGGCCCTTTTGACCCAGCGGAGTTCTGGGTGACTGGAGGAGGAGTATGCACTGAGGCCAGACATCTTGCTGGTTGCGTGACGGTCTTGGGCAGGACGAGTGACGATGCAGCGGCCGGCCTCGAGATGCACCGGGAGAGCTTCGTCGCAGATTGTCGCATACCTGACATGGCGACGGTAGCTTGTTCGAGTTTCAAACGTAGCTTGCAAGTGGACTGTTCAGTCTGTTGCAGAGGAATCACAGAGCAAGTAGTTGATCAAAGGGTGGCACAGATGTACATCAATTGTGATGTGTCATCAGCAGACGGTGGTATGTTTACCTGTATGTAGTGTAGGTAGTCTAGTCTACTTTGTCCGATCTTGGAATCGTCGAACGTCTCTGCCGATCGCGTCTCTCACCCCGAGTTTTCGGCCAGTGATGATGGGTCCGATGTCATCTCAAAACCCACAGCGGAGTTACCGCCTCCACTGGTGCTGCAGCTTAAGCTGTCGAATGTTCGGCCCAGCTAACCGACCTTACTAAGCAAAGCTACCTAGGTACCTAGGTACTTGGTACATAGGTACCTCCCACCCCATAGACCGAGGCGTCTGCCTAACATCGCGTCTAGACGCGGTGGCTGCCTAGAAAGGAAGAAACCGCCATTGAACTTGATGATGGTCTAGAACTGGCCGTTCTTGACTGACATCGCGAGCTCGACTTAAGTGGTGAATAGAACCATTCTCTCCTTTTGATCAGAAGCAAAACGCAGGTACGATGGCCTGGAACCGCGATGATAACCAGCGGCGGGAAGAAGATGAGGATGACCAGGATGAGCTGGATGAGAATGTACGTGCTCCACCCCATTGCAATGATAATATGCCGGACTCTGATGGCCAGGTAGGACTACAAAACCCAGAAAGACGCTGTCCTCTTCGCCATAGACATCAGCCACTCCATGTTGGCTCCGGTCGATGATGGCTCTAAAGACAAG
Source organism: Cytospora paraplurivora (assembly GCA_021272945.2). NCBI lineage: Eukaryota > Fungi > Ascomycota > Sordariomycetes > Diaporthales > Cytosporaceae > Cytospora > Cytospora paraplurivora. Next base: position 1,687,358 of record JAJSPL020000002.1, on the reverse strand, counting down.
GATAGTGCTGTCATGGCTGCGCTGAAGAGCGCGAGCCGGCTCATGCAACAGCGTATCATTGCGCAGCCCAAGGATATGATGGGCATCCTATTCTTTGGAACAGAGAACTCAAAGTTTCGTGATCAGGTCGGCAGCAGGTCGACTTATCCCCACTGCTACCTCCACACTGATCTCGACGTCCCTTCAGCCGATGTTGTCAAGGCCTTGAAGGACATGGCTGATAGTGGCGAGGATCCAGATGGAATTCTGGTACCTGCAGATGACGGGTTCTCCATGGCAAGCATGCTATTCTGTGCCAACCAGATATTTACTACCAATGCACCCAATTTTGGATCCCGGAGATTGTTCATCATCACCGACAATGATGACCCCGAAAAGGGGGACAATGATAAACGCCAAGGGGCGGCTGTACGTGCAAAGGACTTGTTTGACCTAGGCGTCACAATCGAGCTGTTTCCTATCAGCCGCGAGGGGCACAAATTCGATTTGGACAAGTTCTACACCGTGAGCATTGCACCCCTCGCACAAGAAGGCCAATATGGCTGGGCTAACATATATAGGACATCATCTACCGCGATCCTCTCGCAGCTGCGGACCCTGAGAATCCGGGTGAGATCAAGCCTGTCCAGTCTGGAGATGGCTTGACGCTACTCACTTCCTTGATCTCAAGCATAAACGCAAAGCAGACTCCCAAACGCGCTTACTTCTCCAAGATGCCTTTCCAAATCGCGCCGGGCTTGACCATTTCCATCAACGGCTACCTTATAATTCACAGACAGGCCGTCGCTAGAAGTTGCTATATCTGGCTTGAAGGCGACAGGCCGCAGATCGCCCAAGGAGAAGTTGTCAAAACCGAAGAGGAGTCTATGCGCACTGTGGAAAAGTCCGAGGTCAAAAAGGCCTACAAATTTGGCAGTGGCGGTGACTTTGTCAATTTCACGCCCCAAGAGCTGAAAGACATCAGGTCATTCGGCAGCAAGACTCTGAGAATCCTCGGTTTCAAGCCACGTTCGATGCTGCCTCCCTGGGCTGCGGTGAAGAAATCTGCCTTCATATTCCCTACAGAGGCTGGTTTCGTCGGCTCGACTCGCGTCTTCTCTGCGTTATGGCGAAAGTTGCTTGACAGCAACAAGATGGCCATTGCATGGTACATCGCCCGAGCAAACGCTGTTCCCCAGATTGTTGCCATCCTCCCATCCGATAGGCCGTCGGGCGAAGAGTCTGCGACGAGCTACCTTCCCGCAGGACTCTGGCTATACCCGCTTCCCTTCGTCGACGATGTGCGAGATCTGGAGCCGATCAAGCAGAGACCAGTAGTAAAGGCTTCTGATGAATTGATAGATGAGATGCGAATCATTGTGCAGAATCTCACGATGCCGAAGGGTATGTATGATCCTTCCAAATATCCTAATCCTGCTCTTCAGTGGCATTACAAGGTACTGCAGACCCTGGCCCTCGATGAAGACCTCGACAACGAAAAGAGGGAAGACCTCACGTTGCCGAAGTACAAGCAGATCAACAAACGGGTCGGTGGATACCAGGCCGAGTTTCAGGAACAATGCAAGCTAGAAGCCTCCGCTGTTCAGCGACAGCTCGCTATCAAACGAGAGGCGGAAGAGGAAGAAGAAGAAGGAGATGACCGCCCGAAGAAAAGGCCGAAGGCGGCCTCAAAGAAGGCTGCTGCCCCTAACAGCGGTACCACGCTCGCGGACCTCAGAGAGGCTATTGATGGGGATCTACTGCGTAAGAAGACTGTTGTGGAATTGAAGGCAATATGCACGGAGAAAGGTTTGCATACCACGGGCAAGAAGAAGGCCGATCTGCTGGAGATTATCGAAGAGTGGGTTGAGAGCCAGCAGTGATTTTGGTGCTTGACCTGGCTGTTTGGCCCCCTTATGCAATATGCAACAAAAAGTACGGCGTTGGGGCCCTTTACTGGCATTATCGGCGATTGGCATTGTACGACGATAGGCCCGATTTGAACGAAGGCTGCGTCGAATCGCGCTCATACAACGGGCCGATCTCGACAAGGCTAGGCAAATTACCGTATCTGCCGAGTCATTGGCATATATGGGAGGCTTGTGCCAAGACATGGTCAGATCCCTGGAAACCTGGGGTAGAGCCTGCCATCCGGGGAAACGACACCCGAATATGTCGCTCGATCCACAGCTCTCCGCCTACCACTTCACCTTATTCCATTTCGAGTAGTGGTGACCGCTACTTCCCCAAATTGTCCCATGCCTGCATGCCTTGGAATCAAGAGATAGGCTTATGGCTGAGTACGTTTGGCGTCTGACACTCCGCACTTCGTGATGTGGAGTGAGGAAGAGGAATTGCGGGGTGCTGGCGGCCTTACTTGATCGGCCTCGACGGCCATGGGGAGGTAGACAACACAATGTGATCCATAATAAGATGAGGCAGGGCCTTTGTCCCTGCGGACTTCTTTGACGTCCGTCGATATTCTCTGATCAGTGGACTAGGTCGTTTCTGTGGTTTGCACTGAGTACCGGTTTATCAGATCATAAAGATTGATCACAATGAATTGGATGCTTTTACATATCTTGCTGAGCAGCTATGCTGCTACGGAATCTCTGACTGATGATGCCAATGTGACTTCTACTGCGAGCTCTGGAGCTGCCCTAACGACGTCGCTGGAGTTTTCTGTCGAAGGTGATCCCAGAACCCCCTTCCGCTACAGAGTTATCTACACATGCTGATAAGTTGGACAGACTTATGGGACATAGCTATCGGACCAGTATCTATTGCCAACATCACTACCACAATTGAAGCAACCCCGGTCCCCTCAAGCTCGCTTGTGCCGCCGCCTTTCCTGGCCTCTTACAACTTTCCTACGGGGAGGCAGGTGCCCCAAATTACGAACAACGCATCTTGGAGCTTCCCGAAAGACTTCCAGCTCGGTGTTGCCGGAGCAGCGTTCCAGGTCGAGGGTGCGGCAAAAGACGAGGGCAGAGGACCAAGTGTCTGGGACAAGCTCACACGCGTAGTCGGTTACACAGTTGCAAACCACACCGGTGATATCACGGACAACCATTACTATTTATACAAGCAGGGTGAGTGGGCCTGTCATCCTAGACGAAGCCAGACTTAAGGAAACTGATCCATGGCAATAGACATTGCCCGTCTTGCCGCAATCGGTATCAACACATACTCATTTTCCATTTCCTGGTCCCGTATTTATCCATTCGGCTCCGGGCCTATCAACCAAGCCGGAATCGACCATTACAACGACTTGATCAATACCTGTATCGAATACAATATTACGCCTGTGGCGACTCTTTACCACTGGGACACTCCCTTATTCCTGCAAGAGAAGTACGGCGGATGGCTTTCGGAAGACATTGTAGCAGACTTTACTACTTACGCAAAGACCAGCTACGAGGCATTTGGTGATCGCGTAAAGACGTGGTTCACGGTGAATGAGCCTATAGTGTTTTGTGGTCAATATCCCTTACCGGCGCAGTACTTCAAGAATTTTACTATTCCATACAAGCAGCAGCCATACTTCTGCGGGAGGAATGTGGTTCTTGCACATGCCCATGCTTACCACCTTGCCAAGGAGGTGATCGGCAACGATACGCTCATCACCTTCAAGAATAATGGCGGTTTAAAGATTCCTTTAACAGACTCAGCCGAAGACGCACAAGCTGTGCAAAGAGCCTACGACTATAACGAGGGCTGGTTCGCTGACCCCATCTTCCTCACGGGTACCTGGCCAGACTCGGTGGACGAGTACGTCTCGACCTTTCTGGAGCCGTTCACCGACGAAGAGAAGGCACTGATCAAGAATTCGACGGACCTTTACGCGCACGACTCATATACTTCCCAGATCTACTTCGCCCCAGATGACGGCATCGAGTCCTGCCTGAATAATGAAACCAACCCCCTATGGCCGGGATGCTTCAATTCCAGTTATACGTACAGTATTGCCGATGGAGGCTGGCTGGTTGGCCCAGCGGCGGACCCTCTTGCATCATGGCTTCACAAGGCTACGGACTGGATTCCTGCCTGGCTGCACTATATTAATGACAAGTGGCAGCCTCCAGAGGGCCGCATCGTGGTGTCCGAATTTGGCTTCGCCGAGCCGCTCGAGCTGTACAAGACGCTGCTTCCAGATATCCTGACGGACCAGATCCGCACAGACTACTACAGGGACTACATGGAAGGCATACTCATTGCGCTGAGCGAGGGCGTCAATGTGCTGGGGTGCCTGGCCTGGAGTTTTGTCGACAACCTGGAGTGGGCTAGTGGCTTCCAGATCAAGTTTGGGTTGCAGTACGTGAACTTCACGAGTCCTGGGTTGGATAGGTACTACAAGGCGAGCTTCTTCCAGTTTGTGGATGTGTACCAGAGGTATGTTGAAAAGTGAGATGGACTCGGTGGTGCTGGAGGCGTGTATCGTACCTAGGTACCTACCCAAGCAATTACGATACCATCAAACGGCTCCGAGCGATGTCTGCCGGTATGTCTACCTTTTGACTAAGATAGGTCTCCCCGTAGAAACAAGAGTCCCGCCAGGGTGATCCTTTCGTGAGGCATATCTCACTCAATGCATTCAGACCAGACAGGGCAGTGTCGTGAATGTCGTGGTTCTCTTGCAATTTCTTACCTTGCACTGCACACTAACAGGTAATGTTAGTATGTAAGTGCATTTAGCGAAATAGGCCTAGTGCATTTTACACAACTGAGCGGACACAGGCCAATTGACCCCAGACTTTACTCCGCTTTTGTCTGCACCCTGGCACCTTCAACTTCAACTGGTGCACCCACCCGCCATTCACGATTGCCGCGTCCAAATCCATGCTATGTGAACTCAACCAGGGTTGCAGACGCGATCAACACGACCGACACGCCTTTCCCATCGCCAGGCGCCCATCGTCGCCATCCTTAGGCGGCGCGGCACATGAGCGAAGTTCTGCGCGAAGGCAAGCGACAGCCCGCAATCATGGACGATTTTCTCGACGCGCCGAGATCCACTTACACCTGCAACTCGGTTGACGATCTGACGCTGCATCTTGGAAGCCTCCGCGAGCAGAGAGTAACAGACTTGAGGGCGGAGCATATTTCCGCGACTTTCGAGCTCGGGTCTACAGTCATATTCAGAGTGCCCGAAACCGAGAACGATGCCGCCGACCCTCAGAACCTCGATCCTGCCTTGGGAGGAGGCAATGCAGGAGCCGCGCCCGCCGCAACTATGAACGGAGGTGCAAGTCCAGCGACCCGAGAGATTCGAGCCCACGACACCCTGGTGAACCAGCCTACCGATGACCCGACCCTTCAGAAAATTGTCGCGAAACACATCATCACCTCCTTGGGAAACGTGGATGGCACTTCGTGGACTGTGCGCTCCGTGGCTCGAAACTCGTCCGGCTGGGCGTTCACATACATCTGCAAGAATTCGACTCAGTCCTGGTTACGCCAGAATTCTAAGAATGCTGCAAAGCTGCGTGTGGGCGAGTCGAGCGGGAAGGATGGCCAGGATCCCGTTAATCTGGGTAAGAGGATACTGTGGCCTATGTCGCATATTGACCATGCACTGGCTAACTTGATACTAAGCACGACCTGCCTTCGACTGCCGTGGATCGGTCACCATAGCTTTTGCCAAGACCAATCGAATTATAACAGTCAAGTTGGAGCATACGCCGCTTCACAAGACGGTGGCAGAACTCGCAGAGCTTTTCAGGCCCCCGCCTCCGCCTCCTGGAGCGGATGTCAGCAGGCGGAGGAATGGAGAAGGCAACAAGAGAAAGGCTCAAACAGCCGATGGCGTCGAGGATGGAGCAGAGATTCCAAGGAAGAATAGCAGGAAGAAGAGCACCAATGTAGACGACTTGACGGCAGACGGGGAGCGAACACCTAAGCCCAAGAGACCACGACCGTCTAGACCGAAGAACCCCAAGGGCGCTGATGCGCAGGCGCAGGCAGACGCGCAACATAATGCCCTGCTCAACCTATCCCCGAGCGAGGCAGCGAGGCGCAAGGATGAGGCCATTAAGAAGCTTCGGGACGCCGGCATTGAGCCCGAGACTCTCTCTACAGAGCAATTTGATATCTTTGCCAACCAGTCACCTGATCTTCAGATCGAGTCTCTCGCCATGCTGAGCAAGTACGGTGCTGAAAGGCTAAGGATTGTGCATCCTAACAAGCACAACGCCTCCCAACCAGATGGCTCAGCCGTTACGAACGGTACATCTCCCGAAGGTTTCACAAGAAAGAAGAAGAAGTCGCGAAAGTCAGGCTTCAATGAAGACGGAACGCCAAAACTCAAAAAGACGCGTGGCAGCTGCCAGACTTGTAGGGAAAAGAAGAAGAAGGTGAGCCTCCCGTTGGCCTTATGGGATATTGTCTGTGGCAAAACTGATTATCTTCTATGTAGTGCTCGAAGGCGAAGCCAGAGTGCCGGGAGTGTGTCGAGGCAGGTAGACAATGCTATTATCCGCCAGAACAGAAGCGGAAGTCGACTGGAGTCAAGTCAGCGGAGCTGGTCGAAGATGAGCCAGAAGAGATCTCGCCAAACCCCTTTCCTGAACCTGTACCAGAACCCGCGGCCGAGCAGGTGGCCGAGCAGGTGGCCGAGGAAGAAACCTCAGACCTGGGCTCTCCTGGTTTCAATGACTCCCAAGCTCCTACTTCAGAAATGTTGCCACAGTCAGTAGACAACTCCACAACCTACCCGGAGGTGTCTCATGATGCATCCCGTGAATTATACCAGCCAGCTTCAACTGGTCTTTCATACCCTCAGGGTGTGACCGAGGTCATGCCTGCCAGCACCGACTATTTCCAGCCACAGCCTGCACCTAGCGGAATATCCTACCCTCACCACTTACACCAACCGTCGAATGAGGCTTACTCAGATACAATTTCAGGAACTGCTCAGCAAGTGCCGCAGCAGGTCTCGGTGCCAGAGACGGTACAAGCTGTCCTACCTCAGCCAACACGCCCACCTTCCCCTCACTCCACTGCCCGCCGCACCTTACCGGCTGGATCTAGTCAGAACTACACCGGCTATCCCACTTCTGGGGATGCTGGCCCTACAACTGCATCCTGGCAGTCGACAAATGTCAAGGCAGATGCCACTCAGCCATATTCTACTTCACCGACTGTGAAGCAGAGTGTCCCGGCGAGGAGACCTAGGAGCAGAAACACAGCGGTACCAGCCGCATATGAATCCTCGCAACAGGAGGGTCTGGGAACAGCGACAGCTTTTTCACAAGCAGCTTCGCAAAAATCACACCCTTCACCAACTGCACGAACAGTGTCGCCCTTTCAAAATTCAATGCAGGCGGCCAGGACCAAGTCAAGACAGGGACAGAGGCAACAGGGGCGCCCAAGAGCCTCGCCATTTCCACACTCTTCAGCACAGCCCACTGCCATTGATGCTCCTGCAGTCTACAGCTCATCTGCGGCCACAAATTCCAACAGCCTGCCTAGCTATGATCAGTACACCCGCTATAACACAGCGAGCACCCAGTCGAACCAGTCGAGCACAAAAGTGCCGTACGAGCCATATTCACAGCAGACCGCAACCAACAGCAGTTCCACCTCATACTCCAACTATGATGCCTACAACTCCCGGCCGCAGGGGTCATCAACCTCTTCACCCCTTGTCAATCCTGTCACACAAACCATGTCATCTTTATATACGAAGACAGCGGCTCCGGACTCTGAAAGTTGGCCCAACACTACGAACAGCCGAACACACAACTCCTACAGCTCTAATAGAGCCGCAGCCTCGTCAAATCGGGCTTTTGATGTGCCTGCGACCTCTGGCCAGCAACAGCCTGCGAATCTGCAGTCATTCAACGTACGACCACACTCGACAGTCCCGCAGATCTCGAGAAGTAGCGCCAACACTCCCAACTCTTACACCCAACAACCCCGGCATCAACAGCAGCAGTCTTACAGTCCATATCCTTCACAACCCCACACTACTTCCAACCAGCAGCCGCCGCAACAACAACAACCACAGCCACAACAGTGGTACGGTCTCGGCTCTGCCAACAACACGAGTTCCAGCTACGGATCGGGTTCCTACGGTCAGCATAGAGCCGCGAACCCTGCCGGCAATTCTTACGATGATCAAGAGGCCTTGTATGAGATGTTGAGGAGTACCCCTCGCCATTGAGCATATTGTGCTCGGTTTTTGTTTTAGCGACGCATTGCTTGGTCGGCTTCTTCGGTAATGAGGTGCCTACACGCGGCATATCTGTTGCCAAATACAGTCCCGTTGGGGAAAATATCCCTTACGAAATTGATGGGGCTTCTTTCCTGTTTCAGGAAGGCAGAACGGGTGACCAACGTCGCTTGAACCTTCATTCAGAGGACTTGGCTTTGGTGATTTGCGAATTTTGAGATATCCTCGAGCGAGAGAGGCTTGGCAAGGGGGAGGGCAAGGGCGAAGAAGGCTGGAGTAAGTCCTCAATCCTGTTACCGTCGCGATGCAGCTGCCGCATACATACGCAACGATCGAGCCGCGCCCCGAGGGTCTAAAAAGGGGCGAGAGCAGTTGCCTAGAGGGATATAGGTATCCTCAATCATATTCCGAAGGACTGCCGTGACCACATATCTGAAGTTTATACATGAGGACCGCCATTCATACTTGACGTGAGTCTCGGCTGGTCCCCGGCGTGGGTTATGGTGCGATTCTTGGGCTGTAGAAACAATAGGACAGTGCGAGGTCGACGGCATCGCGTGCCCAGTGGTAACGCTCCGTCGCTCTCGTGCCCCCCAAGGACGCGGTGGCGGGAGCGGTGGAACGTGTCAGATGCTGGGAGCCGAGCTCCAATTGGCATAGTCCTCGAGGGAAGAGACGCCCAAGGCTCAAGACCTGACAGCTATGTCAGACGCCGCTGTCTGCGTGATATCCGTAGTCAGACTGAACAGTGCGATGTTCCGCTCCTATCCAAATCGCCGCCGGCTTATCACTAAGAGTAGATTTCCTGAACTGTAATATCGGGTTGAGACGTTGGGAGATGTTCAAGTGTCTGCTCCTCCACTTGATGTTAGATATAGATTATTGAGAACCCGTCTCTAATAAACCGATAAAGTATAAACGTTCTCTTGTGCTATTCTTGTTTCCCCTTCCGACCCTCCGGAAATTGCGCAGACCTTGTATTCATTCGTAGCTTTAGCCGACGTGTCATTATGAGGTCTGGGACCCATACACGACAAGCAGCTCTTACAGGGCCCTCAAGGTGCCAAAGATGATAACTACACAATGGTTCGTTCTTCGAATTACGGTTCACAGCTTTCCACGACTACGCTAAGGAGCTCTATTGGCCAATGCTTGCCAATATGCGGCTTCGCCTGCCAAGTTGCAGTTTCATCGCGTGAGGGCCGGATGCAAGACGACAGGAGGAAAGGTTGCAGCAGATATCCTCCTCTTCACACGATGGTGGGCACACAGCAAGCCTTCATCTTCGTACTCGGCGGCGCTAATGCCCGGGGACGGGGGGGGGGGAGCTCTATTAGCAGCGGCAGCTTGCATGACATCCAGGTAAAAGGGGGGTGGTTGGGGAGAGAGTTTCCACAAGTAAACCGCGGGGTCGAAGTCGATTAGTCCTTCTTGCATGTGCAGTGTACCAGCGTATAGAGCTGAGCACGCCTGGCGCGGTTCAATGGCCTGGCGTGCTCGAGAGTGGTGACACCGACTCTCTGCATGCTGTACGGCCAATATCAACATCCTGCAGACTGATCGTCGTCGATACCACGTCCGGTTGCTCCCCGGTGGTTCAACGACCGTGGGATGTCTGCCTGGGTGGGCTGATCAATGAGTCTGTCATCGGCATACTGGACACTACTATCTTTCGAGAGGAGAAGCTGTTGTCGACCGGTCAGCCGGTGTGAGCTCTCAGACGGCCTTCGGTACACGAAGCATAGAAGGGTCACACGGACGCCGTGGAGACGATGGTCCAGCCACACCCCTTCTCTCTCGTCAGATTTCCCCAGCTATCCGGGGTGGCAGGGTGGAATGCAGGCAGCTGGCCCAAGTCCTCATTGCGCAAGCTCGAGATGACAACAAAGAATCGGCTGTCATGGTCGGTGCTTGTTTGCTGGCGAATCGACGCGACGACATGAGCAAACGCCGGTTGGGACAGATCACGAAGCGCGACGTGAGCCTCGACATGGAAGTATAATTCCGGAACGAATCGACGCCGGCTCAAACGGCATGGAGGACATTCGCTGGAAAGGGGTGGCTCTTTGCCGTTGATAAGAAGTCGAAGCTTGTTCTTGCATGCTGAACAAGCAGTCCCGGTGACAGGGGAATCCCCTGCATTGTGGGTATCGGTACATGGGGTCGCCGGAGTCCTGGTCGTTTTGGTGAGTGGCGCCAGAGAGAAATTATCAGTGGCTTCACAACAGCCCGCAAGGCCGCCAGTCCGCCTATCCGCATGCTGTTGGAGGTTTGCTGGGCTTGCTGGGCCTGCTGGCCTCGCTGGGAGGCAGCGAATAATGGACGAAATTTTCGCCGGCATTGCGACCTGTCAGACCTGTTTCCTCCATCGGTGACCCTGGCACGCAGGTACGGGTGCCCTCTGGTAGCGAGACGGGCAGCAACACCGGAAGCTGGAAGTAATAGGCCCCGCGTCCCCCCAGGTCCCCCGTCTTGCACGTGTCTCCTCGATCGTGATCATGTTCCTGATCCTGATCGCGACTCTGCGTCCTCCCGGACGCTCAATGTGGAGTCGTGCTAAAAAAGTAAAACAGGACAGAGCCCGTACTGTACGGGCCAACACCAAATCACACTGGGGGCCCCCAAGGTTCCAGAACCTTGATGAGCCTGATGAGCCTGATGAGCCCGCTGTCACAGAAGGCCCGAAGACCTGAAAGAGCGGAAGTCACGGGACTATAACAATAACACTCCGACTCTGCGGCAAAACCGGGTTGTCCTGCCTCAATTCTGTCGTGTCATGGTGCCATGCTAGATGTCTGGTCCCGATGTATGTGCAGCAAGTACCATAGATCCTGTGGAAGACTTCTCTCGCATTGCCGTGGATCGTAATGATAATGAACCTAGACTATCTAGGTGCCTACTGCCAGTCGGAACTCCTAAGTCGTGGTGATGGGTTGCACAAAGTTGGTGTAGTGTTGTTTCTGTCGTATTGCATCGTGACCCCGAGCCCCGAAGGATCCCCTTTCACTTTCCCGAGACCGCCACGCAACAAAAGAGGCAGTGGCGGCGTAAAAGTACCTTGACGCGCTCATCAACTGATAGCGGTCCCATGCAAAAGGGTGGACAAACACAGCAGGAAGTATGTATCTGCTATGACAGCAGACGACGCGGCGTGTTACGACAACGGCCCACCAGGCTTGCGGATTACCACGCCTACGCGTGCCCACGCCCGCGTCCAGGGCCCTGAGGTTCGCTAGAAACGGCAAGGACAGGGCCGCCGCTGCTGCTGTCATAGGTACCTAGGTACCTAGGTACACTGTACTGTGTAGAAACCTTGGAACCCACATGACCAACCTGGGCACCTACTGTACCTGCCCAGGTGGGCAGTATGACCAACATTGAAGAGGGAAGAAGAAAACAATCGAAGGGGCTTGTGAGCTCGTTCGGGTGATAGCGAATAAATGAATGTGACAGCCATGACGACATGGTAATAAGATCCAAAACACCGATGCAAAATCATAGTACGGATCCATACAGATTACAGATTGCGGATTTTGACGGGCCCGATAACCTTGGAAGGTACCTAAGTAGGTACCTATGTACGTCGGTATCTGCCCAGGTGTGTGCTGTGCACGGTGTACATATAGACATCCTGTCTGCCTGTAAGTGTACTGTTACAGTACACTACAAGGCTCTCCTCGGTCAGCCAAGCCCAGCCCGCCACGCCCGTACACCCGGGGTGATGGGATTATAACTGCCCAGGTGGATCACAAAGGGCAATCTTGGATTACGGACAATTATGGTCCGTGCACCAGCGTTTCTCCTTTTGATTTCCTTGCTCGCTGCCGAGCTAAAGTATACTATGACAACCTTGGAAAACCTTGGGTTCCCTACTCTGCCTGCATAATGGTTGGTGAGGCTGAGGCTGAGGCTGAGGCTGAGAGCGAGAAAGAGGAAGAGGAAGAGAAAGAGAAGGAGATGAAAGGACGGAAGGGACAGGCGGAAGTCAACACTTCCGAGGCATCGAGGAAGAAGAAAGGATACCTAGGTTGATTTTGATCACAATAGCTGAAGCAAGAGCACGAGCTATCTATTCCAAGCTCACCACGGCCGAGGAACCTTGGAACGGCCCAGCCTACCACAACAACTACCGGCTACCAGCTATCAGCTGCCACTAAAAGCCACCACTAAGAGCTACCGGTACCACTGCCAGGTACCGTGGCCTGCTAGTGTGGTAAGGTCTGCCCCCCTGTCTAATTGCCGTCAACCATGTCTTGTTTCTGATGAAGATGACGATGTCCACTAACCAGACTAGGTAAATAAACAACAGAACTCAAACAGGGAAGGAGACCGAGAAGGGGGGAGGGGGAGGGGGGGAGGAGAAAAAACCAGTCGAGAGATCCGTTGAAACACGAGCGGAGCAGGAGCCAGGAAGTAGAAAGTCAAATGTACAGTACTATGTGTTTTCAATGCCTATAGCATCTACCTAGGTAGGTATCCGTATATAGACACTGCATAGGTAACCAGATAGATGTCTGCCTCCACTGGACCTTGAGACGTGAAATGGCCCGCGCAACCGAGAGCTCTGTCCCGAACCGGCAGTGAGGACGGAGCAATATTAATACATCGTGCTAATGTTAGATTACGAAAAGAGCGCGACTTGACCGGTTTGCCCGTCCGATGCTCTCTGACTACGTGTAGTAGATCTACCGTAATAATCCGGATTTCATACGTACTCTTCTGTAGTCTTCCCTCCACGTCGCGCAGCCCGTTCTTGCTCTTGGCGCCATTTTCTGCTTCGTTTTCCTTCCAGACTCTCCTCCGTTTTCTCTCTCTCCAATTCATCGCTCCCGGTCTATCACCGTCTCGTCGTCTCGTCTCGTCTCGTCTTGTCTCTGTTCACTCGCTGAGAAACAACCTACCCAGCTAGCCCATCGTTCGTTCGGGACTTTACCTTCTTTCCATATCCATTTCGTTGCCCCACTTTGCCGGCCTTTGCCCTGAAGCCTGTCTCTCGCTTGCCTTGTCTTGACTTCCTTGCCTTTGCCTTTGCCTTGCCTGTGCGGTGCAGTGGAGGAGGTCTCTACTAGCCTAGACCTCCGCTGGCTGTCTTTTCTGCATTCTCATCTTCACCTTCGTTCCACTTCTCCCTCTACCACCTTTCCCCTCCTCCACCTCCCACGATCATCCCCCCCCGCCGTGCCGTGCCGCCTTTCATCATCTCGGCCAAACTGCTCTCGACTTCGTCTAGAGATAGGTCCTACGGTTCCTGCCAAAGATCTTGGAAGACGTGGAGTGCCGTGTACCCCGAGTACTGGCAATTTCGCTCCAGTGACAGACATTGCTACTCGCTCCTGCTCCTCAAAAGAGCTCCGACCTGACCAGAGGTGTGTGGTGCCATCTCGGCTACTACGCGAGTTTTTGGATAGCTTCTCCTGGGGATACCGTGTCACGACAACATCTCATCAGCGTCACTCAGTGCCAGGTCAATCCCTACGATTGCACTTGGGTCGACTCGACCCTGCACCGCCGTTCGCCGGCTGATCCGGAGCCGAGCAAGAGAGGTTTTGTGGTGATGGCTATGACAGGAAAATCTCTGTACCACTGCTGAAGGACAATTATCATTCTGGTTGCATTGGGCCTTGGTTGATCTTCCACTGTTGATCAGATCAACATATCCCTGCCCAATTGGAAAGGTCAGCTTCCGCTCCACTGGGAATTTTGGGCCGCCGCGTCTCGTCTTGACCTCTTCACATGCCAACACTGGACTCGGATCTTGCCCACGTCGTTTCGGGATCAAATGCGCTGACAACCGTCCTTGCAGGCTCTTTCTTTGTATTCTTTTGTTTTGTTTCCCAAGACTTCAGTGTCCCGCATATAGGACAGTCCGCGCCATGGAACGACACGCCTATGTCTGGGTCACAGCCGCCGTGACCGCCATATTCTTGAGCTTTGCCGCGGCAACCCCATCAATAGCAGTTGCCTACTGTGCCACCCTCAACACCGGAACGACATCGGCCAACTCTTCCATATACCAATCCGAGGGCCTCTGTTATAACTGGTGCAATGGTCAGAATTACGCATTGGGCATCCTGCAGGACAAGGATTGTTGGTGCTCTAACTATGTCCCTGACTCCGATGACCAGGTCGATACAGATAAATGGTGAGTGCACACAAGATGGGAATTGTCAAGGAATTTGTGCTGACAGAAACAACCAGTGACACCTCATGTCCCGGTTACCCGTCAGATTATTGCGGCGGTGATGATTTGTACGGTTATATTGCTTTGGATGCATCGCCCTCAGGCACAAGCGGTGGCTCCACAAGCTCCGCAAAATCCACATCTAAAACATCTACATCTGTAAGTGTTCTCACCCCGAGGCGCTATAAGCAACGCCGTCATTGCCCCCTTTGATGTTTTTGATTTTCTTGATTCCTTACGCGTCCGTCTACGGTGAGTTCTTCTTCCACCTCGGGTACTTTAGCTCAACGACTGTGGGAACCAGGCATCAGAAGTGACCGCAACTGAGATTCAAACCGAGACTGAGACTGAGACTGAGACTCTGCAGGACTCAGTAACTACTACCTCCTCCTCCTCTGCTACAACTACCACCCCGTCAACCACGTCTTCCACGTTACTTACCACTAGTGAAAAGTCCTCGAAAACTTCTACGTCATCGACAGCCGAGCCAACCACACATTCTACTACTGTACGCGCCCTTCGAGCCTGCCCATACCTGCGTGGCCAACGACGCTCCACCGATCGAGATGGGTCTTGCGTCGTTCCCATGGCCCTCGTTTCGGAGGCTTGCTGACCAACCAAACAGGAACCTGCCAAAACCACAAGCGATAAGTCCACCGGCGGTAGCCCGACGACGATCACAGCTGTCCAAACAGTAACGAGCGAAGGTACCGTCATCATTCAAACCATAACGACAATCTCAACACCATCCTCGCTGTCGAACCAAAACCGTGGCCTCACCAAAGGCGCGGTAGCTGGACTGGTTGTTGGCATCCTGGCTGCGATCCTGGCCTTCATTGTCGGTGCTATCCTTTTCCGTCGTCACAAGAGGAGGATGCAGTCGCAGGAGGCAGTTGCGGCTGGCGGTATGGGCCGACGAGGCAGCTCAGCCGGGATCATGTCCAAGGCGGGCACAATGTCCAGCAGCGGGTTCGGCATGGCGATGGAGGAGGATGGCAGTTATGGCTCCTCTGGTAGGAGAATGAGCATGAAGCCCATTGATCCTCGGCTCGACCCCAAAGTTGGGCTTTACCGCATCGCAAGTCACGACAGTCTTAACACGATCCGCGACGACCAGGACTATTCGCGAAGAGTGCAAGATGCTCCTCGGATAATGCGGGTCACAAATCCCGACCCCGACCCCGCTGATTGAGTCCCGTGAGATAAGGGTGATATCCTTAGGACCTTACTCTTCATTGGAGTAGTTCTGAACTCTCACAGCGCACACTATATTCCCACCAAATCACTGGTTCGACATCGGCATTGCATATCGAGATACCAGGACGGCGTTTGTTTTTCCGGGCCAGCTTGGGGAGGGAAATATTACCGGGCGATGGATGGGATGGATCACAGCATATAGGGATCGCATACAGCCTAATGGCTCTGCCCCGCCGGCGCAATGATCGCACAGGACGACAGCTGCCACATATACGACTCCTAGTGTCTAACAATGTGGCTGACGCAACCGACCACTCTGGTCGTATCTCAACGGAGCCACAATGAGTCGAAGCGTATAACGGATGGTGGCATCGTCCGCTCGGACCAACCCGGCTTTATCGCCCATAGAGACGACGGGAAAGGGCGCTAATCGGTATCTCGATTAATGACTGGGTTGGCCAAGGACTATAATTCGGAGGGTTGCACATAGGACGGGGCAAGGTTCCGCACGCGAAAATGCCCTTGGTATATATATAACGAAGCGATACAGATGCCACCAAAAACATCACACAATATTTACTTGAAGCCAAGCCATGCACAATACCTCTATCGCTAGAAACATTCGTGATGTAAACAGGTCCCATGTCCCTGAAGGGTCGGTCAAGTCAGTCGGATATCTCATACAGATTGTCTACCCATGAGGTCATTGGGCAACTGGGCTGTCCAGGCGAGCTGTGTATTGGACAAGCAGAGATGTTGCTTCAGCGGTTCAGCGCTTCAATACACGTAGGTGGAGGTTAGTCGGAGAGCGCTGGGACCGTGAGTGGGCGAGGGGGGGTCATCAAAATTGGGGTATTCGGCACCGAAGACCGAGTGTTTCAGGGATTACCATTTTGTTTTGTGGATAGGTACGACCTGATGCAGATCTCATACTCCAGGAATTCGATTGGGTGGGGTGGAAGATTTGATGTTGACTTTGGGGCAAATGTCGTTGGCGGCTAGTCCGATTTGCTCACGCTATTCCTCCCTTGTTTGCCTACTATCCGACATGTTTGGCAAGTCACGATGAGTGTGCATCGTGAAGATGATGTCAGACGATAGGGATGCGTTGGCTTCCCGGTCCTGGCCTCAATGTTCGTCTATTCAGGGTTCGCAAGTTGGTGAGAAACACAAGTACGAGCACGAGTTTAGTCAGATCACAAGCTCACAATGCGAGTGGTATCTAGTCTACATATACATGTATTTGTGTGTATATATGTGCGTCTCGGCCCGGGACGCTCGGCCTAGATTAGCCAGGAACATCGCTGCTTGGGGATGTGTAGTCGAGGCTGGCCATCTTCTGTTTTTGTTGCACTGGATTTTGCGATCTTGAAAGGGTGGGGTACCAACACACATGTCCGGGAAATTGTCATGGGAATGGCTGTTGACCCGAGGCGAACCGAAACCTCATCATGTTTTCCCAGCATCCCCGAAGGTCTGGTTAAGCTTTTTGTGTCCGCGATGTCTGTCTGATAGCCGAGATTTGGGGCCGAACGGCAAAATCCGGCGGCGGGAAAGATGCGTACAGGGTATATATACAATATATATATATATATGCACGTGCATGCATACGTCCTCAAGTATTCAAGTGCAGTGTACGTCCAGTTACTTGTCTATCGAACTCGTAAAGGAAGATTAATGCAGAGCGGCAAACAAACACACGGTATGGAGTAATCTGCAAGACGAAACAAGAAACCAAACGGCAGGGGCCATATTTTGCTATGATCCTTCAGGGGAAGCGATGTTTCTGTCCTTGAACCCGATAGCCTGGGACGGCGCGGCATGTTGCGGTAGCGAGCCCGCACCTCGTGTGGCAGTGGACCACACATGGTACGGTTCATCCGGCCTGACAGGGGTTGCCCCGTCGTAAGTGTCAGCATGTCGTCGGCACCGTGTCGGCACCGCAGGGAGACCCGGACGACTTAGGTCAACTCCTAGCATTTTTTTTATGGAGGGGTGGAAGTGTTGCGACCCTTCTAACATGGCCCCAAGATCATCATGGGGATATAAGCGAGATCCTGCGATGATCTCTGCCTCGCATTCAGCCTCTGACTCAGGTATCTACCAGGGGGGTATCTGAACCATCGTTGCAACTGCAGCTTCGATGGAAGTTGCATGCCACAGCTGTGCAGCCATGTGTCGCTCTCCTGGTGCGCAGGTGGCTTCGGCGTCTCACAGATGGCAGCAACGTCAGAAGACTTTCCGTTCCAAACCCATTGAAAAGAGGCGGGCTGGAGATACAGTGGACCATTTCGAGGAGCATTAATCATCTCCTGATTGACAGCTCGTCAAAGAGTGTGCGCTGTTGTCCCGAAACCCTTCCTCGCGGCTCGAACTCGCCATGAGCGTGACCATCGTGGCATGTGGGCGTTCCTGCGCGCATGCATTAGCTGGTGTATTTCGTCACAGTTTGAGACCAAGACGATGGCTCAAGTGAACTTCGTCATCTGCTGTACTCCTGGTACTCCTGCAGTTGCTTGAGCTGCGAGATACGGTCCGCCCACGATGTCTGAGCATAGACACTGCGCCCCGGCATCCATCGCATCCAGAAGGGCAAAAGTTATGTCCGCTTACTGGAAAAGGCTGGGCGTAAGGCTATTCCAGAGGACGTTGTTTCAAAGGATATTATTCTGAGGCAGGCTATCCTATAGGAGGCTGTCTCTTCTAGGCCATGTTCTAGAGGAAGTTATCCTCCAGGAAGCCATCTATAGCAGCCTATCCTGCAGGGACTGGTTCTAGAAGAGGAGCCATATTCAGCACTAACAATGCTTACAAGCCGGTAGCAGACGTCTTCAATCGTCAACCTACAAGCCTAATTAGGCCACTCCGCAAGTGTTGGTTTCCTGGCCTTGAGGAGCCGTGGTCAAGCTGGCTGCGCCGTTCGACCCCTCCGTCTTCGGTGCTCACGGTTGTGTATCCCTTTGTGGAAGCTTACTCGAACGCCTTCCCGAACAACCATGGTACATGACAGAAAGCGGAAGCTGGTGGCCATAACAGCAGTTACGAAGATGTCGTCTCGACAGCCATCCATCGCCAGTGGAGGTTGTTACACACGAGGTGGAGAAGCTACAGTCAATAGTCATCCATCCAAGTCAGTAGGACAACAGACCGGGAAATAGTCTTCCCATCAGTATTTGGCCCCCATCGATATCAGATTTTCTCATCCTATAAGTTGGTACCGGCGGAGGGATATCCAAGACAGCCACGCAAAACACATGGGTTTGGCGGTGGGTTTGGATACACAGTATCGTCTTGATGCTTTTTAAAGTTTCGAGCTTCAAGCTGCAGGTACCTGATGGTGCCGGAAGGCTCGGCCAAGACTACGCCGAGTACGTTGCATGCATCTCAGGAACCATTTCCAGACGTCTCCGGAATCCCCGCAGGGTCTTGAAAACCGGTCTACGAATTCCTCCGGTCTGCGTATTCGTTGGGCTACTCCTGATCGAACAGCTTCTGAACCTCACATGCATCACCTCTTGATATTTTTGCCTCCAATCACGAGTGTCAATTGGGATTCTGACCCATAGTATTGCGTCTATGGCTATGCTGGGCAGGCTGGTGCAGGGTTAATCCGGCACACTTCCTGTCAGGTCGCGTCACGTCGTCGATACAAATATGCGGACGCACAATCTCAGGATGAATGGGTTGTTGCTGGCTTCCGGAGCAGCGCTTCTTTGTCGAGACGATCTCCAAGATGGCACCTATGTTTAGCAGCCTGCTGTTCGGTCTTCTCGGCCTCAGCTCCCTTGCATCAAGTGCTGCTTTCATGCCCACGATCCCTCCTCGAAGCCCAGCAACATCAGGGAAGATCTGCACTCTGACCCCTCTGGGTTCTGGCCAGGACGATGTTCCTCAGATTCTCGAAGCGTTTGAAGACTGCAACAATGGTGGAACCGTAGTCTTCCCCGAGAACTCGACCTTCTACATCGCCCAGAAACTGAACCCTGTCATAACCGACGTGAAAATCGACTGGAAAGGCACCTGGTTGGTATGAAAAAGCCCGTCTTCTCGAACAGACTCCAAGGCTCCTTGGGAAAAGTTTGAATGAAACTGTTGAGCCGGGCTTACGCGTGTCTCTTCCTAGTTCTCGGATGATCTGGATTACTGGCGAAACAATTCATACCCGGTCGCCTTTCAGAATCATGCCGCTGGTTTCGTCATCACGGGAGAAAGGATTCACATTGACGGTTATGGCACGGGCAAGATCAACGGAAGTGGGAACACATGGTATACTGCTGAAGCAGGCGACAGCAAGCCCGGCCGGCCTATGCCATTTGTCTTTTGGAACGTTACCGATGTGCTCGTAGAGCACTGTATGTCAAACAATCGATATCCGAGCTTCCTCCCGGTTCATGCTGACCATGTTGGTAGTTACGGTCACGCAAAGCCCGCTCTGGTCCATCAACATCATGAATGGCACCACACTCTGGTTCGACGATATCTTGGTCAACAACACTGCCCTCGACGCACCCTACGGGACAAATTGGGTGCAGAACACGGATGGCTTCGATACAATGGATGTCAACAATGTCAGGCTTACCAACTTCGTGTATCAGGGCGGCGACGATGCCATCGCTATCAAGCCTCGGTCTTACAACCTTTATCTTCAAAATGTATGTTTCCAGCTAGTGATTCCGTTGATTTGACACCCGCACTCATACCATACTTCTAGATAACGATCCATGGCGGTAACGGTGTCGCAATCGGGAGTCTGGGTCAGTATCTGGAGGACAATTCGGTTGCGAACATCATTGTGAAGGACGTAAACGTCTTGATCCACAACAAAGATATGCACAACGCGGCGTACATCAAGACATGGGTTGGCGAGCTAGTGCCAACAGACGACTACGAGAGTGACTACAAGCCCAGGGGCGGAGGATGGTGAGAAGATTCCTATGGATTCTTCCAATCAATCTGCCTTACAGATTATTCTGACTCTGCATGTCTAGGGGTACTATCCAGAACATCCTGTTCGAGAACTTCTACGTTGAGGGTGCCGCCATCGGGCCAAGCATCACCCAGAACAGTGGTAACAATGGTGCGTCTTCCCCTATATATACTCTGGCATTTGGCAAACGACACTGATGATCACCCGTGAGCAGGCTCCTACGCTGGGACTTCCAACATGCTAATCAGAAATATCGCCTACGTGAACTTCACTGGCTACCTGGACTCAACGGACGGGAACCGCACCGCGCAGGTTTCGTGCTCTACAAGGAACCCGTGCTACAACATCGACTTCCGGAATATCACTCTCGAGCCGACCGAGGGCGCTGCTGTCGAGGGGGCTGTGGGGAAGTGCAGTTATATCTCGCCCGGCGGCGTGCATGGCATAACGGGAAGCGGTTGCTAGGAGCTGAATGAGGCAGAGACTGACAAAATTCTCCTGGTCTCCAGGATAGATGTTGCTACCCAAGATAAGATTCTGGGTGGTATAGACTTTCATACCACAGGGTAGCGACCTGTCACTGGCCTCCTTTACAGCGAGACACCTGTTGCAAATAATTGGGCTCGCACACGGTTTCTGCATCACAAATGTTCCCGACAAACATGACAACAAAGTCTATCCAAGGGTACTTTTGATTCCAGTCGGTTTCTCTCCTTTTAAACATTACATCTGTTTCCATGATCATTTCTTTTCCCCTCACCCACGCGGGCCTGGCCCAGCCGCAAAGGGACTTTTCGCCCTCAACCTCGGCCCATATATCCAGAGCAGGATCGGGGCGGGCCACCCGATGATCATGCCCACGAAAGCAAGCAACGAGTTGCCCCATCCATACTGCAGCCTATCGTACAGACTCGGCGCGAACAACGGGAACCCGAACCCCGCCAGGCTCCTCAGCACCGTGGCGGCCGCCACCGCACTCGCCGCGTAGCGCGTATATGTGTCCACCAGGAAGCCCTGGATGCACTGGAACCCGATGATGACGCCCGTGGTGTAGACGACAACGCCGATATCCGGCGCGATCCAGAGCGTGCGGTACTGGGCTGTCCAGCCGTAGATGAACAGGCCGATGGGGATCAGCAGTGCGCCCGGGACCATCATGGGCAGTCGGAACTCGGGACGGCCGACCGTGACGTTGTACCGCCTCTTGAGGCGGGCGTAGATCCTGTCCTGGAGCGGGGCGCACAGCTGGGAGCCCAGGAAGAAGCCCAGCCCCAGGCTGATGTAGTTCAGCCCGCCGATGCCCGTGCTCATGCCGTAGGAGGAGGTCCAGAGGGTGGGGAAGCTGGACAGGACGAGGTACATCAGCCCGTACAGGTACATCATGTACAGGGCCAGGATCTGGACGATGGGCTGCGTGAAGAGCAGGCGGAACGGCCTCACCCAGGCCGTGGCCAGGGTCCTGGTGATGGTCTTGTCCGGGTCGTCGAAGTCTGTATGGAGCGCCGTGTTGCCCGTCTCCTTGATGAGCTTCTCCTTCCGCCAGCGGAGGAGCACCGGCGTGTACGTCTCCTGGAGGAGGAAGAGCCCTGCGAACTGGATGACCGCGTCGGCGATGGTCGTCGCGTAGAAGATCCACCTCCAGGATGTGTTCTCGGAGATGAAGGCGCCGGCGATGGGGCCCACGGCCGGGCCGAGAAGCGGGGCGAGGCTGTAGGCACCCATGGCTTTGCCACGCTCCTCGGCTGTGAAGAGGTCCGATAACACGCCGCCGCCGATGGCGAGGGGCGCTGAGCCGCCGAACCCCGCGAGGAAGCGGAAGATGATGAGCTGGGCTTTCGTGTGGCAGAGGCCGCAGCCCAGGTTGAAGAAGAGGTAGAAGAGGTTGGCCAGCTGCAGGACAATCACCCGGCCGTAGAGCTCACTCAGGGGGCCCAGGAGCAGTGGGCCTATGGCATATGCTGAGGCAATCATTGGGTCAGTCGGTGGTGATAGGGTGCAGCTTCAAAGGAGTCTCACCGAGGACAAAAATGGAGAGCGAGAGCTGCTTCTCGAACTCGCTCGTGATATCCAGCTCCTTCCCTATGGAATTCAGGGCCGGCGCAGTCATCGTTGAAGACACAGGACTGATGAACGTGAACATCGAGACCACGGCAACAGCCGCCCACTTCTTGCCAAAGGACCAGTCCTTGGGATTATGCGGGTCGTCGACGTCGAAGGTGACAAGGTCCGGGTCCGCGAGGCGTCGCGGTGTCGGTTCCTTTTCCAAGGGCTGGCCAATCTCGATATCCCTCCGGCTCTCGATTCCGTCTCGCACCTCGCTGATACTCCTGGTTATCCTGGGGCGGTCTCCCGGACTCTGTTCGCGCGATGGCTCTACCTGTCCCAGCGACACTGAAGAACCAGAAGTCTCATCATCACTGGGGGGTGCCGACTTTTCGATGTCGACATCACTTGTCCGGTGGTCGCCTTCTGTGGTGGTTTCATCGGTTCTCCTGAGGTCGTCGGGCCCTATTCTGCTATGTGACATGTTGTATGCCGGCGAACTTGACGGTCTATGGCAATTTTATTCGGCCCTGTCCATGGATTACTGGAACTGAAGCTGTTGGTTCATGCAGCGCCGGAAATGCTGCACAAGGATACAATTGTCCGGTCAGGTAGAACAATTGCAATTTGTACACAAAGACTCAGACCTCTTTCGGCGGAAATAAGATGGGTTTGGTCCGAATGTCGATGACTTCATCGGCTTGATTTCAACGGTTCAACCAAGCAAAAGCTTGCGAGATTTGCGGGCGGACAATGGACAACGCAGCTTCCCCATATGCATGCAGCCACAATTTATATCGCCGACAAGGCAAGAAGTAAGGAGAGGATGAGTGGGTCAGAAGCGTCGTTGAGGCCAACACGAGGTGCTAGAGTCGCGTGCCGACCTCCAGGTCCTGCCTTCGGTGCCGTGATCGGTGAAATTGACCGAGCTAAGACAAGGGTAGGTTCGTATATGTGTGTATATATAGAGGGGGATCTCACCGCTGGAAGACTTGAAGATCGGGAGGATGCCGAATACAACAAGCAACAACTCACCCTTCAATGAGACGGGTTACTTATATGAGCCGGGGCGTCCTCAGCCCCCAGAGCAAAGGACGCCACGCCTGCCCGCTGGTTGTATTCAAGAAGTGGTGACCAAGCCATAGTCGATGTAGATGTCTCATATGGTGGTGGAAGTATTCATGTGCCGTCGAACTGCATCCGTAAGCGACAAGGAAGCAGCTGGCGCGGGTCTATCTGAGCTTCATACTACCTAGGTAGCCTCCGGAAGGATTTCTTACGACCCATAATGGACAATGGACGAACAAAGCAGAGCATATGCCGTCCTCGGTCCCGACTGCGTCAACCTCCAAGGATGAGCTGGTCATCCTGATGTAAGCCCGAAACGTGGGTAAGCCCCGAGATCTGCTTCATCGGGACTAGATGGAGGACATTTTGGGGGTCGTTCTGTCTGCCATGCCTATAGCATGTATCTATTGGCTTCGCTTCTTTGTCGGGCTACCATCCAACTCCCAAAGAAAAGAGAAGCGGGTCGCCGGGATTTTTATCACTCCCGAATCTCCAACGAACTTCTACACTAGGAATTGGTACACTCGAGTACGATTGGTTACATTGTCTCCTTGGAATACTGCGGTTTGGCATCGGGTTTCGTTCCTCATGAACTGTCGTCCCATCAAGTCCAATTGTGCTGCTATTCGAACCCCTGTAAGCCCCGTGTAAGACCATTGGGCCAGTCTGTCGACGACGTGGGTCTCTCCGTTGAATATAACGCTGCCGTAAATCCAGTGACTTTAATCATGCTCTACCCAGTACCCAAGTTCGTTTGATGGAGCGAACGACTCGTCACGGCCTATCTAGTCAATCACTATGTGGCCCGTCTGGCTAGCGGCGGGCCTTCTCGTGGCACTTGACCGCATCGAGCGATACTATCATCAATCTCTGCCAAAGTATCGCTGGTAGATCATATGTGTTGAAAAAGGATGTGGCCTGTAGCGGATAGAAGATGTTGGTGCCGGTAGATATAAGGGGACCGGTCTTCTCATGTAGATTACTATGCGTTCTGAATAATCCAGTGGGCATACTGATGTAACAGGATTGAGCAGGGAGTACACCCGGCCACTTGCCCATATCAAGTGTTTTGGTCTTTATACGTCTTGCCAAAGTACCTCAACCCACGAGATAGCCGCTGTGGCTATCTGCTTGGAAGAGTGCCTGGGGTGAGATTGAAGGGAGCAGGTGTTCCGTATTAGTGAACGAGTCTAGCTTGTTGTCGACTCTTCACCTGGTCAGATTCTCTCAAACTAATGGAAACAGTCTCCATGCCGGGACGGTCCATACAGAGAGAGTGTGGCTGTATTTTGATATGGCATATCCGTTCACACATTCACCGCGGGTATGGTAGTCTACCACAAGCACGAATGTGGGCTTAGATTGGGCACCATCTCGCCTCATAAGACTGCAGCGTCTGCCATCGCACCAGTATCGGTGGTGACATGGCTTGTAAGGCTGCCCAGAGCATCGACAACGTGCTTCGAGACTGTTGACAAGCCAAAAGAGTTCCCCAGCTGAATGCCATGGGTTATGAAGACGCTTAGAACGCCAATTGCGTGCGTACCTCTAGTCCTCCCAAGCTTTCTACAGGGCCTCGTCCAATATTCCCAGTTGAAATGCCGTGAGGTGATCAGAAAAGGTGCAGCGGAGCCTGCGAGATGAGACGGCACCAATTCAGAAGGTGGTGTTACATTGGCTCCTATTGTACATCCACTTCTATGTCTAATGCACCATACATAGCAGCGGCTGCCCCCAGCAAAGCCTTGGGGTCGTATATACAAGATGGTTCGGATTATCTACCACATCCCCCGGCGGTCTATACATCCAGAAGCCTTCCTGCCACTTCACCCAACAGCTTATCTCCTCCGCAGGTACCAGTTGAAGGCCAACTGCATGACATGAGGTGGGAATGGGGTCGGTACCTCGGCGTACCTCTGCCTTGCCACGGGGTGGCGCAGGTAGACAGCCGCACAGATGTTCTGGTTCACCTCCAGGTACCGGGGGATGTAGGCGAACGCGCCCATGAACCGCCGCGGCTCCCAAGGAGTCAGATACGGCTTGGATGGATCCTCCGGGTTCTCCTCCCACTCTTTCAGGAGCTTGTTCATCTGCTTCACCTCCGCGTCGGACATGATGTAGCTCTGGGTGGTCTCCTTCTTCTCCACTTGTACCTCCTCCTTCTCTGCGGGCTCGGTCGCCTTGGTGACTTGGTCGGCGGTGAAAGTCCCTGACTGCTCGGCCTTCTCGGCGACCTTGGGGTCGCTGATCACCAGATCGCGAAGCATCGAGTTGATCTCATCTACGACTGTCTTGTCCGAAGCCACAGCCTCCTCGCCGCCGGCACGGCCCGCTTTCGAGAGAGCATCCCGAGACATTTTGATGAAGTTGCGGAAGCGCTTCTTCTGCTTGACCTTGAGGTCGCCCTTCTGCTGCGCAAGGATCTCCTTGGCCGCCCTGGTAAGGAACCTGAGCTCGCGGGTAACGTTGTTCTTTATCGTCTCAGGGTCTGCTTCTGCTGCCTCTGGTGATTTGGCCTCAGGCTCGGCGGCTTTCGATGACTCTCCCTCGACGGCGGTTTCTTCAGCCTCAGCATCAGCTGACTCCTCGGCTTCGGCTTGGGCATCGGCCTCCTCCTCACCACCTTCCTCTGCCTCTTCAGTAGCCTTGCCTGGTGAGCTGGCCTTCTTCTTGCCGGTCGCGAAGAGCACGGACTCGGGGTTGACCTGGAACATGTCGCCGGGGTTGAGAAGGTAACTTGGATGCCTCATCTGTACACGTATATGTTAGCGGACTTGCAGCGACGAGGTTAGGGTATGGCATGTCGAGCAGATACGTACCACCTGGCCGTTGACTTTGACTGCGCCGTGAACGACGAACTGCCTCGCCTGACGTGTACTGCTGGCGAACAGGGCCCTGAAGATGGCGACGTCGATCCTCCTCTCAAGCGGAGAGTATGCCATGCTCATGTACGGCGTCTGACCGGTGAACTGCTGCACGTTGCTTTCCTCCCGTGATACCCGCCCATCCACATCCAACTCAACACGATCCAGGTCCGGCTCGAATGGCATGCCAGGCTTCGGCTTCCTTGTCGTCTGGCCACGCTCGTGCCAGGGCGTCACGTCCTCGAAGCTAGGCTTGTCCTTGCCGGAACCCCTACCGGCGGCCTGCTCGGAGCCATCGTTGTGGGCCATGTAAACGGGGTCCATGTTGACGACTGAGAGCATGCGCCGGCTGAACATACGCTCCCATTTGCGCTCCTTGATGTGTTCGCCGTGGTAGGCACGGGTGAGGGCCTTGGCGGTCCATTTCTGCTGGAAGAATGTGCGCCAGATGAAGTTGGGGATAGTTCTCTCGACTTTGGACAGGTTGAAAAGGTTGTATTTGTTCCAAGTTTGGCGCACCCTCTGTCAGGCAGGCGGAGCAACAGGTCAGCACAGAACATCACAGCTCCATTCACGCATATGCCATCGGGAAACGACAGGCAAGACAGGATAGGTATGTAGGCGATCAGGTAGGTAGGTCACCAGGAAGGATTGAGGGACATTGGTTTACGTACTCCCCGCTTCAAACTGTGGAATTTTAACGTCCTCCTCAGCTTCATCTTGATCTGGCGAGGCGAATTGGGCGGCACAAACTGGAAGGGGGTCGGCGAGGGGTCGTCGAGTTGGCCTGTTTCCCTGCTGATGCCGGACGATGGGCAATGCAATGTCAACGGGCCTCAGTTGCGATTGTCCAAAATTTTAGTATGGCGCATGCTGTCTCGGCAGCGCAGCGCGACAACGCACGGGCCATCCACGCCGTCCAAGCCCGTCCCAAGCCCGCCCCAAGCCCGCCTGCCCGCCTGCCCGCCTGCCCGCCCATGCAGCAATGTCAAGGTTGCCCAGGTGGGACCGGTGCAAGCTCTAGAGCTAGAGCTCCACTAGACCAAGCATTCAGCACTGGGAGCAGGCCACAAGCACAAGCACAAGCACTGGAGCGTTGCTTCCCAGTGCGACATGCATACATCCGCTTGTGGGGTATCGACTCGACTATCGCACTTATCGAAAGCTTATCGCCACAAGAAAAAGTTCACCCCATTTGGAATCTACCTCTCCGCTACACCCCTTGACTTTCTCCCTCCCCCTCTACTCTCCTCGTCTCTTCCCCCATTCTTCTCCATTGATTCGATTAGCTGGACAACCTGACTATCTATTCAATCGATCACCCGGAGACCTTGAGGTTTTCGTCATACAATCACCCTTCTCCCCATCCCGGCGAGAGAGTCATAGCACTTCTCACCTTGCGCCGTACGCACTCACAGCAACAACCTTCGACAACGCACCGTCACTTTTCAGACATTGACTCATACAATAATGGCAGACCAAGCCGTCAACGTCCAGGCCACCGAGCCCGAGGTCGCCAAGCCTGTCGAGGATGTTCAGGTCGAGGATGCCCCGGCTGTGGAGGCCAAGGCTGAGGAGGCCAAGACTGAGCAGCCCGATGAGGCCGTAAAGGAGAACGGCGAGGCACAGACCGAGAAGGCGGAAGAGAAGGAGAGCAACATTCTCAAGACCAAGGCCAGGCTCGACCCCGAGAACAACAACAGCAAATACGACCCTTCTGTCCTGCCCGTCACAGATGACCCCCAGCAGATTCGTGTTCAGGTACGCGCGCATTGTCAGAGATTATCCAGGCACGAACCTGCCCACTAACTCCTGTGCCAGGTCGAGTTCTACTTTGGTGACAGCAACCTGCCCGAGGACGAGTACATGTGGAAGCTGAGCGGAGGCTTCGAGAACAACCCCGTGCCCCTCAAGAAGATCACCTCCTTCGGCCGCATGCGTCGCTTCCAACCTTACGAGGCCGTCGTCAAGGCTCTGCGCGAGAGCCAGTTCTTGGTTGTCGCGGGTGAGGAGGGCAAAGAGACCATCGCTCGCAAGGTCCCCTACAAGTCCCAGAAGCGTGGCGATAAGCTACCAAACACCGTCTATGCTAAGGGCTTCGGCGATGAGAAGGCATCCACTCAGTTCGACCTCGAGAACTTCTTCCGCCAATACGGTCCCGTCACCGCCATCCGTCTGCGAAGGACCCCCGAACTCCTGTTCAAGGGCTCCGTCTTCGTCGAGTTCGACAACGAGGAGCACGCCAAGGCTTTCCTGGCCCTCGACCCTCAGCCCAAGTGGGAGGGTCACGACCTGAAGATCATGTCGAAGCAGGCCTACGTGGAGGAGAAGAAGAAGCTGATTGAGGAGGGCAAGATGCAGCCCGGCGCCAGCAAGCCCCCTCGAACCTTCTGGGAGGGCGAGAGGCTCGGCTTCCGTGGTGGCCGCGGCCGTGGCGGCAACAACAACAACTTCAAGGGCGACCGTGACGACTGGAGGGCCCGCAAGGAGCACGACCGCCGTGGTGGCGGCCGAGGTGGAAGGGGTGGACGCGGACGTGGACGCGGAGGTCGTGGCGGCGGAGACCGTCGTGACCGTGACCGTGACTCAAACAACAAGCGTTCCCGTGATGACGACGGCGCGGCTGCTGAGGAGCGACCGGCCAAGAAGGTTGATGCCAAGGCGGAGGCCTCCGCCGAGGCTGCGGCATGAAGGAAATAGACTTGGACAGGACGAACTTTCTACATCCTGGTTTGATACCCGACTCTGTTATCTCGAGCACTTGGGTAACGGTGTACCCGGTCGCTCACAGCTCTTGAGCTGCGACTATTAAAAGAAACAAAACACGGCGGGATAGGGTACAGGTACGGCGTTATTCGGGCGGTTGGTTGGCTTAGTTCATTGGACGTTTGGACCGAACTGTGTGGTCTTCCATCTGCGGAATCTACCGTCTCTTCCGCAACACCGTCATAATTACCAATTGGCCTCTCAACCTCTAGGGAAGGATGCGCCGGCTACACCTGATAGCTTCATGGGGGGGGGGGGGCTATTGTGTGGATGAAACACACGTGTGCAGGGCATCCAATCGGGATACTTAGCTAGCTCTTCCCAGCCACGGAAGTTCCAAACCAAACACAGTTGAACAGCATATCCTTCCCGAGAAAGAAAATGCTGGTGTACTTGTTTTTGTTAGACCTCAGCAGTGCTCGGGTGCTTCGAGAACCCAGTTTCTTGCGCTGTCCGTTTCCGTCGCTACGGTTGCTATCTTCGACTCCTCTGGTATGTAGTCATGTCTGCCTGCGCAACCGCACTCCCTCTCCATTCCAATGGGTTGGAATTTCCCATCTCGTCATGCCGTTCCTTAGCAAGCAAGCAGGCAAGGTAATCAATGCCGGCTCATACGAAATGAGAAGATACGCGAATCCAAGCCGCTTGGCTGCCCCCAGCGTAGAGACCGTAGCTTCACGCACCTGGGTCCCCTACTCCTCCCCCTCTTGTCACTGTCTCCGTACACACTGTGACTCGGACAGCCGGAAGGGGCAAGAATGGGAGCAATATTAATGGTTTTGAAAGTCAACCCGGTGCGTTCTCCATATTGTAAATCTTGCTTGAAGTACATTGTAAATGAAACGGCGGCTCTATCAAGTTTCTACACTGCCAAGTCTGCGTGACAGTTGATCCTTGGGATATTCGCCCCTTTTATACCGGCTGCGAAGTTGCTATGCTTGATATCTTGACGTACTCGATTTACAGATAGTAGTGCATCCGACTTTGCTCTCACTGTTCTTTGCTATACAAAAGAGAAATGAGTTCAAATCTTCTGGGCACCGGGACTGAAGTTTGACGTTCCTGCGAATTCGTTTATATCACCGATTGTAAGAGGCACCGTGATAATGTGATGGAAACCCATCATTTTCTGAACAGACCACTAGACTAAAGAAGAGCTGCAGGGTAACAAAAAGGAAAATACAAGTAGTACTTGATACTTAAACAGGCCGGGGACAAAGGGAGACGTGCTTGGGAGAACCAGGGGCGTAAGGGGTATGATAGTAGTAGAAAAGCCGTCAAATGCGATCCCAGATTCCGAACAAAAACCGAACTTGAGATACAGGATGCAGACGTCAGCGCCCGAGGCTCATCCGTCCACCCATCCCGCCTCCTCCTCCCCCGATTAGGTATCACAACCGACCGCTGCTCTCCGTCACGCCGCATCCCGAGACACCCGTCAACAGAGCTCCCGTTGTGACGTCGAAGGCCTCGAGAAAAAAGTAAGAAGAAATTCCCCCGAAGAGTTGGTCGTGGGTTACCAGCGATGGTGGACAAGTCCCCTTTGGCAAGGAGGGGTCTCAGAGTCCGTCGTAAATTATAGAAGTTCGTATTGTGAAGTGTCCCACGGACAGATGGTCGCGAAGAAGTAGAAAGCCGCCGCTGTCTGTATGTGTGCGCCAGCAAGCCGTGCATGCCAAATCGACCCTGGATCCGATGGAGGAAAGGTAATCTAGGCGGCCGTCGAAGAACGTATGGAATCCCTCAGAAGCCCTAACAACCAAGTTGTATATCGCATGAGGTGTTCAAGGACTCGACCACAGTTGCAGCGACTCAGTCACTACAGCAAACCATCTCTCGAGATGCTGGTTTGGATTATTTGTTCAACACGCCTTTTCGCCACGTCCCACCGGGAACCCTTTCGATTGAACCGAACCAATAGAGGACTTTTTGAGGATTAGATATGACGAGATTAAAACGGTGACAGTGAAGACGGAATGGGAAACAAGCGGCAGGTGATATCGCATGGGCATGAGGCGTATGCAGACATGGGTCGTAAGTATGCGGCGAGTCGTGGCTTATCGGAGGGAGAAACCCTTCCTCTTGCCTTCCTTCTCGATCGGCCTTCCGCTCTCGACTCTCGACTTCTTCTCCTCGAGCTCCAGTCGTTGGCGTTCCAGCTGCTCCTTCATCTCTCGGTGTCGGGCGTACAGCTCTTCTTCGCTCTGCTTCAACTTGGACTCCTTCTCGGCCACCTTTTGTTGGAAGACCATCTTCATCTCTGCCTCCATCTTGGCGAGCTTCTGCTCGTGGAGCGCACGCTCCTCCTCCTGCTTGACAGCCGGGTTGACCTCCTTGAAAACACTCGGGTCTTGCGAGACGCCCATCTGGATGAGCTTGTCTGTTCGGTAGTTCTCGTAGAGTGTGTTGTTGGTGTGCTCCTTGAGTTCCTCCATGTGCGTTCGGATGAGCATCTGGCGGAGTTTGACGAAGTCGCAGTGCTCCTCATTGTCGACCTCGATGACACCCCATGGGTACTGACGACCTCGGACCTTGCGTCCGTCGGCATTCGTGACCTCATTGGTAGCACCAACGACAGCGAAGGGGACCTTGGACATGATCTCGTTGTTCTCGGCAACAGTCTCCTCGTCGTCGAGCTCGTAGCGGGGCCCTTCAAAGATTTGGATGTTGTGATGCTTGATGTCTGCCAGGATCTACAGTAGTGTTAGGTTACTGTAATGGGAACAAGTACGATTGGGCTTGATTGACTTACTCTTGCCTTGAAAGCGGTGACCTCCTCGTCCGTCAGAGTATCGGATTTAGCGATGACGGGGATCAGGTTGACCTCGGTGTGGAGACGCTTCATGACCTCAATGTCGAGGGGCTTGAGCGAGTGGCCGGTAGGCTGAATGAAGAAAACGCAGGCATGGATGCGGTTGTCAACGATGTTCATTCGGTTGACCTTGTTCTCCGCGTCCAGGTAGGCATCGAAGCGCTGCTCGATGTTGTCCGTAATCGGTCGCCAGGACTCGTCGTTGTTGACAAAGTCGCCGAAGCCAGGGGTATCAACCACGGTCAGACGGAGACGGACACCGGCCTCCTCGATATCGGCGCTGATGGACTGAATGGTGACAGTCTTGGGGAGGATGTCGAGGCTGGGTCCCTTGCGCTCCTTGGGCGGGTACAGAGAGGTGTTGAACAGCGTGTTGACAAGGGTGGACTTTCCAAGACCGGACTCGCCTGAGCTTGCCGTCAGCTGCAGCCCGTAAATGACTTGATTGATCTGGATAACTCACCAACAACCATGACATTGAAGTTGAAGCCCTTTCGGACACTCTTACGGTGCCATTGGTTGGGCAGGTTGGCAAAGCCAACGTAACCGGTCAGCTTCCTGCGCACAACATTCTTGTTCTCGATCACCCCACCAGAGGTGGCTACAGGCGTGATGTTAGAACGCGGCTCTTGCTCAGAAGCAGCCTTGTCCACAGGGGAGGAGGGCTTGCCGATAGGAGGCTGGGGAGGGGCCGTAGCAGGGGCGCCGTTAGGATCTAGATCGAGTTATGGTCAGTCTTGGTCCTTGTCAATTTCAGCGCAACGCAAGTCTCTAGACAATCCTGAGGAGCAATGCAGAATCAAGGAGCCTGACACTCGGACAGCGGTACAACTTCGCGGTGGAGCTCGTCCAAGCCCATGGCTTTCAACGGGGCGATCTCCGGAGGTGATTCGACAACCAACATGCTGCGATAGGCGAGTGCGGGTCGTTTGTTTTCGCGGTATGCAAGACTGCTGGATCTGGTGGCGATGGTCGGGGGCGGAGACGCGGGTGTCTGCGTGTTGTCGTTGGCAATAACCTGTTCCAGCTGGACACTGCGAGAGCGGGCCTTATTTGGGTGAATCAAGTCGAAAGGCATTGTGTTTTGGCGATGTGACCGGGCGGGAGTGTATGGCGTCCACAACTTGCCCAGGTATCAAAAGACCACGAATGTTCTATAGTCAGGCGGTTCGCAATGATCCTCGTTGGCGTAGCAGAATGGCAGTGGTCGTCGGTGGTATGTACTGGATGGATACGATAGAAGGGCGTGTCGTGATCGAGGTTGTCAACGTAGACTTGGGTTGAGCCGGGTCGAAGTCGATGTTGATTCTTGCATTGCTCCCTGGAATAGCTCCCCCACCCGTAATTGAAGGCAAGAGGACGACTGCGCTTACCCATTGTGAAAGAGAAATTGGCTCAGGACGGAAAGTGAGGGAAGGAACGAGTGACTGCGAGGTAGAAAACAGTCTGTTAGCATCCGCGTCATCAGGAGAAGGGCTCGGCTACCAAAAGGATGGATAACAGAAACAAGGCCCAGATCTCGCTCAACCTTGGACTCGAGACCAAGACCAAGACCACCAGTCATCGAACATCACGAAGCCTAAACAAGAGGCCGACGAATCGGCCCAATGCGGACACAAAAAGATGCGCCTTAGGATTCGACATCCGATGCCCGCGAGGAAGGGGCGACCTCTCTGGTGGTGATGGGATGGGGACTTGGTACGCCGTGTCAAGCGAGGGAGGGCAAGCACCGGGGTGTACGTACCTGGAAGGGACACGCAGCTCAAGACGAGGCGAGTTGACGTGGAACAAAGGGCCTTGTTGGGTGGAAAGAATGATAGAGAAAATAAAGCCGTGATGAAGATGAAGAGGAGTTTATCGCGAAGGTGAAGGTGAATGTGTGAGAAGGATTTCCACGGTGGTGGGCAAGGCAGATTGAGAGGGAGGGATTGCTACTAGATTGCTAAGGGGGAAATTTGGCAAGCAACAATCAAAAAGGGTCAGGTCGGACGGGAGCAGGAGGAGGTCACTTCGCTTGGCTGCAGGGCTGCTGCTTGCACTGGTTGTCCCAATAAATTCCCAATTCCCACCCGTGGACCCGTGTGGACCTATGCTGGAGGTCCCGTTGGTCCGTGCGTTTGGGCCTCGAGTGTGCCAGGGCGCTGCCCATAAGTCTGCCATGCAAGCGCCAGAATGACCAGTGTTCGATGTTTGCTGCTGAAAAAGGGGGCCCGTGCTTGTTACGGGAGTGATGCACCATACCAGGATACCCACCTAGGTACCTAGGTATCTAGGTACATAGCACTGATGTACCTAAGTACCGAGCAAATGCCCACGTTACCGTGTGGGTTATGGAGCCGAGGCTGGCCAGTCAGCGGCCTGGAAGGGTACAGGGGTTATGTTGCAACCCCAATGTTACGCCAACTGGAGTGCAGGGGCCCTAAATCTTAAGTTAGAAACCCCAATTGGCTCGAAGCCCGTCGATTAGGAAGCCGTATCGTATCGTGGCAGTGCCGTCCGTCCAGACTCCAGTGAAGATGAATTGAATGGACTGATTGCCAAGGTGCTCCTGGAATTTGTATGTACCCAGATACCTAGGTAATCTGATGGTGGAGTTTGAGTTCTCAATCATCAAAGCTGCAATACAGCCCCCGTCATGATCTTACTGCACTATCATCTCTGCAGAAACACTCTGCACATCCATGGATGGCGGATAAATGAGGCCATACATGCACCGCTGACCGCTGCCGAACGAGTGGAAAGAAACGGCCAAAGCCACCTGCACCCAGGAGCCAGCCAGTTTCTCCCATGTGGCTGCTATCCCGGGAGCTACGTATTTCTCCGGCTAGAGAAGCCATCTTGTGCCGTCCTCTTCTGATAGGTAGCTATCAAGGTGCTCCATGACCCCATATGTTACGGGATATGATCCGTATCGTTCGACAGCATCTCTACCGTCGGCAGTCGATCAGCCAAGAGCCAAATACTAAACGGTCATGTCCTTGTCAGGCCGATGAAGGAGGGGGGTCTAGGCTCCAAGGCTTGCAGCTTGGGCACTCAGGCACTTGAGCACTCCCAGTGATCTACACTACCTATAGGTAGGTACATACGGGACTGGACTATGATATGTAAGTAATGCAACGGTGGATCTACAAGAGCTCGAGCATCCTGGTATCTACCATTGATATGGACAAGCCAGCCATCAACCTCGTAGATGATTTCTATGGCAACCTCATATTTCGATGGCCTCTTCTCAGAGTCTAGATCTTGCGCCGACTATATCGCAGCACCGTGCGAATAAATATTTAGTACTCGGTCAACAATCAAGGCGCGAAGTTTCACTGTCCGGGGTTCGGGTTGATGTCTTGGAACTGTTGGAGTACATGATATCACCGCCACCTCACCTTATCCTACCGGGTACCTCTCGAGGAAGCATTTTTCAACATGAAACATTGGAGCCGCATCAACACATCAAAGCTTTTCACACCCATTACCTTGTTGCACACTGGAACCGGCAACCTGGCCTATTATTTCACGCACGATATGACCCCGAGTGGCTTGGCTGATGACTGGCTGACCATTTGATATGATCGTACCAGCGTGGCTCGTGGGCGCTCTCATCCGGCCAACTACCTAGAAATCTTGAAAACTCAGGAAACTCAGGAAATTTAAGAGCACGAAGCATCATAGATTGCTCGTCTCTAGAATCGACAATGAGGCTCCCTCCTCCGCATGCCATACACTCCCGAATCAGGTCTGTGGCTGTGGCGGGCCGTGCCTGGCAACTGGTTTATCATCGCCCGATCCGAATACACCAGTGGGCTTCCAAGAGGGCGACTATTACGCGTCAATTCACTGGCATTGATACGCAACAGATCCGGCATGGCTTCTTCTCATCGTCTAAGCGCAATCGACGTAATAAACAACGTATTTTACCCGTTACAATCGTGATCGGCAGCCTGCTGATCTGGACAGTCTACCCATCAGATGCTTTTCAAAACTTTAGGGGGCTCCAGGCGCAACCTACTCGACCGGTCGAGAATAAGGACTCCGAGCCGCCACTGGAGGATTCTAAGGACCAGGACACCAAGGAATCTCAAGCAGTTGACAGCCAAAACACAGGGGCCTGGTTCAATTTCACCACAGCCTTTCAGAATTTTACCATCATCAGCGACGAGGAATGGCGCACCATCTCCGACAAAGTGATCGATTACCTCCTGCCGGAGTGGTCAAAGCTCATTCCTGGCTACATACGCAAGTTGCAACGGGAGATGTCCATGGCTCCTGGATCGTTGGCAGATGAGATATGGCGGGAAGCTCACGATCCCGAGATCAATCCGGAGATCCGCTACCCGGCGACAGTGAGAGTCTCCAACGAGTTGTGCGATGAGGAGAAAGAGTTCCTAGTTCGGAGGAAGAAGACCACTGCGATGGCCCTAGCCAAGTACCTTGGACTGGATGAGAGGGATGTCCACGAGGATGATGTGCCTACCATTGCCATGTGCGGCTCTGGCGGTGGACTGCGTGCGCTGGTGGCCGGCACAGGATCCATGCTTGCCACCGATGAGGACGGACTATTCGACTGCATCACCTATACCTCTGGCGTGAGCGGCTCGTGTTGGCTGCAGGCGCTCTATCACTCATCCTTTGCGCAGGGCGACTTATACCGCGTCTTGGATCATCTCAAGGCGAGGCTTGGAGTCCACTTCGCATATCCGCCAGTGGCTTTCTCCGACCTTGTAACAGCACCAACGAGCAAATACATTCTCAGTGGCCTGGTCGAGAAACTAAGGGGAGATCCAGGTGCGAACTTTGGCCTCGTTGACGTATATGGGCTGCTGTTGGCAGCCAGACTTCTCGTTCCAAAGGGCGAACTTGGGGTGGATCCAAGGGACTTCAAGCTGTCCAACCAGCGGCAGAATATCAAATATGGGCAGCACCCTATGCCTATCTACACCGCAGTGCGGCATGAGATTCCTAACGCTGAGATGCGGCCAGGTGGAGGGAGTGGTATTTCGGAAGAGGCCAAAGAGGAGGCGGCACGGGAAGCTTGGTTTCAATGGTTCGAGCTCACGCCCTACGAGTTCTTCTGCGAGGAGTTCGCAGCAGGCATTCCCACCTGGGCTCTTGGGCGAAGGTTCAAGGATGGCAAGGACCAACCACCGGAAGACGGCTTCCACCTACCCGAAGCTCGCATGCCCCTTCTCCTGGGGATCTGGGGAAGCGCCTTCTGCGCTACCCTAAGTCATTATTACCGCGAAGTCCGCCCCCTTGTGCGTAGCCTCACTGGCTTCGGCACACTCGATCAGATGATATCCGTACATAATGAGGATCTTAGCAAAGTCCACCCGATCGACCCCGCCATGATACCCAATTTCACGTACGGCATGGAAGACAAGCTACCACGGACAACGCCTACGAGTGTTCACAAGAACGCATATCTGCAGCTGATGGACGCTGGCATGTCCAATAACCTGCCTGTCTACCCGCTTCTTCGACCTGGCCGCAACGTGGAGATTGTCATCGCTTTCGATGCTTCAGCAGACGTCAGGACGGACAATTGGCTCTCTGTTGCCGATGGTTACGCTCGACAACGTGGAATCAAGGGATGGCCTGTTGGTGTGGGCTGGCCCAAGATTGGGGAGTCAGACAAACAGGTTGCGAAGGAACTGAACGAAGCCGAGGCCAGCTCACCGAAGGATGCAGAGAGCAGGCTCACGGAGGCGAAGACCGATCAAGCTGCCCGTCGTCTCGAGGCCGGTGTAAAAGAGAGTGACATCGAGGGCACGCACAAGTTTGATAAGGGAGAAGAGACCTCGGGCGAACTGGGCTACTGCACAGTATGGGTGGGCAGCACCCAAGAACGCTCGGCCGAGCCGCCGCCTCCCTCAAAAGCGCTGGACGATACCACGCACTTCCAGCTTATGGAGCCTAGCGCGGGTATCGCCGTCATTTACCTGCCTTTCCTGAGGAACGACAAGGTGGAGGGTGTCGACCCGGGAACGGATGAGTACATGAGCACTTGGAACTTTGTATATACGCCGGAGGAGGTCAACAAGGTCGTTGCATTGGCGAGAGCGAACTTTGATGAGGGCAAAGAGCAGGTGAGGAGGACAGTCAGGGCGGTGTATGAGCGAAAGAAGAAATCGAGGCTGGAGAAGGAGGCAACCGAGAGGGATGCCCGGAGGAGGCGGAGGGTACGATTAGGCATGGACGGGAAGCTCGGGGAAGGTGATCAGTTCAGCTAAGGCTGAAGCTCAAGGTATACCATGCTTGCTACTGAGAGGTGATATTCATAATGGTGCAGACGATACCCCAATACTTCAAAAACGTAAAACACGAAATACAATCTCATATCACCATGCACTGATCCATTTATGCGAGTGTGTCAACGCATCTTACAGGTACAAGGCATGTCACTTGCCTTCCACTCTTGGGATATAATACATTGACAGAGCCCTGCCACTTCCTACCTAGGTTATCGAGGAAAGATGAGGCTCCATTGCTCATCACGTCTGTCTTTGTACTTGCAGCACGTGAAGTCTGATTTGGAAGTGTACAGCTCCCGAGGGAGTAGGGCAGGTCCCCCGCGCGCCGCTCTATGCATCATCTTTAATACAACACACGGTCACGTCCCCCAACCATGTACTGTACATAGGTATGTCCCCCAGATCTATCATGCGCCAAATGATCCGCCTCCCTCTTATCGAGACATGACCGGAGATTTTTTTTGTTCTTTCCGAAATTGGAGATCTAATCAAGATGCTTCTGGTCTCTCTCAACTAGATCATACGATCTCGCCAATATCGACGTACACGGGCTCCCACGGCTTCGCGCCCTCCACCAACATATCGCTCGGCACGCGCACGTTTTCGCCGGGGCTGTACAGGTACCAGGCCTTGAGCGCGTTCATGGCGGCCTTTGCGCGGGCGTGGTTGAGGCTCGCGGCGGCGCCCTCGCCCAGCTTGTCGTTCCCGCTGAAGATGCCCACCACGTAGACGGGCGTCCTGGAGAGACGACCCGTCTCGGAGAGCAGCCTCGCCACGGGCGGCTCGAACTCCTCCCTGGCGCACAGGCGCGCCAGCTCCCGCGTGGGGAGCTGGAAGGAGAAGAGCTGCTGCAGGTCGAGCTGGCGCGAGAGGATGTGCGCCTTGACGAAGGACCGCGCGGCCTCCCGCCCGCAGTGCGTGTAGATGGCCCCCACGACGGCGCGCACGAAGGTCCCGTGGACGCTGTGCGACCTGTTCACCTTCTCGTCCGGGTCGCCCAGGGTCAGTTGCCTCTCGTCGGAGATGTCCAGATCGCTGTCCTCCTCGTCCTCCCTGAGCTCCGCCGCCTTCTCCGGGTCGGCGAGGGCCTCGCCAAAGTCGTTGTCCAGGACCACACTGCTCGAGATACCCTTCCGCCACTTGTACTTCTCGATGTAAGCCGCCTCGGGCCTCACAAAGCCCCAGGTCGTGTTGAAGGCCCTCTCCTTGTCGAGCGAGAACTGCAGCAGTCCTGGGTCAACCTCCATGCCCGGCGCCGCGGCAGCCTCGACGCCCCACGACCGCGCGACGTGGAACAGGGTCTTGTCACCACCGTAGGCCTTCATGGCAGAGTGCAGGATCTGCATCGGCAGCCGCGGGTACCGGCACATGAGCAGCTCGGACGTGTGGTAGCTGATGAGGGTCTGGCCCAGGAAGGCGAGGTTGACGTTGTTGAAGAGCGGCGCCGGATCGGCGGATGCGTCGACGAGGGTGCGCGCCAGTGTCTGAACGGGAACTTTGTCGGAAAGGGACAGACGGGCGTGTAGGGCGGCCAGCTTTGCGGATCTGAGGGCGTCACGGGGGAGAGGGGAGGGCGGAGGCCCCAGCGGCTCTTCTGTTGATATTGAGGGCCATTGGGGCGGCTCGGTTGTGGAGGAGGGGTTCTGTTCGGAGGATGTGGCGGCGGTGCTGTAGTCAACTGCTCCTTGCCTGATCTCGGCCTCAACGTCTCGTGCTGCCACAGTGGACTGGCACCTTCGTGAACAGGGGGCGAGGTGGCTCGGCCTAGAGACTCGAGGGTGTGACGATAGGCTCCTTTGAGATGCAGCTCCTCCCGGCCGGGCTGCGAGCAGCTGCCCCGACCATTTCTCCAACCTTAACCTCTTCATGGGGACAAGTTGTGCAAGAGAAGTAAGCCGAACTCCCAACTCTGTCGATTGGGTAAACGGCACCTGTATCTGGACGCGGACCGTGGAGGAATTGCCGTCGTGGGGTGGCCGGTGGTGGTCGGTGGTCGGTGGTCGTGTGTCTCGTCTTAATGGCGTCGCGCAGAAGCCCGTTGAAAAAAATGGTGAGCTCAGGCGCTAACAGACTGTCGGCGCATTGCGCACTCGTGAGCTCTGCAAGGGCCCCGGCCGTTGTTAGCTGGGCCCGCCGCTGTGCCCGCCACTGCCCACGGCTGCACGGCTGCACGGCTACTCGAAGTTTTCGCTGACATAATCTCATTTTTGGCTGCTCTCGGCCGGCAGAAGTTGAGTCCACTTACTGGCCGCCACGAGCCAATCGACCAATCCGCGACGGGGCGATTCCGACGTCAGCTTAAGCCTCCCGTCGCCGTCGCCGTCGCCGTCGCCGTTACACATACATCTCCTACCCTTCCTAGCCATTAAATACCCAATTGACGAGCACATAACGTCAAAATGGTGAGTCTGGGCCTCTGGAATCCGTTCTATCTGTTATAGCGCTAACGTTCTCTCCCAGGGTGGTGGTCCTAGAATCCCGTCAGTCCCCAACTTCCCGCTCCACTACTACGACGAACCGATGTCTTCGCACCTTTCTCGCGACTAACAGCTACCAACAGCTATCCCAAGCACGTCTGGTCACCATCCGGTGGCTGGTACGCACAGCCGTCGAACTGGAAGGCCAACACCCTTGTCTTCGGAGTCGTTATCGTAGGATTGACCGCCCTCACCTGGAGGGTGAGCGCCGACCGCGAGTTCAGACATAAGTTGCCCGAGCCAGACCGATTCTATCCAAGCCGGTAGTATGTCTCTGGAATATACACAACATCTCCCTGCCATACGAATCCCGTTGACTAACGCTTGGATTAGCTGGAGTAAGCAGATCGTGGAGGCCGAGAGGGCGCAGAAAGCAGCGGGAGGTCAGGCGAAATAGATGGGGACTTGTACATATCCGGGCCTCAGAAAGAAAATCAAGAACTTCAGCAAACTATCGGGAGCGTTCTAGCAAGTTGATCCTGCTAAGATCATCGTGTGGAGTTGGTATCTGTTGAGTCGGATTGCTGGCAATCTGACGGGCTCACCGAGGCGGCCGGACAACGGTAAAGTGTCGCGATGCAGTGTCATGCTGTCACTTGCCGGAAAGGCCAGCAAACAAACCGAATTCGTCCCGCGTCTCACATATGAAGCAGCCTATACTCAGTAAGTATATAGCATTCACTGGTCGGTCTTAGTCCATAGGCCACAAGGAGCAGGATCACGATCATAGTGCCTCTGCTTCAGTATCTGCGTAGACGTTACGGGAAATAATGCCCTCCGTCCGGGCGTTTCAGACCATCTGGTTGGCTTAGTACGGCCCCATGTGCCAGAGTCATAGCCTCGAAGAGCTGACTGTAGCCAAGGCTGCCTTCCCAGCGACATTGTCTGCTTTGCCACGAGAGCTGTGTGAGGCAGCGACACTATTACTATGCTGCTGCCCTGACAACTGCCGCTAGAGGAACTTCGGGAGTGCCTGCTGAACGGACGCTCCTCGACTTTCGACGGGAGGAACGCAAGGGTGCAACTCCCTCGATGGTGGCAGAGGGCGTACACGGAGTGGCTATCCCCTTGTACAATCTTATAATGTCTAGATATTCAAATCCGCTTAACGCTCTCTATTGAAAAGCTACAATGTCACATCACGTTGGTATATAGACCGTTGCTATTTGTAGCACTAGTATCCCGCGTCTGAACGAACAATATGGTATACCCATGGACTGTAACAGTAGTCCCTATCTTTCAGTATTCATTGACGATGAGCTCTAACGATAGTTAGAGCAATGATAACTTGCTTTGTATCCTGAAATCTAGGACGAATGTGTTCATCGAAAGAAGCAGGTATATAGGGCCAAAGCAGTCTCTACTGGTTGTAAGGGTCAGAAAGGCCCTCTAAATGATTACATACATAGCCAAGCGTCCAGTGAAGGTTAATTTCCAAGACATTCCTTCATATTGTGGAATAATCAACGTCAAATATTCATTGGGGATTGTGATATGCTTTACAAATTGATCACTCAGTTCTCAGCTAGTCTTAGTCAAAATCTGGTCCTCTGTCATCGCCTATAGGATTCCCGAAACACTATCTGCTTCTTGCTAGTAATCATAGCACTTCTGAAGCGACATGAATGCTGTATATTTCTGGGACTCCTTATGATAGATATCATAATTTGAATGTTTTACTATACGACACCACTGGATAATCTCTTTATTGCAGATATTGGCTTGGTCTCAAGTCTCATATCATGCCACTTTAACGAATGTTTTTTGATCGCCTTCAATGTTATTGGAAAATATAGAGCAGTCATAGCATGAATGCCAACAACATTGCAAGATCTGTGAGAATGGCTCCTACCAGTGTGTAGGTAGAACTTTTCGTCACTGTCACAGTACCTGAAATAATACTATATTACTGGCATCTCTACCATTATTAGCTGTGGAGCAAGAATCAAGAAATAGACTTCACTTCTGACTAGGTTCAAAGGCAGGTAGCGCAGTGTCAAGCTTGCCAGTGAAGGAAGTGGTGTCATGACTTCTAAAGGAATGTGGCAATAGGGTCAAGGGCATATATGTGGCTTTATATTTGAGAACTCAACTGATTAGCCCTGCAAGAAGTCGAGGGACTACATAGTATGTATGACTTACACCACTCTATGGCGATTAAATGTATGAAAGCTGTTGGAGCACTGACTCTGTTGCCAACTAATTACTGGAGAATAAGAATCACTGAACAAGACAAGTGTACTGTGCAAGTCACTGTCGAGCCATCTAGTATATATATCAAGCCTCTCTCCATGGAAGTCGAGATCTTTCTGCTTCTTTAAACCTCCACCGCGCAAATAGGCACGCAAGTGAAGAAACGACCTCAATACAACCATTAATACGATCAGACCTGCTTCACA
Organism: Cytospora paraplurivora; assembly: GCA_021272945.2. Classification (NCBI taxonomy): domain Eukaryota; kingdom Fungi; phylum Ascomycota; class Sordariomycetes; order Diaporthales; family Cytosporaceae; genus Cytospora; species Cytospora paraplurivora. The sequence continues at coordinate 1,644,227 of JAJSPL020000002.1, read as the reverse complement.
AAACACCACAATCAGCCATCAAGACCATCAATAATTTCGCATCTAGAGCTGCAAGGTAGCGAAGATTGGCCCAGAAACATGGATGTGGAGGAGCACTTTCCAGACTTTGACAATGTGCGAGACAGCATCAGCCGTGAAGAACTCCTGGGCCTTCCGGAGAACGAGAGGGCCAGACTGATCGTGGCTTGGGCCAACTGGTGGTTTCGATCTGAGAAGTTCGTACCCAGGCCTGAAGACCCACGCTTCGGAGAAGTCTGGCTTGGGGCCTTGCGCAAAGCAGCCTTGATGGGGAATGTCAGCCTGACTGGACCGCCCCTCGAGGGAGAAGATGCTCGGCAGCGTATCAAGCAAAGGTATGTTCAGTATAAGTTTGAGTGTAGTTGGCAGCTAATTAATCCCTTGAAGGCTGGTTCCGATAATAACTGCACCTTTCCGAGACCCGTACCAATTTCTCGTTCATAAAGGTGATGAAGTGAGGGAGGGAGATTTCTTGCAAGGCTACCATTACTACCGGAACCAGTGGTTGGGTAGTTATCAGCACCATGTGCTGGAGAAGGTCCTGCAGACAGCAAACATACCGTTTGTGAACAAAATCGTGGCCTTTGGCATTACTTCTCCGTTGGCATCACACAGTTCGATCCAAGCCGACCTTAATCCAGAGAGGCCCGAGCCATATGTTGCTACTAGGTCTCGTCACAAACACTGCTTCACCCAGTATGCAATTCTTATGCGGATGGCTGAGTTCTTGCAGAGTCAACATGGCCAGCACGTTGAAGTCTATGTACAGGACCCCAGTATTCGGGGAAATGTCGAAGTTGACATGGAAAATCTCGGTTTCAAGATCATGAATGGCGAATACGACCACCAGGAGGGATTCACCAAGATCGACGACAATACTCTGGTCTATGATGCCATCATCTGCACCAACATATTCCAGATTTATATGAAATACGCCCTTCCAGCGGCAGTCATGACTCCTCTTCTCGACATGGTTGAATACAAACAACGAAACCAAGGTTTGCAGGAAGATTACAAGTCTGTTATCATACAGGATAACGAAATCGAGAACGGGGAGCCCATCGCCTGGTCCCAACCACCTTTTGTGTAAGTTTTCCTCCGCAGTCCTTCTGGTCCTCATGCTAACTTAGGCCATCAGTGATGGAGCAACGAAGACGACCTTCAATACTTTGAAGTACTACTACCACGAAATCTCACTCATCGACAAGCAATGGCTCAACTCAAACAGGCAACGAAGCGACATGACAGCGTGGGAGATTCACCATGCGGCCGGGGAGCAAATAGCTGGACAGTTGGAAGACTATAACAGGAGAATAAGAGAGCAGGAATACGTGGCATTGTCACAGGTGGACGAGAGGAGAGCCGCGGGCGAATTTCCTGATGAAAAGACCTACGACGATGCGCGGTCACGAGTCAGCATAGTGGTGGATTACGACAATGGGAATCTACCTCCGACTCTGGACGGTGTGAACTGCTCAGAACAGAATCAGCTGGGCCTGTATATCCGAAAGCAGGGTGTTCTTGAGGCCTCAGGGAGATAAGGATACGGAACCTCACACTGCATTGATTGTGCCTACATAGTACGGGCTATGGATCTGGGTGCATTGGCGGCCTCAACATCTCCCGCATGCCGACGCTAAACACATAGCAGGGTCAGCATATTCGGGGGAAGCATCGATGATGCATGTTTATGGGTAAAGAAAGGAAGGCTCGCGATGCAATTTTTTTTGGTAGGGGGGGGGGGAGGTGAGGATTAGACTTGATTCTGGGCTATTGGTATATACTTAGTAGTAGACGAATAATTACCCGATAGACATCCATCAAGATGTGGTTGATAACGGATTCTCATACGGATGTTCATGACATGCGTTCAATGGTTGGCTTCCGTTACCATCGTAGCCAGCATATGCCCTGGCGGTGAATTATTAGGTCTGGATGTGATACCACGATGCTGCTGCCGGAAAACATCCGTTAATTACATCAAGCTCAACTATCTGCGTGAAGTGATCAGAGTAGCCAGAAAGCCCCAACCACACGTTGATCAGATGTACTTGCTGACTCACTAGAAGAGCAGCTGTGTGACTTGATACAAGGCCTACATACTCAAGGCGATGTCTTCGGAATAGTCGAAGGGCTTGCACCGATGCTGGTAGCCAGAAGGTTTTTTTGGGGGGGGGGGGAGAGGGGATAAAAGCAGGAAGCTGGACTACCAGGTAAGGGGCCATAGTTGCTCTCAAGGAAGCGTTTGGCAAGCCCACTCCGCTTGGGGGAACTTTCTGATGGCCATTGAAACAATACAACTCATGAGAATCAGGGTGCGGCTAGATCACGGCTTCGAGATAAGTGCCGCGGCGAAATGCTCTGTACTCCCGAAGATGCAAAGGTAATGATATCATTCCCATGGGAGAACCCCTTGAAGCTCGCTATAACAACATGTTAATCTCGAAGTCGTTGTAAAGGCATCCTCAAGATGGTTCTTTGGCACAAGTCCCTCGTGATGTCCCAGTATACGAGTCCTTCACGACGAGGACACTAGGTTTATCTAGGGTTGCGGAACTGAAAGCTTTCCAATCTCACACTCGCTGCCAATAATCGACGTCGAACCTCAGAGGCCGCATGTATCTACATCCCGGATACCATCATTGGCTTTTCGGGCCAAGCATCATAACGGCCGACTACTTGCCTTGCTACCGCCTGCTCGCATTAATGATGTCCTGACGTGTCAGCCACTGTCCTCCCGCGGCCACCAGCTGATCCGGAAAAGCATTCAAGTTCGCGTAGACTTCCGCAGGCTTGCTGCCAGCAGCCACCTCTGCTGCGGCCGCGCGCTTGAGAGCGGGGTTTCGCCGGATTTTATCAATGCGTTCGAGGTCGTGGTCGTGATCAGACTCGTTGGAACGCACCAGCCTGACAATGCCATCCGTCGAGTGAGTCACCTTGATGGCCGCTTCACAGAACGTCTCTTCCCTAGATGTCCTAGCCCGCTGCCTGTTCGCCGGCCCGTTCTCAACCTTAGCCAACTGCTTGGACCGAGTTGTGTGCAGGAGACACTGATACCATCGGCTCTGATCGCCGTTCTGAAGCGGCCGCACGCTCCCGTTGGGGACCCATACGTTGCTGATATAGGGCCAGTATAGATCGAAGTCCTCCTCCTGCATAGTGATGAGCTCACGGATGTGGAAGAGACGCTCGCGCCACGCATTGAGGTTAGGTGGGAGGTCGAGGATTTGGCGGCCATCACCCGTTGCTACACAGTCAGATACGAATTCAGCGATTTCTTTGTTGAATCTCTCCGGCTCCTCGTAGAACATCCAGTGGCCACCATCGAAGACGGACCATCGGGCAAGTCCCGGTCTGCCACTCCCCTTCTTGACCCTGATGGCTGTCTCCTTCATCCCTTCCAGCGGGAAACACCCCGTCCGCCGTCCAGCCAAGACGAGCGTGGGCTTGGTGATGCCCTCGATGGCCTCCCGGTGATCATATCTCGTATGATCCGCCAGCAACCTCGCGAGCCACACGCCATCACACAGACGGCTGATGCCAGTAAAGAACTCTTCATCGTTAGCCGCCTGCTCAAGGCTGATGTTGTCGCCGTCCTCTGGGGCGAACCGGTAGCCGAGGCATTCGCTGACAAGCCCCTGGTGTGCGGCAAATGGGGTCTCCGTCCACGCACGCTGTGCATTCAACATAGTTGCCTCGTCGTAGCAGCCCAGATGAGATTTGCTGGCGTCCCACCTGTCAAATGGCGACCTATCTTGCAGCGGTGCTTGGTCTGCAAAGACGAAACCGGCAAAGTCCGCATCCCCGAACAGTTCGACGTAGGTCCAGAGCACGGCTGCTCCGATGGAGCAACCTACGGGCACTATCTTGACGTCGTCCTGGTTTTGGCGGAGGAACTTGATGATGGTCTGTAAGTCGGCAGCTAGTCTTGCGACGTGATATCCACCCTTGGATCTTCCCGATGCGCCATGCCCGCGCATGTCAGGTGCCACAACCCAGTGATGCTCTGATAGCGCGATAAAGTTGCGGGTAAAGTATGCTGAGCTGCCACTGAAGCCGTGCATGAGAAGGATACATGTCTGGCGCCGGGGGTCCGCGTGTGATCCGGGCCGGAATCTGGGATGTCCTCGAGAGGTAAGGAGGTCTGGAAGGCCAGCGAAATGCCATCATTGGTACCGCAGTTAGCATATTGCATACCAGGCTCTGGTGGAAGCTTCATTGCTACTGAGATGATGGTAGATTGACGATGGACAATAAAGCTGCTACGTCTATATCGCAGTTGTGGTGTCACCGAAGGACATAATATGAAGGTACTGTACATGTACTTAAGTAGGTTGGTCAGGCGATACCTACTTAAGTACCTAGGTAGTTAGCCAGTGCGGTTTATAGTGCCGGTCTACGGGTCGTTTCAGCTAAAAGTTAGCTGACTTTAGGGCAACCTTTTATAGCGGGTACCAGCTCGGGAGCTACTGTTGCCTAATCGGGTAATTAGCACTTATATCAACGTTCCAATTTGAGTCTGCTTAATTCACATATAAGGCCAAGCAAAGGAAAGAGCTGATTTATCTCGAATGTATCATAACTTGCGCTCTGAGTAGTGACATGGCTAAGTTAAAGCAATGTCACTTCTCTGGGGCATCTCTTAGAAGCATACCTAGGTAGTCATGGGTACATTTGCTATGGACGGCCCGATGGGTGCACATAGGAAGCGTCTGCGGCCGGGGCCATTGACACTCGAATCCATGTTTCCAGATCCGACGGCCGCATGGTCCCATAATATGTAGTTACAGGGCACAGGGGCATGTTGCATACATAATTCATAATTTCCTCCGAGAGCTACCCGTGATCATTAACCTCGTCTCAGAAAACATATCAACTTGCCGTCTGCTGTTGTTCTCGACGATGAAATGCCCACAGCAAACCAGAAAGGCAAGCAGGATCAATGATCACAACTACTTCCATCCACGATAACACCATAGAACAGGAAAACCTCTCCTGGTGTCGAACGTGTTCATGTTGTCAAAACCAGACAGACCGACTCGAATATGTGGGAGATTTGGCAAATACGAACGACCAAGCCCCAGCCACAGTGGTGATGAGTTCTAGAGCCGCCCTAGTCGATGACTTCAAAGGCGTGAGCCACGAATGGATCCTCACCATCCTTATGGTCGGTGCTCATCTTGGCCTTCTTGCTCGGAGTCGTATCGACGTCGGGAGTGACGTTATGTGGATAAGCCTTTGCGGAAGCTGGGGTCTTGGGAGTCTGCCGGACCCGGCTCTTGGGTGTCTTCGTCTTGCGCTTCGTGGCAGAGGCAGTTTCGCGCGAGCGGGCATCCTTCAACTCATTCTCCATATCGGCCAGTTGCACGTGCAGCTCGCTGATATCATCCGTCAGCTTGTCTATCTCCCTGCTCTTCTGTTCAAGCTCCTCTTCCATGCGTGCGACAACGGAGTCCCTCTTCAGCAGCTGCATCTTGAACCACTCAAGATTCTCCCCAGCGAGGACGCGACGAGCCTTCTCCAGCTGAGTTACAGGATCGGTGGGCAAGAAGTCCTGCCATTTGTCGCAGCAGACCTTCACCCTCCATAGGTTGATAACCGATCCGATATCGTCTTTGCGAGTGCCCGAGGGCAGCTCCAACCACAACTTGCAATCGGTGTCCTCGTGTACGTGGTCGATGGACGTCTGCGTCACTATGTAGTGCTTGTTCTCAGCGCCGTCGTGGAACTCAGTGAAACGGATGTAATTGATCACGCTAGGTTGGTCCTGGTCGAAGTCGACGGTGAAAGCGACTTTCTTAACACCGTCTCTGAGGTGGCCGCATTGAGAATCGTTGCTTGCCTCGATGGTGAACGGTGAGTATTCATTGTTGAGAACCGCGAGCTCAAATTTCCACTGAAGCCAGAAATTTGTGATCCCATTCTTTTCGCAGATTTCTGCGAAGACGCCGGCAATACGATCGCCAAGCGAGAAGCAGGGCTTGGAAGGCATCGTGGACTTGCAACTTTGTGAGTGTACGATACGACTTGGACAGTGCAAGGAAGACCTACTGCAAACCAAGTCGACAGTAAGGACGCGTAGTAAAGGCAGCTTATTTTGGCACGAGATGACTGCCCGCTGTAATGTGCTGGGGAGAGCCGTCTGTGATAATTGGGCATAGACGAGTTAAGTCAACGCGTCTGTAACTATAAAGAGAAGACACGCGCTAGGCATGAGCGTGAGACTTACAGCTCGTTCAAGGGGATTGTGGTGATGCTTTGGCGTGACTAGGACGAGAATGAACGCAAATGCAACCACGTTCGAGATTGAAGCTAGGAACTGGATTAGGCAGTTGTCGAATCTGAGAGTAATACGATACAGCAATGGAAAGAACAGAAGAAAAAAAACAGAACAAAGGTCATGATCTTGAATTGCTTACCGTGGTTGTGGCCAGTGACACGCGGTGGAGCTGTCCGTAGATCGTGTCGTGTATGAGGTTGGAGGCAAGCTGGTTAAGAGAGGGCAGCTCCAGTACTGTAGACAAGTTGCCCTCCTGATTGCCTAAACCAGTAATTACTCAGGGACTCCAAGCTCAACAGTATGGGGCCCTGACCCTCCCAATCCAGACAACTGTTGTTCGTAAACCCTGGCATCAACATGGTTGCATGCTTCGATAGAAATTTCAGCTTTCCATGTGGTCCTTCCCTTTCCTGCGAGGCTTGTATTTGTCTCCATCTCAACCTTGAATATTCAGTTGCCAGAGGGGCATTGGTATGATTTGTACCAGATCCCAGACTCTAGCATGAAGCAAACAAAACGTCCTCGCTGTCCTGCGGCACATCTAAAATATGAGTCCTGTTGGACATCTTGACTGCTGGAAACCCCAGCCCAAATAAGCCCCGAGGTATCGAGATCCCGAGTCTGGCTGTGTCCAGCTGTCACCGCCCAGGTTGGCTGCCCGCGCCATGGTTTAAATGTATCGAATCGTGTCAGACATTATTCGGGGTATCATCAGGGTATTACTTTCGATCCTTTCTCCGATATGAGCCGATCCCCAGCTGTCTTTATGTCTGACTTCAACTCTCGTAGAGCGTCTCGGTCCAGATGCATCTTCATAAGCAGCACCGACGATAGTTTTGCCGAGAGCATCTTCACTTCTTCCCCCAGGTCGGCCTGGCTGATAATCTTGCCGTCGCACAACTCTCTCACCAGCTGCTCCGCCAAGTGCTGGCAGTTGTTACTGAATAGGTTATATCTGGGATGCGAGGATATGAACTTCTCCGCTGCAAGGTCGGTCAGTTTCGCATCGAGTAGGACGACAAAAGAGTCCCGGGACCGCTGGCTTACCCAAATCCAATATTTCATCATGACCCTTGGTTGTTTCGCCGATATAACTCGCACCGGTCCACGACTCCACCATCTGTTGCGTCACGGGAAAGCATCGGGGATAATTCTTCATCAGCTTGGTCGTGGGAAGCATCTGATCGGACATAAGATCGTAAAGATAGCATGTCCCATCTCCTCGATCAACAACGACCAACGCCCAATGAGAAAGACTGTCCAAAGAAAGGCCCGCGTGTTTGGCTAGGACCTTCGACGCCAGCTTGGTTACCTGGATACCGTTGATGTCGATTGCTGAAGTGATGACAAGGACAGCCGAGGTCTTGCATCGGGGGTTATAAACCAAAGGCTCGTCCAGCTGGGCAAGGGTATGATTGCCGTTGAGCTTTGCACGGATGAGCTTGAGAAAGGCCTTCTTCTCATCGCGGGCCTCGCTTTGTTTTCTGTAACGATGGTTAGGAGAAAGTGTCGACCCACCCTCCGAGATGCCCGCTCACTTGATCTTCTCAAAATATTCCTTTCCCGCAGTCACCAGTTGCGAGGCTCGAATTCCATGAAATGGCATTCTGCTCAGTGCTCTCTCCAAAACGAACCTCAGGAATTAAAGAGTGAATACAGAATCCGGTTCGGCAAAGCAAGAGCGCCCGTGGCCAGATTTGGACGGAAAATCGAGGGAGTAGAGAGTGACTCTAGATAACCAGGTGAGTGGTGAAGGTCCCGGTTTTAAGTTGCGTAAGGCCCGTAATAGGCCCCCAAAGGAATCGTGGAAGACCCCTGTCATCGCCCACATGTGATGCCGCCTTGCCGAGCCATGTGCTCAGCCTCAATCATACATTATCCACACAGGTCAGCGCTTGCAATGGACTGTGAGAGTGGCATCGCCTTCTTCGGGAGCCAGTCGTCTTCAATACCTAGAAGATGGCATGTAGCGTGTCTCTTAACACCATCTCTTCTGAGAATGGAGGAGTAGAAAGTCCACTAGACATTTCTAACGATTTTTATCTCATTGTGCAAAATTGACCGTGATACTACCCTAGGGTACTCGTTCGTCTGCTCTTCCTTGGAGATTTCCTTCGTGTTGACGGCTCATTGTCTTCATCACCATCAACATCAGCCTCCAGATGGGCGTTAGCAGCCCTCTTCGCCCATGCTCTTCTCAGGTTCTCCCTATCTATCGCCTCTCTCCATGAGCATATCTCTGCAAACTCGCATGAAGAGCACTTATTTGCCTCCTCAATGTCCACTCCCGCAGCAGCACGTTCGCCTCGCCACCATTGCATGTAGCCGTCGAGGTACTGATCCAATACCAGTGAGTCCACGGCAATAACGTTGTTCCCGATCAATTCGCCGTCTTGCCCTCTTAGGCGGTATTCCACAGTCACGACACTACCCAGACTGTTGGCACCCGCAGGGAAGGTCAGCCTCAGCTCGTCTCTGAGTAGCGGGACTAGTTCCTGTAACGTGCGATATTTCAGGAGGTCATGAACATCCGAGTCTTGAGAAGCATCCGTTGTCGAGGATAACACCGAGCTGGAGTCGTGAAATACATCGTCATGCAGCTCGCCAATCTGCGCGAGGAAGGCATCTGAGAATGGCGCATCGATATGCAAGCCGTACCTCCTGAAAACTTGCAAGAAGTCGAGTTCTCCGGATGCCATATTGGACAGAAAGCGGTGATAGAGGTAGAGCTGCACCTTCGTAGGGCGCAGCGCAGCCCCCTTTGGCATACTGTTAGAGCCTCTGGTCTTTACGTCTGTCAGGTAGACCTTTCGGAAGTCTTTAGGTCTGGTCTCCTCGGGACGATCTGATAGGAAGAAATTCGTGATCCTTTGTTGAGAAACAGCCTCGGCGCCGGCCTGGAACTCCTGGCTGCTCATCCACTCTTCCTCGAACTCCGGGTTTGGATTCTCGTAGGTCAAGAAGTCTATGAGGCCGTTGACGACGTTTCCGTCGACTAGTCCCCAAACCTCGAGCTCTCTCGTGACACCGGTGTCCCTCAATGTTCTCAAGCCTTGTATGATGTTCCAGATCTTGAGGCCGAAAGCGTCCTCTTTCGTGGCAATTTCGACCTGAACAGTCGTGTGCACCTCGTCCTCGAGCTTCTGGTGGACCTTACTGCCCTCTTTCATTGCCCTCGTCCGCGTCTTCTTCCCGCCTGGCAGCCGCGTCAACGTGTACTCATATTGAAGCTCACACCATGCCCCGGCTGTGAGGTCCGAGACGGAAAGTGGTTTTCGAGGAAAGGTTCGGAAGCGAAGAAGCGGTGTTTTAGTATGCGTGTTATCCGCTGCATGGTCTGGCTGCTCGCTGGCTTCAGCTTGCCCCAAGCTGGTCAGGGCCTGGCTCACTGGTGTCTGGAGGTCAGTCAGGGATGGTCTGACAGAAAATAGTCCTGATCAAGGCCACCTACAGTCAGGGTACGCGACGTCGTCTGCCGGAACAAGAGATGGTGCCGACTGCGGCTGGGTCCCCTGGACGAAGGCGTCCACACTGTCGGTTCGAGCAATCCCGACAAGGGACGCATTGCCTCGTGGGCCGCCACGCGAAACGTTCGACGCATGGTGAAGTACAGAGCTAGGAGCCACGCTGGAAATATGAGGTCCCTCGGAAGTACCGGGAATATGGGTCGCGTCGGTGCGGACGCCGTCGGCTAAAGAAGCCAGCAGCTCCTCATCTTCAAGCGAAAGGTCGTAGCCATATTCGCTTTCGCTGTCAGACGCCATAGCGGCGACTGTTAGGACCGTCTGTTCATTCCGCAATCTATAAGGAGGGGCCTCATCGACCTCGACCTGGTTGCGTCATGACTTATATAGCAGCGTAATGCATTTGGATGCGACGTAATGTATTTGCCTTTGGGACGAGACGAATGTTACCTAGAGTGCCCAGGTGGTAGCCACACGTTTTCCCCCGCGCCATACTTAATGGAACGCGCTAGCGGAGCGGGAGCACGTGGTGATTTGTAGGGGTTATGCTAGGCAGTCTAGGCCCAGTTACTTAGTATTGTAACCCTGAAGGGGATATTGAGTACCTAGGTACCTAGGTAGATATGGTCTTCCTGTCGCATAGCGGTAAACCACCCATCGACGTTGCAGTTTCCTATTCCAAGGTTGCCGTTCCCATGAGGGGATTCATATTCCTGTCACTTCAATCACCAGACATGAGTGGTATTGTGACCTTATTCATCATCGCGTTGAAGGCACCTGTCGAGGTTATCACTTTGGCTCACAGATTTGGAGAGTTCGACATCCCAGCGATGACAGCATTCCCTCTGGCCAAAGTGTGGTACGATATGATATATACATAGATGCTCGAGGTAAATGGCTCCAGCGTATGCATCAAGTGCATTGTTGTTGTTGCTGGTAACCCTCCTCCGCGACCGAAAGGGCTAGACCTAGCACTCACCCCTAATTAGATTACGAACTGTCCTCTTTCCCAGGCAACAGTTTAAGAAGGCCAAGCTAATATTTGTGTCCAACATCCGCCTGTGTGTTTGTGAAGACTATCGTCTACTTGCTTCCATTGAATCGTGACTGTTTCTCAACATCTTAGCTGACATCTATATAACGAACCCGTATCAACAAATCCGCGGGGCTTAACACGGATACATATTCACAACCTCCATGTCGCTATTTCGGCGCCGCCCGGCGCCGGCATCCAGCAAGCCCCTGAAACAGACAACTGATCCCGCCCGGAACCATCAAATCGACAGCGTACTCTCGGGCCGACCAAACGGCATTGGTCTCATGGAATTGCCGCCGGAGATCCATCTCCTCATCAGCAAGGAGCTCATATATCCCGATGCACTCTCTTTGAAGCATACCAGCCGGTACTTCTACAGCCTCATCAAGACCGGCGTGAGACTGAAAGTAGCCTGGCTCATGGAACGGCGGATCTTACATCTAGACTGTCCTAAGGACCGCAAGTGCATCTTGCGGACAGACCGCGAGTTCTGCAGGGGCAGTGTAAGGTCAGTAATGCTCAAATCCGGGTTGCCTCCATACAAGTAACCAAGCGCAGCAAGAGAGGTGCAATTACCATTTTGCTAACACTCTGATCAGTCTTCTTATGCGGAGGCGCCGTGAACACATCGAGTGTGAGTCTCGTCCCGGATTGGGATGTCTGGTATACAGCACAGCCAAGTGTGCCCATCGCAGGGTCTTCTGGAGGCGGAGGATTCTGAGACGGCAGAACACAGTCGCATTATGGTGGGTCTTTTTGGCTATTATACCTCTGATATTGAGTTGGCTCTGGACCATTGAGCTTGTCGGATGGGCCGTAGCCTAATGGAGAGACTTCGTGACAAGGCAGGTGTATGGGTCATAATCACCATATGGATGACACAACGTGGAAGCCAGAACATAGTCAGTTCGAAATCGGTATTGCCTCGACAGTTGACGAGTGACACTGCTTGAGTATGGACGTACGTCCTTAAAGCACCAGTTGACAGCCCTCCCTCCGGCTCAACCGAGCAAACACAAGATCCCTCATCGATCCACGCCAAGATACTGGTTTACCAAGCATCAATTTCCATGCTCCCACAATTCTGTCGGAACGGTGCTTACTTCGGTCAAATCAAGCACCATGCCAAAGTGACAGCCCCCAAACTCACGCCAATGGCATCCCAAGCCAACCGTGAGACCCACCCTCCACCAGCATGAGATAAGACGCTTTTCGATGCGGCTGATGCTGTTGCGGAGGAAGTGTCGGATGTGGTAGTGGAGGTGGTAGCGGAGGTAGTAGCCCACGTTGCCGTCGAGGTCATTGTCAAGGTAGTCGACGATGTTGAAGAAGAGCTGGTGGAGGAGCTTGCAAACGCCGGCTCATAGTCGTCCGTAAGTCCCGAGGGCGCCTGAAATAACGGGAATTAGTTATGACCCTGTGATAGATAGTCACATATTGGTATAATCCTCGCAGACGCCTGATCAAGCAGTAGCTTCTGGTCTACTTCTGAAAAGCACTGGATGGAGACTGGACGAGAGGAAACGAGGAGAAAGGAGGGGGGGGGGGGAATGGGGCGCCTACGCAGATTGTACCATCGGCTGTATCCATCACGACGCTCCACCCCCCAGAGGCGCAGCGCTGGAACGACGTTGTCATGCAGTTCCACTCCCCTTCAGAGCAGGCTGAACCAACTGCCATCTGGCCGCCGTCGCGAACCACGAGAACGGGGTTAGTGTTGAAGGCGCGGATCTCGACTTCCAAGGGTGCAAGGGTGTCAATTGTGGTAGCCGTAGTAGGCATAGCTGCTGCCATGGCGCTTGCGATTGAGGGAAGGAGGAGGATAACACACATGGCTCGTGACGTGGATTCGAGTGCATCCTGTCGGCTGCCAATGGACGACGAGCCATGGCCCGAACGGTGCATGGTCGCTGGCTCGGCGTTAGCTTCGACGGCAGTCATCATTCTGTTGCGCGTTTGGACTTGACGTTGGTGAGTACAGTTTGTGATACGAACGGGTGTTGAAGTTTGTGTCCGATTTTGAAAACAGTAGACACGTTACACCAAAACTTTTATGGTATTTCCAGTTAACTTGTCATCCAACTCGACGGGTACCAAGGACTCAAAACTATCTAGGTACCTACATAAAGTCTACCTACCTAGAGGGTAGTTGGTATCGAAGCTACCACTACAAAACTTCTTGATACCTGTCACCCAACTTTCTAGGAGGGGATTCAGTCTGGCTCTATGCTTGCAGCCCAAAGACATGGTTCGCAACTGCCCTGCACGGATTTGCGTCGGCCGTACATACAATTCTATGCGGAGGATAAGGGATGTATCCATCCATCCAGCTTCTTGCTCTCATTACTACCTACCTACCTACCTATATACCTAGGTAGTTAGTCGGTATTTACTTGATAGATATTTTGTAGTGTGCCTGGCGGAGGGAAGGGGAGCGGCACTTAGTCGTCATGAACCGCAGAACTCCCCATCAGAACATTGTACCATCAATCTTTATAACCTTGAAACCTATAGAGTACCTAGATACTCTTGTCTATAATTGTGCAGGTACACGTAGAACACATGGTCCTCAAGTGCTGGCCACCAAACCCTACTCCCATTGCACCCTTGTCCCGCCGCCTAGAGAGTAATACGAAACCTCACAGGACATGGTTGAAACAGTCCCATCGAACGTCCATGGTAACTTTGCAGGGCTGCCTTTCAGGTTGACCCTTGGTAGCAATTGTATTACAATGGACAGCACTTGACTCTAGTCATATAAATAGTCAATCTAAGACTGATATGTGAGGCGTTACTATGGTCGATCCTATTCGAGTGTAGAGGAGCCTTCAGATACGTACTCAAGTGATATGGCAACATGGCACCACGATACTACCTAGGTATTAACGAGATACAATACAACAACCGGGAGGTCGCGACTTGACCCGACTCCGTCTTCTTGGTTGGCTAATCACTTAAACAAATCTGTCGACTCTACACCGAGTGTGACAAGGTATAACGCCGCGGGTGAAGAAGAATGCTCGACTTTGGAAAGTTACACAAGGGCTCATTGGACTCTCAGGATCGATGTGGCAAGCCTCCTTCTTGGCAGCTGGGCGTGCGTGAGCACACCGGGCACTAACTGTTGCTCGCATATCACCATAGATGCCTGCGGAGATAGGTAACCGTTGTGACGGAGGTGCATAGAACACGATCCAGCCCGGATCCAGCTCGTATGTCTGAGTACCAGTGCCTCCTGGCCGGGCAACAATGTCTCCAGTCCCTTGAGGGAGGGGGACCGCCTGTGTAAGTGGATGAGTGGTTCTAACTAGGGTGCATAGGTATGGACCACAGAAATGCTTATCAACGGTATCTGAAGTCCCTCTCCCTGTTATTCCCTTCCGCAAGCCTAGAACACAAGAGGAGTTTTGAGGTTGAGTTGAGAGCGGTGCTGGTGATATATACCTGCCTAGGTAGGGTATAAGTACCCAGAAGTATGCAGTCGCCACGGTTAGGGGTAGAGGCCGCTTGGGTGATCGTGGCCCCTTAAATCACCAAGCCTGATACGGCAGGTGGGAACCTTGGAACACACGCCAAACACCCCCTTCGGCGTTCCCCACCTACCACCTCCCCTCCAGACAACATACATGATTGCTATGAGCCAGTGCCTACCTCCAAAGTGACAACCAGGCCCTTTCTACGCAGGCCTCATCATAAGCTCGCCTCTTGAAGTCCGCTCTGTCCCTTTGAGTTGCGCGCCTCGACCTCACATAGATGCCAAGCAGGACTTACCCCTCTTCATAAGAACCATGACGGTCCAAGAGCTCACGACCCCAGACAAACCCAACCGCGAAGGTGGCAGTGAGCAGAGCCCCTTCAAACAGCTCATATTTGCAGAGTCGACAACAAGAGCTTTGCAGCTGAGGACTTGGGACCTAGTGTGGGACATCCGCAACTGCAAGCATGAACTGGCGTCATTGCAAGCGAAGTGGGTGAGACGCCAACTTGAAGATGGGATGTCCTGTACCGATCCTGCGTGGGGCCAGGGCCAGCCTGTTGACACCGAACGTGTAACTCGCATCTCAGCAATGGAGGAAGAGCTTGTCGGAATCGAGCAACGCTTCAAGAAAATCCAAAAGCTTCAGGCTGAGGCGAGGGTAGCACATAATGCCTTTGCCAGGGCGAAGTTGAGGCCCCTCAGTATACTGGCGTTGCCAGATGAGATTCTGATTGGTATCTTCGACTTCGCCAAGGGAAGAGAAGAGAGTCGTCACCACTTCTTCTTCGATGATAGGTTTACGGACGTCGCCACAATCAAGCACATCCGTCTGACTTGTCGTCGATTCAACCGTACAGCCTCCCACCTACTCCTTGCATATATCGATGTTTGCCTTTCCCCATCATCCCTTGCACATCTTCAAGAGATATCCCTTCATCCGGTCATCTCGAGAGGCATCTCGGCTGTACGCATCCATGCAAGCATCTACAGCTCTCGGCTGGCCCGAGAACTGAGCAACTTTGCTCAGTTAGCAACTGCGAAGCTGGCAGATTTTGCAGACTACCACGAGCGCCTGCTTAGCAGGATTATGGCAGGTGAGGAGGAGCGTATAAATCACTGTGACACTCCTGCGGGTATTCAGAAGGCTGCCGAGCAAGCACGCCGCATCATTACCTCCTGGGAACAGCACTGGAATGCAGACATTCAGAAGACCGATGATGAGGCAGAAGGCGGACAGTGGCAGTCTGACGTCTCCGCTCTGCAGAAGATTCACAAGGTGTACGCCCAGCTATACCAGGAGCAGCAATCAGTGATGGAGAATGGCCTGTTCATCAGCGAGGTCGCCGCCGCAATGGCCCGTATGCCCAGGGCACTCAGGTTGTGCATCACAGACAGCCAAATACAGGCCTATTCGGGTTTGGGCGAGTTCAAGACTAACTTTGAACTCGCAGACAATCCCGAGCTCTTCCTCCGGGAACGAATGCTCGATTCTATCGCCTGGTTCACTGCAATGGAGGACTTCGAAGAGAATCCGCCCACTGACTTGCTATTCCGCTTGCCCCATGCCATCTCTGCAGTAGGCATATCGCTGTTCCATCTCGACATCGCTGTGGAACCGCCTAGAGATCTATCCCTCACCTTCAGCCAAGATCATCAAAGTGAACTCAGTGAAGCTTGCAAGCATCTACGGGTCTTCGCGTTCCGTGGACGGGGTAACCCCGATGAGTACTGGATGGCTGAGGCTAACTCCGAAGACTCTGGGGAAGTACAAAACTTATTTTCATTCCTACGCGCATCCTTGAGCTCGGATTTTCTTGAGAGGCTGAGTCTCAACCTCGGATTCCTTGACGAGCCCCACGAAATACCCAATGCCAGCGCTGGTTCTCTCCTCACCTTTCGGAGGTGGCCTGCGCTGGAGAGCGTATCTATTCAATCATATCCTTTACATCTCGATGAGCTTCAACAATTCTTCATTAATATACCGCCTGAAGCCCAGCCTTTTCTCAACTTCGATGGGGTGCATCTAATGAAGGGGACATGGGAAAAGGCTCTGGACGTCATGCGCGAACGACCTATGCATCATGAGTCTCTCATACGTGACCCGCGTGGCGGAGAAATCTATTCTATGTCTGACGAGGAGCGAAAGGCTATTTTCGGGCCTGCGACAAACTCTAAGGGTGAATACATCAACTCCGAAACCAAAGCCACTCAGTACATCAAGTGGTTTTTTATCAAGGAAAACCCAATGAGACGGGCTGACAATGTTTCGGATTGATTGGATTTTTGACTCTTCAGAGGCAATTACAAATCAAAACCTTTACTGGCTGACACATAGAGAAGTCTCTATCATCGGTCAGTTTTGAGCCCACCTGGGCATCATGCAAGCGAGGGACCCCGGGGGTTATTCCATCAACGCAGCCTGACTTCGACAGGCGAGATAGTCCCTGCGACGATTACAGTTCAATCGCCAAATGAAGTCGCGAGCAGGGCGTGGTCAGCGGGTTGGCGGGCGAGTTTTACTTTTTGGATCAGGATCACCATCTGTACTTGACATTATTCCAGCTTCACGAATGATGACTTTATGGCGATAACCCCCTAAGGCATGTTAACAGCTACTACTGGCTTTCGATCATACCTTAACCTTGAGGCCATACATTCCGAGGTCATGTTCGAGCACAATCTTCCTCACATCACAGTCCACAAGACTGACGGGATCGCGAAGTCCCAAGCTCGTTCTTCTGTGTTATCGGTATGTTTGTTGATGCTTACAAGTCCCGAGGTCGAAGTCAATACCCACTGCCGGAGTGGCAGTTTGAGCACACATAACTACTCCGTAGGTAGTCGAATGGCCACCTGGATGCCAGGTTGTTCCGTCTGGGCAGGGCTCGGGAATGAGACCTGGCGATCGCCCTGTAAGTTGCCCATAGCACAATCTTCTGCAACTTGGATTTTTGGTAGTCGCAAGCGTATCTTGATTCGACGGTTGGTAATGAAAAGCAACATGTAGCCCAGTTATGATGCGGTACAGAGGTTATGTCCGAGAATCGATCGAGGCTCAATCCTCGACGTTGCATAGTTAAGCAACCCCCCTGGGGATTAGGATATGGGAGTCGGAACGACGACACGGATATCTACCAGAGAACCATAAAATTCTCATATTCAAATTTACGGGTTATTTGGGCCCCAGAACAGCGTTGTCACGAACTCGCAGCGGTATGATACGTTGATTACAGTGGGTTGGAGGTCTTCATGGTTCGGTAGCAGCCGCATTCTACTGCGTGTTGTCTTCACTAATCCCGACATTATAGCATCTTGATAATACGTAAAACACGACCTGTACATGAATTTGGATTTCACGCATCTTTTATCACCGACTGCTCGGTACGATCACGGGCGATCGATTGTGATCATCGTAACCTCCCTGACGTTAAAATGATGAGCAAATCCATTTTGATGGAGAGAGAGCGCTGTCTCTACGTCATTTTGACGACTGAAGCTGAAGGATGTCGAAAGGCGCAACGCTGTCAACAGAACAAGACTACAACACGATGACAAACCACATTCAACATCTCTGTAACAAATTCGTCAGGAAGTCTGTACCTTCTATTTGAACAAAACATCGACTAATCGACAACGTTGGGACTCAAGAGACACATATCAAAACTCAACTTCAATCCAAACGAGCACGATGGCTGGGAAGAAGGTTCTCATCATATTGTCAGATGCCAACTCCTTCCCCCTACACAATACTGGTGCGTCCGGTGAGACGATACAGCAACCGTCCGGCTTCTTCTTGATGGAGCTGGCCAAGCCACTCAAGAAAATACTCGACGCCGGCTACGAGGTGACATTCGCGTCCCCGCTGGGCAAAGAACCACAGCCGGACCCCAACAGCGAGACGCTCCTCGCCTTCGCCGGAAATTGGCTGGAGAGGAGGCGGGAGAACGAGCTCGTCGAGCGCGAGAAGCGCGAGGACGGCCTCGCCAGGCCCAGGAGGTTCGCGGACATCACCGACGAGGAGCTCGAGGGCTACGCCGGCGTGTTCCTGCCGGGCGGGCACGCGCCGCTGGCGGACCTCGGCGACAACCCGGAGCTGGGGCGGATCCTGCGACATTTCCACGCGAGGAACAAGCCCACTGCCGCGATATGCCATGGCCCATACGCGTTCCTGTCTACCAAGTATGCGGGGGATAAGGACTTCGTGTACAAAGGCTACCAGATCACGAGCTGGTCTGACGCGGAGGAGAAGGTGATGGAGACGATATTCAGGGGAGAGATCGACAAGGTGGAGAGTAGTCTCAGGGATGCCGGCGCAGACATGCAGGAGGGATTCAGCGAGGTCACTGGCACCATCACCGTCGACCGGGAGGTCGTGTCTGGCGGTAATCCTCTGGCAGCGAATGCACTTGGCGATAAATTCGTGGAGATGTTGAAGGCTTAGGCAAGTAATACCAAGCCAACGCTTAGTAATTGATGAGAATGAGAACTCTCGAGAAGCCACATTAGACCTTCCATGAACAAGCAAGTTCGCACCGATTACAATCGAGAAGTCAACACTCGACAAAGGAGAATTTTTCCGTCTGTTACCACCGTCGTGCTCCTCATACCAACTCATATTCATCACGTCAAAGATCCGTGCCTTCTGGTCCTTCGAAAACCCACATTCCTTGAGACCGACCTAATCAGTCGTCATTCCCGGAAGGGGGAAGGTTTTCAATGCCAGCCTCCTTGAATCTCTCCTCCCCGACGAACAGCGGCTTGGTGTCCTGCAGACAGAAGAGCATCCGTGCCCAATCTTTTTCACTTTTGTTCTTCCACGCATGCATCGTGGCTCTCTGGACCATCACATCGCCCCTGTGCATCACCTGCTCCTCTCCGCTGTCGAACAGTGCCACGACTGACCCCTCCATGACGATGCCGTAGTCCAGGCTCTGAGTTCGATGCATCATGCACGTGTAACTGGCAGAAGATCGGGGGAATCAGTAAGGAGAGAAACAATGATAACGATGCGACGACCAGGGCCACACACCCTGGTGCAAACTCAACATAACGCAGAACGGTGCCACCTTTAAGAGCCAAGCCGGTGGC
Organism: Cytospora paraplurivora; assembly: GCA_021272945.2. Classification (NCBI taxonomy): domain Eukaryota; kingdom Fungi; phylum Ascomycota; class Sordariomycetes; order Diaporthales; family Cytosporaceae; genus Cytospora; species Cytospora paraplurivora. The sequence goes on along the minus strand of JAJSPL020000002.1, from coordinate 1,624,863 downwards.
TTGTGGCCCCTGTGCCACCCGGGACCGGTGCAGCTTGACATCGGCCTCGTTGTTGAGGTCCGAGGGAAATTGCGTCGTGTAGAGAACAGACATCATCAGCTTATCGTCATCGTAGCGAACCCACTGGTCGGGGCAGCAGGAGGGATATGTCAGTACTTTGGATACACGATTCGGCGAGAAAGACGAGGCGAGTGAGTGTATATCACCTTTACGGGTTCCGTGGACTTCACGACGGCCTTGCCCTCGTCGTTGTGTGTTGTGATGTGGACCTTTGGCCCTGGGTTGGAGGATATCTGGTTCTCGGTAGGTGAGCGATCGACGGAGGCCATGGTGGTCGATGTGATTGCTTTCAAGCTGAGAGTAGTCTTAGTGCGTAATATTCGATGAGCATGCAAGTAATCAAGTGGTCTGATAGGGATCTCATCTGTCGAGAGGGAAGACACACGAGTGTGGGGATCAATGACCAACTCCACAACACCATACGATCCCTTAAGTAGCACTATGACTACTCTGTAGCTTGGTCACCCATAGCCAGATATGTTTCGCGAGTATAATGAAGGGGGGGGGGGTCTGGATACAGTAGGAAGCTTCCCTTGAGACAGTTCGTCTATGCAGATGTTGTGTCCGAGATTATAACACCTAAAGGAACAGGAAAGAGGGGTCGAGGTTGGGGAAGCCCGGGAGGTACTTTTTCTGCCCATAATCAGGTTACATTTTCCCAATATGAGCCTGACAGGTGTATCTCCCGCAGGAGTCCGGAAAGCTGCAATGTGATTTCTTTTGTCAATACTATGCAGCACCCTTGGTGTGCCCGGCCAGGATCTGGGAAGAACGCCTGGGCTGGAATAAGTACCGGAGCCGGCACCCCGCTCGAAAAGGGGGTCGATTGTGTAACCAAAGCATTGTATAAGCAGGTATATCTTCTCAAACTCAGTACTTGAATCCTGAGGCTCGATCATGTCTGGTACCAAAACATGTCGGCAACTACCAACTCACGTGAGTCCAGATGAGGGAAAACAACTTTCAGTTGGGAAACCATCCAAACGGGACCTCAGGTAAAGCGAGTTATGATGCCGTTGATATGTCGAGAGGAAGTTTGGATATTCAGTTTATAGCGTCTATGCATTTATATGGGCGTTTGAGTGCCCTCTATCTGAACATAACTCAACGGAGAACGTGATAAACAACAGAGCGATATAGGTACCAAGACCCTAACGGCGAACGGCTACTCAAAACTATACTCGCCAAGTTCAACCACGAACGCTAGAGCCAGCTTAGCAAACTCCATCATGTAGTCAAAGTCGATACTGTTCTCGATCGTGTCTTCTGCGGAGTGAATGAAAGGATTGCTGCTAGGTGAGTCCGGGTCTCCCTTTATATACGCCGACTCTCCAATCATCGCCGAGCTATAATTGTTCAACCAGGCACTGGCATGATCAGAGCACGGGTAACCACATGTTATGTTTCCGGCAGTGGCATTAGAGTACTATGTAAGAGTATTAGCTTCCCCCATCTGAACAATTAGGGTAGTTATTTTGCAGGAGAATGGCAAGTGGGGAAGCGAAGATTATGAGCGGTATGAAGTGAAGTGGAGGGGAAGGTAGAGTCTTTGGAGAATGTCAGGAGATCAAGGGATGCGAGGAAGGGTATTAGACAACACTCATGGTCCTTGATGCCATGGATATGTTCAAGTGCTCACAGTATCGACGAGCGCCGTCACAAAAGCCGTCAGGTTCTTATCGACATGACTCTGTTGCACTCCGATTTTGTCTATGCCTCCGCCCGGATACCCAACCATGTCCAGGTTGAGCATGGCCTTGAGTGGGATAGACTCCTCCCTCATTTCTGCGAAGACTTGTTTGGAGCCCCAGAGGCCAACCTCCTCGGCAGCGTACCAGTGAAACTGGATCTCGTTTTGCAGGACACCCCCTGTGGCCACATGGGATAGGACTGCCCGCAACACCTCAAGCAGGACGACGCTGCCTGAGCCATTATCGTCGGCCCCCGGGGCGGTCATATTATCAAAGGAGTCAACAAACCTGTCTCTGTGATTGACTGAGTCCAAGTGGGCGCCAACGGAGACGGTATGGCTCGCACGGCCGGGAATTGTGACAATTATGCTCTTCTGCGGCGATTGGTTTCGAACGAGCTCGACATTGACAGATGGTACATTGGCCTCGTCAACTTTGTACAGGATCCATTCCTGGGCCAGTAGACCGAATCTGGAGTGGCAGTGGCGGCTCTTCAAGCGCTCTGGGTCCGTGTAGTCGTGGAGGTCCCTCTCAATGCGCGTCTTCTTGAGCTGTGGGAAGAGCTTCTCCTTCAGGAGTTCGCTCTACTCCATGTTTCGGGTCAGCGTCTCTGAAGGAGACTAGGAAGGCTTGTGGAGCAGGAACACATAGTAGAGAGAAAGAAAGCTGGAACTAGGGCATTTTCAAACCCACCTGGCTCATATAACTCGGGAAAGTTGCTGGGTTCTCTTCGCGGAACTCCTCGTATAGTTGCTCATGGTTTCCTCTGGCGACGTGGGATGAGGGGCAGAACTCTGGACCGAGATCAGGGTGACATGGAGGCACCAGAGCCCCGGCCAAGCCTGTCAATGAGAGCAAGGAAAGTAATAGCATGTTCGAGGCTGGCGTTTGCGAATCGATCACGAGTGAAGAGTGGGTGACAGCCAAGCCCTACAACCTCTGCATGCCAAAACGGTCTAGCTATATACAACGCCCTCCTACCCTTCCACCTGCCCATGGGCAATGATGATAGGTTTTGCCACTATGGTTTGATCATGATGAACACCTGGGCTGTGCGCACGGCGGACCACTAAGGGTCAGTACACACGTCTTTGTCGAGGGTCTGCTTGGGGAACCTGATACGAAGAAGCCTAAGGAGCTTTTCTCACGGAGACTTTATCGGACAACACTAGAGTCTTCTACCACCTAGGCACTGCTTGCATCAAGGGATAGTAGGGTGGGGTCCTAAGACGTAGATGTGTTCAGTTTGATGTATCAGTCATAGCGTTCATACTGAGGTGACAAAGCCTGCCTCTCTACTTAGCCACCCAAGCAGCTTGTTCGAGATCTTATCAGTCACGATTGTTTTCAACCATACTCTGGTTTGGTATACATATTTCACTGAGCCGTCTGCAAAAATCGCACCAGCTATTGGGGTAGTCGTATGTATACGCTCGGAGCAGTCTGATTCCACGCCGGCGTGTTTGCGTTCAGGGTAGCGCGAGCATAGCGTGACCCGAGTTGGGGCAGACGAGAGCCCGTCGCTTTGCACGTCTACAGCGCGACTGTAGACTGATGGCACTGCGAGCGACACTGCATCCAACTTAAATCGTATTCCATCCATCATCATCATCATCAACGAAAGATAGCTATGGGCACCGAACGATCGACGATCGAGCAAGCATGATTGGAATTTGGGACAGTGTGAGTCGTCGAGCTCACGACAGCTTTCATGAAAGTTGGCATGACAGTGGAATTCGCCAATTGACGGGGTCAGCAATACGCTTCTGCTATCTAGTGAGCTATGCTCGGTAACACCCTGATATGATTCTCGCCCTCTACGAGGAAGGCTTTTCGATCAGCGCTCGCTGTTGGAGCAAACAGTGCTGTCCCCATTTGCGCTGGTATTTCTCTGGAATCCAGCTCAACCAGCTGGGGATCCATATCATCCTCGGAATGAGACCAGTGTTCCCCGCATCCAAGAACGGAAGACATTTGACGATCTCCCAATGCTCTGTATCGGCGACGTAGTCTGGTTCGTTGGGAGGCAGAGCCAGTCCTTTCTCCGCATTCAAGGGATATTGAGTATCCACAAGGAAGTTGCACTGCTCTATAGCAGTGTACTTGCTCACGTCCTCTTCATTTCGGTCATTCATGTTGTCGGGAATGATGTAGGTGCCAGCACGGGCGCCGAATGGGGAGCTCCGTTGGAACTCCCCGGGCAGAAGACCTCGAAACTCGGAACGGACGAATTTGGCCTGCATAGCTCGAGGAAGGAAGTATGAGGTGGGAAACCGGTACCACTCCTTCCCGTAGCAAACAAAGTCGCCGGGATTACCCACTATGCCAACCTCTCCGCCGCTAATCCCAGCGCCAAGAGGCTCATAGAGAGACAACGGTGCGCCATATGCTGTGTAAACTCCGATCACCCTGAGCAGATACAGAGATGTGACTGCCGAGAACGGAATGACCACCGTGGCAACGAGCCTCACCGAGGCCGGGATCCTGCCAAGCACTGTGTTCTTGCTCACGTGCCCAACGGCTGTGAGTATGACATGAGCCGATACGGCCGCGTTGAGCGCCAGGAACGGGTAGACGGGATACATGAAGCGCTCTTCCTTGTGGGGCTGAAGCGTGAAGATGGTGAACCACAGGTAGAATGGCGACAGGAAAACGATAGCGCGCAAGCCTGTGGAGAAGGCGCGTCCAGACGGGGCAATGACTTTCTGCAGAATGAATAGTGGTAGTGCAAGCAGAGCCAACACAAACCACAAGTTGAAGTTGAGTGCGAGATTCTTGAAGTAGAATGTCCAGGGCTCAGTACCATAAAGATCTGGTCCACCAGTTTGGGAGAAGATGTTGTACTTGACAATGTTCCAGGACACAACGATACCCCATACCCTGTAGAAGAGGGAGTTGACGAATGTATCGAGACCCTAGAAATGGTAAGCACTATTATGTTTGATGCGCAGGAACAAGACTTACAAGAATGCCGACCGCAGCCCCAACACCCAGAGCCACACGTTTTACCACGGCAATGAAGCGACTGGCATCGCCCAAGGCCATGACTCCGAGCAGAGCTTCCTCAAACAAGAACGGAATGCTGAGAGCCATTGCGAAGGGCCAGCCAATGATCCCACCTGCAGCGAACCAGGCTATCCCCGTGGCAGTCTTGGTGCCTCCTATCCAGTTTATGAAAGCGGTAGCACCCAGCATGGCTGTGTACATGGCAAAGCTTGTAGGAAGATAGGCTGTGCTTGCGTGGAAATTGCCAGGACTGAGAGCTAATGCTAGCATGAAGAGGACGCCTATGCGGGCATGGATTGTGAGACTAATGACCCGGTACAATAGAGTCTGGCACAGAGCACAGACGAGGGCGAGGGCATAGCGAACAGCATAGAACTCTCCAAGCTGTCACAACATTGTCAGTCCAGCGACTCCATTCACTATTTTCTGTGTTAGGGACAAATGAGACTGACCTTAGTAGGCTGGGGCAGTAGTCGCCTCAAATTCCCAATGATTGCATGGGGCAAGACATAGAACCAATCCCTGATGCCATATTCGGGTGACCACTCCCATGTCTGCAAGCCATATCCATGAGATAGGTAATGAGTGGGCTCCCAGAAGTTGAATGTCTCATCACAGTCCTGGATGGGGTTGTACCAAGCCGACAATATGTTGGCGATTAGGAAGACAAATAATGCATGAATGGGTGCCACTGCGAAAGGGCTTGGAATTCTGGTAAGTCGTCAGCTCTTCTGCTCCGGGCTCGATGACAATGGACAGCTTTCAACACTGTGGCCATCTTGGACTTACATTTTTTTCTTAGCATGGGAGGCTTCTGGATGAACGAACTCTCTCTGCTGTGCCACCTTGGGAGGCATCTTGTTGAGTTTTGACTCACAAATTTCGTCGGGTAAAGTTGTAACTGGATAGTCCAAGAAATGATGGGACACTGGATGAGGAATGTTCCATCTGCAGAGCTCAAGAATCGTGCATGTTGGGATCCCAAGAAATACCTAGGTACTTAGGTACTTACCATGAACCCACTACGAACCACCCCTGCAAAACAACGTCACTAAATCTTATCGATAACAATGATAAGGACCCTTGCACAGAAAATTACCCAAACTACCAAGTTGATTTTCTCGTCTCTACTCACACTTATTGTTAGAAAGGAGGTTATTGTACTATATCCAAGTTCTATCAGTATTTTTTTTCTTTGGCCTTGATATTCGAACCTCGTCTCGTATCATTGTTGCCCCAACAGACGACACCAGGCCGGCCTAATTACTTCTGCCCCCTGCCGACTCAAGGAAGGACATCCCGCTAAGGTTCTACCAACCATTACTCCCATACCTGGCTTGCGACGAGGCCTCATCAGCATTCGTACAGCCAATCATGGACTCAAGCTTTTCATTTCCTGGCCTTGGCCAGCTATCAACAATTGAGGCAGCTCCAACTTCGATCGAAGTCCCCGAAGATCCCAACGCCACCACGAACAACCACGCGAGTAACAACGCGAGTAAAGATACGGAGATGGCTGATGCCCACCCTGGCCAGCTCGATGTTGGACGACAATCTGCGGAGGTGGGGGATGTCGAGGCCGGATCACAGTTGCCCGATACCACTACCACTGTACAACAGTCAACTAGCCTTGACAGGCAGATAGCCGAGGAGGACGTGAAGATGGAGGATCAAGGAATCCTCGAGCAGAATGCCGCGAGAGATGATGGTACAGAAACAGTGGCACGGGAAACACAGCACGAGCAAACAGACACCTCGGCCGAGGCCATAAGGGTCAAGGAGGCTGAGCCTGAAGCAAACTCCCCGCCGGCATCGCCGCGAGTCACGGGTGCTCTTGAAGCTGCGCTTGATAGCCTTCTTGGTCCCACCCCACAAGAGCCACTCGCCCAGAGTGAAGAGGGGCATGTGGCTGTACAAGAGGTACAAGACGAAGCTCATAAAGAGAACCAGGCCGAACAATCTGCGCCTGCGCCTGCGCCTGCACAGGGAGATATAGAGGGAGATGCCCACCCCGAGTGGGAAGTTGATTCCTCACCTTACGAATCCTCAAGCTCCGACAGCTCTGATGATAGCTCCGATGATGATGACTCAGATGTGGACGAGTCGAAACTGCTTGGCGTCGAGGAAACAGCTCGACTCTTGATGGAGGCAGATGGTGGCAGCGACGATGACATGGATGGTGCAAGGGCTGCGAAACAGGCCGCAAGTGTGCGCACTAAGAACGAGCTCCCCGATGAGCCTGAACCCAAGCCCGCAATCACCATCGCATCGGAGGATACAATTGCACCTCTTGGAATCGTGCAACACATAGTCGAGGGCACTCAGGTTGTTATTGAAGCGCTCCGAGACGGAGGGGCTGCCAGCATTCTTGACCGCGGTACTGTTCTATGCAAAGAGGACCGCAGTGTCTTAGGGGTCATCCATGACACCATTGCCACCGTTCACAAGCCTATGTACATCCTCAAATTCCGCTCAGATGAGGAAGCCAAGGAGGCTGCACTTGAGAAGGGCTCGCAAGTCTGGTTCCCTAAGTCCCAGGCCATTTTTGTGTTCCCTTCGCAGCTCAGGATGGAGAAGGGCTCCGATGCCAGTAACCTACACGATGAGGAGGTTGGGCCCGATGAGGTGGAATATTCAGACGATGAGCAGGAGCAAGCACACAAGCGAGAGAAGAAGAACCGCAAGCGAGGCGGCAAGAACAAGTTCAGCAGGGGAGACGACAGCACTCCACGGGCCCCTTCTGCCGTGGGCGATTCCAACCTCAATTATGGCGAGGACGAGGATGGTTCGTACAACAAGCTTCCCCGTCCTGCAAACTTCGGCATGGGTCTTCCGGCCCTGCCGCCGCCAGGAGTGTCGGCTTTCCCGGCCACAAGCGGCGGCCGAGGGGGCCAACATGGTGGTCGACGTGGAGACTCTCGAGGTCGCGGTGGCCGGGGCCGAGGATACAATGGGCGTGGACGGGGAGGCGGTCAAGGGTACAATAACAACAACAATAACAACAACTACAGCCACAGCACCCATCCGCTACCTCCACAGCCAGCCCCACAACCTCCGAACAACCATCAACCACCACCTCCTTTCGCTGCGGGCCCACCTGCGCCTGGTCAATGGTCATATCAGATGCCTTCTCTGCCTCATTTCGGAGGAGTTCCCTCTTCTGCACATTCTAACGCGCCAGCTCCCAGCTACCCAATGCCGAGCTGGAGCGCAGCATCAGCGCAACCAAACCCCTTCCCATTCCCACCTATGCCAACAGCAAACTGGTCCACCCCACAACATCCGCAACAACTACAACAGCAACAACACACACGACCACCGCCACCGCAGCAGCAGCAGCAACAGCAGCAGCAAACGAGTTGGACGCCCCCAGCTGGAGCCTATGGCCTGCCTCAGCAGTATCCTCCCAGCAACGGACCGAACCCTCCTGCGCCGGCGCCTAGTTATCCGTACCCCAACTATTATGGTGGTCAAGCTCAGGGCAATCAACAACAGCGTTGGGGCTAGGATCTTCAGCAGCTGATGAGGATTGTGCTTACAGCACGGAGCGCGTTGTGCGAGACCCAGGATGAGGGTGAGGATGAGGGTCAGGATTTTTATGAGGACTCGGGCCAAGACGCGGACTCGGATGGATTGGATTACTAGGACAAACCTGGACGGTACGATTCGACTGTGGCACAATGGCCTATATGCAGGTGTAGAGCTTCACAGTTTTGTCGCCATCACGGTACTGCATTCACTAGGCGTTGGGATGGGAAAAGGCCAGACAGAGGCTGGCAGCGGTCAACATACTAGTACAGGAGCATGTGTCAACTTGTATATATGGTCAGGAAGGTCTAGAGAATACCCGTACGTACTGGGAGTGGCTACCATTATGGTGTATGCGCAGCAAAGACCTCAATGTGTGGATCCTACCGTTGCAAACCCTACGATGTTGCACGGTATCTTACCTGGCAGTCGGTGAGAACAGACGGAGGCCAGTTGACGCCACGAGGACGCTGCAGTGGCCCCCACCAGTGTCTGTGCGTCTGGTACCCGCATAACTGATATATGGGTGATATGTGATAGACTAGCCTGGCGATCTGACAGTTTGATGGTCGATGAAGGAGGGAGAGCCCCTCCCTTCCACTCGGGTCAACGGTGATCAAGGTCGGCAAGTGGGCAGGGTGGGCTGGTACCAAGATTGCTTAATCTGGGCCGTGGTGTGAATAATTCGTCAGTCACAATCTTTCGGGCATTTGGCGTCATGCTGGCCATTCGAAGCCCTGTAGCGACTGGGCGACTGGATGACAGGGCGAGGATGTTGGCTGACAGCGATATGTACCAGTATGTATACAAAATCATATACTACCTAGGTACCTAGCTGGTATAAGGATCGTCGTCCGTTGTCGGTGGCGCATGGGGCCCGGGATCTACCGATTACACACCAAGATCAACGTCGGGCGGCCGTTGAAAAGGGAAAGGAAGAGGAAGAAGAGGCATATAGAGAAAAACTTGAAAAGACCGAACGAAGGTGGACCTGACCGCTTCTCTTAATGTCTCACCCCATCGCAGTTGTAACCCAGGTCAATACCAGGAGCGCTCGAGGTATGTATATACCGAGGCACCATGGTGGACTCGGTAGACTTGGGTACAGTGACAATGCCAGTCGGATTTTGGCAACGAGCTATAATTGAGAACGGTATGCGCGCCACAATGGCATGGATATCTCTTGCTTGCGTCTTTTAGACTTGCATGGGTCATCAGGTAATTATTGTATGGCATGTAGTATAAGGTACCTAGGTAGTTACTTATGTACCTTGGTATTGTATGTATCTTTACCAATGGCATCCCTTGCCAATGAGGAGGGCACTGCATGACTGCCCAGGTGCCTGGGGGAAGAGAATGTGGCCCCTGCCCAAAGGCCAATCTCGCTTCCCTTGAAGATGTCCATCACCTTCTGCTCTGTCCAATAGAAATCCCGTTGTACCTGAATATTATCGGGGACCGGACCAACCTTGGAAAACCTGCAAGGACAAGGATTACCCAGAGGAACGTCAGGAACGGCCCACGCTAGGTACCTAGTGTACGCTACTTGTAGCCCACAAGGGGTCCTGCCCATCACCTCCATCAGCCCCATCAGCTTGCCAGTTGCAGCAGCGTATTGGGCCGCAAGCGCTCCGTGCTTCGTGACTCCCAAGCATCGGTATCGGCATGAAGCCATTTGTATGGAGTGCCAAGCCGACCACTCGACCTACATACCACGCGATCCCATTGTCCTTGCCATTTGTTTCATCATGCACATGCACATGCACATGCGCCGGCAATGTCGATGACGATGGGAAAAAAAGAGGTTAGCGTTCGGCATGAAGACAATTGTCTTTCAAGGTTGCGCAGCGGGCACGAGAAGAGAAAAAGGGGACAATAAGGAAAGGATAAGAAAATTCCCCGGGCCTCGAATAGGTGTGTAGACGCCCGTTGCTCTTTGCCGTCACAAGGTCCCATCCTGCCATCCTTGGCAGCAACAGCCCCCAAAGGACCCCCGTCACGTCGACCCCGTGTCGGTCAATTGGTCGATGAGTGACAATGAGAGGAAGGGTTTCCCTGTCACGCCTTGTTCTTGCCCCATATGTACACTACAGACTGCATGATACCTACCTAGGATACCTAGGTAGGTATGTACATGCTGCTTGCTGGACTCTGCGGGTACCTGCCCAGGCGTGTACTGGAGTATGCCGTTGTATCGTCCATGGATACCAAATGGGAAGGGCCAACTGGTGAGTGACATCTGGGAACCACGTGGAGTCTCCAGGGCTTTCCTTATTGCTCGTCCTCCTCCTCCCCTTGCGCCCTCGGTCTCCCTCACATTCCCTTTTTCTGAACCATCTGCATACTCGCAGGCCTGCCAGTCCTACCCAGCGGCGCCGCACCCGTCGTATTTCCTCCTGGGTGAGAGAAAGCTCGATGATGACTTGAGTGTCTCTCGTACCTTCATTTCTATCATACCACACTATCGTTCGCGGACTACCCCGGCTGCTTGTCCTTCTTTTCTTGCTCCCCCTTGCGGTCAAACGAGATATACGTGCTAGGCAGTTGTATTAATCCACGACTCCCATTCCAATCCTTACCACACCGTGACGAGAGAGTTCCGCACGTACGATCATTATACCGACGAACAATAGTCGAACGCAGTCGAAGGGGGTCAACTATCCCGTCTTGCCTCATACAACGAGTAAAGACGTCCGATGCCTTGCTGTGAATCGAGAAACCTATCAATGCTACATCTTGAAGGTCTCATTTCTCGGCCCGATACATTTGGACAAACGTGAAATTAAATTGACTGGACTGCAAACAAGAAGTGGTTATACTGCCCGTCAGGAGAGACAGCCATGTCTCACAAACGCAGCCATGTCCACCGGCGGCAGCCCAAACAGGGCGACCTTCTCGACTCGGGTGATAGCTATATCCATTTGGCAGATGAACCGACTAGCCCGTCCACTCTACAGAAAAGAGTCGTGACTATCTACAAGACTGAGACTCCGGAGGGCTGGGCTGGTGGAGCACTGACGACTCTTGGACGATCAACATCTACAAAGGTTGTCGCGGCCACAATAACGTCGGTTGAGACGGAGGGCAGCGATGTGGTCCCCACGCCTACTTCGTCCATAGCGGAGGAGACTACAGCGAAGGAGACCGCTGATACGACATCGGCCAAGGTGACTGCCACTAGCAGCAAAGACAACGACGATTCATTGCCCACCGCCATCATCGCAAGTACAGCAACCGGGTCCGATACCGCGGGCGCGTTGGCCATGGCCACTGAGACTCCGGCGTCTGTCAACTCTGTGTTATCGACATTGACAGCGGAGTCAACGGTAGCAAGCTCAACCGGCGGCTCAGCTGCGTCGGCTATAGTGTCCTCATCGGCCATATCGGCCGCATCGGCCGCATCAGCAACTCAGTCGGCCTCCAGCACTTCCTCGGGATCAACTGCCGGGACAAAGGCAGGGATTGCTATTGGAGTCTTGGCTGGTATATTCGTCGTCCTCGCCATGGTTTACCTTGTTATCAGAAAACGGAAGAAGCAATTGCAGGAGGAAGGCCCCGCTGACAATGAGAAGCTGGGCGGTCCGGTGGAGGGTGCAGCCACGGTGCCCCCTGCCACTCCCGCGAAAGCACCACGCCTCAGTCTGCGACCAATGACCCAACTGTTCATGGGAGCTCCAGTTGCAGCCGATAAGCAAGTCGGCAAAGGATCTGAAAAATTCGTGGGCATGGTTGATAGCCCTACTATGAAGCCTCCCCCGGGTGCTGATGCTTGGGAGCGTCCGATGACAAGTGACAGCCAGAATGTTTACAATCCATTCGGTGCCCACGCGGAGACAATTATGGAGGAACCTGCTACGCCAAGAAATCCTGCCAGTCCAATGACACCAAATAGCGAGATGAGTACACAAATGCCTTCTCCGACGTGGGCTGCTGGCCTCTCTCCTGCTCCACGGGCCTCTGCGACCACCACCGATAGCGCGGTGCCTGTTCCGACTGTAAACATCTCTCCACCAGACTCCCCGCCGCACTCCCCGCCGCAATCTGTGCCCCGAGGCCCTACTGTTGATGCCAACGTCTCGCCGTTGCAGGTGAATGCACCGCAGACGAATACCGTTGGACAGGCTATCACGACTCCCACTGCGTCCGAGGCTGCTGCTGGTGTCGCAGGAACCACCGCTGGAGCTACTGTTGGCGCCGCGGTCACGGGTTTGCAGCGAAAACAATCCGTGCGAAGGGACAACGCTCCGGAGCCCCTCGACTTGACTCTTCCACCCAAAATGACGATTGTCCCCCCCAGTCCTACCGGTACCGAGTTCAGTCTACAGGAAGCAGAATCTGGCCAGTCCCCCAGCCAGCCGTCAGCCGGTGCTGCTGCGATTGCTGCTGCCGGTGGACCGGCGAACTCGAATGTTCACCGGGTTCAGCTTGACTTTAAACCTACTATGGATGATGAATTGGAATTGCACGCCGGTCAAGTGGTCAGATTGCTTCACGAATATGACGACGGCTGGGTAAGTGAATATCAGAACTCAACTTGGGAGTATGGAACTAATGACAATAGGCTCTCTGTATTCGTCTTGACCGGTCTCAGCAAGGTGTTGTTCCTAGAACTTGCTTGTCGACCCGGCCTGTAAAACCCAGGCCACCTCAGCAGGGAGGTCCTAGAGGACCACCAGTCACCCCTCAGGGTAGGCCCCAGGGTCCTTCGGCGAGCAGCCAACGTGGCCCAGGTCCGATGTATCCGCAAGGTAGTAAGCCCATGGGTCCTCCAGGTGTTCTTCCGCACCCGCTTGGGCCTGCTGGGAGACCGCGGGGTCCGTCCGTAAGTAGCCAACGGGGCCCGGGTCCGAATTACCCACCCGGAAACAGACCCATGGGTCCTCCCGGTCGGCCTCTAGTGGGAACAGGACCTCGACCACAGTCTCCCGCCATGCAACGTCCTGAATCACCTGCCGGTCAACGACCGCAATCTCCCGGCCTACAAGGTAGACCTGGACGGCCTCAGTCCCCTACTGGCATGAACAGACCGCACAACCCTCCCAGTCGAAGCAACATGCACCAGGAATATCGACCTAATCTTGACGATCCGCCTTCTGGTCCGCCACAAGACCCGACACAAGGCCCGCCGCGCCAAGGGTCGGTCACCAGGAAGCCTGTTCCCGGGCAAGCTTACTAAGCACACTACTTGGTTCCTCATACGAGCCACATGGATGGTGTTTTACTATGAGCTTCAATGGTGATGACCATCATCTAATCTCTCTTGTTCACGACGAAAGGGCAACAGGCGCTATGAGATGTGATCTTTGGATGACGTTCGTTCTGATATTCTACGATACACTTCGAAAAGCAATGGTTTCTATTCCCACAACTATCTTCGATACAGGACATTATATCCTCTACTTTTGTTTCTCTTCAGCTATACAACCTCTCTATACTGTCGAATAGGAGGCCAACGTTCATCGTGGGAGCACCCAAGTCAGGCAAATAACTCCCAGACGCCATGCATGGACATGATCTTAATTTCTTGTCGATAATCTCTTATTATCTATTTCGAAGAAGCTCGGAGGTGGCAGATTTCTCGAACTCCGAGGTTTGGTATTAGAATCGAGCCTCTCTATCAATACAACTTTCATGACTTGACTGTCAATACCACCACTGTGTTTCGATATGGGTTGTTGCGTTCTGGCCGCAAATCTCGGTATTTTGGGCAGAATTAGTTCATTAATTGATGAAGTCACGTATGTAAGGGCTTTCAGACAAGTTGAACACCAGATTACTCCAATCGGAAAATGAGATACACCGCTGTCTGAGCTATGCTCGACCATTTGATATAGATGTTTCTGAGGTCTTCCGCCCTACACTTTACTCGCTCTATTCGTTAACAGCAAATCTGGAATGGAGAGGCCTCACTTCATGGTGGGGAGCCGGAAGAAAGGAGACATGAAGCCTCGACGTGGCCCCGGGTACGAAGTGTTCTGCGAGGCCACCCGAGGAACGTATTCGGAGCCCAGGTCATCCCACCCCTCATCAGGCTCCTCCGGCTCTGGAAGCACGATCTCCTCGAAATTACTGTCAAAGTGACCATCGTCACCATCACGAAGGTCCGCATATCTGGCACTTGCAGCCAACTCAACGACCATTGCCTTTCTCTTGGGCGGTTCAGGGCTCTTGCCCTTCAAGCCAACGCGATCCCCTGTGTCAATAGCAGTTTCGATACCAAAATCGTTGTCTGGCCCGCCACCTTGCCGACAACACGCGGCCTTAATGCCACCACACCCTTGGCTGCATTGCTTTGCCCCCGCCTCAGTCCATCGCGCGTCACATGCATAAGCACCAGTTACACAGCGACCTGCAAGACGATCCAGGCTGGTCGGCGTGAGCCCAGTTGTGCGAGGCTGAGGATTCCAGAGCGGCGGAGGTGCCAAGCTCGAGCCAGCGGACAATAGCTGCTCCCGCCGCTCTGCTCCGTCCGGGCTGGGGCCTTGCTGCCTCCTCTCCTTCCAGCGCTTGACCTCCTCGAGGTCGGCGACGCAGTCCTGAAACGCAATTCCGGCGACTTCATGTATCTGCCTAAGTCTCCTGAGCATTTCTCCATCCGGCCAAGGCTTGTCTGAGGAGCAGGAGGGCTCAGGTGCATGTTCGTTTTTCTTGGTCGCGGGATAGGATGGTGTGGCGCTGCCATCGACAGTCATTGAACCGAAGGCACCGGTTGGCGACACGGCGTTGTTGTCCTGCTGGAAAGCTTGACGGGGAGAGGACACCGGCTGCTGGCAATCTCCCTGATGGGTCTGCGCATCAGGCGCCCCCTTGGTGGAGGGGGAGGGCGCCGCGAGGCTGCAACCTTGCTGGCTCGGCTGCTCAAGCTCGGCCTTATCCTCATCCTCGCTCCCCGGTAGGTCGTTAGGGGGCTCGAACATCTCATCCCACCAGTCGTCTAGAAGGTTTCCAAGCCAGTCCAGGGTGATACGCCTGCGCCATGGGGCAGATGCCGGTTCGTTAACAGGGGTAGGTGCAGGACCTTTAGGGGGGCCAGCATGACGAGTCTTATGCGTCGGGTGTCCACGATGCTCCTTGAGTAGGGTCTGGGCCTTCGGCTTGTCAAGTGGTCTTGCGCTCTCCGTGCTTGGTGCATTGCTAATCTCGAGATCTTGGAGTGTGCACTCAGGTGCCTCGCGGACTTTGTCCTTCCCAGTTTTAGTAGCAGCAGCACGTTCCTGGTCGTGTCCGGTTGACTGCATAAATGCAGACAAAGGAGACGCAATGGACGTAGCTGTGCACCTTATGCCCAGGATGTTGGGAACTGTGCGATCGATTTCTGGGCCGGGGAGGTGCGTTCGCCGAGCAGTGTTGTCGCCTCCATGGATACCGGCCGAGGCTGGTTGTTGCCAGGTTTGTTGTTGCCAGGTTGGTTGACTGGATTGTTTCTGCCCTGTCCCGACATAGTCCATGGCATACGAAGGCATACTTGTCTGGCGAAAACATGGCGCAGCAGTCACTGGGTCGGGTGTAGGCTCACTGGTGAGCGGTAATGGAGCCCACCCAGACGCTAGATTATTCTGCCAGCCCGGCGGGATGAGGAGGAATTCACGCGGGTCACTGGCTTGTCCGTTTGGTGTCGTGCCGGCCCCCGAGGAGGTGTCATCAGTCCGGGGACCATGTTGTACCGGCCTCAGGACATAGGTCCCATCTGGCCGTGGGGTAATCTTCCGAGTACCTGACGGATTATGAAGAGGCCCGGGATATGGTGCGCCACTATTCCCGGTTCGCGAGCTCATCTGAGGACCAGGAAACTGTGCTTTGAAAGCAATCTCGGGTGAGTTGGGAGGGTCTCCAGGAGAACCCATGGTACGCGAGTACTGTGGTGGAGGAACGGACGGATGAGGGAAATAGATGTTGACAGACTGGCCCAGGAAGTTTGAGAAACATAGGAAACGTCGAGCAACTCGCCTTTTGTGCACCAACGCGCACCGACGTGCACCGGCATGCACCGAAAGTATCTAGAAGCTCCTAGCCGACTTGCGCCGTCTGCTCGGCACTGTGTCATATCGAACTGAGCCAATATCGTGCGGGCTCAAGAATTACTTGATACCAGCTAGTGAACAGATCTGTGCTTGACCTGCTCTTATCGAGCCATCCCCTTGCTATTCGGCATGTTTCAAGGGCTGTAAACGACGCCTTATAGCAGGATCTGACCGGGCAATATATCAAAGGAACGTCCTGGTGTCATCCGTGATGCATAGCCTTTTGTCCCCGGGTTGTACGCGCGGGAGAGGAATGTCCACAGCACTGGCCATGGAGGTGCTCGGAGGATCAACCACATCGTGGCATCCAAGTCCAAAGTTGAAACTAATGCCACGTGCAAGCTGCCCTTAGTTCTTGCTAGGGAGGGACCGTGAAGCATATAACTCAGAGCTAGTCACGCACCGGCTTGCTCGAACCATATCATGGGTGTAACACTCGAACACTTGCTTGAACTTTGATGAGCCCCGTGGGATCCTCAGAAAGCCTACACACGTGGAAAAGACCGAAAAACCGAGTAGCAGAATGTGTAGAATGTAGACAGGCCACAATGCATCCATGATTGCTTGATTAGCTAACCCCAATCTTCATCAAGGCAGGCGGCAGAATAGATATCGTCTAGGTATGTATCCCCAGCATGTCCCCCTTTTCCTACTCCAAACTCCGCAAAATGCAAGTGAAAAGAACAAGCTTGGAAATTGAAGCAATTATTCCTCCATGGCCGACTGTGCCACCTTCTTGGCCTTGCGCAACTTTGTTTTGCGCTCGGCAATCTGCTTGTCGAGGTTGTCATCGTTGCTGTCGACCACGGCGGCCTTCTTGGCCTTCTTTGACTTGGGCTCCTCCTCCGATGCATCGATCGACTTCCTCTTCTTTCCGACGTTGGCCTGCTCCTTCCTTGCCTCGATAGCCTTGGCCTGCTCGGATCCCTTCTCGATTACATCCGTCTCGGCATCCACCCACAATTCTGTGTCCTGCCAGATGGGAAGTGCCACGGTCTCGGGTCCCTTCACGAAGATGCTCTTGATGCCGTTCTTCTTCTTGGGCACGTACTTGTTCGCCATGTCGTTGGCAACCTTGACGATGTTCTCTGACAGAGCCTCGCCGTCCATGCTTGCGTAGCCAACCTTGACTGCCGTGTTGTTGGAGGGTGACAGGTTCACCAGCGCAGCGCCGATGGCCTTCTGGATCTCAGCAGCAACTTCCGCGACCGGTCGGCAGTTGGGCTCGTCGGGGCTCCTCTTCGTCTTCTTCGGCTTGGCGCCGTCCACCTTGGCCTTCTTGGACTGAAATACCACGGGGATGGGTCGCTTGGCAGTGGTCTTGTAGAAGACACTGATGGCCTTCGGTAGTCGGTTGATGATGCGATCGTCCGCAAGGAAGATGTCGTGCTCTGCGAAGAGTTTACGCTGTGCCTCGTACTGCTTGAACTTGGCAATCAAGTGCTTGAAGTCGATGACACGGGTGATGCGCCCTCGCAGCTCAGCGGGGAAGTCTTCTGAGGCCACGACGTTCTTGTAGTGTCGCTGAGGTTCGGAAACGATAATGCAGATGGTAGACTCATTATCGGTGTTGAGAGGGTGAGGGAGGGAGATCTTGTTAGGCTTCAGAGCCTTGGAGTCGTGGATGTGTCTCTTGGTGGTGACGGTCAGCCAGATTGGCGTCTCGGCCACGGTCGTGGCCTCATCATCGTCGGCAGCGGCATCGAGTATGTTCTTCTTGTTTGAACTGGCAGCGTTCTCCTTGGCCGTCTTCTTGATGTGTGCCAGGAGAGCCTTGGACGCCTTGAGGGCCTGTGGGGAGCAGTCAGTAAGCTGGGGCAGTCCAAAGTCTAAGCCAGATCGATAGTAAGTACCTGGTCGGGGTCAATTGTGAAGTTGGCCTGCTTGGCAACAGCGGTGGTGGTGGTGGTGATGGAGGCCATGATGTTCTTCGTTACTGCGACTGGATAGGGAATGATTGAGTTGCAGGAGGTGGGCGGGCGCAAGACTATGCGAGCAATCGAAAAAGAGGAAATACGAACATTTTTTTCTAAGCGAGACTTCTTATCGATAAGAGATAGCCAGCCGACTGTTGGCAGCTGGCGATCGGGGACCCCTGCTAGCTGTGGGTTTGTCAAGACATGGGGTACACTAGGCACCTTAGCACCCTAGCACCCTAGATATACGCTCTCTGGGAACCCCAACATGCTTACAAGAGAGCCCTCACCAACCTACCTAGGTAGCTGGGCAGAATGCTTGGGCCCTGATTCGAGGCCCTCAATGTTGGAAGGTAAGTCTTGTTAGGTGAAGAGTCTATTTGATAAGCAGATCTCTATATCTCTAAAACATATCTAGGTATATATGTATCTCGTATAAAGCCATCTTCCCCAAGATTATCTAGATCACCACCACTGCATCGCTTATCGATGACTTACTAAGCCCGACCTGTCGCAGCGTCCTTCACACTCTTGCCTCCCGAGACAACATCCTTCACAACGGACAGGATATCGGAGAAGTCCTTGAACGTGGTAAAGGGCACTTTCTCCTTCTCGCAATAGACAACCAGGTCTGCAATGTCGTTAGCGTCAGTGAATAGAGGTAGGTACTGGGGCTCCGCTCTCCACAGGCTTACCTCGTCCTTCCTTCGCAAACATGATGTCCGTCTCCTTGGCGGCAGACAGATCCGACACACCGTCACCAGCATAGAAGAGGTAGGGTCGTTGGTCTTCCGGCAGGCTGGAGTACTTTCGGATCTCAAGGCTCTTGTCGTGGCCGAATCCGCTGTCGTCATGGAACGTAATCTCCCAACCCTTCTCCTCGTTGATGCCCTTGCCCGGCCGCGCCCTGACGTCGTTGCTCACGATCTGCAGCTCCGTGGCGTCCTCCTCGCCCAGCAGGTGCGTAAGAAGTGCGCGGATGATGGGCGTCATTCCACCGCTCAGGACGACGATAGGGATGTTGTTCGCCTTGGCGTAGGCGTAGAATTCCTTGAAGTATGGGTCCAGCTGGATGTTCTTGAGGAGAAGCTCGATGCACTGGTCATAAGGGGTTGTGATGCTGTCCATCATGTCCTGGAAGCTGTCTCTGAAGTCACGATGGCCGTGGAGCACATCCTCATTTCCCTTCTTGCGCAGATCGACACCAAATCCGATGTTGTCTGTCATGAAATCGTTGCTGTCCTGGAGCGTGATGGTTCCATCGAAGTCCGTGAAGAAGATGTACTTCGGGTTATTCTTCAACGCCGGCAGGGCGGCGGGTGTTGTGGATCCCATCTTGTGAACTGATATGATGGGTTTGGCGATAGGTGTAATATCAGATATCGCGATCTCAAGAAGGTGTAGAAGTGTTTGTGACTGGAGAACAATGGGGAGTGATTTAATGATCTATAACGTGAAAGTTGTTGATGAGATTCCGCGACAGGCCTCAGGTCACTCCCCACCAACAGAAGCACGTTTCGGCGCCCGGCTCCGCTGTTGGAAGGCCCCAGGGCCCCAAGGCCCTAGAAGGACGTCATTCCCGCGCTTCGCAAAATTTCTCGGCGCTTGATGAAGGAGCTTTTGTAGCCGGCCATCGGAGCTAGGTATGAGCCGCAGGACGTTTTCTTCAACAATTTGATACCCAAACGAATGATACCCTGGAACCCTGGACTAATTCGGCCGTACAACATGTATATACACGAGTAACCAACCCATTACCTCAACCTCCTCCCGGGAGAAAACATAATCTATGCGAATCGTAGGCTCACGAGAAGGAAAGGATGTCAATGGAGTGTCAAAATAGTACGATATTCGAAGAGGTCTTGACTTCCAATGTACCGAAGCAACCTAATCAATCAAACTACAAAGTCTCTCTGAGCAGAAGTGTAAGTCAGGCTCTCCACCATAACTGATGTATTTTACCTCTTCACTTCCCTCCCGCTACCATTCCTGCTCCTACCAACTAATGTAGTTCCCACAGCGCACTGCAGGATGCTCTTCCGTACCCGAATTACAACAAAGCTTTCCATTATCAACGCCGATGAAGGTTGCTAATCCCAGTCAGAGAATCGGCCCATGAGTCACCTAGACACTTCTTGTTCCTTTGGGGAGAGGTGTGCGGGTGGTGTCAACTTACTGAGATCGATGTTGGCCAGGTGCCAAGTACCAGAGCTTGAACAGTTACAGCGGTATGCCTCGGCCGGCTGCTGGCAGTCATGGCATTGCGAAGGCATATCAGTGTATCCGCCTCTGGACAATGGTAAATAATCAGCTGGGCCAGTGGGTATGGCATACGAGGGCAGTGCCGTATATGCTTACCCCTGATGGGCCACAAGATCTGGCGACTTATAGGAAAGGCACAGGTCAATGTTGAGCTGTGACTCGTGGTTTCCCCCGGGTGTACCGCCTTGGATGCTGGCACAACCCAGGCCATAGACAACGGTATTGTCTCCATTGAAACCAATCTCTACGCAATCATGGTGGAAATTTGAAAAGTCTTGGGGAGAGGCAAGGCCCGCTGTGGCTAAGAGGACCATCAGAGGGTAAAGAAGAAACTCCATCCGAGATTTCATAGCGTGTAAGTAGTCGGCGGTTTTGTTATAGAAGAATGGTACTCAGGCTCAGATTGGGTACCAAGGCTGGTGTGGACTGACTTGAGAGTGTTGTTTTGAGAAGCTCAACAGACTTCTTAGATACAGCATAAACTGGGAGTCGGAGAGCTGGGTAGGTTCTTGACTCGGGCACCAGAGTGACCTTAATTAAACTGAACAGGTTGTTACAGAGAAAGGCGTGTCACAATATTGCGGATGTCACAGGACACCTGGGCACGAGGTCGAGACGGTAGCTACCAAGCCTATCACGAAGACCCAAATATGATAACTTCGAGTACCTACCTAAGTAGGTGTGTTCGTGCAATCTGCCTCAGTATATTATCTGCATGAGCTACGTTTGTGTAGCACAGGACTACCGTGGGTATATAGCGTTCCATATGAGGGTCGTTGTGCTCTTCGAGCCTGGTATGGATGAAGCAGATGGAAACATTGACCTGGTCTGCCCAGCAATCCAGGATACTTACCAAAGGCACGCTACAGGCCTGCCAGCCGGTCACTCATTTCTCCTGTAGACAAAACCTATGATCACCTCGAAGCAAATACCATACCCAGTCCTCCAACCCCGGCCTGCAAATGTGTCCAACTACCTGGGCTTTTCTGGAGCAAACACCAGCTACCTTCTTTCCAGATCGCACCAGCACAAACAACATCTCTCAGCACATCCACCCATAGAGGCAAGCAATCATGAAATTCAAGATCATTTCCTCCGTTCTTGAGGCCACTGCCATTACTGCCACCTCATTTGAGCTTGACAGAAACCTCACCAACCTCCCTCACAAGGTCACACTCGCTCCTGACGCGATCGATATTCTCAATGCCCACGGACTCTGGGTCCCTGACACCAATGCCTTCAGCCGCGGTCAGCACAACGTTGAGAACGTCGATGCAATCGCCGAGAACCTGAAGTTCGAGGAAAGTGGCCTCGACATCAACGATCTCGTATCCATCAGCATTGGAGACCAGAACATCACCGCCATCACTATTGGTGATGACAAGACCCTTGTCAACACTGATGTCTGCGCCCCGTATGTAGAGCCGTCCTATTGACCTTGAGTATCACAAGTCTAGCTGACATCCATCACACTAGCTATCCTGACTGCTGCAAGCAGTGCCACACTTGTACGTTCATTTCTTTCTCATCCTAGCCAAGGTCGAAATAACAGCGCCTCCCCCCCCCCCCAAAAAAAAAAGAATGCTTCATATGCTCATTGGCTTCTGGGCGTGCTTCCAGAAAGTCTTCTGCAAGGCATTGATACTGACTCTGTATGTGCTAGGTGAGGAGGCCTGTCTTTCTCTTATCCTCTGCATTGCCTGCTGGATTATCTGCGAGGGTGCGTGCTTTGGCCAGGGCTTCTGCAAGGACAATGGCTGCGACTGATCATGGAACGTCACTTGGGTCTCACCACACGGGCAAGATTTTAACAGCTCCTCGTCTGCATCACACCGGGATATGAACAAACAGGCACTGTCATAGCTGTAGTTGACAAGGAGGCTGCATATATGATGGGTCTGTATTTAGACAGCCTAGACAGAAACAGTGGTGGATTGCAAAGAGAAGCAATCCTCACAGAACCGATACTAGATGCAACAGTGTGGCATAACGACACCCATGAGAACCCTTGGTAAGATATATTGCTGCAATCTTCTATTTGGTGCAATAGCTGTGGGGTCCGCAAAGCACTTCGTGCTACTATAGTAAATCTCCATCTTCTAGCCTCGTCACAGCAAAGGCCGTACTAGAAACACTACGCAGGATTTATATAGGTACCTAAGCTACCTACAACATTCATCCACAGCTCGAGGAGCAAGCAGCCGGGGGACAGTAATCTCGAGCACATGCGAATGCACACAAGCCCTTGTAACCATCGTTCTCGCCTGCCACGGGACAGCCAGCTTCGGCCGTGACAGGAAATGAGGCTGGTGTTCCATACGATGTGCAGATACAAGGCCCTGGTGGACAGTAGCCCTGTGAACAAGAGAAGCTGCAAAGCCCTGATAAGTTGGACGACTCATCGGGTCTGTTCGTCCCGCCATTGCAGCTCTGGGTTTCAATCGTCGAGGTTGAAGTGGCCGCTGAAGTAGTATGTGAAGCCGTCGCGGTTGGCGTTGTTGTCTCTATCAAGCTCGTTGATCCGGCGCTGCTGTAAGTGATGCTCGTCTGGAGCAGCTCACTTGTTGTGGTAGTTGAGCTAGCCCTGCTCGTGGTCGTGAAAAGACTTGATGTTGTGGTTCTAGTTGCAGTCCGTATCGTTGTAGTACTATGAGCCTCTTCTGTGGTCGTAGGAAGGGGCTCTATCGCACTCGTAGACAAAACTTCAGTCGTAGACGGAGCTTCATCTGTAGTCGTAGGTACAGCTTCTGTCGTAGTCGTGGATGGCGCTTCTGTAGTTGATGTGATCGGAGCCGACTCCAGGGTAGTGACTGAGTTCCCTCCGGAGGCTCCAGTCGTCAATCCTCCGGTCGCAGTCAGGGTCACACTAATTGCTGGCGGTACTGTGGTTGTTGCAACCGTGCTGCCGCTGCCGAGGGACGGTGTAGCTGAGCATGTCTCCACGGCCAAACCGACAGTGAACGAGACAAGACCATCCGCGGCCAAAGATCCCGACGTTCCCTCGGGCAGTGTACCGACATAAGCATTGAAGTTATAGATGCCACAAGGGCATTCATCGATGACATCCTTGAGAGAAGTACCACTTAGGACTGTTTTGGAATCCCGGCTCAATGAGAAATTCTGCTGGCCCACCCCCATGGCAACTTGAAAAGAGCTCGCACCCGCAGGAGCCTCGAACGTCTCCGTGTTATCGCCGGATGTCACAGTCACCGAGCCTGGGGAAGTGAGAAGGGAGACTACAAAAACGAAATCCTCCAAGACCTCCCAGCCATTTGGTCTCCCTTCGAAATAGTTTCCGCTGTCGTTGTTCCCTGGCTTCATCGTGTTGTCCGTTGCGTCGCAGTTCACGGACCGAGGCGCTGGTCGGTACCAGTATACGATCTGATCTTCCGTGATATAGTCATCCACTGAAGCTGCCCCCGCCTTGTATGCAGCAATGAAGGGCTTGGCCACGTCTCGCCAGCCATCATGCGGCATGTCGTTGACCCATTTTGAAGCTCCGTCGTCGTCATGCATTGACGAGAGCGGGCCGATGTAGTGGGATTCGCCGTAGTCGTTCCAGGTGATAATTTCAACGAATTCAGGGCTCGTCGTCAAAACATCATTCCATCGTGTATACCAAAGAAGGTCCGAAGGGAAGACGAAGTTCTTACTGTAAGTTACCTCCGCTCCATAGTGCCTGTAACACATCGTGTTAGTATGACCGCTCTTCGGCAGCAACGATGATGGGCTCACGCGGTCTGCAACTGTCTCGAGGGCTGTTGACCACGGTGAACCTCACGAGGATCCTGCCGTGATCCTCTCACAGTGTGCAACAGTCCCAGAGATAGCGCGAGAAGTGGCTAACAGAATCTTCGGAGTGCTGCTTACGTGCTGAACCAAGGAGATATGGGAGCGATGTAAGATTTCGAGGTGAGCCATGTTCTGTATTTTTCGTCTCCCTCAACAACGGTCACATTGATACCATTTGTCGGTGCCTTGTTATCGCCATTGGTATCCCAACCCATCCAGTTGAGTGCCCCCTCAATGCTGTCGGGATCAGGCGTTGCGTACGGACTGAAGTTGGGCGCGAAGAAGACGTCGATACCAGCTGCGGTCTTCACAGCTGAGACGTCAAGGCCGTCCCCGGAAAAGGATGAGGCAAACGCTTTTCCATTAACCGTAAGCTGCGCCGGTTCACTGCTGTATTTCGCAATCATTTGTCCCACCTTAGCTGCATCGGACGACGTTGAGAACCAGTTGAAGTCAAAGGATATGAAGACCTTCATATCATTGTTTGCCGCGCTTTCATAGGCGTACTCAAGCTGTGTCTCTGTAAAGGAGTCTGTCCCGATGTTGAGTGCGAAGGCGTCGATGCCCAACTCCTTGGCCTGTACCATGTCGTCGTCGTAGTCGCTGGCGCCAGCACGGTTCGCTACGATTCCCATCATGAAATGACAGAAGACCAGCTTTTCTGCCGAGCTCGTCGACGTCTCATCTCGCCTTCCTAAGAGTCCATTCGACGATCCAGCGTCGTTGTGACTTGTAGGCACTGCCTGAATGAAAGGAGATGCTAGCAAATATTGCAGCACACGAAGCCAAACCATGGTAATGAGCGTAAGACGGACCCGGGTCCGGGAAGAGGTCGGCCAAGATGATCAGATAGATCACTCGATCCATCTTGAGATTCCATGCAGGAACAATAAACTTAAAAGCTTCTTCTCCACTGCGACCACTTTGTGCCGGTCTGCCTGATGGGCGCCTCGTCTTTTGAATGAGAAGGGGTGGTTGGGGGGTATTGGTCTGCTGCGCGGCTGGCCCACCATGTGGCCAACCAATCGGGCCATTCGAAGCGGAATCAGTTTCCATGGATGAAACAGGCCAAAGAAAGGAAAACGAATTGTGGACTCTGCGCTTCTGCCAGTAGCGTCTACAAAGCCTATCTTGGTCGTGTTAGCGAAGTGCTGATGTACAAGAAGATGCCTGTAATCTTGCCATATGGGGCAGCTGGCAGAGGCCGTCAAGGGCCCCATGCTGACATCCGGACTTGTGGTACAGTATCATATATCGGGAGGTCGCCTGCTTTCGAGTCGAGAGACATCACTCCAATGCGAGATTTTGAAAGCTCAGTCGAGTCGTACAGGGCTGCGGCAGACGGAGATTGGCTGCCCCAAGGTTTCCCGAGGTTGGAGGGTTTCAAAGGAGGATGTTCCAGTCCTGGACTTACCGGTACACCAACCCACACAACAACGGGCCGAAAGAGCAGGGCCAACATCGCAGTCGGCTATGCTACCGAAACCTCGCATGTGATTCCAAGGAAGTACTGAAGTACTGTGCATACCAACCTTATGCAAGAGGTGGGTAAGGGGTTTCTTCCTTCATTGGCGACGGCTCGCATTTGCTCTTATTGGCAGTTTTCTGTCTCGAACACGCAGCTGCCCCCTCCAACAACGTCCATCACCCTCACCCTCAGCCTTTAAACTCGCTCTGAACTGGCCAGCTAGCCGCCGGTTGTATTTAAACAAGCGCGTTTCCCCGTTATGAGATCCTGTCAAGAGGAAACTGTAACATCTACGGATGAGCAACGGCGACAACAACATCAGACACAGTATCGGACACGACTCGGCCCTTCTCCCCCACCCTTCAAGTCCACCTCACGGCCACCGCCTTCCAGTAAAACAGTCAAGCTCACTTACATATGGTCTTGTTTTTCCCCAGCCGTCTCTTCTGACTACCTAGGTGTATACAACTTCCCTTGACTGAGGCCCATTCTCTAACGTCTCTAAGTAACCACGCATCTCCATAACAAAGTGCTACCAGTTGACCAGACAGCTAAAGAAAATGAGTCTTGGGGCAAGGCCCAATCCGAGCTGGCTTCCGGAAGGCTAGAATACTACCATAGTGACCTCGCCCTTCAAGAAGCGCATTCCAGTCTGCAGGATAGGCAGATATCCATCTCAGTCTCGGAACTGCGGTGTTATGCCCCAACAGCCCCTCAAAGGAGGCGCGTTACAGCTGATGGCAATGATGCCTCCGCAAATATACATACGTTTCAATCACTTATTCCAGTTGGCCTGATATGGAGTCGATGCCTCAGCTGGTGATATGGCCAGATGAACTGGTGACTTGGTGAACACCATAGCAGCTCACATAGGCGAAGCGGACCATAAGTACATATATACATCACTGCGACAGGACTCTAACATCAGTCCCATACTTTTCATCATTGTCCAAGATCAGCCTATCAGCAATGTTTGTAAGATAGATATTATGTGACAATGCAGACCAGGACGTGAATGATGTCGTCGTTATAGTCGCTCAAGAAGATTCCGGGCAGGCACCGTTATCTTGACCTTGAGCACTTGAGCAATACCAGATGATATTTAGGCCCCTCCAGAAATGGACACATCGCCTAGGCGTTGAGTATCTTCGGCCGTAGTAGACCGATTCCTCTCTTTATTCGATCATCGTCTACTCGAATTCTGGTATATAGATTACAATGCAACGATGGAAGCTTCGTGGTGCTATAGCTGCAGAGTTGAAGTCAATTAGGGTATAGAAATATATTGCATACATATATGTACCTAGGTAGTTCATCCGATATAGAACACTGACCTCGGGATGTTATCAAAGCCGGCCTTATAACGATGAAACCGACTTTCAAAAGGGATGTTGAAGCTCCCGGGGCCAAGTTCTGCTGCAAAGCTAATAAGCCTTGAAAGCCTTGACGTCCAGAGGCCGATTCCATCAGGACAAGTCTCTGGACATAAATTGATGCTTTGAGTTGATTTGAACACAGAAACCGCGTCATAGTTTGAAATAAAATAAAGAGTGGGATTTAGTATCCTGGGGTAGGCAACAGAGAGCTCCCTCACCCGTGACCTTCATCGAGAAAAGGGAACAGCACACCTGGGCATGCCCCAGGTTGTGCAGTCTGCCGGTTTGACCACCAGGATCAGACTGCCCCGCGCCTGGATTCCACTTCTTCAGTATAGATCCTCCGAGATTGAGCAGTGGTCCTCATCATCAGAGAAAGCATTTACAGGTTCATCAATCCCACACCAATCCATGGTTGTACCTAGGGCCGCCCCATTAGGTAGCGCTATGCTACCGGTGAAAGAAAAAAGACCAGGGACCAGGAGCCACAAGAACGATATATCCTAGCTTTCACAATTCATCTTGTTTGCTTATGTTTTATAGCACTCTGGCTCGGCGAACCTGAACCATTTCAAGAAGAAGAAGGGGTTCGAAACAATGATTCCACTCAGCCTCCTATTGGCGACGGCTTCAGCTCAATACCTCAAGGTACCTCACTCACGGTGGGAGCCGCAATCGTCGACCAATGAGACCCATGTAAGGCCTAGAACGAGCAACTCACCATGTTGGCCCTACCGGCCCTTCTCCACGAGGGGAAGAGACATCGTCAATACCCGAGGCAAAGCTGTCACATGGGCCGGGGCAAACTGGCCTCTCAGTCGCAAGGCTATGATCACAGAGAGCTTGGAGTGGGCTTCAGCTGAACAGATATTCAAGGACATGGCTAGTGTGGGGGTCAATTTCATTCGGATGTGGGTGTCTTTCTGCTATAATTCTGGGCGAGCAAGCACTGGGGCTTTCCAGGGGCTACGTCATCGAGATGATAGAGTAATATATGACCGAAGAGGTGAGGACGTTCCCAATGGGGTTGCTATGATACAAGCATTGGGTTATATCAAAGGCACCATGGTGGCGAATGCCAATGTGGCCAAGAATCCAGGTTAGATGAAGGAAACAACATGTTTCGAGGTCTGGTCCGACAGCTAGGATCGCCCTTTCAAGGGGATCTTCAAACACCCCGACTTGCACGTCAGCAAAGCATAGTGGTGCTGCTCGCACACGCATGGGAATGCGTGGTTTGAAGACATCACATTCAACACGGCCAACTGGTGGAGAGGTCTTTCATACGTTGCTGGTGGGGCGAAGAACCATCCAAACATCGTCTCGATGTCCCTCCTCAATGGGTTGCACGAATCTTGGAACGATACCGGTCTTTACTATAACTGGCAGATCTTGGTCGGTAACATGACTGCCGGCTGCGATGCCATCCATGAAGAGAATCTGGATCTCCTGATTACCTGGTCAGGCATGCAGTATGCCGAAGACCTCTCAGCTTCCACGACGAGGAAGAACATCTTGACTGCCAGGTGTTATGAATGCACGGCGATCGTGGACGCCTACCGACACGATCCTGTTTACTTCGACCTGGACAGCTATCCATGGGCTGACAAGGTAGTCTGGGAGCTGCACTTGTACTCATCCAGCGAGGATGTTGACACAGGTACCTGTCCTATCATCGAAGCAGGTCTGTACCGAAATGGCTTCAACGCCCTCGGTATCGATCCTCCCGCGGTTTGCAACGTCACCAACGAGTGCCCGCCTGTGCAACGGATTACGCCGGTCATCATGACCGGGTTCGGCCACGACAAAAGTTACACGTTATACAACGCCACCTTGCTGTTTGTCCTCAAGAATACACCAAGAGGTACGGCGTGAGCTGGGCGATGTGGAGCTTAGCTGGCAGCTACCGCATTAGATCAGGTGTTAAGGGGCAGGAAGATACTTGGGGCTTGAAGAATCATGACTGGAATGGTTGGCATTTCCCAGAAGGACTTCAGGACTACTGGAAGCCCTGGGTGGCCGCTATGAACGTCACCACGATAAGTTCAACGCACAACAAAGCACGCATACTGTGGGAATCCCATAAATCCCACGAAGCCTCGCACAGGCGCCCCGGCATGTCGCAGTTTCATGATGATCCACGAAGTGACCATCGGTTGTTGCAGACCGTTCGCTCTGGTTTCATAGTGGACGCTGATCTCCCCAAAGATGAATTGCTGACCTGCCTGCACCCTGCCGTTCATCCAAGCACACCTACTCGCGCTTCCCAAAACTACATTGTTCCGGGTGACTGGCTTCTGGGCAAGGTGCGACGAGATACGAAGGCATCATGGGGGCGGCCGTATGATCATTGTCTGATGAGGCGCTTTGGTCACTAATAACTTAGAAAGGACTGCGTGATACGGGACCCTCTCGTGTCCCTAGGCAACATTGCCACATATCGTGATAAGAATGACACGTTCTGCAGGCCCGAACGCTACGCGGGACTTGACTGGATGGCCCCGCCTCGATCTGCACAGGCTCGTGATGTCTGGGATTGACTGCAGACGCCCGGGTCATGTTAGAGAAGATCCATTGGTAAGTCAAAGGTGACCATAAGGACCAGCAGGGGATCGAATATTAGTTTGCCAGATGAACGTATCAGACGCTGTCCACTGCCCTCTTCTTACAGTAGAAGCTATCAGTTTGACAGTCATGTTATATCATAATCGCGCTGCAGTAGCCCTACAGAGCTGCTACCGCAGACTCCAAGGGTTCTCTCTGTGCCTCCCACATAAGCCAGTCTGACCTCGTTGTCCTGTTATTTCCAATTAGCGATCTTGTTATGCCAGCAGGTCCACCATGAAGAACTTACGGTAATAGTCCCATTGCATTGACTTTCCATATACCTACGGCCAGAGCAACCAACTGCATAGCCACATATGCAAGCTTGACCTGCAGCATCTTCGCCCTGTTCGTGTCCGTTTCAAATCTCTCGAATGCCTGATTCGTGGCCATCAGGCCCATGATGGGATTCTTGAAAGCCATGAAAACCATCATGATGCTGAATATTTGCAGCGAGTTGCCAGTCATATACATCATGATGCCTGTCATGGGCAAGCCCTTAATGGGAGCAAGGGCGACTTCCCAGGCCTTCTTCAGCTTCAGCGTGTCCATCTCTTCCGGTGTAGCTTGCTTCCGCGGCTGGACTTTGGCGTCTTTCGAGGCATCTCGTTTCTAAAAATAGTATTAGCTGGCCGTCTGCGAAGGAATACCTGCGGGATAGTGCAAACCTTGGAGCTCGAGACCGCTTGAGATGGGAACCCTGGAGGGTCTGCAATGCCGCTGGCCTTGGCTCTGTAAGGAGGGGGGGAGGCGAGATCGGCGACCCATTTGGGGGTCCCTGTCGCTGACTGTAGCTCTGACATGGTGTCGTTAAGCGGTTGGATGTGCCGTAGGAGTTCGATGAAGGGTGGTTTGCTTCGTGCGTGGAAGAAGACAGAGGGAGGGATCGCGGAAGCTCAAGCTTGACGTCGGAATGTCGAAGCTCCACAAACATGAGCTTACACATATAGTCCACTCAGGTACTGTAGTACCGTGGTATCTTGGTACCGTGCAGCTGCGTGGTGGGCCGTGCGTGAACGCCGGGTCGACCCCGGCCCCACCAGCACTTCCACTAACCGGGGACAAGCTTCAGGGGCTCGGCCGTCTTCGATGTTATTACCCAACGTCTGCCCCCTTGGTGTCCCAAACATCCGGATGCTGCCGGATTGACTACTTGCTCCGATTTCGAGACATACACGACGACGTTCAAAGACGCCCCAAACGAAATCGCGAGACCAGGGCCAACAAGCTACGACAGATCTGCCATCTTCCGGGCCTTCAAAAGTACGGAGTTTACCTGGCAGCACAAGAACAAGACGACTGAGACATTGCGCAACGGAGACACTTTTGAGGAGGTCGCAACCAACATCTGCGCCCATCCGATCGCATCTAGTTGTCAGCCATTGGCAATCAGACGCAGACAGGACCCGATAGATTGACAGACGGACGATCCCATCCACGAAGGCTTTAGACACGATCAGGGCAGCGCCGGACAAAGGAATAGCCAAGCGATACAAGAGGAGGAAGAGTGAGGGGTCTGTCTGGACTTCCATCCCGGATTGGACTGCGCCTGGCTGGGCATTGCGTGTTCGCGCCGGCTATCTGTGTGCTGCCGTCGCAAATTACAGCCTTAATCTTAGGTTCCAAGAGGTGACCAGTCGCAACGACCATATCTCTTGTGGAATAAGGGGCCGGAGCCAAGGAGGTTCACGCGACATCATCACGATCTGCAGCTACACTTTCCACACTATACTCTTCTGCAGCACCATATAGACACCATGTCGAGTGTCCAAGGCGGAGGTGACTCCAAGCTGTTCGCGCGGGTAAGCTGACGTCCTTTTGCCTGTCACCTCGATGCCTCCTATATTTGTTTTGTCTCCCGTCACGGCTGAGCCCAGTCGACCCAAGTACTTTTCCGTCTCGGCTATAATGAGCATGTCTCAGACTCCATTCTTGTTTCAAGGCATACTGGTCCACGAGGAGCTTTGACCCGTTTCCTTTCTTCTCCTTGCCTAGCATCTCCGGCATTGCGAGACGGTGGGCGACAGGGCAAGCTTCCGCCTTGCGCATGCCCGGCAGGCACTCTGCTTCAATCGTTTACGTTGCCCTCAGTCCCTCCTTTCTTTTCGAAGTCTGAATCAAACGAGTCTATCTTCAAATGCGAGCATAATAGAGATCACTGCATTCCACTACCTCCCCCCCCCCCCAAATATGTATTTGGCATATTTGCCCCCTGGGGGCTCGACGGCATACAGTAACTCACGCATGCGACAACAGGGCAAGGTAGCAGAGCTACGTCTCGAGCTGAACAGCGGCGGAAAGAAGGACAAGAACCATTCAGTCAAGAAGGTCGCTCTAAAAAAGATCGTCGCCAACATGACTATGAGCAATAATGATATGGTTGCCCTCTTCCCCGATATCATTGGCTGCATGAACATACCCAGCATCGAGATCAAGAAGATGTAAGATCTAGGGCGCTCCCAAACATGTACCAGGGGAAAAGAGCTGATACTTATTGCGCTAGGTGCTTCTTGTTTCTTGTCAATTATGCTAGGCTGCGGACAGAGATTGCCGTGAAGGCGATACCAGTACTGGAACACGTGCGTATAAGCCAGGATGGATCTGGACGTCTGATGGATAATGCATGATGGCTGACCTTCCTGCAGGACATGGAAGACGCGAACCCACTTGTCAGAGCTCTGGCGCTGCGTACCATATCCTACATACACGTACGAGAGTACGTCGAAGCTACAGTGCCCCTTGTTAGGCGGCTACTGGACGACCCGGACCCCTACGTGCGCAAGACGGCAGCATTCTGTGTTGCGAAACTCTACGACCATGATAAGCATATGGTCGAGCAATCTGGTCTCATCGACAGACTGAATTCTTTGTTAAGGGATGACAACCCCACAGTTGTTGCTAGCGCACTGGCAAGCCTTATGGACATATGGGAGAGGAGTGATGCTATTAAGCTTACTATCGACTACTCCAATGCGTCCAAGATGGTTGCTATTCTTCCTGACTGCTCAGAGTATGTCCATCCCCAAGCCCTCCTTTATACTAGAATCATCTGACCATCTATCAGGTGGGGTCAAACGTATATATTAGAGGCACTCATGTCCTACGTACCTCAGGAGTCTGGAGAAGCTCTGCTGTTGGCTGAGCGTATTTCGCCTCGACTTTCTCATTCTAACTCGGCCGTTGTTCTAACGTGTATAAGAGTTGTTCTTTACCTCATGAACTACATCGCCGACGAGAGGCAAATAGCAACACTCTGTCGAAAGCTTTCCCCACCGCTGGTAACCTTGTTGGCCAAAGGGCCGGAGGTGCAATATTTGGCACTGCGAAATGCGTTGTTGATGCTCCAAAGGCGCCCTGACGTTTTGAGAAACGACATCAGGGTCTTCTTTTGCAAATACAACGACCCGATCTACGTCAAAGTCACCAAGCTGGAGTTGATCTTCATGCTCGCAAACGAGAGAAATATTGACGAGGTCCTGACAGAGTTGAGAGAGTACGCCACTGAAATCGATGTCCACTTTGTGCGCAAAGCAGTTCGCGCCATCGGCAAGCTTGCCATCAAGATTGAGCCAGCCGCGAGGCGATGCATCAACCTACTTTTGGAGTTGGTGGCCACAAAGGTGACGTACATTGTACAAGAGGCAACAGTCGTCATTCGGAATATCTTCAGGAAATACCCTAACCAATACGAATCCATCATCGGAACACTATGCGAAAACCTCGACAGCCTTGACGAGCCCGAAGCCAAGGCTGCCATGATTTGGGTTATCGGCCAGTACGCAAGCCGCATTGAGAACAGCGATGTCCTACTGGAAGACTTCCTCTTCTCCTTCGCGGAGGAGCCGGTCGAGGTCCAGTTGGCCTTGCTCACAGCGACAGTCAAGCTTTTTATTCAGAGGCCTACCAAGGGCCAAGAACTTGTTCCCAAAGTTCTCAAATGGGCCACAGAAGAGACGGACAACCCGGACCTGCGCGACCGCGCCTTCATGTATTGGCGCCTCCTCTCTACCGACATGAGTACAGCCAAGCAGGTCGTCATGGGTGAGAAGCCCCCGGTCACCGCCGAATCCGAGCGTCTCGACCCGCAGACCCTCGAGGAGATGTGCCTCAATGTCGGCACCCTTGCGACAGTGTACTTGAAACCAGTACAGACCGTCTTCCGCAACGCGCGGCCTCGCAGGCTCCAGGATTCGCCCGCGCTGCAGAAACACAAGCTCCCAGTGGGCTCGGGCCCCATGGCTGGGTTTGATACGAACAAGTCACTCAGCCAGTTCGGTCACGACGCTCAGCCTTCAGATATCGACCCGAGGAATCGTGCTGCGGTTGCTTCGAACGGAGAAGCGAACCTTGCGCAGGCGGTGAGTGACGCGGATGCTTACTTTGCGGGCATTGGGAGCCAGCAGATGCAGGCGATGCGGATCCAAGACCAGGATGGTGAATCCGTATTTGGTGGGGGCAACGGCCACGAGGCGGGCTATGTGGTTAATCAGTATGCTCCAGACCAGGTATTCCAGCCTGCGCAGGGTGTGGGGAGTAATGGGGATTTGTTGATGTTCTAGGAGGACGAGAGACCCCAGGACGAAGGAGCATCCTCGAAGGACGGAGCAACATAGCAAAATGAGATTGGGGCGTTCGAAATCTGCGGCTTAGGAGTATATGAGAGCTCAACAAAGCCGCGAGACTAATGGAAGTGCAAACACGGATCGGCGGTGATTGTACATAAATATTGTAATACTGTCAGGCCTACTTGCGCCATACCACCAATGAACGATATCGATTAGAAAATGGGTCAAGACTGGAGCTGAGCATCTGCTATCTCTTGCCATATCGACACGCGACAGCAGCCTTGCATTGTATTTCCGAAGTGGGAAAGCCTGAGGGACAGCCGCTCACGAGCTGCCACTACTCAATATATCAGTGTCTACCATACCTTGTGGTATGTCTTCTAGTTCATCATCCGTTCATCGAGATTCCTTGCCTTCAAAGCCATCCCTTTCTTCATGGCAGTGCATAGGTACGTACGGAGCGATGACACTTTGCTGTCTTCCACCTGGATCCAAATACCTTGGGTCCATTGGACCCGACAATCTTTCACCACGATATCTTGCCACGGGTTCCCAGCCCACTGTGAATTTTGGGTAATTCGACATGTTTCCCCTGAACTCCATTGTGGGCCATGTGTATTCTGGAAACCATATCATTTGGGAACATTGGGTGGCATAGATTAGGAGGGGGGCGAGGTAGTTTTCACCACTCCCAGCGTCTGCAATCTTCTAACAGTCTGAAGGTTGCTTTTTCCTTTCTCCCGCTCCTCCTGCCCTTCCTGCTCTTCCTGTCCTCTCTACCCCCTCTGTTCCCCCTGCCCGTTAGCACTCCATGATCTGTACCATTCGACGCATCTAATTCATCTGCCTCCTCGTGGCTGACTGTCATGCCCCTTTTGTGCGCCCGCGGCGACCTCTCAGTCCGTCGTCTGCCCTGGGTCTCCAGCCCAAGACGCCGTTGGGTGCATTGCTCCAGCGACTTCAAGTCCTCAATCTCGGTCTTGGCGGCGGCTATCATCTCCTTCTTCAAGTCAGACGCCACCAATCTGTACCTGACTTGCAAGGCCTGGGATAGGTTAGGCTCTGACACATTGAGGAGGCCTACGGCGGGTCAGCTCCGTGCCCTGGGGGTAGGTTCACCATCTGTTCACGATCGTGAACACATGCAACCTTGTCCTGGCTGAGAGATAGGGATATGAACAGGGTCCACGGGTTGACCATGTAGGCCTACTGTTCACGGCGGTGGTCACTGGCAACCTTATTGTGAGCAGGAGGTGGGACGGCAACCCGGGGATGCGGCCGTGGTGCAGGACGCAGCCTGCAGGCCTTGTCAGCTTGGAGTTGCCCTTCCCTGCCCTATTTTGAGTACCTTGGTACCGTCACATCAGGGACTTCTCCCACTGTTCTGAGGCTTTGCACTTCACGATGGAGATCCCCTCCAAGAAGGTGAATCAATCCAGTTCAATTACTCGATATGCTACCAGGTAATCTTAGGTAGACATGAGTGTTGACCACATCTGGTAAGCCGTTCTCCACCTGTAACAAGAGGAATGTACCCTCAGGCATGCATATGCCTCCATCCGTGTCCCACAAACGCCATGTGGTTGCTGGTCATGTTGAAGCGTTGGCCCCGAGAGGCGGAGATTCAAGAAGACCAACTTGAGGAACCTTAATGTACAAGACAATCAAATCAAACCCCCGTTCCACACGTATTACTAGCACCACCCTCGGTAATGTGACTTGAAGATGGTGCTCAAAATGGCAAAAAAGCAATCACAGTGATTGCTACGCCGACTACCACAGCAATGCATGCCGGATCGCAAGCCTTTGAGGATTTCTTGCCACCACTCTTGGCGGCAGTGCCGGTGCCGGTGCTAGGAGCGACAAGAGTGGTCGAGGTGGGCTGCGAGGTGATAGTGTCGGCAGAGGAAGGACCGCCAGTTCCAAAAGGAGGGTTGCCAGTGAAGGTGACTGTGAAGCTGGCATTGCTGGGGGTCGCCGATGCCAAAGTGGTGAAGTTGCCGCCAGTAGCAGAGAACGCAGTGTTGTTGTGAACGTGGCTGGTCCAGGTGAGCGTGAAGCTGGCAGTGCTGAGTGTAACAGAGACCGAAGTGTGGGCATTGGGAAGAGTAGTCATCGAGATGGTATCAGAGCTGATGGCAGTTTGAGCAACACTATCCTCAGAGAGGACGGATAGCAGGCCAGCGACTGAGACATTGTGGCGCGCAGTTCCCTCAGCCTGGGACTGAGGATCGGTCAGAGCCACCGAGGAAACAGAGCCCGAAGACGAGGTTAAGATATTGCCAGGAGGAGCGACAACGGTTGAGGTGGTGTCTGGGCCGTTCATGGGGGTGCAAGCGTCATCCTCGTCATCAAGGCTGGACAGCAGGTCCACGACCTCAAACGGCGCGATAACCTTGGCGTCGAACTGCATAGTGCCTGTCGGTGGACACAGTGTTAGTGATTTCACTTACTAGTCGAGCTTCGAGGCAAAGGTAAGGTCGCATTGAGGAACTCCAATGAAGAGAGTGCTCACTCAGGTGAACAAGCAGGGTGGCTGCTAGCACATGGATAGGACGCGCAGCTTGATCATAACTTACCCTTGGAGAGGTAGCCATCAGAGAGGCTTCCATCAGTGACATCAACAGAAGCAGAGGCGACAGCGGAGACGACGGCCTCAGCAGCAGCAGCAGAGTTGATAGCCTGGCCAGCGAAAAGCGTGGCGAAGGCGAGGCAGGCGATGATCTCGAAGAGCTTCATATTGGGCATCTTTGTTGCGAGCTTGTTGCGAGTTGAATGGGTATGAAGTTGTGATTGTGGGAACTTGCTGTGAACGTTGGCTACAACGATGGCTTCAAGAGTTTGCAAGATGAGAATGTGAAGGTGAGTCGAAAGAAGCAGGCAGCTACCAGCTTCGTGGGGTCAGGGAAAGATTGTTTGAATTTCTAGAACTACCCAGTTACCATCAGAGCTAATTACAGACGACGCTAAGGTGGACAACGGCAGCAATGTAGGAGGTGCTCCCAGAACAGGGAGATGCTTTAAGATCCGACGAAGGGGGAGCTCATCAGGTAGGGACGAAGGTTTTATATATCTTCAAAGGCTCTTCAACATTGAGTGTAGAGGACTCATTGTCCCGGGATAGACATTCGAAGTATATATCGAGTGAATTTCAAGAAGATTAATTCCGATATCTGATTAGGCAACTTATATATAGGTGAAGGGGGGTGCCATTGGTTTTTGACTATTGACTTAGGAAATAACGAGCATCAAAATGAAGCCCTGGAATATTCCCCAAGGTTTGGAATGAAAGAAGCACTCTGCTATTAAGGGTTCTATGCACCGCTGCCTCATACCTAGGTAGTGAGTAATGCGAATGCAGCCGCAAATATCTTGCAGTTCTAAAAATCCACCATTATAGACTTGTAGTAGCATTTGTCATGGATATGGCTACCTTTGAAGGAAGCTACATAGTAGATAGTGGAAATTGAATGAGTACGAGATATATATGGAGTAGTTAGTGGGGTATGAGAGAACAATATATGGCTGAAAGGCAGTTGAGGGAAGATGCATTTCATATAGGAGCATCATTGGCTATAGTTCGGAGTACTTGCTTTGATCTGGAAGGCAACTAGCAGGATTACACCCTAGTTGACCTCCCAAGTGTCACGATACAAGGAAAGTAAAGAGGCGAAGCTGCTAGTTCAGTGTAATAGTGATCACTTTGGCTAAAGAGGAAGGAAGAAGGTTCACAGCGTAGCTGTAGGCCTTCAACCTTGAAGCTATATCCATAGGTGACGGCGAGGCTAGTGGTCCTACAACCCTAACCCTAGCCGTAGAGCCGTCCCGTCACACCAAGCAGTTTCTGGCAAAGGTAGTCAGCGTCCATGTGAGTGCCATGCTTGCCATTGTCAAGCAACCCTTGGGAACTCGGCAAGCAAGTTCATTATAATTGACACCAGGGACATGTATATGATGGAGGTCAATCGATAGCCACGAGCATGACCTTCTTTGCAATAGAGAGCGACATCTTACAAGTGACAATATCAATCTGTATTATCCGTCTTAGGCTCCTCTCACATTGGTGCTACCTAGGTATTGTCACCTAGGTGCAGTATTCAGAGGCTGCTCTAGCTACACTTCTTAATCAAAAGAATGTATAATGTTGGTTTCATTGCCTGACTTATCAACGTCTTCCTGGAGGCTTAGATACCCATCACTGCTTTTTATACGCTCCTTACCCTCACTGTTGCACTACTTTCGAGGCAGCAGTGAGGCTAGCCTGATAAGAGGGTTGAGTATTGCAGTCTCATGGTAGCGTTATTAGCATATATGTATCGTTGAAGAACAGGGCGCAAATTACAGTACTTAAAGATGAACCTTGGAAAATGATAATAAGAAAGCCTGAGCGAATGCCGGCTAACACACAGAAGTATTGTGGAGATGCTTCAGACTAAGGGTGCACTTGCACAAGTTTTATAGGCATTGAAGATGGGAATATGGGCGTAAACGGCTTCGAATATACTGGACGTAGTGCACATGTGTAGCAGGGCCGCGTAACATATCCCGGAATATCCATATCAAGAAGCATAAAGTGCTATATTATAACCACATAACTAGTCAAGGGTGGACTGCTGATCGCCTGATATGCACTTTTCTTTGCAGCAAGCCCCCCAAGTTGTTCTGGTCGGTCTGCAAAAGAAGGCAACGAGGTGGTTCTAGAGCCACAGACAGGACGGAGTCTGTATTAGAAACCATTTAGTTGGCAAGGTAGTTGAAAGGTAGGCAGGCGTACAAGCACCTGGAATTCCTGGATGAGTTGTCAGTTCTAGGCAAACTTGAGAAGAAGTGATGTGAACAATGATCGCGGCTCCTGAGGTTGCTTGGATGTAGTATTATCATAGTGAATCGGTGTAAATGCAGCGTCCGGCCGAACTACAAAGGTCATGGCATCTATAACCTGCATTTTCCAAGGATGAGACATTCTAAAATTAGCAAGAGGATATTGAAGAAGCTATGGAAATGTGTATAAAACGTGGCTGGCGATATTTTAGGCTCAAAGTTCTAGTAATCTGCGACCATGGCTGGGGAACAGGAGACAAGGTAGGCTTGTCGTCAAAAGGGTGGATAGCAGCTGTTGGATAACGATTCAATCTTGTTCAAGATTTATGAGATGTAATCATCTAGGCAGTTGACAAAACTGAAGTATAAGAACCCGAGAGCTGCTAATTGTCCCATATAAATTCCAGGTTGTTATAGCTCAGACTAAGTGCTAGGCCCTATTGCTGTCCGGATCATTGGTGTCGGGTGTTGAGTGTTATGTGAGGGGACCACTTGCACTTGCATTTAAGTGAGGCAAGATCGGAAATCGAAATCGGAAACAGGGAAGCAAAAGAAGGAACGACCCGTCCAAAGCCCCACTTTGGCATCGTGCATGTGGGTGGGCAATCCATGTGCCCCCCACCCGCCCGCTACGTACCCCAGCAACCTATTGCCTCCAGGTATTAGGACCCTCCTGGGGGACCCCCCAACTAAGCTTTTCCCAGCATTTGCAAACAGACCTTCTTGACCCTTCTTCTTTCTCCTCATCTCTCATCATCATCATCACCATCAAGAAGCACTTTGGTGCATCAGGTCAAGTCCAGCATCACTGTGATCTTCTCAGCCAGCGGGGTCACTGGCAAAGCCCAATTGCTCGCTAACGCTTTGTTTACTTGTCTCGGTCATTGCTAGGTCAATATCGGTATTCTTTTTGCATCTGAGAAAGCAAGCCACCCCCTATTCAACCCGAAGCAAGCCCATTTAGCCCCTGCACCCAGTCGAAACGACTTGGGAATTGGACCCGGCACGCTGTCCGTGTCACCTCCAACTCGCCTTCGTTCCTTCGGCTCTACCTTTTGGCCTTTACCTCTGCAACTCCGACCCCCGCTAAACTGCTGAACTGGATCTTTCAGGGCAGGGACCAATCGTCTGTCAAGCATCGTGTCTCTGTTTTTCCTTTCTCTGCTGCACCGACCAAGGCCCCCCATACGATTGTTGAACCCTGGCAATGCTAGATGCCCGGTATCAGATCGCCTAACCGAATCCTACAACGCCCAATTTGGTGATCTCGTCTCTCAATTTCGAACTTTCAATCTCTACTCAGACAGCACACCTTCTTGTCTTCGCATCCCAGGAGCAACCGCGAAAGAGAGTATACCGAGAAGACGAGTTTACCCCGACGGTTGCACTTCAGCCTCCCAATTCTATTTCGCCTGGTCTTTTCAATCCTCGTTCGACTGTGTGACTTACTACTATTTGCAACACGCATCCCTGTTTCCACGTCTTCCGTGCCGCCGACTCCGATCACATCCTATTATCACAGCCGCCTACAAAAGGAGTGCACCAACGGTCGTGTGTGTTGAGGGTGTCGGATTTTCACATATGAACTAGTCCGGTGTCAGGCAGATTTCCTAATCTTCATCCACTCTGTCCGTTCTTCGTCCTCGGGCCTTATCTCTCGTCAACCATCTCGCAATGGCCGAGTCCGATACCACGATGAGCGGCGGCCAAGGCATCCAGGACCGCTCGACTGAGCCCAAGGAGCATCTTCAGCAGCCAGAGGGTGCCCTCGAGATGGACAAGATAAATCCTGCGACACCTCCTGTTCCCGCCAAGGACAACGACTTGCCTGATACTGCTGAAGATCCGGCATCATCCACGTCGATCAAGGGCAAGGAGAAGGAAACGCCCCCATCACAGACACGTCAGGACCGATCTGAGTCGCTATCCATTGGAGCCGCAGACGCATCAGCCGCCACATCCCCCGCGAATCCTGCCGACGGCCCGGTGTGCAACATCACCTTGCTGTTGCCCACAGGAGCGCGACACCCGTACAAGATCGACGATAAGTACCTGACGAAGCGGAATGTCGATGTCCCTGAAATTTCGGAAAGCGGGAAAAAAGACCCATTCAGTGTTAGCGTGTACAAGTTGAAGGAGCTTATACTGCGGGAATGGCGCGATGAGTGGGAGGGCAAACCAGCCAGCCCAAGCAGTATACGGTTGATACACTTCGGGAAGCTATTGGACGATAAGGAGCAACTGAGCAGTGAGTCGTCTATAAAGAACCATGTGCCTCTAGCCCATCGGAGGCCGTAGTGTCAAGCCAAACTAACCTACCTGCGCCCCTTCAGAGTACCAGTTCAGCGCCGAGGCGCCAAATGTTGTCCACATGTCTGTCAAACCGGCAGAGCTGTTGGAGGAAGACGAAGCCGCGAAGGGCAAGAGTGGCAGCAGCGGTGGCCGAAACAGCGAGGGTGGATCGGGGTGCTGCGTAATATTATAATCGAGCTTGGGGCGATCATGGGAGGAGCGGGTCACCAAGGGTCGAGCCCCGCCTGGGCGGGTAGTCAGGGGCCGAATTGCCTTATGCATATACGTGGTCCAGCTTTTGAGCACGAAGGGCGTGCATCTGGCGTCCTGAGGTTTTCTTTTTTTGAGCCCTCGCAGATTGTCGAGGAAGCATATAGCGGCGAATGTTTTGGCTCATAGCTGAGACATTTGGCGGAGGAGCTGGCTATCTCACTTACACCGCACCTGACGTTGTTATACGTTGCCGCATTGCATTTTATGTCATGGAACGCCACCACACCGAGGGCATAGGTACGCTCCTTGCGGGGACTGGGCTTCTGTGTCGTTTATTAATCGACGGGGCGGTATGGATCTTGTTGGCGCAACATTTTTTGGTAATCTTTTTTAGGGTTTGTTCAAACATCAGCGACTCTTCCAAGCAGCGCACTACTAACAACAACGTCAACATGTACTTGGACACGGAGCAGAACAAATATGAGCGGAGCAGGACGTGTCCATAAGTTGGATAGAATTTCAGTCATTAGGAAGCAACGGTTATGATTCACCGACCCCAAATGTCGGTTCGATCTAGAGCGTAAATCATAGCCCATACGCAAAGTCTAATTCGGCCCCGGACGGCCTATGCGTAGTTGTTCATTCATGCAGGGCCTGGTCCGCCCTTGAGACTCTTGTAGTCGGAAAGACCATGTGGTCCCATTCACCGAGAAATCCTCTAAGCCGCTCGAGTCATCCTTCAGATCTTCAGCTTCCTCTCCATCTCATCGTGCATACCCACGGGAGCCCTCTGCTCCTCGCCAGTGTAGATATCCTCCCAGGAGACACTCGCATCCCGCCCCCGTAGGATATCCTCGTGGACGCTCGCCTGGCTGCTACCGCCGAGCGCCATGGGCCGCCACTCCCCCTGCTGCGTGATCTTGAGCTCCATGCCCCGGCGGATGGGCTCCGCGACGCCGTACGTCTTCCTCAGCATGTCCATGCGCAGGTTCTCCTGTGTCGACTCCCACTGCTTGAGCCGGGCCTCAAGAGGGTGAGCGCTGGCGGGCGTGGTGGACTGGGTCGTCTGGGTGAAGGGGTCGGGGCCGACGCCAGCCCGCAGAGTGTCGTGGAGGCCCGGGGCCGAGGGCGCGCCGTGGGCGCTCGGGCGGATGTGGCTGAAGGTGCTGGTGTGGGAGTCGGCTGGCACGATGCGCATCGACTGTTTGGTTGGAAGAGCCGGCGGGTTAGCTGGGTGTTTGTCCTGGGGAGGGGAGAGGGAGGGCTGCCACTTGGTGGGCTGTTTGCTTAGGTCTTGGATCGGGACGTCTTACCATCTTGGCGGTTTACTGGGGGGGAGAGTGGTGGGCTATTTTGGTATGGTATGTCAAATTGAGGTGGTGTGGTAGAAGTTCCTATCAGTTATGGCTCGGTCTGACTGAGGAGGAGAAGATGAAAATTGGTGGCGGTTTGTTGGTGAAGTAGATTATAGATGGGCAGAGAGTGGTTGTAAGGGCGGTTGACAGTCAAGTGAAGCTGATTGAAGCACCGCAGGCTGCCGAACAGCTTCGCGTAATGCTGGAGTGACGCACGGACCAGACTTGAGTTACGGCTCAGGGTTATCCCCGGATGCTAAAGCCGACCCATACTTAGACAACCCCACGTATTTATTATCTATATACAATGTAGGCTTGACTCACGATTCACCTTCTGGGCATGGCCGTTGTAGATATTCAGAATCGTCGACCACCAATATGAGAGCTCGCCCCGTCCCACCGCCTATAATCCGCATCCGTAATGGTACATTCCGTCGTCACCACCCCAGCGCGCAGGTAGCGCACCCAAATCCACCTCTATTTTCAGACCTGTCCTTCGAGTTACCTTCGGATCCAAACGCACAACACCACTGGGCAGTTGTCGGTCCATCCTTGTCTGGAAAGACTACCTTCCTCCAGGTCTTAAGGGGTCAGCACTTGAGCAACCCGCCCGCGGCGAGGTCGTTTCCCTACCTCGCCACGGATGCCGTCCCTCACCGTCTCAGGGCTGCCAATAAGGCCATCCAGTATGTCGGCTTCGACGGGGAGAAATCTGGAGGCGGGCTGGGGCCGGCTACATCGGCTTACCTGTCCGCGCGGTACGAGTCCAGGCGGGAGAACACGGACTTCTCATTGAAGGATTACCTGCTCGGAAACACGCAGCTGAACCCCACTTCCTTGCCTGGCGACGACATCGGCATCAGCCCCGAGCTTATGGACAGGGTCGTCACCGACCTGAAGCTCAAGCCGCTGTTGGACCTTCCCGTGGCGTTCTTATCGAATGGCCAAGGGAGGAGGGCGCGTATAGCGAGAGCCCTGCTGACGAGTCCTGAGGTGCTGTTGCTGGACGAGCCCTTTATGGGGTTGGACCCGCCCACGGTAGCCTCACTCAGTCCGCTCCTGTGGTCGATGGCCACGAAGGCTGCACCAAGGCTGGTTCTGAGTGCGAGACCGCAGGATCCATTACCGGCT
Organism: Cytospora paraplurivora; assembly: GCA_021272945.2. Lineage (NCBI taxonomy): Eukaryota > Fungi > Ascomycota > Sordariomycetes > Diaporthales > Cytosporaceae > Cytospora > Cytospora paraplurivora. The sequence goes on along the minus strand of JAJSPL020000002.1, from coordinate 1,580,762 downwards.
TGGATTACGCATCTGCTGTACCTGAGGAGTGACTGCCAGGTCGGGTCCATGGGCGACAAGGAGACGGTGCTGGATGGTCTGCGGAGGTATGTCCGCGGTGTCCGCAAGGGCACCTTGGCAGAAGACGAGAAGATGCCAGTCAAGACCCTGCGCGATATGGGTCATATATTGACTGAGCGTGGCATCAGCGGTACTGGCCTGGGCCAAGAAGGCGAACACGTCCCCAGTGCGGCCGTGCCCAAGCCGCGTCAGAAAGAGGAGACCAAGCCTCTCGGAGAGCCAGTAGTCGAAATGGTCGGCTGCAAGGTGGCATACGGCAGCAAAGTCGTACTCGGCAATTGGGCGGAAGAGAAGGACGGCCAGAAGGTAGAAGGACTGACTTGGACGGTAAGAAAGGGTGAGCGATGGGGAGTTTTTGGCCCCAACGGCTCAGGCAAGACCACTATTGTCTCGCTGCTCTGCTCAGACCACCCTCAGACGTACTCACTACCGATCAAGCTGTTTGGTCGCAGCCGACTGCCAGAGCCTGGATCCGGACAGCTACCACTCACGTTCTGGGACATTCAGAGCCGGATAGGTCATTCGAGCCCCGAGGTACAGCAGCACATGCCAAGGAGCCTCACGATAAGGCAGGTTGTCGAGAATGCCTGGGCCGACACCTTTCTCACGAAGCCAAAGCTGGACGAGCAGGCTCGTGCCAAGGTCGATGCATGCCTGCGCTGGTTCGAGGCCGAGCTGAACCCAACCTATCATACAATTGAGCGTGCAAGTGCAGGCTCTGACCTATCGTGGGCAAGCAGTTACATATTCGGCGAGATCTCCTTCAGCGCACAGCGCATCTTACTATTCATACGCTCCACGATCAAGAACCCCGAGATTGTCGTGCTCGACGAGGCCTTTGGCGGTATGGACGAGGGCGTCAGAGACAAGTGCATGCTCTTCCTTGCGCACGGCGAGGCTAAGACATACGCGCAGAGCACGGGGGAAATCATTGGCCAGGAGGGCTCCAGGACAGCAACGGAGGCGGTTGTGGTCGACAGCGAGCAGGCCAAGTCCGGCACGGTGACGGTGACTGGCCTGTCGGACCAGCAGGCGTTGATCTGCATCAGCCACATCAAGGAGGAAGTGCCGGACGCCGTGAGAGAGTGGCTCTGCCTGCCTGAGGCGAACTCTGGGCTGCCAGCGAGGTTCGGGCGGCTTGATGGGCCGCTGAGGACTGATGGGAGAAGGTGGAGCGAGATCTGGGATGCCTCGTCAGCCTAGGGGTCCCGTATGTGGGCTGGGCTGGGCTGGGCTGGGCTGTGCCTGAGAGAGTGGGTTGCAAGTCAGTAGGCGCATGAGCATGAGCATGAGCTTGGGAAAGATGGCGTTCCATCAAAGATACACGAGTCCACTCGGAACAGACCTCCCGCGTGGAATACTCCATTACGACCGTCCCGATCATGTGGATCAAGTCCCCTTTCGTTCATGTACAGCATCTTTCCCATGTCCTTCCTCCATGCCATGTCTTGTTATGCGGGCTCAACGCATCTATGTTACGCGCATCCTAGACCGCGTGGTTGCTTTCCCCAGCCATCTATTTTACCAAAACCCGGCACACGAAGTCCGTGTAATGCCTGCCTGCCCCGGTTTTTAAAGTTAACGAGTATTGATCGCTGTGCTCGAATCAAAACGCTTCTTTGGTTCCTGGGACTGCTTGGGCGCCGTGCGTCATTTCTTCCCAGCCACCGACTTTCTATCGATAAGCACGTTGCTGTGGAGACGGTGTCGACAGGTACCTGTCTGTTGTACGGGCTGGCACCTGGGCACGCCCGGCACGCCTGACACGCCTGTAAGTTTCCCTAGGCGCTTCGCCTGGTTTTGCTTATTAGGTATAGGTACCTAGGGGCTACCTAGGTACTGAATCTACAAGTGGTACGGGTTCCTAGGTATGCAGGGGCCCTGTGCTCGACACCGGCCTCTCTGCCTTGGGTACCTACCTAGGTACAAACATACTTGCACGCGTTGTGTGTTTCGGCTTCATCGACACAATCCCACAAAGTCCACAATCCCATCACATGCATGCACCTGAGTGGGTAAACGTGGTCCTACGGAGAATCCATACCTGCTCCGTAACCCCCATGCTACAGTACGATACCCATGCTTACCCCCTCCGCCCCTCCGAGCCTTGTCGTTCCTTGCTTTAGCTTCCCTGTCCGTTAATCTGAATTGTTGGTGTTGGTTGCTCCGGGTCCTGCGTTGAAGCTTGGAAGCCAATTGGAAGTCTGGAGCTGTCTACCTACCTTTCTCTTTATCTTACCTAGGTATTCATTGCCGCGTTCGCGATTGTCAGGGACCGACTGTCTCCCTCCTGACTTACACCCACCGGTATTTGGCAAGCACCTCGGGCTAGCTGCATCGCTACGCTGTTACACTGCTACACTTGTTCTTTGTTGCGGTCAAAGCGACCTACGCGGACCGGCAGACCGGCGTAGCTTACGGGTAAACATTCCGAGAGAGGTTGTGCCCATACTGTATCCCAGACAACAACCCAGACAGCCCAGCCAACTTAGATGACCCGGGTCCATTCCTCGGGTAGAGACAGTAAACATGGATCGTTCGGGCCCCTCCTCACGACCACCAGACTACCACCGACAACTCTACGGCGATTATGATGATCCTGATGAGACGCCTCTCGGTCAAGGAAGAACTGCTGCCGCTGTAAGATTGCTAACATCTATGGAGGAGCCGATGTCAGAGGGCCGTCCGTATGTATTACCAGATATTCTCATTCCGTCCCCTCTGTCTATTCGAGAAGTAAGACTCAAGGAGTCGACTCGACCAACCACCCCGACTTCCAAGTCTCTCGCCTCTCTTGAGCAGCAGAATGAGGTAACCAGTCCCTCCAAGAAGAACATCTCCGTCAGGTTCGCGGCGGAGCCTTCCGTGGCAGACTCACCACCACGGCGGAAACCCGTCGCCACGGACGACGGACAAGGCAAGGCACCAGCTAGGACCGCTACTGTGAAGCTCCAGAAGAAGGCGAAGCCGGCACATGTCATGCAGGCCGAGATTGCATCGACATTGCCCGTTATTCCAGAGGGCCCCTCCCCTCGGAGAGCATCGCTGAGGAAGTCCCTCAGCGAGCCGCCTGCTGTTCCTCGACATCCACCAACAGCGCAGATCAGAAGCTCACCAACACGTGAATCTAGCCCGTACCACACTCGACGATCATACCAGCCCTCGGTCTTCTCAACGCATTCTTCCATTACCGACCCGCCCAGTATGCCCCCTCCCGACTCGACCTACATCCCCTTCCGGCGTACAGAGGAGGACGCGCCTCCTCGAGCATGGAGTCCCTCGCACTCCTCTGACTACGATAGGGTGCCTCCACCCTCTTCTCAGTACGAGCCGGCAGATCTGCATGGCAGCCCACGACCCGGAACCCCATCTTCCAGGTACGGCGGAAGCCCAAGAAGACCTCTGCCTCCGGCACCACACTTCAACCCCGGCGGCAGTCGACCCTCTTCTTACGCAGACGACGCGACTGTCTCCATCCCACTAGGACACGACGATGACGATTATTACGATGACGACCCATTCGGCACCGAATCTAGTGACATCGGTGAGAAGATGCGCCGTGGATCTTACCAGGAGACACTGAGCGACGATTTCGGGTCACCATCGGAGGACAAGTACGAGCACTATGGGCCCGCGCCCATCGGGAAGCAGGAGCGGCGAGGCGTGCGAGAACCCCAGATGAGCAGGAAGGAGGTTCAGCTGATTAACGGCGAACTCGTGCTGGAGTGCAAGATCCCGACCATCCTCTACAGCTTTCTACCACGACGAGACGAGATAGAGTTCACACACATGCGGTACACAGCCGTCACCTGCGACCCCGACGACTTCGTCAACAGGGGTTACAAGCTGCGCCAGAACATTGGGAGGACGATTCGTGAGACCGAGCTGTTCATCTGTGTGACGATGTACAATGAGGATGAGATTGGCTTCACCAGAACGATGCACGCTGTTATGAAGAACGTCAGTCACTTTTGCAGCCGTAATAGATCGAGGACATGGGGTGAAAACGGCTGGCAGAAGATTGTTGTATGTGTCATCTCGGATGGTCGCGGGAGTATCAATCCTCGAACTCTAGATGCCCTGGCAGCTATGGGTGTCTACCAGCACGGCATTGCGAAGAACTTCGTCAACCAAAAGGCCGTCCAGGCGCACGTCTATGAGTACACGACTCAGGTCTCTCTGGACTCGGACCTGAAGTTCAAGGGTGCAGAGAAAGGTATCGTGCCCTGCCAGATGATATTCTGCCTGAAGGAAAAAAACCAGAAGAAGCTCAACTCGCACCGATGGTGCTTCAATGCGATTGCCAGGGCACTGAATCCGAACGTGTGCATCCTGCTCGACGTTGGAACAAAGCCGGGCAGTACCTCCCTATACCACCTCTGGAAGGCGTTCGACAACGACTCCAACGTTGCTGGGGCATGCGGTGAAATTAAGGCGATGAAGGGCAAGTGGGGTAAAAACTTGCTAAATCCGCTGGTTGCCTCGCAGAACTTCGAATACAAGATGTCCAATATCTTGGATAAGCCGTTGGAGAGTGTTTTCGGTTATATCACTGTCCTTCCTGGCGCTCTCAGCGCGTATCGATACCACGCACTCCAGAACGATGAGACAGGCCACGGGCCGCTGAGCCAATACTTCAAGGGAGAAGTCTTGCACGGCCAGCATGCTGATGTCTTCACTGCGAATATGTATCTGGCCGAGGATCGAATCCTCTGCTGGGAATTAGTGGCTAAGCGTGGAGAAAGATGGGTCCTGAAATACGTCAAGAATTGTACCGGTGAGACCGATGTTCCAGGTAAGTCCTCTCGCCTCCATCTCTGTCTGGATTTTTGAATCCGTGCTTACATTTCCTGCAGATACCGTGCCCGAGTTCATCTCTCAGCGCCGTCGGTGGCTGAACGGTGCTTTCTTCGCGGCTGTGTACTCGCTGGTCCACTTCAGACAGCTACTGGCAACCGACCATACGATTCCACGCAAGGCACTCCTGCTCATCGAGTCTTTCTACCAGTTCATCCAGCTCATCTTCACATACTTCTCCTTGGCAAACTTCTACCTGACCTTCTATTTCGTCGCAGGTGGTGTTGCCGACGATACGGTGGACCCCTTCGGTCACCACATCGGCGCGTATATATTCGCCGTCCTGCGCTATGCGTGTGTCCTCCTCATCGCCTCCCAGTTCATCATCTCTCTGGGAAACCGGCCACATGGGGCCAAGAGATTATATTTGGCCTCAATGATCATCTTCAGCATCATCATGGTATACACGATCTTCGCGAGCATCTACATCGTCGTGTACCAGATCACCAAGGGCAGTGGCTTCAACATGGAAAGCACCGTTATGACCAACATGATATTGTCTGTCCTGTCTACAATCGGCCTCTACTTCGTCATGTCATTCATCTACTTTGAGCCCTGGCATATGTTCACCTCATTCCTGCAATATTTCGTCCTGCTTCCGTCCTACATCTGTACTCTGCAGGTGTACGCGTTCTGCAACACGCACGACGTCACTTGGGGAACCAAGGGCGACAACGTCATGAAAACAGACCTGGGCGGTGCCATCGGCAAGGGCTCGACTGTCGAGCTGGAGATGCCATCCGAACAGCTCGACATCGATTCCGGCTATGACGAGGCCCTGCGCAACCTCCGCGACCGCATCGAGGTCCCCACGACCCCCACCAGCGAGTCACAGCTGCAGGAGGACTACTACAAGTCCGTGCGGACCTACATGGTCAGCTCCTGGATGGTCGCCAACGCCGTGCTCGCCATGGCGGTGAGCGAGGCGTATAGCGCCGAGGGGCTCGGCAGCAACCTCTACCTCGCCTTCATCCTGTGGAGCGTCGCCGCCCTGGCGGCCTTCCGTGCCCTCGGGTCTGGCACGTTCGCCATCATCAACCTGGTCAACACCATCGTCGAGGGTCGCGTGAGGCTGAGCCTCAAGATCCCGAAGTGGATGGGTGGCGTGGGGAGCAGGGTCTCTGATACGCTGAGTAGTATCGGCACCAGTGTGAGGGGCTAACTGCAACGGAGAGGCGGCCTCTCTTCCTGCTTAATCTTTCTTTCTTTTTTCTTTCTTTTTTTTCTTAACCCGGTTGGGATAAACGTGCAGTTTTTTCTCGACTTTACCCTTTGATACCGCAAGTGTACCTTCTTTTTCGGTTCGGCGTTCCGGCTTTGTATTGGACGGATGATGTGCGACGATGCACGGGAAGAGAGGTCGGACTTTTGAATGGGTTGACGATGGTGACGATACTTCCCCGTCAATACCTGCCTATGTTATGGAATGAGGATTACGACAGCGCTGGGGCGGTAATGTCATAGGAAACACCCCGCATACGTTTTTATGTTCTTAGTATGAACCTCTGTAGACTTTGGTCGCAGCTGCACCTATATTGATTGATGATGGACTGATAAGTCTGTTGTATTGAAAAGGCTAGAGAAAATAATGCATTGATTATACCCAAGGATCGAGTCTTATCCTTTTGGAACGACTTGAGATTTAGGCTGACCTGGGTAAATAAAATGTCCTCCGTGATATCAGACTCATAATAACGACGACCCCAATGCTTTTGGAACACTCGACGAGGCAGCATTTTCGGCATCAGGAAGCAGAAGTAATCTCAACATGTCTAATATTTCGCTCAGTATTTACAAGGGACGTAATTTCAAGTATCGTTGAAAGTCGTACGCCCGACTATTTATTTGGGGAATCAATTCGGTAAATGTTTTTTGGCTTGTTGGTCATTGCAAATGTCAATGCAGCTTCTGCATTACTCCTTGACGTCCTCCTCGTCGTCCTCAGCAACCTTGATTATGACAGTCAGTACACAAGTCTCTTCTCAGAATCTTTAGCAGTGGATTGTGGTAGTACTCACACCATCGTGGAAGTTCATTCCATCGGAGGTGGCCTTGATGATCTCCTTGCGGATGCAGAAGTCACCAAAGTGCTCGCCTTCCTCCCTCTCGAGAGCGTACCGCTTCAGCAGTGGCCTCATGATAGCCAGGATCTCATCCTCCTTGATACTGGAGCGATAGAGCTTGTTAAGGCGCTGGCCGTAGTATCCACCGCCGAGGTACATGTTGTACGCGCCGTAGGCCTTGCCCACGAAAGCGACCTCAGCCACCCATGGTCGAGCACAGCCGTTGGGGCAACCGGTCATACGCATGACGATCGAATCTTGGCGCAGGCCGTTCTCCTCGAGGCAGTCCTCCAACTTGGAGATAAGGACTGGCAGGTATCGCTCGGACTCGGCCAAAGCAAGACCGCAAGTTGGGAAGGCAACACAAGCAGACGAAGAAAGGCGCAGACCAGAGAACTTGACGTTGTCGAGTTTGTACTTTTGCAACAAAGCCTTGATCTGGTCCAGGTCCTCATCCGCAACGTTGGACAGGATCAAGTGCTGATTACCAGTGAGCCTGAACTCGCCCTTATGCACCTTGGCGATCTCCCTGAGACCGGTCTTCATCTGGAACTCTGCCGTGTCCTCGATTCGTCCGTTCTCGATGAAGAAGGTGAAGTGGTTCTTGCCCGTCTCGTCCTTCAACCACCCGAATGTGTCGGCGTTGCTTTCGAACTTGAACGGCTTGGGCGCGGTGTACTGCTTGCCCCAATATTCCTCGACCTTCGACTTGAAGACTTCAACGCCCATGTCGTCAACGGTGTACTTGAGACGGGCGTGCTTGCGATTCTTCCTGTCACCGTGGTCGCGCTGCACCAGCATGACCTTCTCGCAGGCGTCGCGCACATCCTCTTTGGCGACGTATCCCAGCATGCGGCCCAACTGCGGGTATGTCTTCTTATTGTTGTGCGTGGTACCCATACCACCTCCGACAGTCATGTTGAAGCCGAGCAGGTTGCCGTCTTCGCCCTTGATGGCGATCAGACCAATGTCGTGCGCCCAAACATCGGTGTCGTTGTGGGGCGGGATGGCAATGGTAATCTTGAACTTCCTGGGCAGGTAAGTAGGCCCGTAGAGCGGCTCATAGTCCTGCACAGCATTGCCTGCGATCTGCGTCTTCTTGTCGTTCTCATCTGCCAGCCAGATCTCGTGGTATGCGTGTGTTTGCGGAATTAGGTGATCGCTAATGATCTTAGCGTAGCTGTGAACCTCCTTGTGGAAAGCAGATTCTGTGGGCGCGGAGCTGCACATGACGTTTCGGTTCACGTCACCGCAGGCGGCGATGGTTGTCATGAGAGCGCGGTTGATGGCTTGCATAGCAGGCTTGAGCTTGCCCTTCACGATACCATGAAATTGGAATGTTTGTCGCGTGGTCAACTTCATGGTCTCGTTGCCGAGGGTGCTGGCAATCTCGTCCATCTGGATCCACTGCTGCGACGTGGAAACACCACCCGGCAGTCTGCAACGGATCATGAAGGAGTACGCTGGCTCCAAGCCTTGTGCCTTTCTCTCGTCCCGGATGTCCCTATCGTCCTGCATATAGGTACCGTGGAACTTGGTGAGCTGCTGGTCTGCGGCCGAAATGGCAAGCGTAGAGGTGTCAGCCAACCCCTCCTCGATGGTACCACGAAGGTAGTTCGAAGCCAGCTTGATGTCCTCGTTGGTCACTGGTGGTGCCTCCTCGGGGAGACCCTCAACGTTGTCCACACCCAGGGCCTGCCAGAGTTTAGGCTCCCACTCGTTGTATCCGGTGTGGAATCCGTCGGGGTCCTGGTCGTCACCAAGACCAAGGTCGGCCAATCGCTGGCCACCGAACTCAGCCAACTTCCTGTCCAAGTCCTTTCCGGGCTTGTTGTAGTAGACCTTGTCTTCCTTCCTTGGCCAGTAGTGGCTGTCACCAAGGGCGAAGACCGCGTAGTTGACAGTAGCCAAGTCAAGGTCAGTGCTGTCCTTGATGGCATGCCAGAAAGGCATACCGTTCTGGGGGAACTCTCCCTGGCCTGCGGTTGCAGTCACAAAGACGACGTTCTCCTCAGTGGGCAGGTCCTCAACGGGGTAGTCCTCCATGGCCATAAGCGTAGTCTTCAGACCACGTGCCTTGCCTCGGGTGGCAAGACGCTTAGCGAGGAACGAAGCGTTGGAGCCGTCAGAGGCGAAGAGAACTGTCAGGGGCGCGCCCTGAAGGCCTTCGAGAAGTTTGTTGTAGGCATCCTTAGCATTGCGTTTCTGCTGGGCCCGGATCTCGGTACCATAGTCTTCGGAAAGAACGGGGGCAAAGCTGGGCTCCTTTGCCATCAGTTGCGTCAGGTGGTTGTCCCGGTCCAGGAACGCCTTCAGCTCCTTCTTGACACGCTCAGAATCCAGGGTGAAGTTGGGCTCGCCCTTCAGGTCGTTCGTGGGGTCCCAGCGGTACAGAGGCCAGTAGCCAATGTCGACGGCTTGCTTGGTCTCCTGAAGAACTGTCAGAGGTGAGTCGTGCTCACCGTTGTATGGCAGGTATGCTAGAACGATGGAAGGACCGTTGAATTTGTCGGCCTCGTCCATCGCCTGAAGCACCTGCGTGTAGGAGCTGTACACTGCTGTGGATGCGACGTAGGCGTTACCAAAGTTCATGGCGTACAAGCCAATGTCCTTCTTTCTCCGTGCGGCATCAGAAGCTGCCCGCTCAGAGTAGGGTGTAGAGTCGATGATAAGCATGTTCACATTCTCACCGGAAGCCAAGACATGGTGCACACCGGAGTTGCCCAGGTCGTAAGACCACGCATCAGATCCGACAAGCCATAGAGACTCCTTGCGGAAGAAGGCCTTGTTGGCAAGGAGCTTGCGGGCAATGGTGGAGTTGTCCGACTCGAGGACAGAGATAGTGTCTTCGGCGTACTGCTCGACCTTGGAAGCTTCCTCGGCGTGAGCAGACCACTCAGAGAGCGAGCGCTTGGGAGCTTCGGTCAGGAAGCTGCCTGAGACGGCAGTCTCTTTGACATCTGCGACGAAGGTCTGCCTCTTCTCCTTGCGTGCCAGCAAGGAACCGAAACCGTATTCTGGGCTTGCGGCAATGGTTGCAGAGATTCCAGCGTTTTCGGACTGGAGGGAGTTGGCAACGAAGACCCTTGAGCCAAAGAGTTGATCCAAGATCTTGGTGTAGGCATTCTCGAGCTTGGGAGCCTGCAGCTCGTACTCAGAAGACTTCTCTGGGCCGCGTTGAGAGCCAACCTCAAGGTTCTGTATAGGCTTCTCAGACACGAGGTTCTGGTGGATTCCCCGCAGCGCTTGGTGGACTGTGTCCTCACTGATGTATCCGAGCTGGTAACCAACAATGGTCTCCACGCCTCCAGTGCCACTCTTCAAAGAGGTGAGGACATCAATCAGGTTGGGTCCCCACTTCGTCGTCTTCCTCGAGACCTGCTCCAGGACGGCAACCTTCTTGACAGACCTTGGCAGAATGTCAAGCAGCTTGACGCCGAGCCATGGCCTGTATAGACGCGGTGTAATAATGGAGCTGTTTGCGAAACCCTCTGATGAAGGTGCCCGGTCGATCGTGTCGGCAAATAAGCCGGCATCGGAACCGAAGATGAAGAAGGCTGTCTCAGCCGTAGGAGAGCCAGTGTACTCGAAAACCTGGTATTCGCGGCCCAGCAGCTTCTTGAACTGAGCCCAAATCAGGGTAACGAAGTTGTAGATATCCTCGGATGTGATAACCGGCTGTGCCTCGACGGTAGTAGCTGAAGAAACACTTGGGGGACCGCTCGTGGCACTTTGTTGGCTCGAGTGCTCGGATGCGCGCGAGGAATTCTTGTCGTCGCTCTCAGGCACGCTAAGCCCAGTGACCACAGGCGAATGTTGGGCCTCCACCTCGTGAACATCCTCGGCCAGGGTCACTCTTCCGTTGTCAGAGTATATACCAACTCCATCAAACTTAGAGTCCTGAACCCGTCGCACCTGGTCCAGGTCCAGGATCTCCTTGAGCACCTCCAGTGACTCGAAGGCAATAGGCTTGTCGTTCACGCTGGAGGCGGAGCTGAAGAAGTGAATCACACCCTTTCCTGATCGGATGGCGAGGGCATGGGCAGTCAGGGCCATGTCCTGTGCCTCCTGGACTGACTCGGACTGGAGAAATGCCCATCCCGAATTCCTTATCGATGTGATGGCGGAGTAGTCTGGGAATTGCTCGGGGTGGAGGTCGACGTGAATAACGACGGGGTAGTTGGCGAGCTTGTAGAGATGGCCAACCGAGGGGAGAAGGATCCTGGAGGTCGTGGTGACGGAGACCAATTGTCGATTGCGAGCGGGCTCGAATACTGACAGTAATGGGTCGGCATTATATCTTACGGATTGTATCTATAGCCATGTGAGTCCTGCTGAGCCAATCCGAAGGTAGACGAGCATTGGGTAGAAATCTTGCGCACCTCTGGCAGCTTGCCCTGGTCTTTTGTGACCAAGCTTGTGTCTCCCTTGGCATGGTAAGACTTGAGATGGCTCGAAAATACGGAGTCGACGGCCAGAGAAGGCTGTACGCTGATGATCACATCACTAGCTTGGTATGCAATCCTCGCGACTGCGAAGAGAAATGATTGTCAGTCTTGACTCCCCAAAAAATGGTCCCCTCCCACTCTACGCAGAGCACCAGACTTCAAGCCAACTGGATTGTTTTGCAAGGCGGTCGATTGGTGGGGCGCTGCGCTCGCAGGGACAAACAATTGGTATTGCTTTTGCGAATTGAGATGCATCACGTACCAGCCTCTGCAGGCGTCCGAATCCCATCCTCCGCTGTAGTTGATGCCATCTCCTGATTCCTCGTGATAAAGTTCAGGGTGGGAATAGAATTGAACAGAAAGGACATCGTGGGAACTCCGGGAGGGCCACCTGGGACAGTAGGGTATTTCTTATGTAGAGCAATCGCCGGTCGGCGAGGCTGTGGAGCTCGCTTTCGTCGCGATGGAGCAATTGTAGCGTCAATTGCTGGGCGATAACCCGCCAGAGACTGCGCAGACCACCAGTTTCACACTGTAGAGCAAGTTTCGCCATTCAAAAGTTTTCTCCCGTCGCGCCCACGGGGCACAGTCCTCATCGTCCTGGTGCGATTGCGTGATCGGCTCTACTGTTAGCGTCAGAGCCCAGTCGAATGATTTAACAGCGGTCCAGGCGAACTTTGCCATCCTCTGCATGAAATCAACTTAAAATCTGGGGAACAGATCCCGACAGTGAGATCCTACCAATAGGATGCGAAGTATTATCACGATAAAACGGGTCTCTTCAGTGCCAGTCGTGACAAATGGGTCCCGATTGCCGTGTGTGCTTTACCGCTGCGACGGCTCGGTAGAAACGACCGTAGCCGCCAGGCCGCTAGCCGCTGTGGGTGGTTGGTTTTGCTCTACGGGGGGCTCTCGAGGGAGCCTCTCTGCCTCTGGGCCGCTGGGGCGGTGTCCGCGACACTGGCAGGACTGGACCAGACTGGCCATGTGAGGGGCAAAACGAGCCGCATCGCCACAGGGGGTATCTTTTTTCTCTCTTCTCTCTATCTATAACGACATCCGCAAGGCTGACGATAAGGTCGACACGTCGCACGCATTGTCTTGCTGAGTCATTCCTTGACGGTCCACTGACACATCCCGAAGAAGCATAGCCATCCGACTCAACCCCGAGCTTACTGCTGCTGCTGCCACTGCTGGCATATATGACTATTTACTGCTCCTCAACTTGCGCTGCATTGCAGCTACAAATACTTAAGTAGCGATGGACTGAAGGGATCTTGGAGAGTCACCACAACCTAAGAAGCATTCAAATATAGGTAACATGTGCCTTGGGCATCATGAGGACCTTGAGGTGGATCTCTGATAAGGAGATGTGAGGTGCCCGTACCATGCATTATGTATCGGTGTCACTTCTACCCGGACTCCTGATATCTTGTGTCTTGTTTTCAAAAGAGATTACCTAAGCATCAATAGTCTCGAAGACGCATCAAATGCTAAAATGATACAATAACATGGTCGAGTAGCACAAGGGTCGCGAGTCCGGATTTAACAGTTTGGGAAGCGAGAGCCCCTCGGTAGGTTCGGCAGTCGACGTTCAATACCCAGGCGAACCCCATTAGCCGAATCTATCAAACCCGAAGATTACGATTAGTCCGATCGGGAGGAATAGGTAGTACTCCCAAGGTTGCCTACATGGTGCACGTTTGTTGTTGTCATCCCAGCGAACATGTATATGATGTCCGAAATTTGAAATACCTAGGTATTGCAAAGATCGTGATGTATTCCATAGTCATCGGCACCTTCTTGGGCACCTTTATTACGTCTGTCTACATGGTCCAGTTCCTGTCTTTCTGGGCACCATACCTAGCTGTACATATCTCAAGAAACACATAACGCCTCCCAATGCTGTAGTACATGACCAAACCATAGGAGCTTGCTTCTGAGCCCTGGTGTCCCTGCAACCTGATTACGCGTAATCCTCAACCGAGCGGGCGAGTGGCACCCGTTGCTCAGGTGCCCATTCATCGGTCTCCTTCCCACCGACCCAGTAGTCCTGGCCCACATGAACCATAGCCCGTCCGAGCTTGCCCTTCCATGCATCACCCTCGGGCGTATCGACCGCAAACGGCTGTGCCGCAGTCGCCTTGTCCCCAATGGCCAGTCCGGCCGTGTACCGGTGCAGCACCTGCCTCGTGAAGCTCATGACCACAAACATCAAGTACACCCTGACCAGCGTGAAGGCCACGATGAGGATCATACTCGCGGCCGTGTCCGTGGCCTGCTCCGCGGAATCGCCCTCTGGGTTGCCTCCCGACTTGAGGTACCACTCGGCGGCAAAGGCGGCCGTGTACGCCGCGTTCACAACCGTATCGAAGATGTACAGCCATGCCAGCGCGAGGTTCTGGAAGGGCGATTGCTTGCGGACGTGTGGGGTGAGGATGGCGAGGGTGATGAGGACCGCCACCGAATAGATGTACATGGATATCTGGACGCCGTCGAGGGCATATCCGGTCAGGATGGCGAGGAGGCCGTAAACGCCTGTAACCTTGTTGATTAGGAGAGCTAAGGATATGATTTCTGTGCCGGTCTGGAGCGACATGAGACCTAGGAAGGTCTGTGATAGGGCAGTGGGTTAGCAATCGTCACTTCATCGTTGTCGTCCTGTTAGCGGTGAGATGGAGTTGGCTTCCATACCTTTGGCTTTGGCAGCCAGAGCCGTGATCCTCTTGAAACCGCCATAGTCTTCTAATCTGCTGATATCAAAAGTTGTTTACACTAGAAGGCGGCTAGCAACGTGTTCGCGTAGTATGGGCTGCGGTAAAGAGGTATGGCGTGGGTGTAGTTGTGAAGTGTCGTAAGGGTCCCGCGGTCTGTCAGGCACTGTGAAACGTGATCAGGGTCCAAAACTGCGGCTGGGAATCTTCAGGCAAGCTGACAAGGCAGACATGCAGGACGTCGGATGCATCGGGAGACATTCAATGGGTACTGGTGAGAATACGGGGTTTCGTAAGGGACACTGGAGGCCAACTATAATTACACGAGAGCGTGGGATCTCGGATTCCAAGTACAGTACCTAATGTGCTAGGTTGTTTCGACCATCAGCCTCACTTTGGCTGCTGCAATGTGAAAAGGGAATACATCCCGGCCATCACTAGTACAGGCGAAATCTGATATCTCCCACATCCAATCTGTCCCGGTTGGCTTCGGGAAGCCTGATAGCGGCCTGGGCGGCTTCGCTGCTACGAAGACATCGCATGCTGGATACGCGTGATGAGTCAGGTCTTTTTTAAGCGACAGTGCCGCGTTCATACAGTACCTAGGTAGTTTCAATACGCACGTCGGTGCCACTGATGAGTGACTTAATGGGGGAACACATGGTTACATGCAGTCTTGAGAGCTGCGGGTTGACGCAAAGACGATCTTGATATGCCAAATTGAGCGATATCCATTCAGCCATCCTCAGGCTTGTCTAGACTACCTTATTCACCCGCAATATACTCGTGACCTATCTGGGAGGCCACCAGTCTTTTCATGCGTCTACAATTGCTAAAGCCACCTACAAGTTTTTTTGCGGCAAGTCCGGCCAAACCCGGCGCAGCACCCCTAATCTGCCGGAGATCCATAGTCACTTGTCTCGCCCCGTGGGGTCCGCTAGGAAGAAGTCGACGACGAGCATCACCACAGCAGAGCCAGCACAACTGGTTGACGTCCCCCGGCCGCCCCCTCAGGATCAGAAGAACCATGGCGACAACATCCACGTCCGCCCTCTCGGCGGTGGAACAGGCCGAGCTTATCGAGTCCTCCAAGCGCGCTGCCGCCTACGAGGCCGTGAAGGAGCACATGGACCTGACCTACACCGACATCGGCATCGGCTCTGGCAGCACCGTGATTTACGTCGTGGAGGCCATCGCCGCCCTGGGCAAGGACGTCACCGACAGGATGTCGTTCTTCCCCACTGGTGAGCAGTCCCGCGAGCTCATCAGGTCCGCCGGGCTGCGCGTCCAGTACATCCAGGACCTGCGGGAGTCGCAGCAGTTGGACGTCTGCTTCGACGGGGCGGATGAGGTGGACGAGGAGCTCAACCTCATAAAGGGCGGTGGGGCCTGCCTTTTCCAGGAGAAATTGGTGGTTACCAAGGCTAAGAAGTTTGTCTGCGTTGCTGGTGAGTCAGACCGTTGAGACGGCACAGGCCTCTTGGAGTAAGGCATGTGGTCGTTGTCTGACATTTTTCACACAGATTTCAGGAAGCACTCCGCAAGGCTAGGCACAAGCTGGAAGAAGGGCATCCCGATAGAGGTCGTCAGCCAGGCCACGGGCCATGTTCTCTCCGAACTGAGGAAGCTAGGTGCTATCAACCCGGTGTTGCGGTCGGGCCTTCCGGGTAAGGCCGGCTCTGTAGTAACGGACAACGGCAACTCTCTCATCGATGCGCCATTTGCGCCGCTTGCCCTGGCGAAGGACCTGAAGGGCCAGGATGGTGAAAATGGGGTCTGGACCGTCGAGGGCCTTGTTGACAAGATCATCAAGATCGTCGGCGTTGTGGAGGTCGGTCTCTTCGCCGGTGCCAACGGGTTCGAAGTCCAGAGTGGCGCGCAGAAGCCTGTTGCGGCGTACTTTGGAATGGCGGACGGTACCGTAGAGATTCAGAGGGCGTGATCATCCCGGGATTTGCCCTGATTGATTGGTCCATTAAGGGACATTTTGGTCTGTCATTAGCAGTGGCAGAATGCAGTGGAGATACCTACGTACTGAGGAGACATTTCAAAGGAGCAAATAGACCACGGAACGTGCTCAAAAGCCACAAGAAGCGACACATCGTACAATGAATTCAATTAGATGCCAGGATCGGACCACAACATGCAGATCTCAGCCCGGCACGCCGCACACGTTACATACAGACCGAGTTCTGAGTCCTCGAGTCGAAGATAAATTAGATATAGTACTAAAACCCTGTACCAGGGGCAAGATCTCATGGGTCGTCAATCATGACCCATCAATCGTTCTTTAATATACAATTGCTCATGCTGAAAGCCTGCGGCCGATGCTTTATCAGCCTGGCTCACTGTAGTCGTTGAGAGGGTCGTTTTCTACAGGTTGCATTTGCAGGTGCGTTTCGCTATACTGCAATTTCCGGCGTGTTCCATCATTTGCTTAGCAGGAGCATCCCTCTTGGGCTGCTGGCGTGGTGTTCGTTTTCACATCAATCACTGCGAGCTAGTTAGTCTTCCGCTTCATGGTATGAAGGATCACGAACTGATACTGACTTTGGTTGGTCGCTTGTGCAGCAGCGTCGCTTCCCTCCATGCCGGGCAGAGCCTGAGCTATCCTCCTAAAAAGCGTCTTCACATTGTGCCCCAGTTTGGCGCTCGTCTCGACAAACATCAGGTTGTTCTTCTTGGCCTCCTCCTCGCCTTGTTGCGTCGTGACCTCCCGTTTGTCGTTGAGATCAGTCTTGTTGCCCACGAGTACAATTATGACGTCGTTTCCGCGCTCGGCGCGGACGTCGTCGATCCATTTCCGTGTGTTTTGGAACGATTTTGCGTCTGCGATTGCCCCGGATGTTAGCTTCCTGTTGCTTCTAATGACTCTTGATCAGGAACACCGTTGACGTACTTGAGATATCGTAGACTACCACGGCAACACTAGAGTCGCGGATGTAGGAGGGGATCAGAGATCTGAATCGCTCTTGGCCAGCCGTGTCCCAGAGCTGCAGCCGTACTGTCCGGTCTTCCAGGTACATTGTCTAGAACTCCATTATCAGCATACAAGGCTCTCAGTCTGGTAAACTGTTGTTGGTCACCTTTGAGAGGAAGTCGATGCCAATGGTGGCTTGGTACATGTTATCGAAAGAGTCGTACATGAACCGTGTGATCAGAGAGGTCTTGCCGACTGTTCAAGGTCATATTAGTCGTGTTTCCAGGAAGGTGTTGTCCATTCGGAAGTCATGGCTCGACGAGTTGTCACGTACCACTTTGTTCGCCCAAGAAGACAAGCCTATAAGGAAATGATCAGCTACAGCTATAGGCCTTGGCGCTGCTCGCCGGCGAGGGCTTTGCTTACTTGAACTTCTTGAGCGGGTTGTTATAAGAGCCTCCTGCTTGCGCCATAATGTCGGATTTGTGGTGTGTGGTGGATGTGGTGATACCAGTTGGTCGTGATGGTGGAATATGGGTGGTGATGGTGGTCCGTCCTAGGGATTCCCGCCGATATCGACTTGGTGCTGTTCGAAGACTGGATGTCACGATCGTCTATTTCGAGGGAGGAGGATTCTTCGCAAAGTCTTGAATTCTTGACAGCTTGTCTGATGGCAGGAGGGCAGAAGAACAAACGGTGTAGAAACGGGGTCGTCCAAACAACTCCACGGGTCAATGGGGGTCCATTCACCGCGTTGGTCAGGTTCCCCAGCGTGCCGGCCAGCGCCCAACTACGTCCAGTCTCGGCGCCCGCGATAGTGGATACTAGTGCTTGGCAGGCCTGCCAGGAGAAGCCCAGCAGCCTGCAAGGGCCTTTTTAGAACTTAATCGATAAGCCAGCAAAGACTTTTTTGGACCCGTGCAAAAGCCAGTCGATAAGGTTGGGGACGGTCTAAACTTTTTGGGATCCCCATCAATCTACCTGCCCAGTCTACGGTCACCACAACACAACACAACAACTCACAGAAGCCATTGATCACTTGTTTAAATCATTCAAAATGCCAGTTCTCAAAGGTGCCACGGGCAATCCCAATGCCCCTCAGCAACACAGCCAACCCTCCCGAAAAGGCAAGAAGGCCTGGAGGAAGAATGTCGACGTGACTGAAGTGCAAACGGGTCTTGAGAACCTGAACGAGGAGATCATCCAGGGCGGTGTCATTGCCGAGAAAGAGTCCACGGACCTCTTCGTTCTCGACACCCTCGGTGACAAAGCCAACGTCAAGAAAGTCCCCAAGGTCAAGGGCCTCAAGGCCGACGAGATCATCGCCGCCCGGTCCGCCGTACCAGCCGTTTCGAGCAAGAAGCGTTCAGGCGACAAGACCACCGATGGCATCCTGCCCGTCAAGCGCCAGAGGACCAACTATGTCACCAAAAAGGAGCTCTCCCGGATCAAGAAGGTCGCCGACGGCCACCACGAGTCAACAGTCGAGGTTGTGGATGCAAGCTACGATCCCTGGGCCATGGACGTGACCCCTACCGCCACTGCAGTCAATAAGGTTCAGGAGAGGAACGAGTGGATTCCAGAGCTCGTGAAGGCCAAAACACCTTCCACTCTCGCCAAGAAGCCTATCTCCCTCGCCGCAAATGGCAAACAGATACCAGCCGTGGCCAAGCCAGCCGGTGGATACAGCTACAACCCCGTCGTTACGGACTACCTTACCCGCCTCGAAGAAGAGGGCGAGAAGGCCGTCGAGGTGGAACGGAAACGTCTTGAGGCCGAGGAGGCGGATCGCAAGAAACAAGAGGCGGCCGCACGGTCCGCTGCTGAGGCCGAGGCGGCCGAAGCAAAGGCCGAGTTGAGCGAGTGGGATGAGGACAGTGCCTGGGAAGGTGTTGAGAGTGACGCAGAGGGTGTTTTGACCAAGAGGCCTAAGCGCAAGACACCAGCGCAGCGAAACAAGGCGAAGCGCAGGAAGGAGGCGGAGAGGTTGGCGAGGCACCAGGCCGCGTCGCTGCGGAAGGAGCAGCAGGCCAAGCACATCAAGGAGCTCGCCGAGGCTGTTGAGGAGAGGCAGAGGGAGCTTACTCTTCAAAAGATGGAGATGAGTGATGGCGAGAGCGATGGCAATGAGTTGGAGCTGCGGCGGAGGCAGTTGGGCAAGTTCAAGTTGCCGGAGAAGGACCTTGAGCTTGTGCTACCAGACGAGCTGCAGGAGTCCCTCAGGAGGCTGAAGCCCGAAGGAAATTTGCTGAAGGAGCGGTATAGGAGTCTGCTGGTGAGGGGAAGGCTGGAGGCCAGGAGAAAGATTCCCTTCCGGAAGCAGGCCAAGGTCAAGTGGACGGAGAAGTGGACACACAAGGACTTCGATATCACCAAGCTTTAGATACTTCCTTTTTAATGACCCGGAGCCGCTTCAGGCTGTATTTCATTTCGCTTCAAACCGCCAGAGACATCTATCCTTGAGACATGATGAACTGTCTGGGTGCTAGGTACCATTAAAAAAAACCACCATATACGCCAAAAAGTGTCTCTAAATCAGCGAATATATATATATATAACCAGCACGTTCTATGAAAAGCTCACTATTCGAGCGATACGTGAGCCTCGAATATATAACTTCTTGTATATATCTCGATAAGAAATACATAGATAATTCTCCCAAGTCGTTCAGTCAATGATATAGAGGCAGTACACCCATCCAGGTGTGGAAGATAACACATGCGGGCACCGTATTTGGATGCCCAGCAACTTTGTAGTCCATTTCGTCGGCAGCTCTAGTAGGCATGATGAAGATATCGGTATCATTATGAATTCAAATGTATTCGCCAGATAAAAAGCCAGCCTTGATCTAATGAAGGCTGCGAATATTCTCGTCTTCCAGAATCTATTGTCTAGATAGCAAAGCAGACAACCCTTTTAACCTCACCACCAATACGCCGTAATCTATAACCAGGGAGAACTCCCTCGTATCCACGCTCTGTGAAGCGATTCGCTTAGAAGCTTATCAAGTCTGTGTTCATTCCAGTCAGTATACATTTTCCAACAAGCACCCGGTGGATAGCCAGGAAAAAAAGGGGGGGGGGGGCAGTTGGTGACGAAACTTACCTCGTCCAAACAGTCCACGCTTTGTCCAATCCACCATCATCAACATCCTCGTCCTGAAGCTCACACTCTGCGCAAAGTACGCTGACCTCCAGGTGTACACTGCCCACAGACCACCACTCCAGCTCCAGCCTCCACCAAGATCAAAGACAGCTGAGTTGCCAATGTACGCCAGGCTGCCAAGATGGCGGTACTCGAAAGCCCTGTAAACAGCATCGTCGAGGTCTCCGTCCCGAATGTCGTTCGCCTTCAAGCCAGGCGCCGCGCGGGACATCTTGTTGAACTTCTGGGCCAGGTAGCCACCCTGCTGGTGTGCGCGCTGCGCGGTTGCGGGGAGACTGGTCAACTTGCTGTCGATCTGCCTGAGCAGCTCCCGCAGCTCGCTAAAGTCGAGAGTTCCAGACTTGTCCTTGTCGAACTCAGCGAAAAGCTTGTCCAACCTCTTGAGGTGGACCACCGCCTGCGGAAACTTGCGCTTGACTTCGGCAGCGACACTACGCCAGTCTTCAAAGTGAAGGTCGAGATTCTCGGGGTCCATGCCGTGTTTCCAGGCCAGTCCCCGGAGGAAGGACACGATGTTGTCGGCCAAGTTGTTTTGAACGGTGGAGCAATCGCCGATAGCATAGACCTCGCCGAGTGGTGCACCGCTAAGGCGGAGGTGAGTGTCTGTCTCCAGGGCGTGTTTGTTCGTCTGGAACTCGCCCAGCTTGTTCGCGAGGGTCTGGGAGAAGTCCGTCTGCGAGACACCGGTGGACCAGAGGCAGAAGCCCATGGGAAGTTCCTTAGTGATGGATTCCCCATCGGGACCCTTCTGCTTGAACACTATGCTGTCAGGCTTCACTTCGCTGACCCTGGAGTTGGTGAGTACGTTGATTCCATCTCTGGCGAAACGCTCCTCGGCATACTTCGATACCGCCTCATCGTATGTGTTGAGGATGTGTCCACGGCTTTGGATCAGGTGTACTGAGATCTCGTTGCGAAGAAGTTGCGGGAAGTAAGTCGTCAGATCCTCGTTCAAAAGGTCGTACAGCTCGGCCGCGAACTCGACACCTGTGGGGCCACCACCACTGACGACAAAGGAAAGCAGTCGTCTGCGCTCCTCATCCGACGTTGTGGGCAGGCAGGCCAGTTCCAGGTTTTGAATAACTTGGTTTCGAATCTTTCGCGCGTCACGGATGTCCTTCAAGAAGTGAACGTTCTCCAGACCCTTCACGCCATGCGGGTTGGTCTGCGACCCAACAGCAATAACCAACTTATCGTAAGGGATGTAGAATCTGTTCTCAACTCCGTGTTGGTCAAGCTGGGAAACCTCCACCAGTCTGTTTGCAAAGTCGACGTCCTCAGACTTGCCGCGGATGAAATGGCCCTTAACCCGGTGCACGATTCTTCTTATCGGCTCGACAAGTGATTTCATCTCGAGGGTTCCAACCGTCGCGGATGGCAGCATGGGTGTGAACAGGAAATAGTTGGTTGGGGAGATGATAGTGACGTGGTAGTCCTCCGGGTTCAGCTCCTTCAGCAAGGCAACACTGCCCCAGCCGCCACCCAATATGACGAGCTTTGGCTTGTCCTTCCTCTGCTTGTGGTCTTCGGTGTCTTCGTCGTCTATGAGTGCCTCGGCGATTGGCAAGTTCTTGGCACCGCCTCTTCGGGGGTGCAGTGCCAGCTGCGAGACATCACATTCATGCGCGTGGGCGTGGCCGCTATAAGTAGTCGCATCGTAGATGAAAAATGCGCCGAAGGCCAGACCAATGAACACTATGCCACCGCCTAGGGATGCCATTGTCCGGAACAAAAAGTTCTTCCACCATGTTTGTCCTTGTGGCAGTGGTCGCCCCGATATTGACCTATTCTTGATCTTGGGTGCGAAGTCGAGGAGGGTCCGGCGTCGAGGAAGGCTATTCGAGAGGGGTTTTTGCTCGGCTGGTTTGGGAGCTTTGGCAGTGGGCGTTTTGCTCAGATTCCGGGCCTGTATTAATGTAGGCTGGACCCTCCATGCGGAGACATTGCGAGAGAATGCAAGACCTCTTCGGCCCCCAGAGCGGGCAGCTAATGTGCCCAGGGTAGCTTGTGAAGGCATCGCGCGAATTCACTGCGGCAGCAATTGAGTGGAGATTGGTGCACCTATGCTGGAGTAAAAAGCACAAATAATAGTGACACGACAGGAGGAACGAAAACAAGGCCGGAGGTCGACTGCGGAAGCTCAATTTAAATAACGGAAAATATCTTCCTGTGGATTGAGAATATCTAAATCAATCGCGGAACAAAACGTTGGACATCGAAATCCCAAATTCGCCAACGGCAGAGTCTAAGTACACTATGATCTGCCCCGGGAATCCCTTGCACGGACTGCGTCATAGGCTGGCTACAGCTCCCTGTTCGCTGGCCAGACGGTCCAGGCCCACTGCTATCGGAGCGATCTCCGGAGCACCTGGCCACCGCCTTGCATAGGCAGCTTTGGCGTCACCTCGACGTTACCTTATAAAGGTACGCTTGGTTTGACTGACTAGATCGCCTTGGTAAAACTCGGAGTTCTCTTTGTTTTGGGCTCGATTTCACCATCACATGCTCGGGTGATGGCCCGGAAGGTACAGGCGAAGCTACAGCAGATTTTGCACACGAAAACCGGGAAGATTGTGATTCCTGCAATCTACCCGATCAGTATTCCGGTTGCTCCGGGGAACACCGGTTGTGCCGGCTTCGCGCGATCGGCATAGGTCGGGTGCGCAAAGAAGGAGGCGCTTGAGGGAATTCAAGGGCCGTACGGCTCCGTACTCCGTTGATTATTTAAAGAAGCAATCCGATCTCGCAGGGGGGGCCTGTACTCCTGCCTCCAGTCCGAGCACCAGGACCACTCGCTCGCTCGGGTAGCGGGACCGCATACTTTTAAGCTCGTCCTAGCCTCGCTATGCAGCAAACTACCTATGCCTGCTTGATGAAATGTAGGTCTTGAGTACGTACACGCACCTACCCCCCTCAACATCTAAAGTATCTCTTCTCAACCCACCGGTCCTCGATGTCGGGAACCATATTGCAGACCACCACCGTCATGTCGGGGAATACCGATGTCAAGCGATGTAGTCCCATCCGGCCGGCAGAGTACGTCGCCAATACAATCCTGTCCTGTGCCACGCCGTGATCTATGAGTACTTGCACCGCCATCAGGGCAGACCCACCAGAAGACATTTGCGCGTCAAGTAACAGCACGCTCTCGTGCTTTTCAATATCCCTGGGGAGCCGACTGTAGTGAAGCTCTGGCTCGCCTGTCTGTATGCTAGACTGTATAAGAACACGGCCGGATTTGCAGTCCGGTATCACGCGCTTCAGTCCTGTCTCCAATGCCGCACCGCCTCGAAGAAGGACAACAGCCGAAACTTCTCCGTCGGGGCTGAGACCATGGTATTCATACCCTGCAGGCGTGTGTACCGTGGCAGATGTGAACCGGACGTTGTTCATTGCTCTTCGCAATGTTAGCGTGTAGATTCTCGGGAGGGGCATTAATACTCACTGCTCTATAATGAGCGTCGCTAGGCGGTCAAAATAGAATATGAAGTCTTCGGATGACGTATCGAAGTCTCTTATGATCGTGTTCATGGCCTTCAATTGCGGTGTTGGCTCCAGTATGACTACCTTCTTGCTGAGGGGCTCCGACTGGGCCTGAAGCTCAAGCTGCAAGAGGGCTGCTCGATGATGCCTGGACTTCTCAAGGAGCATCTGCTCGATGGATTGAGCAACCATATCTGAGAGGTCGTGTCAGTGTAGGATGATTAATCAAGCTCGAGCTCACGCACTTATAGCCACTGTACTCTCGATTCGAGTCGGTACGATGATATCTGCTCTGATTTAGCCGTATTCAAAAACAAAGCAGGAGATGTACCGACCTGCATTCTTCCTTTGCGGGTCGACATACTGCCGAGACTTATTAGAGCGCTGTAAATATAGTGGTTACAGGTTGGCTATATCACTTACTTTCTCGAAATTTGGCTTCACCCACATGAACCACTGCTTGATCACGCCCTCGACACTTCTGCCTCGGTACTCGACGTCACGTAATATCCGTCTCGATAGGCATGTGTCGGCATCCGCCTCACAATAGATCTGGAGCCCTGTCAACAGACCGTTCATCCACGGGCGAGGCGGCTCCAGATGCAGACCTTCATATCCAACAACTTCACGACCCTGGGATCGTGCAATGCGAAGATCCCCTCCACCACC
This sequence comes from Cytospora paraplurivora, assembly GCA_021272945.2. Taxonomy (NCBI): domain Eukaryota; kingdom Fungi; phylum Ascomycota; class Sordariomycetes; order Diaporthales; family Cytosporaceae; genus Cytospora; species Cytospora paraplurivora. Next base: position 1,556,383 of record JAJSPL020000002.1, on the reverse strand, counting down.
AAGACATGTGGAGAATAGATGGACGTTGTCTTCTCCAAGCGGGTATGCTTGGCAAAGGAGTAGATGGGAATTTCGGCGCGCTTGCTACAGTTGGATATAAGTACGGATAGAGCACAGACTTGGCTGCAACCACAATGGCAATGGTTCGAGACTTACCCAGCTTTGAGGTCCTCAAGACACTCTACTAGCTTATCAAAATCGATTGCCTGGTGGACCCAATAAGCGTGCAACCTTTACACCAATTGGGCTGGGATGATACTGACATCGGGAGAGTCAAAGTCGTACTCGTTTTGGAAAGCTTTCCTAGATGCCTCCGCATCCAAGCTCTTATAGAAAGAGTCCTGCGGCAGTCGTCAACAACTGCAAGTCAAGGATACATAGTCGCCTGCAGCGCTCGTTGCATACCATTGAGAGAATAACGACCCATGGCAAGTTCAACTTGTTGACTATAGATCGGGACAAGGTGCTCTTTCCAGAACCAGAACTCCCAGCTATGCCAACAAGCGACACATCTGCCCATGGTGGGGAGTAGTGAGCCCGCTTGGCAATCGTATTGGCAGCACTGTCATTTTCCATGATGATGTCAAGTGCTTTTGATGAAGATGGAAGCCTCAACCCTAGAGCCGGAGTCTAGGACATATATACCTGCCCAGGTCTTCTCACTTGGTGGTCAATGTGAGCTGTGAAAAGTCAGTATTGACCCAAAGCTATGGGTGGGGGAAGCACTGCCTTCTAAGTTTCAAGTGCCAATCTCCTGCGTACTTCAGCGCATACTTGGAACGGCAACAAGCTTGGTTATCCCTGTGTTCGAAACTGCAGGAATGGAAACAGTCAAGAGAATCAGGTAACTGTAGTATTTGAAGCCCCTGGAGCATATCTTTGGCCAAGTAGGTGAGGCAGGCACTATCGCAAGAACTTACCATAGGCAGTATCTACACAGTACAGAGCCCTGATGGTCTGATACCCCTGACAAGCTGCAGGGCCTCGGCGGCATTCGTGGCTTATGAGTGTGGCGGTGGCTGGAGCTGGAGCGGAAAGGCGAGGCAGAATCGCTCCGGATGTGGGCCGCAGTTTTCTTCTTCCGTCAAGCTTCTCGTCAAGCTTGCAAGCTTCGTCATTTCCTCATCCTTTCACAATAAAACAAAAGACCTCGATCAATCACCCCTTCATCCATACACACAACCAAAGTGAATCTGCGATACGGTGCCACATTCGTTCTACCGTCCAGACTGATCAGATGGGGTGTCTCGGTTTCCCCATAGTTATGAATGTCTTCTAGTGGGCTTCCCACACTGCATTTCCAACCTCCGGGTTCAGATGATCTGGCGTTTTGGGAGAGAGTCGCTGCAGAATTCCGACACAAATTTGGCAACATGGTATGCGATTGACTAAGCTCGCGACTGTGAAATCGGTAGAACGGTTTCACTGACCTTGCTATCTCAGACGTCTACGACTTCTACTGCTACGCCGGTTCGGCATCCATACGAATCGCGTGTTATGGACATGAATCTGCCCAAAAGGTTAGTGTTTTCCCTATTCTCAATTGTATTACATTCTTCCACCACTCTTGGCGAACGCCAGGCGAACACCATTACCCTGGGTCAAATGATGCTTAAAGATAAATGGGAATCTCTCCGAGACAAGTATGCGGAAGAACTATCTATAAATTATTCTGATCACCCACACCTCCATTCTTGTGTTCTCAGCTTTACCTTTTGTCGAGTGAATCACTAATGGACATCGACAGCGACCTCAATGCTCTGATTCTGGATTACCTCACCATGGAGGGCTATCCTCAAGCTGCTGCAAAGTTTTCCAGGGAGGCAAACCTCCAGCCTATGCAAGAGGATCCTGTCGTCAAGGACCGCCAGAAGATCAAGCAGTTGATCCACGAGGGGAAGGTTCAGGAAGCCATTGAAGAACTGAATGATCTCGATCCCGAGGTATGTGATCTGTTGTATATTTCCTTCGAACTTCCCAGCACTATGATTAGAACACGAGTTTACATGCACCACGCATATGGTCTTCGGGCCGTTGATGATAAACAACCACTTTTTAATGATCTATTACCCACATCAAACTTCACCTCTTCTCGACTATTTGTCTCGTCAATGGTACTGACTAGACCAGATCTTGGATGGAGATGCTCATCTGCATTTCGCGCTGCTTAGGCTCCAGCTTGTTGAGCTGATTCGCGACTCCAAGGACGGAGACAAGAGTGTCAGCTCAGCTTTGAGGTTTGCCTCACAGCAACTTGGTCCTCGGGCTTCTGCGCAACCCGAGTTTCTCGAGCCGCTGGAGAAGACCATGGCACTCTTCCTCTACCCAAGAGATGCTTTGAGGCCAGAACAGGCCGCTATCCTGCATCCTAACCTGCGGAGAGATGTTGCAGACATGGTCAACAAGGCCATACTCTTTCACCAGCAAAATCGACGCGAAGCTGCCATTCGGCATCTCGTCAAGGTGCGTGCGTGGGCAGAAGAATCGGCACGAAGTCTGAAAAAGGACCTCCCCGATCGATTAGAGCTTGGTCTGAATGGCGAAGACGCCGATGACAGCTTCCACGAAAATGGCTCTGAGCCCATGGTTACGACTTAGAAGTCACGAAGGTAGATCCGTGCCATTCATGATGGAGCTGTGGTTGCATTTATTCTGTTTGGCGTTCACTTGGTCTCGATGGAAATTCTTTCAGTGGTATTCAAGCGAGTTACTTGCTGGTTACAGGTACGGGAAGCGAGTAGGGAAGATCACCCTCGGCGTTTTTGGACATGATCCGTCGGACTGGACTCCGTCTAGCGGGAACATTGTACGATTATGAAGTCATGAAATTCTGCGATAGTCTACACTTGATGGCAACTATCAAGCTGACGCCTATCAGTATCAAATTAATATTGGCCTTGGTGCCGAGAAGTATCTCGCTCATCAACAGTGTGATATGCCGTGTGAGCTACATACTCGAGGAGATACGTCTTCGTCTTTCACTCGCATGTTTACACCTTTGCAAGTATTGTGCCCCATGTCGCTCAGTCCCTGTTCCAATAGGCGTATCGTCTGGTTTCCAATGTCAACACCGTGACCTCGCAAGTGGCTTCGAAGCCGCAAAGATGGCAGTTGGCTCGCGATTTCTTGGCTCAAATCATTGCAGTCTAACGCATATGTACAGCTCCCTGCCCGGCTTCTCCCCGCCTGTGTCTGCCTCCTCACTTTGTCCGAATGTGCTTGAGCTTGCCTGGTGAGTACAAGAAGTTGTTTGCGTAGGCCTTGGGCGCGAACTTCCTCTCGTTGGGCTCCTGCACGAAGTATTCATACCCCTGCTTCTCGGCAAACAGGATCGCATCCTCCTTGGTCTTGAAGGACAGGTTTGTGCCCTGCATGAAGTCGCCCGAAGACTGCCATCCCATCAGGGGGTTCTCCCATCTGTGTCCCTTGCCCAGGACGTCCCAGTCCATCCTCCACTTCTTAGTCTTCCAGTCGCCAGACTGGGTGGCGGGCTTGGCGGGCTTGTAAATGCGCACGGTACGTGCTTGCAACTCCATCGGAGCACCGGAGAGAACGGCCGCAGGTAGGGCGCCGGCTGGTTCGGAGCCGTCGAGAACGCGCTTTGGAACCGGGGTGAAGGTGCTTTTTGGCAGGGAGTCAAGTTAGTATGGTGTCGGTGGTAACAAGTGAGCCTTTGACCAATGATCTACTCGCGGAGTAACGCACGATGTGGCAGTGTCAACATGGGCGGCGTAGTCAGGCTGGTTTGGTTTCGGAGCCACGGCCTCGGAAGGCGGAGAGGCGGGCTCGTTGACGGGGGCTCTTTGCTTGACGATGGAGGAGGACTGCTGGGTGCTTTCGAAGCGGCGAGCCGTTAGCCGTGGCGTCTGGGAGACGGCTCGCAGCACACGAACTGCCTGGGGTGCCCGGAGAGATGCCATGGTGGATTTAACTGATTGTAGGTCGCTAGGCCGATTAATTGGTTCGTACTTCTCAGGAGGGAGGGCGGCGTTGAAGCCGAGAAGTCACAAGTCGTGACGTTCGATGAGCTAAGCCAATATGCGCAATTGTGATTGGCTATCGGGTGCGGCGATTTTCCAGAGCTTTGGTTTGCAAGTCCGGCTCCGGTGCAGCCCGTCGTCAACTTTGAACGTCACTGCAAACATCAATTGACGCGCCCAATTGATTGCCGACACAGTCCCTCCCAGCAAACAGACTTCCCTCAAGTCCGTGGGCGATCCCAAATCACAGTCATCATGAGCTTCATTCAACGCCGGGCGCTCTCCACGCTCATTCCCCCCAAGGTAGGCCGCCTAACTCGCGCAAATTACAGGGAGACAGGCATGCTAACGTCAGTCGAACAGGTCGCCTCGCCTAAGGTATGTGCTGCTATTTCGATCACCTCTCGAGCATCATGATTATGAACAGATGAGTTCTTGGGGGCCAAGGAGCGTATGGAGAAGCTGGTAGAGAAGAGGAACATGGAAGGGCTAGACTCGGTGTCTACCGATCCACGGCCAAACCCTACACGAGAGCGTCACGAGGCTGACGAAATTTCGATATCCAGGCTCTCGGCGCCGACCCCAATGGAATCGCCATGAAGCGCGTCGTCAACTTCTACGAGAAGTTGCCCCGAGGACCTGCCCCCGAGGTTAAGGCTACCGGTATCCTGGGCCGCTACCAGGCGAAGCACTTTGGCAAGAACCCTACGGCTAAGCGTAAGTTCTACAAGGCCACCGCTTCTGTTCTATGGACTCCGAGAACAGCCCTGTACTGACGCCGTGGTTTTGTAGCTATCATCCACGCCATCGTCTTCCTGCTCGCCGTCGGTTACGCTCAGAACTACTACTTCCACCTGCGTAAGTTTGGAAACATTCTCTTCCCGGCCGTATAATTATAGTGCTGATATAATCCACCAGGTCACCACAAGAACAACGCCCACTAAGTCGATTAGACGGCTTCGACATGGGAAGTGTACCTCAGCTTTGATGTGTATATACCAGGATTAGAGAAAGTGAGCGCCAATGACAAGGCACCAGACTTGACTCGGTGATCAAACCCCTTCCTTGAGCTGGACTGTTGCAGTGATACCAGATCTACCGGTGTGCACGACGCGGTTTATCAGAAGGACTTTCCAAGGGGAGTAGGCACCAAGGCATGATACTTGTGACGGCAGAATAGTCGATGACTGAACTCCGGCACTGCTCTCTTAGCCTTCAAGCCGCAATCTATAAGCTCTGCACCTGCCTCCTGCTCGCAGGATCGCTGTCTGGGCAGGGCAGCCGAGTAGGTTACGCTCGTAGCTGTGATCGTGGTAGAACGACTGGAAATGCCTGCAGGGTGTCTACCTATGCCACACCACCTCTTCCCACTATCCCAGTGCAACCACTTCGTCCTTACGCGATTATGGCCAGCTTGTGTCCTCAGGTAACTTGCGAACTTTCACGTTAAATGACTGGAAACCAAGCGGTAAATATCATCGTGCTTTGCGCTGAATAGAACCTTGGAAAGCACCTAACTGCCCAGATGGGTAGGAGGTATGCACCTGGGTACCTAGTGACCCGGAACATCTGGAAGTGCTGAAGTGCCGGGTGCCAGGTTGCCTGGGTGCCCAGCTGTTCCAGGGGTGGGGCCGGCTGGAGCACAAGCCATGTGCTGCCCAGGTGTCGCCCGTTCGCTTCAGGGCTAAACCCAAAGCGGAAAGCGTCCTCAGCTTCGATTCGGGCTGCCCAGAACTGAAGGCTCCTGACGATTTGGAGTTACAGCTATCTGGCAACCGACACCAGTCCATCGACCTCTTTCGTCTATCAGGCGAGTCACCTTTCTCTCTGGGACAGGCACCAGCCTCTCTTTTGTGTTTGTAGTAACTGCCATTGGGGTCTTGAATTTTATTCTGGTTTTTCTGAGACACTGGCGTTGGTAGGTCGTGCCATCTTTTTTGGTGCTTCTCTGCGTCACTGCGCTCTCAGAGAACCCTCGACTCCAGCCTCTCCACCCGAACGGATCGATCATTTCTCGACCCCCGGTCACTTTGCACCTGCACGGCGCACTCGACCCAGCCCTGCGACTACCACCATCGCGCTTCTCACGGTGACCTGACGCAGCTGGCAACAGTATCACCATCGCGGAATCGACCAACCGCTCAATTGTCGGATGATGGCGCAAGAACCTACGCCACAACTGTCCGTCGAAGCTACTGCGACTCCTGCTGCCTTGCCCGTAAGCTATTGAACTACGCCCGACCCCAATCCATTCTATTTCCCTACACCCTTCTGCGCCCTGTCGCAAACTGCGAGACTGCTTAGGGACGAGCTGATAACAATCAAGACACAGTCACAAGAAGGCAGTCATGACGTCGACACCACCTCCAGAGACCCTCGCCCCGCGCCGGAGCCGAACGGCGACTCGTCCGCTAACGTCGTTGTGGACAAGCTGGTCAATGATCTCGTGGACGAGGTAGTCAACTCGACCGAGGTCAGTGTCAGTGGCTCCGATACCGAGGCCTCCAAATCAAGAAAGGACGACAAAGGGAATTCCAGATCATCCTCAGTCAAGAAACCGACGACCTTCAAGTCCGTCTCCGTTAACAAGACTTTCTTGGCCTCGAAAGGCACCTCCGCCAGCGTCGCCCCCAAGGCCGGCGAAAAACCTGCGGTGACTGCATCTTCCACAGCAGCTCCACCGAGCACATCAACTACACCAAAGCCGCGACTTGTTGCCAAGACCGGAGGCAGTCTGCGCGACGCCTCCAAGGCAGCCGCAGCTCCCAATGGACGACCACCACCTGATGGGAACGTTGTATGGAATAAGAATCGACGTGAGTTCGTTCCTGCTACCACAACCTCGCTTGATCAGATCACTAAAGCTAACGTGATCATGTGTTGCAGCTGTTCCGCCTCCCGACCCTAAGAAGTACTCGGACGAGGAGCTGTCGAAGCTTGGTATACACATGGCCAATAGACTAGGTCCTGATGATACAAAGGGCCAGTCGACATGGGCCGACATAGACGAGGACGATGAGGACTGGGCGGCACCCGAGGCTATCACCTGGACTGATGGTACAAAGACTACTCTACATGTCGATGAGCCCGCCAACGAACATACTCACACACCCGCCCATGCACCCGCCCACGCACCTACCCACGCACCTACCCACGCACCTACCCACGCACCTACTCACGCGCCTACCCACGCGCCTGCACAGGTACCGGCATACCAACCCGCACACCAACCCGCACACCAATCTGCAGACACACCAGACTCGCATGTGGTGGTGGAACACAAAGCGGTCGACAAACCACGGTCACCAGCCCCACTCACTGGGTCTCCATCCGTCAAGCCTAGTTCACTGCCATCTGGCAAGGGCCTGATTCTCAAAGGCGCTACAGAGAAGCCAACCTTGGTCGCAAAACCTCCCGCACCTCCAACTCCCGTCAAGAGCCCTTGGGCTCCACTTCCGCCTGTACACAAGGCTTCCCCTATGGAGGCGGCACCTGAGCAGCCACAGCGCGGTTTCCCGCCTCCCAGTCATGCGTATGGACCCAAGGGAACGACGCCGCCAGCCGCTAGAGAAATCGCTGCCGATGATTTCAGTCGATCTCCACGCCGAGACCACCGGGAACTGTACAACTCCCACTCTGGACGATATGAGCCTGTCCCTGAGCGTCGAGGATTACCGAGGACCGACTTGCACCCGCGGCAGCCGGCCCTGCTACAGCGGCCGCTCCATTCAGAGACACAAGGCGCAGCGGAGCCTTCGGCAGCGTTTCAGACAAGTCACACCAGTGGCAGCTATGGCAGGAGGCGAGGCTCGTCTAACGTTAGTGGCGGAAGTGGTAGCTTCTCGAGGATCGGAAGACCATTCGAACAGGCTTTGCCCCCTCCTGACCTGCTTGAGCCTGCGCGAGGCTCGATTTCTGCCAGCGATCACCCCGCCTCTCCGCGCAACTTCTCGCCCTCCGAACCTCAGTCAAATATTCGACAGCCAAGTATTTCGCCATGGCAAAGTCGAGCTTCTCCCGCCACGTCACATGCGGCACTGCAAGTGCCAGGTAGTACCGACGTGACAGCGGCCCCCCCACCCCTAGCCCCGGTGCAGGACGACGTTGAATTCCAAAAGAGGTTGATGAAGGAACGTCGTGAGGAGGCCATTCGAAGGCGTCAGGAAGAAGAGGCCAGGGAGGAGGCTGCAAAGAAAGAGAGACTGCGGAAGAAACTGGAAGCCCTTGGGCCACCTCCTGAACGCAAGAGCGAGAAGAAGGAGCCTGTGAGTGAGACATCAGACGTACTTGCGACACAGTCAGGCGATACATCGGAGCAAGCTCAACCGCAGTCTGAAGCGAAGGTTGTGGAGCCGAGTCCGACGACTCTTGCAGCCGTCATCAAGAACAAGGAAGAGTCGCTCCCTGAAGGTGTACAGCCAGCCTCCGAGAATCCGGCCAAAGCATCCTCCGCTCCCGAACAGCCTCCGGTGCCGGAAAATAAGCATGCACACCCATGGCAGCCGCGAGTACAGAATCAGCCTGAAGGCTTCCCTTCGTGGGGCTTGGGTAGACGCGCTTCCGCAAATGTTTGGGCTTCTCCAAACAGTGACCGCTCACTTGGCAACGGAACTTTCAATGCTGTTCCACCAACACACCCCTCGCAATTGCCTCAGATACAAGGTAGTCGTCCTGGACCTGGTCCTGGACCTATCGCACCGCCAAGCAGAGTGGCTGGTCAGCATTCGCAACCCGCCCCTATTGGTCCGCCTCAGCGCAATGCCCCACGGTCTCACGCACAAGACGATACCGCACAGAGGCGGAATAAGTGGACCACTGCTGTACTGGCAGGCGACGAGGAGGTGCGCCTGGACCGACAAAAGCAACAGAGTCATCTGGAAGCAGACATGAAGGTTCGTGGACTCGATTACACCGACCTGGCCGCCCCAATCAACGAGCAATGGAAGCCTGCCAAGGAGGACGATAAGGGACAGCGCATATTGCGTGACGCCGTAAATTGGGTTCACGGTAGCAACGCCCAAAGCTCTGCGACTCCATGGAATCCATCTTCATATTCCGTCGGTCCAAATGGTTCTGCAGCCGCCGGCTCCCAGCATTCGAGGTTCTTCCCGCCTAGCCGGGACGTGCAAGAGCCAGATTCACTCGCTCGGGACATTGAGCGATCACAATCTCCGTCCCCTCCACCCCCTGATATGGACGGCCACCCTGCGTTCGACGGTGATGCAGCGCATCCGCACGTGTCGTTACCGAGGACGAAGCCCATAGTGAAGCTTCCTCCTACAGGTCCTTCGGCGCCGGCTGGAACCCAACGTCCTGGACAGCCCAGCTCAGCTTGGCCTTCGACGACACCAGCGCCAGGGCAATCATCACGGGCTGCTTCCGGCGCTTCAGGCGCGGGTTCCAATGACACATCAGTGTTTTGGCAGAACCGCATCAAGAACCTCTTGTCAGACAATTCGCCGAACCCTTCAAGCGTAGACTCGTCAAGCAAGACTACTCTGGCGCAACCGAGTCAACGTGCTCCAGCCACCGTCTCTCTGCCCGGGAATTTTTTGCCGACTACCGTGATTGGCGAGCCTTCATTCTCCACTTCCACAAAGACTATGGACGAGGATTGTTTCGAGGAGCAGGAGATGGGCTCTCTTCCACCGGTGCATCTTCCGACACAAGTGCCAGACGCGGCTTGGGAGCCTGCTAAACCCCCACCTCGGCAAGACCGCAGGCTTAAGGAGGTTATCACTACTAGCGCTGAAGCGTTGTTGTTCCTCCCGGAGGGGAGGAACTACTTCATTCTGTTCCCTAGCATGGCGAACAAGAAGGCTGTGGCCATGCCTGCGTCTACCAGAACCCCCAGCAACCCAGGCCGGCGCGGCCGTGGCTCCCGCTTCGGTTCCGGTGCCTCGTATCGCGGTGGGAATCGAAATCGGGAGTCCTCAGAACAGAGTTCTGCTGAACGGTCGACATTTAGTCGGGGCGGCCGTGGTGGCACCTACCGTGGCAGGTCCGAAGGCACTTGGGCCCGATCTGCGTCCACACCCATTCAAACTCAGTAATCACGGCGATGCCGTGCACATCGAATTCTCAGGGGGAGCGGCAGGCTTGATGACTCCCAAAGTCTAGCCATTCTTGTTTGGCTCTCTAGGGTTCACCTGTGGTGAAACCGAACCGCCTGGCGATGAACTTTCTCTTCACTTCCGGGCTCAGACTCGACCTTGTTCAACATCGGGGCAAGTCCATGTACTACTTCTGTAATTTGTCTCAGGCGACAATATATCACTTTGCGAATTTTCCAACGCTCGACTGCAAGCAATTCAGTCATATTTGCTGGACAGGACGGAAAACCGACCATTTTTGTGGCGTGAATCCACACAGGAATCATGAAAAGGGGGCCCTTCTGAGGGTGGATGGTATTCAAGTACTGATTTTGTCGCTTATCCGTCAACGATCACATGATCACATGGAGGTAGAGGGTGTTTGGAATGTTGAACTCAATGAGGAAATCGATCGGCCAGTCTATCTTGTCAGGTTGCAACGGCAAGCTAAATACTGCTATGCTGCTATCCGCTTCCCTGCCAGCTTGAGAAGAGCAAGTCCCAGATGTCACTTTCTATTGGAGGAAGCGAGATGTGTCGCAAAGAAGAGAAGAAAGACGGGTTTCGTGTGAACAAGGGGGTAATTCAGACACCTTCCTTGCTGATTCTACTACAGTCTACCTGAAGACATTGAGACCGTACTCCCATATTCGGCGAGCAGAGACGACCATTCATGACATGGCCCCGAAACTATTCCGAGGGCTGGTGCAAAGGTCAATTCCCGACGGAACGCATTGATGTTAGGCAGAAACAAAATGCAAATGACTAAAATGCTCCCATCTATCCCGTATTTGCCAGTGACTTATTGACAGCCGTAGATCGTGCTACGACTACCATGTGCCCACACGTACAGCTCACTCAACCACGAGACGGAGGAGCCACCAAAGACGACAACTGGAGACGCACATGTGAGTTTTAGGGATACGATAGTGATTGCCTACCTACCTGGGTAGGTGATCTTGGTCACAAATGGTCTGGGGTCTTGTTGGAGGGGGAGGGGGGCGCGTGGCCATCGCTATCTCTCGGCAGCCAATCTTGGATTGCAAAGGTGAAATCCATATCTGGGTAATCCAGACTACAACTTCATCATGGACGAAGCAAGGATACTCAGTCTCTATCTCTTTCTCATCATTCGTCAAGGGTATCGTATGTCTATGCCAATGAAGGCTGTGCATCTAACGTCAACGTGCGCCTCTTAGCTTCCAAAAATGCAAATCGAACTTGTTCCCTACCCATCACCAGCCCCATGTCCTGTTGCTAGCGGTGAAAACTGGCGGCTTCCACTGGATCAGATCTGCCTTGATCCCTCTCCACTCCTTCCTCTTCTTCTTCTCCGCCCTCCTGTTATGGGCTTCGATCTGGCTGTTCGGGACGACGATCTTGTGCTCGCCCTTGTGGTATACCTGCATCTTATACGCTTGGAGCGTATGCTCGACATCCTGGTTCGTCATGGCAAGAGCCGTGGCGATCTGCTCGATGCTGCACCTCTCATCACGATCGAGCGTGAGAAGCATGTCCACGATATTCTCGATCCAATACTGTCGGTAACTGAGAAGACCCAGATCGGACAAGGGCTTCTCAGGAGATCCGAGTTTCCCTTCGATCTTGGACAGCTCGTATGAGAACTGAATCAACAGTCGACCGTAGCCTTTTCGCTGGTATTGTGGGAGCGTCAGGATACAGGCTACGTTGTAGCCATCCGCGCTTTCCTTCTCCTTCGAGAAGTATCCTACGAGATGACATCCTTTCTCGTCGCGAATGGTCATGACGTAGAACAAGAAGGGGTCGACGTCGTAGTATAAAGTCTTGTGGTCCAGAAACATCTTGGATATCAGGCACAGATTCCGACACCACGTTCGTTGCCTCCGGCCATCAATCTCGAAGAATGACACGTTATCACATCGGTAGATCTCGTTTCCAGGAGGGTGTTGCAGCGTGCACTTTTGCCGATGGCGGGTGAAGCTCTTGAAGTCGCCATAATAACTGAGGCAAAATTCGCAGATGTGTATAACATCCTCCTGGCTAAAGCTTTCGGGGTATGGCGAGAAATACCAGGGGTACAAGTCGTACCTGCCGAACTGGACCTTGGAGATATTCCTGATCCGGGCAATCTCGGTAGGGTTCTGGGTCATGGAGCCTGAGGTCCGCAGCTTTTCGATCTCCTCCTCTCTGCTGAACGCGTCGGCCTTTGGTATATCTTCGCCGTCAATTTCCATCTCATCCGCAGCCAGTGGCGTAGGGGCGGCCTCCCCTCCCGGCGTGGCCACCTCGACACCATCTTCTCCGGTTGGCGTGCCCTTTCGCGTCTGCGTGTCGACGAATTCGGTCCATGGGTGTGGCGTCTGCGCCTCTGATGTGATGGACTGCTCCCTCTTGCCGGGTGGTGGTCGCTTCTGTGATCTCTTCCCTGGAGGCGCTTTCTTTGGAAGGGCAGTGGCGCCCTTCTTATTCTTGCCATCCTTGGGCTTGTCTTTCTCTGGACTTGGCCACTCGACGTCCTGCTCGAAGTCTATCCGCGAGACAGGTACCCATTCGTCCAGACGTTTGTTGAAGTTGTCGAAATTGCAATAGTATTGACGGCCGCTCTTTGTGTCCTTGATCCCTAATATTTCTGCGCGGCGAGGTTGACCTTCCTTCTCTACCATAGCAATGCACCCGATCCTACAGCGCTCAATAGTTAGTGGGGTGACTTCAGCAGTAGGGGAACAACAGACCACAGTCGCGAAGACGCTTACTGAATTGTGTCGGGCGTCGCTTTGCCCTTTTTTCTCGATCCATCGCCTCCGATGGAGGGCTCTCCATTGAGAGTACCAGGAATCATGATGTATTCGATGGTATGTGGCGAGTATTTGAATGCTCCGAATGAGAAGTTGACAAGTCGCGATGGTTTCGGTTACAGCGGCGCATTCAGAAGGCCCTTCAGGTCTATAGCGCTGAAGACAGCTTATCTTATCTGACCGTTCACCGGGAGCCGCCTCTCAGTAGCGGCCGGCAACGCTGAACTGCTGGGTTTTACTAGAAGCCAGCCGAATTGCACATGCTCGCCATACGTCAACTCACAAATCCTAATCATGACTTGATTTCTCCAAGAATACATGATCACCTTGCTTCGCTCTGTTATAACAGTCAAGAGAATGGCCCCTGAACTCTCATCAAACTGGAAGAAGTTGCAGGCCACGATCAAGCAAGACTCGTCCAAGGCTCAAGGCCAGAAGAGGCAGGCCGACGACGGAACGGCCTCACAGGGACCCTCTAAGAAGCCCAAGGTCGTCTTGCAACAGCGGTTGACAAAGCCCCGGCCTCTTCCTGGAAACTCCTCCAGGCCGAGCGCGCCCCCAAAGCCGAAGATGGGTGCCGTCCAGTCACAAGTCAGCAAGGCTAAGATTTCAGCATCCCTGGCACTTTGGGCCGAGGACAATAACATATCGCCCGAAGCTGTCTCGGAAGCATACGGCCTGGGCGCCAAGGACAACTCATTGTTGACTGCTACGGCCGTGAGGCCCAATGAAGGGCTTTCGAAGGACGTCGAACTCGGCAAATACGTCGCCATCGATTGCGAAATGGTCGGCGTTGGGGAAGGTGGCTACCAGCACGCGTTGGCCAGAGTCAGCATTGTCGACTTCCACGGGAGACAGGTCTACGATTCCTATGTCCGTCCAAAGGAGAGGGTGGTGGACTGGAGGACTCGGATCAGCGGTATAGCTCCCAAGCACATGGCAACCGCCAGGGATTTCGAAGAGGTGCAGGCGCAAGTGGCGCAAGTGCTCAAGGGCCGGATCCTCGTGGGTCACGACGTCAAGCATGACTTCGATGTCTTGATGCTGGACCATCCTCGCAAGGACATTCGCGACACGGCCAAATTCTCAGGGTTCAAGAAATACGCTAACGGACGCAAGCCGGCCCTGAGAGTTCTGGCTAGAGAGATATTAGGAGTCGAGATCCAATCTGGCCAGCATTCAAGTTTGGAGGATGCCAGGGTTGCGATGCTGTTGTTCAGGCGCCACAAGTCCGCATTCGACGTGGAGCACACTGGTCGATATCCAGAACCTGTCCCGAGATCACCCGAGCCCAAGCCCAAGGCGAAGCCGAAGAAGACGACAAAGAAGAAGCGGCGCAATTGATGCAGCTGCACCATCATAACACTCATCAAAGATTCGGTCTGATTCTAGTCCGTGGTATGTTACCGCTTCGGCGCGATGCTACTGATGGGAACAGCCCAAGCAGACTGCATAGGCTTCTCAGCTCTACCAAATGCAAAGTCCTAACGCAAAGTGTCAAGGGCATTATCATTTCGGGAGTGTCACCTCATGGCCATAGGCTCATGTCGCTCAGCGGTGATATGAAGTCCAAGACTTTGTCGAGGTAGCCGACTCCACAATGAATGAAGCAGTACTTCGTTCTACTCAGCGAGGATCAAAGCGTCTTGGATGTTAGAAGCCTATCTCTTTTCCCCAAAGATTGCAACTTCTTCATGCCTATTTGCATTGCTTCTCGTGGCGGGCACGGTTGAAATGGGTCCGGTGTTGCTGGTATATCCATAACTGAGCACCATGGAAATAATTAGGAGGAACAGCGTCGCGACAAGGCCTCATATAGCGCGAAGGAGTCACCATATGGTGCTCGTCTCATTGATCCCAGGCAGGACAAACGTTGACTCGATCAGCGCGCACGTCGAGATTCCTTGGCGTAGATGGGCGCAATTACTTCTGAGGCGTGCTATATGCCAGTTTATCTTGGTCGGGTGAGCACCAGGACGCCGCGTTAGAAGACGTCTGGGGGCGGCTAAGAGTTTCTTGGGATCCAAGGTTTAGAAAGATCCACGGACCACGTAGGACTTAATTACCAAGAACCCCATGAGGGACATATCCTTGCCTCCACTTATGGTGTTTTTGCTGTCTAAGTGAGTTTCTCTTCTCTACTCCACTTCGAAATTCAGTCCAGGTCAAGTTGATTAGGCGTGCACGATGGAGAAATAATGCTACGGGTATTTGGAAACGGTTGTTATCTAGCATTTTCAGCGTTCACTTTGAGTTTTCCCCGGCTCCCGGATCTCGGTTCAAAATAGACAGTGCAGACACCTCAATATGGTTCTGGTCATGTCTTGAGTAAAAGGGAGCCGTATTGGTGAAATATAGTAACAACTTTGCTCAACAGGCTGTGGACTTCAAGGGCTTGCTGAAAAATTTGCATTGCTCATAATCAACTTTCCAGAAGCAACATCGGGGACCATTAGACGTCTGTATGCCGCGGGCCGTCAGAAAGCAGAGGTAAAGTCGCGATTTACCTTGTTCTTGCGGTACAATCTAGGCACTTACTTAGGTACTTAGTATGTACCTAGGTGGGTACCTAGGTAGTCTGATGCTCTGCATGGACCCTTCCGAGAAGTCTGGTGTGAGGACCCTGATATGATAAGGGTTCTTATCGAAAGTCAATCTACGCGTCAGGACAGGGCACGCGACAAAGTTGAAGTCTCGCTGTCTGTGGGACATTTCTCAACTCCTATACGACTTTCGACATCATCAATCGATATGGAGCAACCAATGCTATATGTCAGCCAACATGAAGGCTCTACACAAAAAGTTACACCAAATGTGATGCCCTGCCGGGTTCACCACGATGGCCCCATCGGCGCAGCAGATGCGTACTGGACGCCTACCCAGGAAGCAGGTAAACTCTATGAAATCATTACCTTTCTCAGAATTGCTTGCTCACCATTTTCAGACGGGAGCAAAGTCGCATATTTCAGAGGACGGAAGCTCCATGGGAAGACACTGAGAATCCCAGAAGGCTACCGAGGTGTCGTCGTCGAGAGGAAAGATGCCCCGAAACCTCGAGCATCACGGCCAGATGCACCAGAGGTTATCGATATTGATGTCGATAACGACGCTGCAGATGAGATGCCTTATGGAGTACTGGAGACACAAGCCGAGTTTGATGAGTTGGTGATCTGGGGTCATGAATCGATAGCAGATGCGGCCTCGGATTCATATATTCGCGGAGTCGAGGAGTGGACAATGATGGCCGAACAGGTATGTATCTGAAAACACTGTAGATGCTACAGAAGAGTATTGACATTGCTTTATAGATACATTCTTACGATGTGAAGAAAGCCAATTGAGTTTGTGATCAGGCAACAGGATACACATGCAGGACGGTGACAGTCTCTTCGCGCTTTGACTTGGATCTTCATGTGAAGTACTCAGTGTCTCGGTATGCGATATATAGTAGGCTACGGACAAGGGTACCTCATTTACTTTCTAGAGGACATTCGGAGGACTTCGTTTACAGGGAACCCATATGTTAAGATGCATCAGTGAGGTTGGCAGGTTCGGACACTACTGGCGTACCTGGGTAGATATTGGTTCCTGTGATCCGTAGCCCCTGGCCAAAACATATTCCCCAAAACGGCTTAGCTTGATCTGCAACCACTTTAGGGAAGCGCGTTCTTGACGCGAAACGCGCCTGCCTCGCGTCACTAAAATTAATTCAGGTACAGATTTGGCAGGGACTCGTTTTGCGCCGCCAAGCTCCCACTTTACAGTGTGCTTTTCCATTGACATTTCAGCCTCTCTCTCACACTACGACACTCCCTTCCTCTTCCTCAATTGTTCCTTGTCACAAGCAATTGGTTTTGCCATGGCTACTCCAGCGACAGTGTCCAGCGATGCCGGCCTTCCCATGTCCGATGGTGCCTCACGAGCTCCGAGACAACGGCGCGTCAACCCTTCCAGCTCTTCATTAGGAGGGCGACCCCGTGGTCCTCCCTCGGAGAGCATTGGAGCTCAAAGTGACGGCGAGGATAATGAGGGCTTCGAGGACGACCAAATCCCCAAGGGACGCCCAATAGACACCCACAATATCCCCAAAGTCGAGGACAAACTCGGCGTTCTAGTTCAAAAGCACTTCGAAGATTTCATCGAGGGGTACGACTGTATTGCCGTTCCATATGAGTATGTATTTACTGACAACTTGCTGTCCCAGGTTCATAGAAGACCCGACCTCTTCAGGAGCCCCTACCTCGAGCGCCATCACCACAGACAAATACTACGTTGCCCAGATTCACGGCATGCGCGCATATGCGCTGTCAACTTTCTACGTCGACTTCAAACACCTGCAATCATGGACTGACGGCACCCTTGCGGAGGGTATAGTAGATCAGTACTATAGGTTCCTGCCTTACCTCACCGGAGCCCTGCACAACATGATTGCCAAGTATGAGCCAGCCTACTTTCGTGAGCACCGTCAGCCCACGGCTTCGAGTACCATGACCACGTCTGGGGCCAGCAATGTCGACTCAGGCAGTCAGTCCGGCCCTGGCAGCAAGACCACAAACCAACAGACAGATAAAGTGTTTGCTATCGCCTTTTACAACCTCCCATTGGTATCCAGGGTCCGCAGTCTCAGAGCCGGCAACATCGGCCAGCTCCTC
This sequence comes from Cytospora paraplurivora, assembly GCA_021272945.2. Classification (NCBI taxonomy): domain Eukaryota; kingdom Fungi; phylum Ascomycota; class Sordariomycetes; order Diaporthales; family Cytosporaceae; genus Cytospora; species Cytospora paraplurivora. The sequence goes on along the minus strand of JAJSPL020000002.1, from coordinate 1,538,882 downwards.
TCAATTTCAGGAACCGTCACAAGAACATCAGAGGTGCGACCTGAGTTGTCTGTGGCCACTTTCGTCTGTGAGGCCTGTCGAGTCGTCGTCCCAAATGTTGAGCAGACTTTCCGCTACACCGAGCCTACACAATGCCCAAACGCAACATGCAACAACCGGCAGGCATGGCAGCTAGACATACGCCAGAGCACCTTCATCGACTGGCAGAAAGTGCGAATCCAAGAGAACAGTTCTGAGATTCCTACCGGCAGCATGCCACGGACAATGGATGTTATCCTGCGCGGCGAGATCGTTGACAGGGCGAAGGCTGGTGAGAAGTGCATATTCACCGGTGCATTGATCGTTGTCCCGGATGTCAGCCAGATGGGTCTCCCTGGCAACCATGCACAAGCTTCTCGTGATGATAGAAATGCGCCTCGTGGTGGTGATGCTGGCGGCAGTGGTGTCAGTGGTCTGAAGGCGCTTGGTGTCCGTGACCTGACCTACCGCCTCGCCTTCCTTGCCTGCATGACGGCCCCAGACACAACAAACTTGGGTGGCGGTGTTTCAGATATCATCGCATCTCTCAATTCACAAAACATCGAGGACGCGCAACAGGCTCAGGAAGCGGTCCTTGCTTCGTTCGGACCTTCGGAAATCGAGGACCTGCGGAAGATGGTGCACAGTGACCGCATCTACTCTCGATTAGTGAATTCCTTGGCGCCCATGGTTTACGGCCACGAAGTGGTGAAGAAGGGTCTTCTGCTGCAGCTTATGTCTGGTGTCCACAAGGCTACCGCAGAGGGCATGCAGCTGAGAGGCGACATCAACATCTGTGTTGTCGGCGACCCCTCGACATCCAAATCACAGTTCCTCAAATATATCTGCTCTTTCGCACCTCGTGCAGTCTATACCAGTGGCAAGGCCTCCTCCGCCGCCGGTCTGACGGCTGCTGTCGTGAAAGATGAGGAGACTGGCGAGTTTACTATCGAGGCCGGTGCACTTATGCTCGCAGACAACGGAATCTGCGCCATCGACGAATTCGACAAGATGGACATTACCGACCAAGTCGCCATCCACGAAGCCATGGAACAACAAACAATCTCCATTGCCAAGGCGGGAATTCAGGCCACCCTCAACGCGCGCACCTCCATTCTCGCAGCCGCCAACCCCGTCGGGGGACGATACAACCGCAAGACGACCCTTCGTGCGAACATCAACATGTCTGCGCCTATCATGTCTCGTTTCGACTTGTTTTTCGTCATCCTCGACGAGTGCAACGAGCAGGTCGATCGACACTTGGCTGAACACATTGTGGGCATCCATCAGCTGCGTGATGCGGCCATCGAGCCTGAGTTCAGCACCGAGCAACTGCAACGGTACATCCGATTCGCAAGGACATTCCGACCCGAATTCACTGAGGAGTCGAAGGAGGTGTTGGTCGAACGGTACCGCGAGCTGCGTGCTGACGACTCGCAAGGCGGGATGGGCAAGAACAGTTACCGGATCACGGTGCGTCAGCTTGAGTCCATGATCCGGCTTTCTGAGGCTATTGCAAAGGCGAACTGCGTGGAGGAAGTGACACCGGATATGGTGAATGAGGCGTACAACTTGTTGAGGCAGAGCATTATCTCTGTTGAGCACGACGACATCGAGGTGGATGAGGATGACGAGCCACCTGCTGAGGATGGCGAGACCCTCCGTCGCGCGGCCTCCGCGGCTGCTGGCACTCCTGCCGACCATGACGGCGATGCGCAGATGGGTGAAGACCACGAGGATGCAGAGATGGCGGATGGCGAGGCGGCGGCGCGACGCGAGAGGCGGAAGCAGACCATTTCGTACGACAAGTACATAAGCATAGTCAACCTAATTGTCCAGCGCATCGCAGACGATGAAGCCGGTAGTGGTGAGGGCGTGGAGGGTGAGGCACTGATACAGTGGTACCTGGAGCAGAAGGAGGAAGAGCTACAAGGCGAGGAGGATTACCACAGGGAGCACGCGTTGGCGAAGATGGTTCTGAAGAAGATGGTCAAGGTAAGCAGACCCCTAGTCCCGCGCCATAATAACTCCTGGAGACAAGCTTGCTGATGTAACCCGACCAGGACAATATTCTGATGGCTCTTCGTGGGGAAGTTCCCGCGGATGGTGAAGACGCCGGCGAGGCTTCCGCTGCGCAGCAGGTGCAGGCCACTGTGTTTGTGCTGCATCCTAATTGTGCATTTGAGGATGTTTGAGTATAGCATATATTTGGCTTAGGAAAGGCATGCTTGGTTGAATGGGGCAATACTGTCTATGGAGTCTAGGAGTTCGGCCGAAGCCATATATGAATCATATGACAACGGGAAGGAGGCTATGAGATGTACAACTTCTGGAATGAGACTTCTTGCTGATGAATCTATTTTGTCTATCCGCTAAGAACAAAGTACCGCTTTAATGAACTTCTAATCCTTGAGTCGCCTTCTAACGAACATGTATGCCCTCGTGCTCATTCCAGAGCTTTTCTACGACCCTACCCAAGCGTGCCACTCCTTCCACAAGGTCTTCCTCGTCCTCCCACGCGAAGCACAGCCGAATATTGTTCAGGAAACGCACCGACTTCTCGTCGCCCTTAACAGCGAACAACCTCCCAGGCGGAACGACGAGGTTCTCCTCTTCCTTGGCCCGCGTTGCGATGTCCTCGGCGGCCGGGCCGTGAGGAAAGGCAATCCAGACGAAGTAACCCCCGTAGTATTCCTTGCCCGCCCTCGTGACGTTGGACTCCAAAACCTGGATACCGAATTTATTCAGGTGCTCGTGCACGGCCTTCATCAGGAGCGCATGCCGCCTCTGCAGGGCCGGCCTGCAGTCCACATTGATGTGCCGCAACAGCTCGCCGCTCCTGACCAGCTCACACACGAGAGTCGAGCTGAACTGGCTAGGGGCGCCGCCCGACCTGGTAGAGCCCGTCTGCGCGAGCCCGAAGGCGAAGTCGCGCGTACCCTCGACCCAGCCGGTGCGGATCCCCGGGCCGAGTATCTTTGAGAAGCTGCCGTTGCTGATGGCATGGCCGAACCACTTGCGGTCCTCGCGGTGAGCTCCATCATGTTTGCTCGGACCGAGTGCGTAGTCGATGTCGGATAGCCTAGGGAGCGGCTTGAATTCTGATGGTGCTGCCGCTTTTGCCCCGGCGGGCGCGCCCTTCTCCAGGACGGGCCACTGTAGGAAGTCGTAGACATCGTCGCAAATGACGAGAGCATCGTATTTGCGAGCCAGGGAGACGAGCTCAGTCCTCCTCTTCAGGGTCATGGTCTTCCCGGATGGGTTGGCCGATGAGGGGACCACATAGATGATGTGTCGATACACTTTCCTGAGATTAGGGCTCTTGAAAGTTGGCTGCTCGCTCGGGTCCGTCTTATCCTCAAAGCTCTTCAATCCCCTCTCCAGATAATCCAGATCAATTCCCTCACTGTCCTCGGGGATGGCATTCAACCGCCCCTTGAAGCCAGAGTCCTCGAAGATGGGACATGCTAGGTAATAACATGGAGCAATGGACCAGACGGCCTTGGTGTAGACGGGGTCGGTATATGACTGCAGGATACAGGCCAGACTCTGACTCGCGCCACCCGTGATGCATACCCTTTCGGCATCCGCCTGCGTGCCGTAGATATTGCTCAGGTACTGGGACAGCTCCTCGCGGAGAGGCTGATAGCCCGGATCAGGACCGTACTGAAGGCCAGGTACGAATATAGACGGGTCGGCAAGGACCTTGTTGGCTGCGGCCTTCAACGCCTGTGCAGGGAGAAGATGTGGTGATGGCCAGCCCCGGAGGAAGTTTATGGGTTTCCTGGTCGGCTGGTCCGGTGGTGGCTCGGATGGTGTCATGGTGGATGCGCGGAGGGCCCGCTGGCAGCCAAGAAGAGGCCGGGCAACGACGCTGTGGCCGTGACTATGGAGCAAGTCAGGGCATCTGAGAGGTCTACGTGTGAGAAACATGATGAGAATAAGTATGATCACGCACTGAAATGTGAAGTTTCAAGAAAGTGACGGAGGATCCGGCAATGAGACATTTGATGAAGGAAGGACGTATATAAGGTTGTAGCAATGTTGCCGCCGTGGAGTGGAGCCGGTCCTCCCGCCTTTCGACCGGCGCCGAGTTAACGACATGGACTCGGTAAAGACAGATGGCTGATGCTCGAAAGAACGAACGAGCCGAGTGTCGTCCCTTGCTCTGGCCGACTCCCCTCGCCGGCCTTCCCACGAGTCGTCTCCTCTCGAGAGAGTCTGCCTCGTTGTTCGTCTACCTACCTACTTAAGTAGATAGAAGGACATCCTCGGCCGCCTATTCGTTGGGGACTGAAAGCTTATATGAACCGGCTCATGGGGAGACCAATCAGAGGAAATGGATATCACAAGCAGGCTGGAGCAGACTCTCCTAAGGAACAGCAGGCGGAAGGCTGCCCCAGCCCGAGCCCCAGGCTCAACCCCAGCTGGGGGGCGTGCTTAGTGCTTGATGGGGACACTGGAGAGAGAGGAGGAAGAGGGAAAGGCCCGCACTAGTATGTAGCGCACTCGTTGTTCCAGGTTCCCCTGGACACTTGTGGCAACGGGATAGGGGACGCCAATGATTCGGTCATGACGCATGCTGTGGAATCGCGGAAGCATGGACGAGGGTAAGAGGGTCATGAGGCTATCAGGCTGTGATGTGCGAGAGTAAAAAGATGGGCTGAACTTACCACCTGACCCGGACCAGAACGCGAGCAATGCCAATGCCACGAGCAGCGACGTATACGTACTCCAGGTAGGTACTAGTATAAGGTACCCAATGAATCAGGGGGGGGGGGGGGGTGGCGCGGACCGAGGATCCGGTCAATCGCGTGTGTTGGTGAACTTTGGATCAATGACTGAGAGCGATTGATTGACATACGGTACGTCACAGTTGCCAAGAACTGACTGTCATACAATTACCTGGGTAAGTGTCTTGCAAGGTCGTCAAGTGAATACCTCGATAAGACCGATTGATTGCGTTTAGCACGCGGACAAAGTCAAGTGCCGGCACCCGTTCCCACGTGATGACTACCTAGGTACCCAGGTACTCAGGTACTCAAGTACTTAAGTACTGAAGTACCTAGGTACTTCATAGTTGTAACATATACACATACTTGATATATATCAACACTCATCACCCATCTCATCCCTTCAAACGAAGAATCGTACATATCGAGACATCTCACCCCTCTTCTCTCCCGCCAGTGAACCTCAAAGACGCTAAGTAGCGACCAGGGCCCGTATTAATACACCTCCCACAACGTTCACTCCATTATCATGGGGCGTCCCAAAGACATCTGACTTCCCTGCTTCACAATCTCTTCCCTGCAACATTTTGTCGGTAACGATTCTGAAGGACGATTACCAGCCGCCGGGACCGCCGGGGGGACCCCCAGGGCCTCCGGGGCCTCCAGGACCTCCGGGACCGCCTGGGCCGCCACCCTCGAAGCCACCCGGGCCGCCGGGGCCGCCGCCGAACCCGCCACCGGGGCCGTTGTCTCCACAGCAGCCGCAGGACTCCTCACATCCACAGCAGCCGCACTCCTCCTCGGCACCTCCGCGCAGGCTCATGTCCATCTGAGGCTCGGATGTCTGTGATGATGGGTGGTCAGCGAAAAATGTCCGTGGGCGGGCAGGCAGGCAGGCAGTAGCAAGGGCACGCTTCTCCAAAGTGGGGACAGGGGAGGACGGAGAGGGTGTTATTTCCGTGATAAGATCACTTACGGGCTGCCGGGTGACCAGATCGCTGGCAGCTGGAGCCTCCATGGGCTGTTGCTGCTGGGGAGGGGTGACTTCGGGCATCTTCCGGGTGGTTCTTGCTTATGTGGGTAGGTAAAGGTAGGTCGTATTGTATAATTTTATGTTCAAGTTAAGCAGACTTTCACTACGACAGAGGACCTGACATGGCGGGCCACATGGGATCCGTGTGGAAGAACAGCACCGGTCCTTTATATCTTCATCTATCCTGCCCGGACAATTGCCGGGATGGCTTAAATATAGGGAAGGCCGCGCCATCAAGGCGGGTCTGGTGGGTACACTTTCCAGCTGTCCGTGATTTCCGATTCCCATGAGTGGAACCTCATATAGGAGACCATCCGATTTCAGACTCACAAGTACCATACGGTACTACGTCGGCAAATGTATTCCGATTGGACCCGCCGTAAAGGGTTCAAGGTTATACGGATACCATATTAAGGTACAGGTGAAGGTTCTAGCATTGTCCCGTATACACGGTAGGTAATGGTGAAGGAAGCAGAACCTGTTTGTCTTCACCAGAATATGTATCCCAAGTATCTTCCACTCGAGAATCCCCATTTCCCCATCTCCGTAATACTCATGCGAGGGCCCCCAACGCCTTACTCAGAATCCGCCACGAAAACCGGCTTCTCCATCTCAGTAGGTAGGCTGACGACCACCAGATATAATACATCCTTCTGCAAAAGCTTCTTGACTCCGCCGATCAGGGACAGCGGCCCGATTCCACTGCCGCCTATGCCTCCGCCCAAAGATGCCAGTCCTTGTCCTCCATATGACACCCCGGGACCAGAGCCCTCAGGCCCTCTGGTGCCCTGTACCCCACGATCAAGACCCCTCCGTTCCATACCAGCATATCTGCCCTCCATGATGGAACCGCGGCCAAAGCCACCCCGTCCAAGCCCACCCCGTCCGGACCCACCGCGGTCGGACCCACCGCCCGTGCCACCACCGAGAGCAGTCTGTCTCAGAACGTTGCTGGAAATTGCCCCACCCGTGATGAAGGCAAGAGGATCTCCGCTGCTGGCAGGATGGTTCGGGTCTGCGTAACGTGAGCGGAACTCCGGTTTTGGAGCCGCATTCGCAAGCGTGCTGTCCGGGTTCTCCCCAGCCCATTGGGCCACGGCTCGCCGGTCGAGGTAGTCACCAACGAAGCCGCCGCCTCGCTTGACTATGTTCTTCTTCTTGGTCTCAGCGTTTGGGTCGTCGGATTTCGAAGAGACAATCTTGTCAAGTGTCGGAAAGATCAGAGGCGCCGTCTCGGGGAACTCGAAGCTGGTGGCTGCTGCTGATGACTTCATGCGGCTCTGGAACTTCGCAAAGGCGCCCTGGTTGCCGGCTGTTGAAGCATTGGCGACGGTCGCCCCCAAGTCAAAGTCGACAGTCGTCAGAGCCGCGGGGTCTTGTGGCTTCCATGTCATGATGATTGCGATCGTGCCTCTGGGCATGAAATACTCCTGGTTGACCTTGTCAAGGAAAGAGTTTGTCTTCGACCTGCTGTGCACCTCTGACGCGGCATCCGCAGTCAGCTTGAGCGCCACCGAGATAGCCATCGAGACAGCCAAGGGCACATTCTGTGCTGCGAAGCCAGCAAGGTTTATGGCCTGGATCCAGGGACTTGGCTCCACTGCCTTATTCAGCTTGTCGATGAAGCCCAGGAAGGCCGCCTGGTCGATACCGACATCCTCCAGAATGGGCGCATATGCCTTGATAAAACCACGGTCCCGAGCTTTAGGGCGGCGCTGGGTGAGGACAATGGGTAATGGGAGTCGAGCGGTTTGTGATGATGACTCCGGGTATACTGGCAGAGGATGGTTTCGGATAAAGTTGTCCGCGAGTGCGGGAATCTTCTCTGGGGTGCTCGGAGGGCTAGGTGACTGATATGTATCCCTGGAAAGCTCCTCTTGTGCATCGTCGAGTTCCCATTCTTCCTCGTTGTCATCTTTTGGCATGACCTTGCTCTGGCTTAGAACATCCTGGGAGATGACTCGTTCAGTTGTTTCTGGCTGCTGCTCCACCTGCTGCCTTTGGACTCTCTTCTTCTCTTTGTGATGCTGGATGCTCTCTGAAGCGAGACCGACCCCGGAAGCAAGACCTTTGAAGATCAAGGCTATTGGACCTCCTGATAGGCCTCCGGATTGGCTTCGCCCATGATTTTGTCCGCGACCATTCATTTTCGGCAGCCCGGGCAGAGGTTTATATCTGTGGGAGTTCCGTGAAAAGCCAGTTGGTGGGCTTCTGAAATGGGAAATGGCTGTTACGGAGGAAGCGGTGCGGTGCTGATGGAAACAGTTGAACCTCATGCATTCGAAGTGCTCCGAGACCTCGCCATCTTATACTTCCTTTCCCCTGTTCATTGGCCTCAAGTCTCAAAAGCATAGCCATGTTCACCTGCTTCGGCCAGCTCAGCGGATTGCATCTTAGCTCTCCCGATTGGACAACAGGATACGAACGATCAGATGGCTCGGATGCTGGGTGGTGAACGTAAGGTCCCTAGGATTCGTGGGCCTGCGCTATCAGCTACTCCAGCCCGGGCTTGCGTGCGTTGTTGTCGGGTTTAGCTCGTTCTCGTTCTCGTTCTCGCTCTCGCATCTGGGCACTGCCCTCCAGGTCTGTAGTGGTAGCCACGCAGGCAGCCTTACCATGATCTTACTTCCTTTTTCTTTCTTTTTTGGCTTGTGGTCATCCGCCACCTCCTGTCCCCCGAAGCATTGAAGGGTCTTAACTGCTGATCATTTTGGTGTGTGGTGTTCTATGCAGCTCAAGAAAAGAAGAGGCATGCCAAAGCTGAGTGACCGCTGATTGAGGGATCTTTGAGAATCTAGGCAGATGCGCACCCCTTTCTAAGCTTGCTCATCAATGGTAGACAGTAAATGAGATCTACTGTCTGTTTCAAGTCGTCTATTGTTCCACAACTTTGAGGACAAGGCTGAAAACGCAACTAGTAATTAATATATATAAATATATCATGCATTTCATACGGACCTGCAAAGATGCTTCACTGGGTATCTTCGCAGCGCCTAAAGTTCATCGTGTAGGCCATCGTATCGATGAGTCAAGTGATCTCCGTTCGTTGTCTCATTATCCTATACCTCGTACGGCGTGGCGTCTTTGAATATCAAATGCGGCTTCCGGCTCGCCAAGTCCAAGATGGTCTCGGCAAACACCCCATTTGCCCAAGCAAACCAGCTTCTGGTGTACAAATGGCGGGCGTTGACGTCGATACTCTCGTGAATCAGACCAAGCTTAGAGGACTTCAAGACCAAATCAAGACACGCCACGATCTCGTCCTCATCCTCGGTGGTCTGCGCTTGTATCAACAGACTCATAGGCCAGGCGTTCACAAGGCCAATATGGGGCCCACCAATGCCTCGAAATTCCGTCCCCTGCAGATAATATGGATTTGAATCCCGATGCAGAAGCAGCTTCCGGGTATTTTGATATACTTCGTTGTCCGCCGTCACAAAGCCCATCAGTGGCAGCGCGAGCAGACTTGGATAATTAGCGTCGTCCATCAAGATTGACGAGCCGTATCCGTCGACTTCATATGCGAAGACGCGTCCAAATTTGGCGTGCTGAACCACGCCATGCTCCCATATACCATCTGTAATCGTTTGGCTCCATCGCTCCAACTTCTGGGCTAGAACAGTCTCACTAGCAGCCTTGAGGATGGCCGCTGTTCGCTTGAGTTCCACAGCCATCATAGCGTTGGCTGGAATAAAGTAACCCAGAATCGTTGCGTCGTCACTGGGCCTGAAGGCACTACGGATGAGACCAGTTCCGTGGTTCAAAGGATTCCCAACCCCGTCCAGGTTCAAAGTTTCGGTCCCAACAAAGGTCTGGCGCTTGAAACTATACGTATTCCTGCGATACCGACCCGTGGCAGGATCGAACGTCGACTGGCTTTGCTGCTCCAATACCTTCAGCAGATTGTCCAGGGCCAGCAGGAAACGCTTGTTCACAAAATCCAAGGATCCCGTGGCCTCGTGGAAATCGTTTGCCAGAGTCAAGAAGTGCCCCAAGCTATCCAGCTCGTACTTGCACTCAAAGACGGAGGACGGCTCATAGGTCGGGTGGACTATATCGTCCTGACCGTTGTACGACTGCTTCAGTCCAGAGATCGGCGGCGGCTGAAAGGCATTGCAGTATGGCGATTCGATAACGTATTCGGACTGCGTGTTTATGGCGCCGAAAATGAGGTTAAATATGGCCTTATCCTTCTTTGCAAGAGGCATGTACGGAGACAGTTGGTTGCAACTGTCACGCAGCCACTCCGCCATGATGTCCCCGGTGATTATGAACGATTGCGGTCCTTCCCATGCGCCATCATCAAGTACACTGCGCCCGGAGCCCTTCTTTTTATACTGCTTCGTGCCGTCTGTATGGAATTTGACGGTCGTGTCGGTCGTTGATGGGAAAGCATTCTCGAAGAGGCGGGCAAGATCCAAATCCTTCATTCGGGAGGTGACATCCTCAATGACCTTCTCGACGGTGTCGGAATGAAACGTGCGGCACTTGGGATGTGGTCTTTGGAACGGTAACTGCAAGAGCCCCTCGCTATAGGGTGTGCTATATAGTGTCAGCACCCTCCTGTTTGGCATGCCAATGCGCCGAAACGTACTGGCGATATTTTGAGTATTTCGCATAGTCGGGGCAAGCCTCGGCCCAATTGACGCCATCATCATCGACCAGTGGCTTTTCAAACGCCTGCGAGCCTAAAGGGAGCAGGAAAACCGCAAGTAGGGAGGGTTGGAGCCACCTCATCGTCTCGAGGCGAGCTGACACCTGCCAACCCAACGAATGAAGGCGGCAAGTTAGAGATAGACCAGCGTCTCGTGCAATGGTCTGAAGGACAGGAATTTGAGGCGAGAATGGTACGGTGCCGCCACTTTAACACCAGAGGGAGCAATCCACGTAATCCTATGGCCCTTGCTGAGTTGCGCAGGGCAGGGCTCCTCGGTCGTAGAGTTGCTACTAGATGAACGGATAGACCCCGCAACCGAGTAGTAGACTATCAAGTCGAAAGGCCCGGGAGGATTGCTCGCATGATCACATTCCTCGCATTTCCCGTCAACGGTTCCCAGGGGGGGCTTGTCACCCCACAGCTACGCAGCCCGGCCCGGGGATCCCTGTACTTGGAGGTGTGTTACAGCGGGCGGGCACTAACGGTTCAGGGGTTACTTAGGTACCTCAACGTGCTCAAGTATCATTGCAGGGACCGGGGTGGTAGGAGGAAGACCGCGCTTTGAAATTTAATTCCCTATGTCTGTCTGCATAACCCACACCCATATTTCGAACGCTGGCATGGTCCTTTTGGTATTGTCACCATCTTCTCGGACTTACGGTATTCTTTCACTGGTTGCCCAACCATTGTACTTCCTTATATTCCCCTTTCTGAGTGTTTCTGTAATCTTGATTCCCCGTCCTGAAACCAGATGTTCAACATGGCGGACCGGAAGTCTTCCTCTGGGATGGACGCGTTACTTCTTGCTGAAGAAGGACATGATATTGCCCTGTCCTTTAGGCGCTGGCTTCTTGGCCTTCGCGGGATGTGATGCGAGCTGCGTCATCACCTTCGGAGGTGGAGCTGGCTCATCCTCCGAGAATGACTCCCAGCCCTGCTCTTGCACGGTGACTGGGTCCAGGATCAGTATCCGAGCTCGGAATTCAGAATATAAATGCAGTAACTTACCCAAGTAACCTTGATCGTCCATGACCGTTTTCTTCTTCATTACACGTCTCTTACCGCGTCGCCGCCCATCGGCCGTGTTTGAGATGACCTCGGCTGGTTCCGGTTCTTCTTTCTTCTCGGGCTCAGGCGCTGGGGCCTCCTCTTCTAGCTCATCAATGGGTGTATCCTCTTTCTCAGGCTCATCATCCTCACTGTCCTCTTCCATCATACGCCTCAGCTCTTCCTGTCGTTCCTTCCTAGATTTCCTCGTCGCTTCGCTTTCGTGTTGAGGCTCGGGGGCTGGTGCGGAATCGTCTTCTCCATCATCTGAGAGCGCCTGCGTGCTTGAATCCTCGACAGCACTTGAGGCAGCTGTCTGAGACGTCGTCTTTCGCTTTTTCGGCATTGATGCAGCTTTGGCGAAAGATTGCATAATACCGCCAGATGCTCCACGCTTCGGCGCAGGGGCTGGCTTGTTTGCCCCTGATGGCACCGGTGTGGATTCCTTAACAGTAGGCTTCTGATCTGCTTTGGCTTCTTCTTTGGCCTTTGCAGCCGGTGCTGGTTCCGTAGCAGATGCATGTTTCGCAGCCGGTGGCTTCGCGTTAGACGGCTTGGACGGTGGAGCCACGGGTTTCTGGGCTAATCCGCGGCGTTCTCTGCGTCGCACATATGGATTGTGAATAGCGCCCAGGGGCTTGGGCGGGTCAACAGAGCCGTCATCAGTAGGCACGTCCAAGAATGGCTTGGAGACGTCCGCAAGCAGTTGAAGATCCTGGGATCTCGGTCAGCGCAGTGCAAGCCACAGTTGAATGAACATAGCACACCTTCACAGGGTGGGGACCCAAGCTATAGACATGAATAGAGGTGACGGTCTCGTATTGCGACAAAACCTCTGCGAATGGAGTTAGTGATGACATAACAAAGGGATTGGGAAGCAGGTTGTACCATTGAGACTCTCCTCTGCCACTACTGAAAGGGTTAACATAGGGACCTCCTCCGCAGCGCCCTCTACGTCTGGGGAAGAGCTAGACATTTCCACATCGCCGTCTTGTTGCGAGTGGCCATTTGCATGGGCAACCTTCTTGGCGCCATAGACCATGTAGGTCGCGTGGACAGTCCCTGAGCGTTTGTCGTTTTGCCAGGCGTGGAAGCCATAGAGCATCCTGATAATGAGTAAGCAGGTGACCACATCCAGTCTCGCAGAGAGGCTTACTGCTTGGCAACGTTGACGTTTATTTTCAATACTCGGCTCAAAGCTCGATATGTTATCTAATGAATACAGTGTCAGCGTTCTGGATGAGACAAGTGCAGCAGTAAAGGCAAGGCCATCTCACGATTTTGTCCTCTGCTAAGACTTGCTCAGCGAGATATGTCTTGTAGTCGTCCATATTGAGATTATCAGCAAGCGAACCGTATCTCGAACCGAAAGATATGGCCAGAAAGGGGTCAGATAGACGGACCAAAAGCAGCGAACGGTATCGAGGAAGAATGTTCAAATGGTGGAAGGGTCCGAGGGGGGTCCGGATTTAGACGCGTGGTGGGGCTGCACTTAACGCGCCTTCCCAGGAAATTGATGACGCGAACAAAGACGAATCGCGTAAAACAGCCTGGTGGAAGGTCCTCTTGACACCAATCGCGCCCACCATTTAGTGAGGTCCTACACTCACAGGAAAAACGGGCTGGCGACATTTCGAATCGAAAAACAATGGACGCCCGAATCACGGGACCGATTACCAAAGACGATGCCTACGACGTCTCCGACCCGACCGACTGGCTCGGTACTCCTCTGGCCAGCCTGATGCCCGTAGAGCAGTCGTTGCGGTGTCACGTCTGCAAGGATTTCTATACATCTCCCATGGTCACGTCGTGCTGTCATACCTTCTGTTCGCTTTGCATACGAAGGGCGCTCGCCGTCGACGGAAAATGTCCGTTGTGTCGCGCCACGGATCAAGAGTCGAGATTGAGGGGCAACTGGGCGATACGGGAGGCCGTGGAGCATTTCACCAAGGGGAGAGAGGCAATGCTGAAGCTTGCGCGGGAACCTCCCGCTCTTGCGACTGCTGCGCCAGCGTCGACACCCAAGAGGAAGGCTGCTGACGAGAGCGTAAGTGGGGGTAAAAGAACGAGGATGTCTACCCGATCCAGCAGTGCAAGGGCAGCCGAGACCACGGCGGCTATGATGAAAGAGGAGGCGGATATACCAAGGGCAGAAGAGATAGAGGAGTATATTCCAGGTAGGCTTGTGCTGCAGTTCCGATATGGAAGCGACGGATGGCTGGCTAACACGAGTTTGCAGACGATGGACGTGTTGCCTGTCCAATTTGCCAATGGAGAATGAAGCCTGAACAGGTCGACAGACACCTCGATACCGATTGTCCCGGGGAGGTTAGGCCACAACCTAAAAGCCCTTCGAAGCCCCAGAGGTTTGAATTGGGAAAAAGGCAATCGGTAGACAGCAAAGCTAGCAGACTGCCGGAAAGGCTGCCATCACTGAATTACTCATTGCTAAAGGACAATGCGTTGAAGAAGAGGCTTTCGGACCTCGGGATATCTAGCTGGGGTCCCAGGCCATTGCTTGAGAGAAGACACAGGGAGTGGGTCATGATATGGAATGCCAATTGCGACTCGTCACGGCCGAAGACGAAGTCCGAGTTGCTACAGGATTTAAACATATGGGAGCGAACGCAGGGGGGAAGCGCTTCGCTGACATCTCATTCGGCCAATTTGGGTGCTCAAATCAAAGACAAGGAGTTTGACGGAGCTGGCTGGTCTACTAAACACAGCGACTCTTTCAAGGATTTGATAGCCAATGCCCGGATGACGCGCAGAAAGGCGGAACAGAAGACCCAAGAGCCACCGCCCACTGACGGTCAACATATAACGGGGACGAGTTCCAACAACACGTGCTATGAGCCACCACCGGAAGTCCTGCCCAACGGCGTCGCTCAATCTGAGATACAGACGTTGACAAGCTCAGAGACGGCCATCGATCTCACCATACCGTCGAGCCAGCCACAAGAAACTGACCAGCCTCAAAAGCCACTCGCTGAGCGAACCACAACGTCCTTAGTAGAGGATACAGTCGTTGATCTGGTTTTGCAGGGACGACAGAATGTCCATGATTCGACACCCACCAAGAGCTTCACACCATAGCGTAGAAACATGCTGCCAATGCAAGAAGTGCTCTTGCAATTTGGAATACAGTTTGCCATCTCTGTTGATCAGGCATTTCCCATATCTAAGTATCCTGTGATCGTGGTATTGTCCCGTTTGCTCCTCGATGCTTCTAGATGCTCTATAATTGCCAGTCTTGGATATATTCTCCAATTCCTCACTGCAGAAAGCATTTGGGTTATTGAACTGGAAGACAGACTACTGCCATGCGTTGAATTCCCTCCGGTTACTCTCCTGTCGTCACCATCCTTCTCACACCAACGTTACTCTGTCCCCACCACGTTGCTGATAATCGCTTCTGTCGAGCTTCGGATTTGATGAATATGCTTAGTGTCGTGCCGGCATACCCATCTCGACCCGGCCGGCAAGCCATATACAGCCTTGAAATTTCCGGCCAGTCCTGGAAGTGAATAGATGGCATTCCGGATGCTTGATGCGCCTTGGAAGGAGATGGGCATCGTCAGTATTGAGGCAAGATCGACAATTTCGCTTGATGCTGATATTTGTTTTCGGCATCTTAACGGTCCCCGCCCCGATCTCCCCTCGAGAACGATTTCGTCCTGTTAGGAGTGGCTGGGTCGTTGACAACTTTTGTACCAGGTGAATCTGAGGTGTTAGGATAGCTGGTGTATGCATGTCAGCAGACACTCGAGACTGCAGGCCAAAACACACCCAACAGTCGCACCATTGAGGAACCAGGACAGCTTTGATAAAGAACTTACTTCGCAGAAATGGACGACACAAGCTGTGCATTGTAGTCTTGCAAGATATCGGCTCGAATGATATTCATCATGAAGCTCTGTGACCATCATTAGTCTTCCATCTGCGCCCGGGGTTCCTCCTTCAGAGACATTTGACTCAGCTTCCTTGAAAGCTCTTCTTCTTCTGGCCTCCTAACCCTGATGGGTCTCAACGTATCAAGCTCTGCGAGTCTTCTCGCAGTCTCCGCTGATTCAATTTGCCGTTCCGCCTCCCTCCTTGCCCGCTCGATCTGCTCTTCTATCTTCTTTTCCTCCTCCTCCTCCACCAAGGCCTCGAGCTCGTCGTCGAGCTCATCCTCGTTCACGGCCCCGCCTTGTTCTGCAAGGATGCTGGATACCTCATCGGCCTGGCCCATCTGCTCCCGCAGGTGGTCGACGATATCTTCGACCCTATCCGCGCCGCCAACCTGCGCGTTTAGGTTCTTGAGAACCTTTGTGCTTGCACCCATGACACTGACTAGCTGCACATTATCCGAAGCCTGTTCGATCTTTGCCGCTACTTCTTCCAGCTGGCTGAGGGTTGCAAACCGCTGTTGCAAGGACGTTTCTGCGCGTTTCTTCGATTTGAGAGCTGCCAAGGCGGACACGCGGTTCTTCTTAAGCACAGCCTCCTTTGCCGTGACCGTAAGCTCTTCAATTTTCTGGCTCAGGACCGCCGTCTGATGGCTTAGGGATTCGGTGAGTTCCTTCAGCGACGCTATCGTCTCGTCTTCTGTCGTGATCGTTGCCACCTGGATGCCAGGGCTCTTGATTTTGACCGTTTTCCCGTTGTAAAGTAGTACGCCCTGATCCCTCGACATGAATTTCAGCAACACCTCAATGTCTGTCTCGGATAGACTTCGGCCCTTCAATATCGAGTCCTTGAACTCGACTTGGAACTGCACTTTGGAGAACGTCGTTTCGAAACGGGAACTCAGCCCTGCCGTCTGTTCAAGTAGTGCCTTGGATGCAGCCTCCACATTCGCAATCACCACGTACTGTCCACCTGGCAATCGATCGTCCCCGCCCAATGTGAAAGCTCCTGTCAGGCCCAGCTGCTTGAGCCCCCAGGAAGCGAGGGTCCATGGTATTGAGCTCCAAGACTTGTAGTATATACTCTCCTTCGCCCTCAGGAAGTCCTGTAGCGGTACCAAGTCCTTCTCCTGTGTGGCCTCGTGTATGACTGCGCCGAGGGCTAATGGTCGGCCATACTGTTTGCTCTCTAGGGCTCGAAGTAGTGACTCGTCTGCGTTCAATACGACGTGGTTTGGTATGGACGATGAGCCAGAACCAGTGGGTGCAAGACCGGCACGGACAAGGCTGGCAAGACCGCGGCGCCAGGCGGACACATTGGCGTGGTAGCCATCGGGGTTGGTGTTGCGCTGGCCACGGAAGTCGGAGTAGAGGGCCGGTAGGCGGGCTCTGTGCAGGTGGTCAGCTTGAAGTAGTGAGCCGCGAAGCAACGGCCATCAATCACTTTCGAAAACCCGGTTCGTTCTCGACGAGCCAGTCTAGTGCGTCACTCATCTTGCAGGCATGAGCTCGCCTCCGTTCCCAACTCGAAATCCTCGGTGCGGTCGGTCGAAGGTAGTATACAAGTGACGTCGGAGCAGCAGTAAGTGCAATCGAAGGTGATAGTCGTCGTAGACAGCCGCCCTGATGGTAGGATGAGCGATAAAATCTGGCTTACTCTCCGTCAGAGACCAGATGCGAGCAAGGGATAATACGATTCATCAAAAAGTCCAAATCGAAGTCGGTCTGCGATGTGTATTGATTGTACGTCGACTTCCAGCCCAAGCAATCCTTATCGCTTATCGGTTATCGGTGCAGGCAAACCCCGGTTGACACCCCCGCCCCTCGTGGGCAACCCCGGGCACCTACTGACGACGACCTCAGGGTCGGTTTAATCCTACCAGGTGCACTCAATTACAATCATTTTGGTATATGTAGGGAGGGTTGATCATTATTGCGCTTTCTCGACACACCCGGTCTCCTTCTCGCCCCCTCCCCCTCTCTCTCTCGCCCATGTCGACTTGATTCGGGACGAGAATGCACTGATGGTCGAAAACCAACTTTAGTGATATCCTTGTCGAGTCAACATGCTCCAAGCAGCTGTAGAGCTCTACCTCAAGCGCTTCCTTCATAGCAACACCTCTGTCCTCTATGCGCTCAGTGTTGAAGCCCACCTGGTCCACCAAATTATGTTCGGCGTTCGTGGTAGCCAGGATCGCATACCTTGTTATAAACTGATGAATAAGCCGTCATGGACAGTCCTTGACGTTTCATAAATCAGCCAAGGCACCATCCTGATCTATGCTCGGCTTCCGATGGCCCAATATGTCTTACCTTTAGTCTAGAAATGCTCTGCGAGTTCAAGAAACCTTGCTTTGGGCCAAAGTTATGCTATCAAAGGAAGGACTGTTTCAGACCAAAAGCTGTGAGTCCAACTTGGCACACAGCCACAGGCACTCGTCATCTCTAGGCCTTGCTTGGACTTGCTCGAGACTAGAGATGCGTTTCTCTCCAATGCGACCAATGGCCAAGACAGGAGGCTGGCTGTCTTGGGATGACCAACCACCGAGGGAGGCCTTCCTAAGACCAGTCCAATCGTCCCTGGATGTCACAAGACCCCCTTCCTAGCATCCATATCCTGCCATATAGCTTAGGCCGAGGATGTAGGAGCTATCGTCCTAATGACGGGGATTTTGGAGTCGACCCCAAGCTGCGGTTGTTATACACCCTGGGGCAGTCTTGCAGTTGCACGCGTGGGCTTCCAGGCAGTGTCCTAGCTTCAATTTGGACAAAGCGGCATACAAGCCAGGGTAACCCCGTCGGGAGATCCAGGAACGTAGCGTTACATAGTATTGTGCCGTTTATACTGGCGATGGTCTAGGACATGCCGGTTTCTCGTGCAACCCTAGAGAGACGTCACACCTTGACAACCCATCTGATGTTCCACATCGACTGCCGTCACCATAGTGTAGACAACATGGAAAGGCGTCTTGACGTCGAAAGAGCGGTGGCGTAGACGATAGAGCCCCAGACTTCCGGCATAGCTTCTGAAATTGGGAGGGGGGAGGGGGGGGAGGGGGGGATGGAGCCCACACCTTCGATTCCATCATGCTCTGCGCTAGAGAGGAGACAGATATTGACATACTGACATACTGACATATTGACATATCGGGGAATATCCAATAAACTTGACGGCTCCAATGTGACGCTGCGGCTGCAAGTAGGAGGGGCTAGAAGCTCTATCGGCCCTGCACGCGATGGTGGGACGATGATGTCAAGGGGAGAGTGTAGAGCATCCCGCGGAGAATTGTCTAGAACTCCACACAGTCCGCACCCGACCACATTGGTGAGTGCAGATATTGGGCAAGCATCCAGATCGTGAGAGAGAGATGAGAGAAGAGGTGGGCAGGTGGGGAGGGGTCGCTCTCTGGCGCTCTACTGGTGGCAATCTCACGACATCTCGGGTTGTACGGTATGGGTGCGTACGCTGCAGACGTATACCAGCGGACTGGATTCAGGAATGTTGTGCTCCTCGTGGCGGTTGGTGAGGCGTGGCATGAGAAGACAAGGAGATGGAGGCCTGAACAGCTGTCAGTCAGGCCACGGTGAACTTCCTTCATGCGCAGAACCCAAAAGCAAAGCTGGCAGGATGTGGTACTACTATACACTAGTACTAGTATCATGAGTTGATATTGTCGATCCTCGCGGTGGAAAGACGATGGAGGAGAGAAAGCCTGCGATGCAGCATGACATCATTTGCTCATCTCTCACTCAATCACGGGCACTCAATAGCACTCCACACCATCTTCCTCACTCATCAGCGCCCCAAGTTGTTCTGCCTCCCTACCCAGTAGGTAGCGAGACCAGGGGAGACCCTGGGTGCAGTCTGCAATCTGCAAGTCCTTGCAGGATATACAAAAGAAGTAGGTCTTGCCATGATGAAGGTGGGTTGACTTCCGTATCGAGAGAGACACAGTTCCAGACTAGTTCTCGATCCGCTATTTACAGTACATTTTGAGCCATATTTACTTGCCAACCCTGTTGGAAACTAATATCCAGCTTTGTCTACTCAACATACTGTTCCGGTTTCTGTTTCCAACTCTCAGTTCAGCATAAGTGGTCTCTACAAGATGCCGTCAGACCGACGCCGGGAGAATAGCGCCAGATACCACCATGGCGACGACAGCAGTGATGATGAATACAGGCGGCACAGGTCGGCCCGTCCTCGTGGCTACAGCCCAAAATTTCAGAGAGGGATCTCAGAGAACTCCCTAATAAAGAAGGAAGGGGATGCCGAGACGCAAGATGAGACCCAGTGGGACACCGATTACGATCCCAGAGACAGATACTACCTGTCAGCTGAGGACGACCCCTTCGATCCGCCCTCTATTGGGAGGAGAGCTTCATCTAGGCACGAGAGCAGCAGGACCAGGAGAGATCGAGAGGAATCTCGGGACCATCGGCGCTCACACCATGATTCTCCATCCAGAAGCGGCCATACACACTCACGCTCGCATGGAGATTCACAACGCCATACGCATTCACCCTCCCATTCTCACTCGAGAGAGCACAAGGACAACACCGTCGACAGGCACAAGTCATCTTCACACCCAAAACCAAGCTCTTCTGCAGCCCGGCCCCGACCCCAACCATCAAGGGCCAGTTCATCCTACCTAGACTCCATACGACGTCCCCGTACGATCCGGGCGGGCTCTTCGTATACTACCAAATCTCGCGCACGTCCCCGGCCATCCCGAGGACTGTCCCACGGTAGCCGTCAGGCCAAGCCGAAATCCGCACACGCTGGTCCCAGGCCACGGGACAGGTTGCAGAATATCAACTGGGAGGAGGCCATAAAAGTGGCGTTGCAGGCCGGTACCGTAGCGGCTGTTAAAGTTGGTACGGATCCCATCCCCTGGACCAAGAAGGGGACGAAGATTGCATCCGCTGCGCTCGGAGCCGCCGTGGTTGATCATGTACTTCAGCCAAAGAAGAAGGGAGGGGTGAGGTATGCTGCCATGAGGCATCTTACCGAGATGGCTGTGGGCGGTATGGTGGTTGGTCCAGCTCTTGGAAAGGTTGAAGCGAGAAGGAAACGATGAGCAGGGGATGCCACGAAACTTGGTTTATTCTTTGCAAGGATTGTCTTAGCGTTGCTTGAGCCGGGAGCATAAAGTCGGTTTTCATCTTGTGTTCTTCCGATGGATATGTGTATGGAGGAAGTGCAAGCAAGGAAGCTCCGGGGATTGTGCATCAAGATCGGATATACCAATCATATACGGGACCAGCATAGCCGGCGCGGAGCACACATAGGCGGCAATCAGGATGATTTTATAACTCAAATAAATAAGTCTGATCTTGGTGTTCTCAACTGCAATTGAAAGTCGATTTATCGAGCTGGATATCAACTCCCTGACCGTAGCAAAGGGGAAAACACCCAATGTTGGGCTCTCCTCATGGTAGGTAGCGTCTTCTATACACATCTGTACATCATAGAGCCTCACGCCAAGGCGAATATACCTGGCCACGGTAGTCCCCAAGGTGTTGTGGACCTCAAGAACAAAGGACCATTCACTAGGATGGGCTGCTGTTGGTTTGATCGCCAGCCTGTCGGTTGTCTACAGATTCCATTCTCGCATGGGTTCGCTGGCCTACGTCGACCCCTCCATCTCCTGGGTATCTCCCGGGCGTGATGGTCAGGCTGATGCTGATAGCGATGGTAATCGTACTTCCACACCCTCGTCCACAGCGCATAATCTATTAACAACTCCGCGCCCCGGGGCACTGGCTATCCTACTCCCGTCGCGTGGACCAGGTGGCGCAGCCCTGCAACCGCATGACTGCAGCCACCTCCCTGTCGACAGAGGCGTATGATTTCTTCCGCGTCTCGCACCTCTTACGCGTACCGTTGCTTGGCGGTGCCGCAACCGGGACGCACACCTGGCCGCGGTTGTTGTAGCTGCGCATGAAGCATCGCAGGCAGGGGGTCGACCTCCCCCTCAGCACGGCATCTAGGTAACTTGTTCCGGCTCAGTGGGGGTTACCACCACGGCCTCCGACATCCAGACCGGCTGCTATAGCGTCCCTCTTTTTGGCGGCGTGACGGGCTCGCTCGCTCGCCTGTGCCGCGTTAGTATGGGTACGATCACTATGTCACCGTCTTGGGGAGGTACAGGGCGGTTTCGACAATTAGACACCTACGCCTGTTGGGCTGGATCCCGGCTGGGAAGGCGCCGGTGGTTCTCTTGGGCCGACCATGGCAGGTGATCTTTCGTCGTCATCTCGTGGTTCACGATCGTAGGCGATGGTTGATGGGCTTGTTGCGCGGCCTGTATTGTATAAGGGGAAAATGCGTGTTGCCCAGCCTCTGCTCTCTTCGCCTTCATGGAACAACATTTATG
Organism: Cytospora paraplurivora; assembly: GCA_021272945.2. Lineage (NCBI taxonomy): Eukaryota > Fungi > Ascomycota > Sordariomycetes > Diaporthales > Cytosporaceae > Cytospora > Cytospora paraplurivora. The sequence goes on along the minus strand of JAJSPL020000002.1, from coordinate 1,517,124 downwards.
ATTAGTGTTGGTATTATTTTGCTTTTCCCACCCTCCTGCCGCTCCCTTGCTATCAATGTGGACGGCGTCTGACAGTACCCTGTCACACATCCTGTTCATCTCCGTCGATGATATCCGACTCCCCGACAAGCCCAGGCATGCGCACCGGGTTTCCACATCTAGGACAGCGCGATGCGGTTAAATATGGGAAATAACCCATGACCACGCAAAGGCCAAGGCAGAGGTCAATCAAAGAGTCTGGGTTAGGCAAGCATTGGTGTAGCCTCCACCATAGACACCACTCGTGGACGAGTTGGAGCCCTTATAATGAAACGACGCCAGTGAAGTAGCGACATCAAATTATCACGCAAAACCACGTCACAGCATCTTGTCTCTAGGTGATGCCCTCACTTTTTATTCTTTATATCTTCAACAATACTTCTCCAATGCCTTGCCGTCATGGCGCTGAACACAGTCCGCCCTGATGCTGCAAGACCTCTGGACAAGCTGGTGTAGAATTACATCTTGGCGAGATGGCGCAGTCATTAAGGACGACAGGGCCATTGTTGCAATAAGCAAGACTTCTTTTCCCCCTTGCTGACAAGATGTCAAGTTCGAGTCTCAACTTACTAGGTCATCATTTGCCATCTCCTTTGTTTCCTCCATTTCGTCAGCCCCTGCCAGAAGCATCTCTAAAAGGTTAATACTGCAAGAGGTAATGAGTGATCACTCGGGTTTGTTGATGCGATCGTTACATTGGTGCTACCCAGGTACCTAATCATATCATTTGTTTCTTGATGCCAATTTGTTCTTTATACCCCGTTCACGGCCTGTACCAGCCCAGCGATATTCAATGATACAGGCGTCGTCCGGGGGATATCGTGGCCACCTCCATGGTCATAGAACTTCCGATCATCACAGAAATACGCCAACTGAACCCCTGCTGACCACCTGGGGTCTTTCTCTCCAACTATATGCACCGTTGGTATCTTGATTCTGACATCATCTGGGAACTTTGTGAAGTCCAACCCGAAACAATCAGTTTGGTCGGGGAGCTCATCGGCGTTATGCTCCAGGTCCGCAGTATCGTCCCATAGTCCTTGGCCCTTGGGCAATTCCTTAAATTCATACAACATGGCACTCTTTGATCTCATCAAAGTCGCCGTCCTCTGGTTCAGCTCGTGTGCTCGCTGGGGAACTTCGAGCCCCAGATCCTCTAATACCGGGAACGGTATTCCACCACATATCAATATGGCCCACCTGAAAGGCAACTGACTTCCTGGTTCTTCCTTGGCGTGATATAGGAGGTAGCTACCGATGAGGGAGCAACCCTGCGAGAAGCAACATACTCCGTCATATGGACCATTTTCCTCGATGTACTCGTCCAGCCAGAGGTGGGCAGCTCGAACAGCGCTCACCACATCTTGTGAGGCCAACCACCAGGCGTAGGTTGGGCTGTTGAACAATAAATCGATTCCAGGGTGTGCCTTGGCAGAATAGGGCCCATCCGGAAAGTCCCATTCGAATTCTGGTGGCAGTCTGGCCCGGAAGGCGGCTTAGGGGCTCGGTTAGCGATGGGGTTCGTTCATGCTGTGCTTTCATGGCTGTACATATGAACAAAGCACCAACCTGATTGGGATTTGAATATAAAGCCACTTGTTCCTTGCCCGTGGAGGCAGAGGACTTTCGGCATCTTCTGGAGTTTCGAGGCAGTAATGGCCTAGCAAGAGGGGAGTAAGAAAGGCAACGCGTGAGAGAGTGTATACACAAAAACGTCGCGTGCCAACCAAATGGCTTGCCCCGCGCACGCAATGCTGGTAGTACCACAGGAAATTGTATTTACTTCTATATAAGACAATACGGAGTCCAGTTACAAGCTTGTTTCGGGGTCCGAGAGGGAAGTCCGTACGTAAAATATTATGAGTCCCGGAAGCGGTCAGGGCCGTTGTCCCAGGAGAGGAGTAACAAACCATCATTTCTTAAATGATTACCTGGTTCAGACCTTAGACGGATCAGTTACATACTTAATAATCTCAATATACAGTTGACGTCTTGGTCTGTTGTGATTTCAGATACGCATGCTACTTGTCCTTGGATGCCATTAGGGACAATATTGGAGGGGGGAGGGCACGAAGTAGGGTTTGATCAGCACAGCCCCCCGTAGACGCCTGTATCATGTCTACTACACGTTCAAGAGGATTGGTGTCAGTGGCTCAGGAGGTCTGGTTTGGGCACCTCGGGGTCTTCCGGGAGCCGATGAGCCGCGCAATCGTCCGGGACGGACATTATGTACAAGGTCCTTCCCATACCGATCGTGGATGGTCTCGTCCAAAGGCAGCGACATGGATCGAGACTACTAGATATAACCTTCCCCTGACCGCTATCTGGCAGAGTGAACCTTCTTCCGCAGCAGGCGTGACAGTATTCAAATCACTACCACGCGTCATCAGCCCAGCAGTACTCCTGAGGACCCTGGAAGCGGGCGACAATGACTTTGCAGACATCGAATCCAAAGACCCAGGTTCAGACGCAGGCTGTAACTTCTCCGACGCCTGCTACTTCCACGCAGTGTTTTGGCCCATCAAAGCATCAGGATTACTCATGTGTCCTCTGCAAGTCGAGAAAGGTACGCTGTGACAGAGGAAACCCATGCACTGGATGTGTGAGGGCTGGTGTCAACTGTGTTCCCGGGTCAAGACGGCCATATAAGCGCCGGAAGAGAGCGCAATCCCAGAGTGGCGGTCTCGATAATACAGATTCTTCTGCAAGATCCCGGGACATCCACTCGGCCCCTTTGAGCAGCCTAGAGATCAGACCTGCCCAAGAAGGATCTTGGCATCACAGGCAAGCACCGACGTTTGGCCAGTATGTCCACCTCTCCCTTCACTGCCAAGTGACAGCGAGCACCTGCTATATCAGTCTATGGGCCCTCGGGTTTGTAATATCCTGACACTACAAACAGAAGCCTATGGGCCGGCTTGACCGATGAGGTAGGTCTCACAACCCCGTGGTGCCCTAAGCTGTGATCGCGGTTGACTCAAGCCCCTTCTCCGTCAGTTTCATGATCCAAGAGCCACCAAGTCCTTGAGTGAGGAAGGTTCTCCAGATTCGGCAGAGCGCTGCTCTTCTCAACTATCAGCGATGTTGCAAACCTACGTGACTTGCATCCTCCGCCTATGCAGGCATTCATGCTGTGGCAGACCTTCCTGCAGAATGTCAACCCTCTGTCCAAGGTTGTTCATGCACCCTTAGTCCAGCCCGTCGTTATTGAGGCAATCAATGATTTCGATAGCGTACCTAAATCATCGATTGCTCTGCTGTTTGCCATATACTCCGCTGCTGTCATGTCCCTAAAGGAGGAGGATTGTCAAAGTCGGCTCAATGCGCCGAGGATGCTGCTACTCAAGAGATATTTCTCAGCGAGCCAGAAGGCTTTAGCAGCGGCTTCGTTCATGAAATCTCGAAACATTGTCACCCTCCAGGCTTTTGTCGTCTTCCTGGTATGCCGTCTCAACCATGCTTCAGAGAGATAGCATTTCTAACCATACCACAGCTTCCTGCACGCCAGATATATGACATCCAGACTTTCTGGCTCTTGGCTGGGATCGCAGTCCGCCTGGGAATGAGATTGATTGAAAACAACGACAGTGAGTCCAACATTGACTCGGTATATAATTCTCAACTTAGGAGACGGCTCTGGCGGCAGATCATCTGGATTGACGCTCGCGGCCACCATCACATTGGGTTGAAGCCGCTTCTATATGGGGTTCGGGCCTTCCCTCTGCCTGCCAACTTGAATGATGCGGATATCAATCCTGATATGACGGTGTTGCCAGTCATCCATAAAGGCCCGACGGAAATGACATGTGAGTACATTTACTGATTACATTTGCAACAGTGGAATCTGCTCTCTGACACTTACCATGAGTTTCTGCAGTCTGCTTGTGCCGATATGAGGTTGGCGAGTTCATGGCACAGCATGCCCGGCAGCTTCAAGATCCTGAAGTCCCCGTCAGAGAGAAAGATACGCTCATCGACCAACTTGAAACCCACATGAACGAGAACTATCTCCAATATCTTGACTCGGCTATTCCACTGCATCTCGTGGCCGAGTGCGGCGTTCGCTCCGCCATTTGCAAGATGCGGCTCATGGCACACCATCCTTTCCAGTACGCAGACAGAGGGAAGTCTATGCCTCGAAACGAGCGAGACATGCTGTTCAAGACCGCCGTTCAGATGGTTGAGTACGATGTGCTCGGCAAATCAACCAGAACTCTCGACAGCTTCTCATGGCACCTCGACGTCGCCTTCCAAATCGATGCATTCGTCTTCATGCTCATTGCCTCTCGCACCCAAGCTGCCGATGCGCCGCCGACTATGAGGGCCTGGCACCTCGTCTCCGAGATGTACAAGCACTGGCCAGCTCTTCTGGAGGATATGAACAACGAGCTCTATGATGCCGTGAGGGAGCTGACGCTGAGATCCTGGGAGGCTCGCGAGGCGGAGATTGCTCGTAGAAACCTGGAACCCTTGGAGATGCCGGAGGTTGTTGCGAAGCTCCGGGAGCGCAAGGCAAGGAAGACACATATCAGGACCAGCACTCCGACCACATCAGTGATCATACCACCTGAAGCATCTGCCCTTCATCAGCTGGCTGGCGTAGCAATCCAAGTTGACACGAGGAGTGTTGATAGCGGGGGCATGGACTTCCTGCATGGAACCACTGCTGCCTTCTCGGCATCATCATTCCAGCCAAACGTGGATCAGCATATTGATGGTATGTTCAACAATTTTAGTACAGACATTGATATCTCAGGATTGGCTCCTATCGATTGGGGTTTTTGGAATGATCTCCTGGAGCGCAACAACGTGTTGCAGTGAGTATGAGCCAGGGCTGCTCCAAGAATGGATCGAACCTTATTCCATCAGAGAACCAACGCCCCCAATCGGGGGAGGGCTCAGGCTAGGCGGGACCAAGATCATGTTACGGATATGGTTCGAAGTTATGTCGTTCGCTGAACCCCATGGCCCGCGCCGTGGCTTCCGCACTCTAGCCGACTTCGAGAAGGAGGTAGAGGACACCGGATCTGCGGTTGAGGAAGATCGAGCTGGCTATTGATGACAGGAACATTGCAATTGATTGAGTAACCAGAGGTTCGCAGGCAACTGGCGGGACTCTCTGAGGGGTTTTGCATTGCGTTTAGATAGGAGACATGCAGAGGTTGATACACAATTGATATGGACACAAACTGAGACGAGTATCATCATTCCATCGACCGGCTGCCTAGAACGTGGTTGCTTATGTGACTGCTGTGGAAGAGAATGCCACTGATCTGGCCGAGTCTTAGATATAATCTAGTCTCACATATACATACCGTTTGAGCCAGGTCGGAATTTCCCCATGCACAAACAAGATATGTCTTTCGAAGAATGACTAGGCCGGGCGGGAGACCTTGGACAACAATGTTTTCTATGTTCGATATTCTATCCATCGTGGACTCTCCTTGGCCTGGATACATGATGGCTGTCTCGTGAGCAGCGACCACCATATCAAACTCGTTGGTTTTCAGGAAATTTCTCGTTGATGGAGAAGCAGAAGCAAGATATACATCTATGTCCTGACCACCGCGAATAAATAACGAGGGCAATTCGGCAGCGCGATATTAGGCTTGGGAGCATACTCATCATGCCGGTTCCGTTGGGCTCACTGGAATAGGATGCTCAATATAATGAAGAATTGGTTGCGAAAAGCCAGGACGGATACCTAGATGGTATTATGTATTAAGGGCAGATGATAGACAGGCTCAAGACGAGCACCGCAGGACGTGCCTCCTTCCATGGGCAGGATCAAGCAGCCTGCGCAACCTCCACCGGGCCCTCAGGCAAACGACTCGCAGCAACATTGCACTGACGGAATAGCCTGACCTCATCCTCAGCAAATGCGCCCACAACACTGTGCAGCAATCCCCGGTTGTGGAACAGGACAAGGTCACCCTCTTGCCATTCGTGGGCATACACCTTGTCGGGGGCAATGCCAGGCCTCTGAAGCCTGTAGACAGTCTCCCGAACCTCCTCGAGATCATCGATGACGGTGCCATCCCCCAGGTGCAGCTTCCTCACGGCGGAGGGGTGCACCTGCAGGGCCAGCCTACCCGTGACGGGGTTACGCCAGCACATGGGCAGGATCTGGATCCTTTCCTCCTCAATCGGGGGCAGCTGGTCCAGCGGGACTTCCTTCCCCTCGCTCACCAGCCCCAGTCCCGTCGGCCGCGACTTGGCGCTGCTCATCCAGACATACGGGTGAGGCGCATATTCGACTCTGGTCGTCCGTGCGAACTCCTTGTCCTCATCCGAGAGCCGATCGTAGGTCTCGTACCCGCTCACAAAGGCCGTGGTCCCCAAGGGCACGTCGAGCTCGTCCCCGGTGCCGTCGTCGTACCGGCAGGTCTGGCGCCGACCGCTCGGGACCTTGACGGCTAGCAGGGTAGTGACGATGGGTGGGGCTAGGCCGTACAGCGCAGCATCGATGTGCCACCTGTAGAAGCGGGTGAAGTCTAGGTCTTCCTCGGCCGGGACGGCCGTGGCGTGGAAGGTCCTGTGGTGAGGATGGCGCAGGGTGATATTCTTGAGGCCTTCATACTCGGACACGAAACCATTGCCGATGACTTGGACCTGGGGTTGTGATGGGATGGTTTTGAGATCGGGGTGTAAGATGGAGCGCTTGGCATCGATGGTCTTACCATGGCCGTACGAGCTGGCCTGGGGATCGAAGCGTTGGGTGAGCTCGAACTGAGCCTTGGGTGTGACATGGCCTTGGTTCTTGAAGAGCAGGACCTGGTGGTTGAACAGAGCATCACGCAATACAGCAAAGTCGGCATCTGTGGCAAACTCAGCCAATGTCCACATGGCATTTATGGAACGAGTGATGTTTACCGACGAGGTTACCGATTAGCCCAGGGGACGGATGAGCATTACGGGTATAGTTCTCGCTATCTCAAATATGATGCATTCATATTTGCCAAATTATCTATGCATGCATAGATACATGCATAGATAATTCGTCATATCATATCTTACCAGTCAGATTCTCAACGTCGACATTATCAACAACGGCACCGAACTTGATGCCAGAGCCTTCGGGGAAGCTTAGAGGCCGGACAGTGATGACAGACATTTTGTCTCGGTGCAGGGGGAAGTAAATTAAAACCAAAAAAATAGAAACCACAAATCAAGAGGCACTGAGACACTCAAAGCTCTCTTCTTGTTGATCAGAATCCGAGCAAGCAGATATGGATAGAGATGTGTTGACGAGGTTGGTCTGGGAAGGAGGAAGTGCGTGCAGCAGGACGAATACTTATACGGAGTGATCATTGATGTACTTGTGTACTTAGGTACCTAGGTAGTCCTTGGTGACCTTCGCTCCCACCGGACCACCCCACCCCCTGTCTCCCCCACGTTTGTATCATTAGGGGCGGGTTAGTGGGCCATCCACTGAACAATGTAGCCGCTAGGCGCCCGTTTTGATGCCGGACAGCCGGATAACACCCGGGACCGATTATTGGCCTCGAGCACCCGCGATACAACTCACTGATAGCAAATCCTCAGTCACGGGCGATAATGCAAACGCCATTTCCGGCAACTAACACAGCACTGGCTAAGTAGATACTTAGATAGATAAGAAATTCGACGACATAAAGTGATGACTATGCAGTATTCGTCCCTTATGTAAAATACAAAAGGGTTATGATAAGTATCTATATCTTTCTTGGCCTTCGATATATCCACAACCCAAATCGGGGTGTCAAAGAAGTAGAATCGGGAGTGAGAGGAGGGGTGCATGTATGACTGCGTTTGGACGCCTTACAAGGCTGAGCCTGTAAGTATGACTTAATCTTCGACAGTTTGACGTGTGCCAGTGTAAACAACTTCACGATCCCAACGAACTGATCACAACCATCCCACATATCTAACATCCTCACAATATGTCCCACACGCCAAAGGTCCAGATCATCACCCCCAACGACACTGACCAGAACCCCCATTACCCCACCACCTCCGTCTTCCTGGCAGGCCCAACTGAGTTCCCCTGGCGCACGGACTTCCTCGCCACCCTCAGGAGCCTAATAGAGAAGAAACCTCACCCTAACATCACCGTCTACAATCCCTATCAGCCCAATTGGGGCCCTTCATGGAGGGAGGACCTCGCCGACGACCGGTTCAAGGCCCAGGTCGAGTGGGAGCTCGAGAGGCAGGAGAGTGCCACCGTCGTCGCCTTGTTCTTCCACGGGGACAGCAAGGCACCCCTCAGCTTGCTCGAGCTGGGCCTGAGTGCCCGCTCCGGCAAGGCCGTGGTGGGCTGTGATAAGGCTTACTGGAAGAGGGGCAACCTGCAGGCCGTATGCCAGAGGTATGGCGTGCCGCTGGCCGATGACCTGGACGGGCTGGCAATGCTTGTGGCCGACAAGCTGAAAGGCAGCAGGGCTTGAGCTTGGCGCAGCACTTCTCCTGCCATTTCGGGTATCAACCAGCCTTATGGAGGTTGCTGGCCGGTACCGTACGATGGCACACCGTACTCTTAGCTCGGTCTTGGAATTTCTTCACTCGTCTACATGCCGGACTCCATGCCGTTGACCTTGTAGGATTAAATCTTGAATCTATCATGGATACACATGTCATCGTTATGATGAGCACCATCCACCGGCCCACCCCTAACTAAATCCATCATCGGCCTCAGCCTTGCCACCGTCTTCGGTGCCCTCAGCCGGCTTCAAAGGAGCCGTCTCCAATTTGACGCCGGCAACTCCAGCGGGGCCGAGACTCATGCGCTTGTCCTTGTTCAAGCGCTCGGGTTCCTCTTCTTCAAGCAGTTCAACTTCCTCTTGATCGGGAGCTCCGTCTTGGAGACCGTCCAACGCCAGCCCCTGCTTTAGCGTCATGTGCAACTGAGCCATGTGCTCACTCGCCATAGCCCACCCGCCGATCCCATCGTCGCTCTCTAGCTGGCTGTACATATTCCTCGCCTCGTTGAGACAACGTTGCGCCTGGATGTACTTGGCCTGATTGATCCACGCCTCGGCCCCAAGGACGCTCCAGAACGCGGACTTGCGCCGCCAACTTCCCCAGCCCTGGGTCCCTAAGCCTTGCCTTGATGCGCAGCACAACGCCATGCGCTCCTTGAGAAGCGCGTCGCCGATCTGACCGACAATCCGGCCCTCTATGATGCGCATGCCCCACTTAACAGCCTCATCGACTGCAGAGCCGCCACGCATGCGCAGGAACTCGACACAGAGGGCCATGGATCGGAGTGTCCCGTAAGAAGAGTTACAGCGAGAATTGTACGAATAGGCAGCCTGCTCGATCATTGAGATGACACTGTCCAGGCGGGTCTTGGACGACTGGTTTTGTGGCATGATAAGCAACGTGATTGCGGCCATCTCGTTGGCCCCGGCGTGGTACTTCCACGCCTTGTCATTGCTGAAGTCAGACCGCAAAAGCTCGTACGTCGACATTGATAGCTTCCAGTCGCGCAGCATGAAGGCGTAGTCAGCGAGTTTCCGCATGATGGCCTCGGGCGTGTCTGGGCGGTAGTAGCCGGCTGCTTCGTAATTACTTGAGGATGAGCTCCCTGTCGAGTTCCTAGACCCACCGCCGAAGCCTGTCCACCTCTTGGACAGGCTGATAAACCTCCCACTGAGGCCCTTCCTCTTGGAGGCGACTTGGTCGTTCCATATCGAGACATTACGCTCCATTGTTGGTATTATTGATTGGGTCACCATCTCGCGGATGAACGTGCGTATTGCCGTCGCATCTGACTCAAATATGTACTTTGTCGGATCTTCGAAATCCTCATGGCTGTCGCTCCTCTCCAGATCAGCGAGCTCCTCTTGGGCAGACATCCACTCACTGCGAGGGAGAGGTATGCTGTCATCATCGGTCTCTGCGCTCTGGCTGCTCCGTATCCTCAGGAGGTGACAATGTAGCCCCAGGTGCCTCTTCATCTGGTCGAATAAAGCCATTGTCTTGGTGATATCGCTGTTTTCCTCGTCGTGGACAAGTACGTAATAGCGTAAGTATTCTCCGTCAACCCAGGCAGGTAGTCTCCTGTCACCAACTGTAGATTCATGGTATAGCCTCCGGAACGTCTCGATTGGTGCGGGCTCCCGCGAGCTGGCTGCAATCACACAAGCCACCGGATGTGCCCAGGACTCGTGCGCAGACATCGGGATGCCCGATAGCAACCGCCGCAAGTACAGCGCATAGTATGGTGACGTCGCATCCTTGTCAAGCCCATGCGTCGTTGGCGTGCTCGGCTGGATAAGATTCGAAAATGACTCCTCCGCATAATTTAGATGCCGATTTACCACCGTCTCGACGTCGGCGATCCTCCTGGTTGCCTGCCCTGCCACTTGGCCATTCGGCGCCCTCAAGAGCCCGTCTGGTGGCTCGACATTTTCCCCGAGCCGCGTGAACCGTACCGCGAAGTCGTCACACGACCTGCTTGTCCCATTGCTGTCGCGTATGGTCACTCTTCCCGGTACGTGCTCTCCAAAGGGACGTAGGAGCTCCCAGAGGCCCCTCTCGAAACCTTTCTCCCCTACCAGACGGTCGGTATCAGGTGACGCATATACAGCAACATGGGGAACGAATGCCTTCAATGCCAGATTGAGAGGGTTGCCGGGTTCGGTCGCGGCTTCGGTATCGACGAGGGACTGCATCATGGCTATAGAACCGGATCTTGCTCTGGAGAAGGGTCGTGCGGGAGACCCTCTGCCAACAGGAGACATGGATCTGGAACCAGGAGGTGTGAGAGTGGAAGCGTAGAGGCTGGCGGCGGAAGGATGGGAGCGTCGGAAAGGAAGGCTGACTTCGGACTGGGAGAGAGACATGCTGTCAATCGTGCCCTGCCTCTTGGGCAGTCTTATGGAGGCCGCCATGGGCGGGGAGCTGATGGATTCTGAACCAGATTCATTGTCCTGCATGAAGGCAACGACTGTGGTTTCGCGGAATTCGAAACGCTAGGTACAAAGGATTTGAGAAAATTAGGCTATATTTCCACCAGACTGCAGCCTAGTTGACATCTAAGTCAGTCTTAAGTTCGGGTCGCCAGTCTTGTTAGTTGAAGCGCGATGTCTCGATGGTGGATGGCTGCTCTTTTAGAAGTCGTCGGCAGGGTGGGCGGCGGCGGCGGCGCAGTTTGGAAAAGGCCGAGTTTGAGCCAGCATAGAGTGGGAGCAGGTGATCAATAGCAATCAGAATCAAAGTTGTTCCAGGGAAGAAGTCATGGGTATGTAGGAGGTGTAGATGGTTCTAGATTGCTGTTGCTGTTGTAACTGCTGGTGCGCCTGTAATTGTCCCTATCCTGAAGTCGCCAGTCGGGGAAGCCTTTGGGTCGATAAGCCTATCGACACGTGGGTTTGCTGCTAAAGTCACCAGGCTTACCATGGTTGACCGTGGTCGTAATACGTACTGGTACTTAGTAGTGTTACATCATAGTATTCCGCTGCAGCATTCACAACACATCTTAGACATTCGCCAAGATTCAAGCAGATCGATGTTCTAGTACACACGAACATAGCAACACCCTTGTATATATCACTTTGTGTCGCTGAGCTATTGGGGAGCTCAAAGGCTTTGTCGTGGTCCAGGACCTCCATGATCTGAACCATCCAGCCCAAACCGTGCCACTAAGCGCTAATGACCAGCCATGGACAGCAGCTTAGGTGATGCGAGGCCAGACTCGGTTCCTGGTCCCAGTAGCTCTGGAGCTGTTGGACAGGGTAGTCCTCAAGACTCTGGTCTGCAGAGTCCCATTGAGGCTGGAGGTCCGGCTCTCTTCCCTCAGCTTCGCAACGACCCCGAGGAAGAATCGGCACCGCCCAAGTCCGCCTCCTACGTCCCACCTGCCCAAGAGGTTGACGACGAGGATGACCCGACCGTCGCGAAGCCCTTCCATCGCACTACAAGCCCAGAACCCGTGAGTCGAGGGGCTGCGCATGGGGGCATGTCTGAGGAGGACTACGACGGCGGTCCTGGTCCTGAAGACGGCGAGGATGGGCGGCCGAGGAGGAGGTTGGTGCACAAGATGCACAAGTTCAGTCTGTACGAGACGGCGAGCAGGTATTACATCGTGGGAGCAGATGTGACTGAGAAGCGCTATCGAATCCTGAAGATAGACAGAATGGTCGAAGACAGCGATTTGAGCATCACCGATGACAAGATCGTCTACACGCAAAAGCAGATGAACCAGCTTCTCGACACCATCGACGATGGTAATAAGGGTACGGGAGGTATCAGATTGAAGTGCACAACCTGGGGCCTTCTGGGTTTCATCAAGTTTACTGGCCCATACTACATGCTTCTCATAACCAAGCGGAGCATCGTGGCCATGGTTGGTGGCCACTACATCTACCAGATCGAGGGAACCGAGCTCATCCCCCTTACGCCAGCAAAATATAGGACTGACCAGCGAAATACGGAGGAGTCTCGGTTTCTTACCATCCTGAATAACCTCGATTTGACAAGATCCTTCTATTACAGCTACTCCTACGATATAACGCGTACATTGCAACACAACATAACTAAGGAACGGACGGCTTTGAACAATGGCCTGCCGTGCTCCGTTGATGACAATCCCAGTACCATGTTTGTCTGGAACAGCCATCTTCTTCAACCCGCTGTGGACGCCCTCAAAGACCCCTTTGACTGGTGTCGACCTATCATACATGGATATGTGGACCAGGCCTCCGTGTCGATTTACGGCCGGACTGCATTCATTACCATCATTGCTCGACGATCCCGTTACTTCGCGGGAGCACGCTTCCTCAAGCGAGGAGCCAATGACCTCGGTTATGTGGCGAACGATGTCGAGACCGAGCAGATCGTCTCTGAAGCTCTAACTACCTCCTTCCATGCTCCAGGCGGTAAGCTGTTCGCGAGCCCCGAATACACTTCGTATGTGCAACATCGTGGTTCCATCCCTTTGTACTGGACACAAGACAACACAGGTGTGACACCAAAGCCGCCCATTGAACTTAATCTTGTCGACCCCTTCTACAGTGCAGCTGCGCTGCATTTCGACAACTTGTTCGAACGCTACGGTTCGCCCATCTACGTGCTTAACCTGATCAAGGCGAATGAGCGAACGCCCCGCGAGTCGAAATTGGGAAAAGAATATCGCAAGGCCATTACATACTTGAACCAATTCCTGCCTGAACAGCACAAGATTATCGAGCGGCACTGGGACATGTCACGCGCCGCCAAAGACCGCGACCAAGACGTCATCCAGTCGCTCGAAGACATCGCTGAAGATGTCGTGGTGACAACGGGCTTCTTCCACAATGGCGACGGCAAGATCAACCCAACTCGTGTCCAGAATGGAGTAGCGAGGACAAATTGCATCGACTGCTTAGACCGGACTAACGCGGCCCAATTCGTGATCGGAAAGCGCGCCTTGGGCCACCAGCTTCACGCCCTGGGCATCCTAGGCGACACGGCAATAGAATACGACACCGACGCGGTCAACTTGTTCACACATATGTATCACGACCATGGCGACACCATCGCGGTGCAGTATGGTGGGTCACAGCTCGTCAACACGATGGAGACGTACCGCAAGATCAACCAGTGGACGAGCCACTCGCGCGACATGATCGAGAGCTTCAAGCGGTACTACAACAACAGCTTCATGGATGGGCAGCGGCAGGAGGCCTACAATTTGTTCCTGGGAAATTACATATTCGCGCAAGGCCAGCCTATGCTTTGGGACTTGGCAACGGATTATTATCTACACCATGCGAATCCAAGAATGTGGTCAGGCAGGGGACAGAGGAGCTATATCAAGTGGTATACGCCGGAATTCTTGCAGGAGAGAACGCTGCCAGACTATCAGACGCCAAAGGGTCCCGAGACCAAGATGTCCGTTTCGTATCTTGATGATTACTGGCTCGAGTATTACCGCCCACTGACCCTATCGTCCCTGCAAAAGATGTTTCCGTACAAAATGAACTCGACCATCAAGTATATTCCCTTCAAGTCCACCCAGGATGGAAAGTACGATCTGAGTCCGTTCCGCGTCCGTACCGAGGCAGATGGCGATGTGCAAGACAGGAGGAAGCAGAAGAAGGGCGTCACGATCGTTGTTCCACAGGATATTATCGGGGCGAACTGTGACGATGATGCGGCATCAATCATGTCTGGCAAGACTTGCGCCCCGAACAAAGGCGGTATCTCGCTCCAGCGGTGGCTCCAGTCCTCCGTCCACGAGAAGAACATCAACAACGGAAGCCCCCACAGCATCATGAAGGAGCCCACCACACCCATCGTAAACGGCAACGTTGAGCAGGCGTATGACCCCGACCAGCCCAAGGTGAAGGCTACGCAGCTGGAGAAATCCCGTCAGGCACAGTGGACCTTCACCAAGGTGGTGCACGAATCTCTCAACCCCTCCGTCAGCAGCCACGAAGCCGATGACTACAGCCGCTACATTAGCCACCCACAGAACCTGCCGCTTGTCGTATCCACCGACACGCCAGCCGATTTCATGGGCAAGGAGTATCAGGAGTACATCAACGGGTCATGGCAGAGCGGTGGACTACTCGTTCCCCCAGGCTCTTCATCTGGAACAACAGGGAGCAGTGTAGAGGATTACTATCACATGTACGGAGAGCTCTTGAAAGTGGGCGATGATCCGCTGACGGTAAAGGAGGAAGACTCCCAGAAGAAGCGGTACAAGGCGTACGGCAAGTGGCTGCGCGGCAAGTCGCTCTTCAAGCAGCAACCCATCGACTAGGAGTCCATCTCGCCCGAGGACACGCGGGAGGTGACGAGGGCGAGGGATCGGTGGGATAGCACCGTGTTGACGTACCCCGTGACGCACTGGAGACAGTCTGCCATCAAGTGAAGAGATTCGCTAGAAGCGGCTCCTTCGTGATCAGCGGTGCTACCCGCTCCCTAAGGACCTGGCCCTCTGAGCCTTCGCACGACTTGGTTGCGAAGGTGAGCATGGATGCTGTCTGGACGATGGCAGCCTCGATGGCAGCGAACTGTTCGCCGTACAGCTTGTCTTTGTCGTCGTGGAGGGTAAGGTAGCACACAACGAGCATCTTGATGAGTTCGAATTGATAGGCGGGCGTGGAAAGGCGTGGCCAGCAGTTTGCGATGGTGACCTGGAGGCAGCTGATTGCGGCGGACAATGTTGGTGGCGCGAGGGCCGCAAAGGGATTGGTCATAATTTCGGAATACATAGGGATGAGATCCTGTAGATTGAGTTTAGCACTTTATAGATACCCGTGCGAGCAAATGAATGGCTTAAGTAGGAACAAACTCACCTTCAGGTGCTTGACCCCTTGAACACGCATTACCCCAAGGATCCTGGCTGTGTGTACCAAGAGCACCTCGACAATACGTATGTGCTCCTTGGAGTGGAAATAGGCCGAGAACACACCCTCACGGAGCATCTTGTCGAGAAGTTTAGCCCTTGGCGTGCTGCTGGCAACCTTGCCCGCCGATGGGCTTACATCGAGCTTCCCTGCAAGTGTCAACAGCGCCGTGTATGCTTGTCCCAGGAGCTGTGTGGATTCCTCTTCTGGCGTGATGGTGGGCAAGAAGTGCAACGTCGGGAAGACGGCGTCCTCGAACACGCTGGCGAGACCTGTATCGCGCAGGATATTGTCGGGGAACTTCAGCAAGAAGGCGTCCAGGATGATCAAGCCCCGAGATCGGACCCTCGTGGCGCCGTCATCCAGGAGCGTCAAAAGAACAGGAACGAAGAGGGGCCATTGCTTGCTCATATGGTCCGGCTACCACGCAATTGTCATTAGTCGTGTTTATGCGCTCATAGATTGGTCTCACTTACAGTGGCAGTCGATACCACCCACTCGAAGACCGTGATAGCCCGATGGTCTGCGTACTTCCACGGTTTGACATCCTTGGTCTCGTCCGTCAGGCCCCGGTGAGGGTCATCCTCCTCAGGGAACGCTGCCTTCCTCCCTGACGCCGTCACTGTCTTAGGCCTCGCTTTGGAGAAAAGCGGGCGGAGGTAGCCCTTGAGGATGTCCTCGTTGAGGACGGCTGGGTCTTGGGATCGCAGAACCTGCCCTGCTACGACTGCGTTGGCGAGGTCGAATGCCTCCTGAGTCGTCCATGGGTCCGTGAGGTCCGTGAACGATATAACGGTGCAAATAGTGTCTTCGCTGAACTTGGCTGAGAATTCTTCAGAAAGTACTTGCAGTACCTCTAGCCCAAGTGGTGCTATAGCCCGGCTGCGTTGCGCAACCTGTTCGTATTCCTCGTCTGCTGCAGTCAGTGTCGAGGGACACTTCTCGAGACAACGCTCCTCACGGATGAAGTGGCCAACGCACCTTGGACATGTTCTGACTCATCGGCTAGACACGGAGAGATGACGCGTGCAGCATAGTCATTCAGACGATCTATCGAAGCGATGTCGTCCGGTTCGCGCTGTATCTTGTCCTTGCTCTTGAGGCTGGCGAGGACAGCTATAAGGCATGATCTCGTGTTCTAGAACGACCACAGGTTAGCTGGAAGGCCAGTGGACTACTCGCGGGACTACGGTTGGTTACCGTCTTGGGCGAATCTACTGTCTCCCTCGACAGATCCGCCAGTGTGAAACTCTCTGGGAGGACTATTTTGCATGAGAAGAAGCGATGTCAGTTCGGACCATCTGCAGGTTTAAAAAGGTGCAAGGAGAGAACATACGCTCACTCAGTGAATCCCACGAATCCGCGGTGATGGAGGGGACTCCTTGAAGTGCATCAATCGCACCGAGCAGATCCTTATGATTTGGCATTAGTAAAGGCTTTAGGCTCTTGTATGCAGCCTCCGAAAGAAAATTGGTGTTGATGTTATCCAGGCTCTCATTGCCTTGTGTTGGCCATTCACATAAACTTAAGTCAGAACCTAGAAGGTTGAGAAGCTTCCTTGCCCTGCAAAGAGCCACCGTGTAGCGCTGGAGATTGGGCGGCAGAGGTGTCCGGGTGGGCCTGGAGCTTCCAAATTTACATGCCATTACGGTCAGCCGCACTCCCGTCTAGGACTCTCGGCCGCTAACATTTTGGCGCGCTCTCGAACAGGCGCCCGCCGCCTCGCCCGAAGGTCCAGGTAAAGGGGCAGGCTCAAATACTGCGGAGATGTCAATCGATGACCACCCAGATCAGTAGGTAGTAAGTAATATATATCCCAATCTTGTGTCATCTCTAGGTGTAAATCCTCTCAGCTAAGCGGGGTATCTGTGTCCAAAGTGAACGAACCGTACTCCTTTTTCATGTCCAACCGTGCGATACCAGCAAACACCCATCTACCACACGAAACTATGTAGGAATATTGAGATCCTCCTTGCGACACCGGACTTCCTCGATCGCCCCAGCTGGATCAGTCTCATCGGGGTTTCGCAGTTGCCACGCCATGCATACTTCCAACGCAGGTGCCATCCACTTGCCGGGCTTCTTGATGCCGAGTGCTTGCAACAGCGTGCGACCGTCGACTAGCGGTTTGACCGACGGCGCGTCCAGCAGGTCCAGCTTCTCGAGGTGGTCAAGGAACTTCTTCCATGACCTCTGGATCTCATTTATGACTGTAGAGGGGTTAGCCAAGACTCCAGAGTCATATGCAGGGCAGGTTATGACATACTAGGGACTGTGTCCTTCCCATCGGCTGCCTTAGCTTGCAACAGCACCTCGTACAGCAACGCAAATAGGACCTGAAGTCGCCAGTGTGCCCCCTTCGCTTCCCAACCCCGGATCGACATTCCGAAGAGGTCTCTTTCGCTGATGCACGGGTCTCCGTTGTTGACCTTAAGCTTGAGCTCGGAGATCTCCTCGCGGTGACGGACTGCCGCCGAGATAAGTTCCGACAGCTTATTTGGTGCCTTGATGCCCTCGCGTGCTGCCAATGCAGCCGGGGGTGGCTGTTTCTTCGGATTCCCAGTGACCGGACTGGGGACCTGAGCAAAGGGAACAACACAAGCAAGGACCCACGCGTAATATCTCGCCTCGTCCGACGTGACAAGCACATCATATACCGATGTGGACGTTGACTCTGGCTCTGACGCTGCTCTGTGCAGGTATTCGTAGACATCTGTCCAACCTTCCAGACTCGGTTGGGGGGGTTCAGACTTCGTCGCATCTGTGAATACAGTGTGATAAAGCCCGAGCTGGTCAATCAATTGAACCGCATCCCGAGGATGCTCTCCTGTTGGCACGGATTGTCAGCAAAACCCCTCTCACAAATACAATTACTGGATTGGCCAAGTTCACACGACCCAGCCTGTCAGCGGAGACAGCGCAAAACGTACCCTTCAGCATCTTCTCCACCTCGATGCCGACCCTCTCACGGCTAATCTTGACACGTAGAGCATCTAGGACACGCGAGTTGCCCATAGATTCCCTCGTTGAAGTGGCGATAGTGAAACTGAGCCGGCTCGCAAATCGGACAAGCCTGAGCACTCGGAGAGGGTCGTCCATGAAGGTTTGAAATGGATCCATTGGTGTCCTGATGATCCCGGCCTCCAAGTCGGGCAGGCCACCGACAAAGTCTTCGACCTCACTGGTGTGGATGTTGTAGAACAAGGCGTTCACAGTGGCATCCCGCCGCCGGGCATCCTCCTCGGCCGTCCCAAACTCGACCTGAGGGTTCCGGCTGTCCTCGGTATACGTCTCTGTCCGCAGGTTGACAAAGTCCACGTCGAGCCCGAACAGCTTGACCGTAGCAGTCTCGAGGTTCTTGGACTTCTCGGGGTTCTTCCCGATGGTGTGTAGGTTTCCAATATCTTCTGGACGGAGATTATGCTTCTCCTTGTTCTCAGCGATGTCACAGAATTTGCGAAGGTTGTCGCCAAAGACCTCGCCTGTCATGCAATTGATGGCAACGTCGATGTCGTGGCTGGGCTTTCCGAGGAGCTTGTCACGAACCCAACCCCCAGCCCATCTCAGGACGACCTTGTCGTCAGGTGTCTTGGCCTCAGCCGTGTCGATGTGTGCTGCTACATCGAGGAGCAGGCCCTTGAGCTGCTTCTCGAGGGGATCCAGTTGCATCGTGGTCGTTCTCCTGGAGCTGTCGTGACTAAGCTTTCTCTTCATCTGGGACCGCAAGATGGGCCTCAACCTGAGAAAGAAAGAACTGAATGCAAGACGCTCATACATCAATGAAGGCTCATCCAAACGGCTTGATGTATGCCAAACAGCGCAGGAGTGCGATATGTTTGTTCGTCAAGTCTAAGCCCGTGACATCAACGCGGAAACTCCACAATTGGTCTCGCTCAGATAAAATTGTATGGAAGTTGGTAGATCGTCATGTTAGAGTTAAATCTCAGTTGATTCTCTCAGACTCATCGCTGGGCTCGAAGGCCTGACTGACGTTGTAACGCTCCTGTCAGGAGCCAATCGTAGAATTCACTTGTTTTTTATACCCTAACCCTAGACATTCAAAACATTACCTTGGTACCCCTACTAGCTACCCCCTCCTGGCCTCAGCGGCAGGCCTTCCCCGGATTTGAGGCTCAACAGCACATGCTGCAACGGCTAAAGATCAAGATCCACATGCGCCTGTCATGCTTGAGACTCCACCTTCAACAACACCTACTCAATGGTCATGGATCAAAGAAAAGATTAGACCAATATACTACGCACGACATGCATTTTATCAATATCGGGAGACATGTAGGGCCGTTGAAGCCCATCTCAAGCGCCCGGGCGTCAAGCTCCGAACATGGGTGGAAGATGGGGAAGGATCTAGACCCAGAGATCCTGTTTCCCCTTTGAAAAGAATGAGGACTACCATACTCATGTGTGCAGGATTGTGTGCAGCCAATTACTTCCAATCGGCGATCACACCAAGGCAAGGAGGCAGCTTATCTACAGTAATCTTATAGCTTCGTCACCCGTACATGTTACCTAGACAGCTTTGTGGCGAAGATGAACCCCTCATTCGCTAGGGAGGGCTTGTTCAACACAACTTCTCCCGGCTGGGTCAGGCGATCACCTGCAAGTATGTATGCATGGCTAGGCTGGTAAGCTTTGTCTGTCCCAAATATGACCAAGGCAGGTGACGGTCAGGCTTTAAGGCCAAGTCTTTTGTTGACCTGGGTGAGGAGCTAGCAAGATGCTGCCGGATTGATGTAGAAGAAGATGTCAAGGCGAAGCGACCAAGCAAGTCAAGATATCGAGCCAAGATTTCGTCTCCCACACCCGACACACACACACTCAGATGCGCAGCACACCAGCGATCCAGCACAGCCCCATTATCCGCGCTATAGTAATCTGGGGACGGCGATGACACAGGGGTGGGCGTTAGGGACGTCACCTCGCCTGCTCGCCGGCCTGAAGAGGAGGAGGGAGGGGAGGAGGAGGAGCATGGAGGAGCCTTCCAAGGTTGGTGGACCGCATGTTCCATGTTGAAACCTATAGTCTTATTGTGTTACAGCCTGACAGGCACAAGTAATGGCATAGTGTATTGGAGATATGTAAGAGGAAGCCGACGGACTACCTTAGCAGCTTAGGTACTACTTCGTAGATCTGTTTCGTATACGGTTCCGGTAAATGGTCGCTTGGGGGAAAGGGCGTCCCTGTGACGTAATCAGGGACTCAGCCACTACCTCATATCTCGTTCTCCGGATTGTGTTTAGCATGTACATACCAGGCTGCTAGGCTACCTACCTACCTACCTAGGTAGGTGGTAGGTAGGTAGTGAATCAGACGCCGGTCAAATTACGTGATTTAGGAGCTATGATTCAATTAGTCGAGGACTATCTAGGTACCTACTAGGTATCTAGGTAGGTATGCATGGTGTGTATATGGTAAGGTACCCAAGGACTCGCAATAGTTCCCGTCGACCTTTTGAAAAGGCATGATACCATAGACGCCAGCCGACCAACATAGTCCTGATAGTGAGGCGGAAACAGCCATGAAACCATGTCAATCGAAGAAACAACCTTGGAAACCTATCATCGTTGTCCACTTGCACCCAACCCCTCCTTTTCCCAGTCAGGCCGTGCTGGTTCTCAGATGTTTTGTGTGCATACCGTACCGTCCCATAAAGTCAGTCATTCAACACTTTCTATCTCAGCCGCCCTTGCCGTTAGTAGCTGTGACTAATTGTCTGTAATTGTGACTTTACATGTGGTACTGACGGCCGCGCTACGCAATCAGCCAGTAGCTTGGCCATGCAACCAACTAAGGCAGGCCAGGCGAATATGATGATCCATAGGCGTCCATGCATCCATACATCTCTTCTACAGCTGTTACAACGGTAATGTACTGTTGCCGATCATTGCAACCTCCTTTCGAGTACAAAGACAAGACACTCCTCCCCCTCCTAGGAACCCATCCTTCATACGCATCTCCTTCACTTCACTTCACTTCACTACACATCACTACACCAGCCTCCTTCAACAAATTCAACACACTATCCGTGTATTGCAACAAAAAAACAAACAGGCATATCTAATATCTTCATCCAGGACAATCAACACAATGACAGGTTCGTAGCCCACTCAAACCAGGCCATATGTGCCTAGCCCAAGCGCTTGCAAGCTACCCCATATCGATATGCCCCCCCCCCTCTCCCCACCTGCTCCTACCCCACAGCCACCTGCATAAACCCGATCAATATCAACCTGGTGAAACCCACACGGGATGACGATGATGACGATGATGCTAACTCCCGTTTATAGACCAAGATAACACCCAGAACCAAGAAGCCCCAGGCATCGCGAGCCTGCAGAGCCCCTTCAACTCTGAGCCCGGCAACCTGTCAAACACAATTCCGACCACGTCCCCTACCAGTGGCAACAGGCGCATGAGCGCCGAGTGGGACGCCTCGAAGGTACCCCCCAGCCGCTTCCAGCGCCGGAAGGGCTCCATCTACTCGACCCCCGCCTCGAGGGACGGCCACATCGACAAGAACTACGCCGAGAAGTACCACGAGAAGCTCGTCGAGAAGGGCTGGGCGAAGAAATAGGGCTCCTCATCCTCCCACTCCCCCTCAAGGCCCGCCAGCGGCGGCGGTGGCGATGGTGATGGTGATTATGTAGGCTGTTGTGGTGGTGCGCGCAAGACATCCTCGTCGTCACTGTCATCGCTGCCTTCCTACTCCTCGCCGGCGATGGTGAGATGGGATGACCTGCCCACCACCAGCGGCGGCAACAGTCGCAAGTCCTCCTTGGCGCCGCCGCTACGGCCGGCTACGGCGTATAGGCGTAAGTCTTCGAACTTCTCCATGAGTGATGCGAAGCATATTTTCCGTTGAGGGCGGGATGGATAAAGTTATGGTATGGAGACAGAAGGCACCCGTGCCAAGCTCTGAGATCTGATGCACCTTCGTTTTGCAGTGAGGTTGAAAGGTATGGGCGTGCTCGCGGACTGGTGGATGCTCTTGGCGTTGTGTGTAAGAATACCACGGCCAGAACCCCTTGGAGGTTTCACGGCAGACGGGACTAGGGGATCCGTTGGGACTAGAATCGATTTGAGTTTTCTAAGTCGACTCTCACGGCAATTAGCTAGCTACCTTTCAGTTGGGATTGAATTGACCCCTTTCATGAGAAAGCTACTCGAGCGCCTCAGCACTCACTACCCCGATTACCCATGGATGAAAGATCTGGAACAAACCGAATTTGACATTTCCCGCCTCCGCCCCCCATAATATTTACCGTAGTCTCTATATGGTTCTATCATTCATCCATATCATCAATATCAATCGCGTCCGGGTTCGCTGCAACAGGCTGAGGCTCCGGCGCGCCCCTCGGGTTATCCGTCGCCGCCACGAATCCAACAGGCGCCTGGGCCTGCCTCTCCAATGCTGCCATGGCGTCCATGGTCTCGTCGTCCACCTCACCACCATTTTCGGCATGGGCTTGGGCCTGCCTCGCGATGGCCTGCGAGGCGATGAAGTTGACATCGGTGTTGTACTGCGCCTGGACGCTGCGCTTGATCCTGCGCATCTCCTTGTACGTGTCGTCGTTGCCGTGCTGCACCTCGAACTGCTCCCATTTGGACCAGAAGTCAGGATTCGTGCGGGGGTCACAGAACTGGGATGCGTGGCCGTATATGGCGCGCGCCCTGTCGATCTCGCCAAGCCTCTTCTCCATGTCTGCGAACTTGAGACACATGTCGCGCGCCTCGGTGTCGGGCAGCGCGGCGATGGCCCTCTCGTAGATGGGCCGTGTTGAGGGCAGGCCAAAGTTGGAGGCGGATTTGGTGATGTAGAAGTTGAACATATCCGCGCGGTCCTCGTCGGCCACCGCCCGTGTTGCTCTTTCGTAGATGCGCATGGCGTGCCGTGCCAGCCCCCTCTCCTCCTCCAGGTTGCCGTACATCAAGTATAGGACCTTGGCGAATTTTGGTGGACAGTCCTCGATGGCCTGCTCGAAAAGGTCTCGTAGTCGTTCTATGCCGATCTGGCGGTCCACGGCCTTTGTGAGGTACAGGTTCCATATTTCGAACGCCACGGGATAGCTGAAGAGGTCGAGACCACGTTCGTAAATCTTGAAGGACTCTTCGTAGTAGTTGTGCTCCTCCAGGAGGTTGGCCAGGTTGACCACTGTCTGCGGAGTTGCAATCCGAAGCTCGAATATCCTTTCGTAAACCTTCTTGGTCTCTTCCAAGGAGCTGACACTTTCCACGAGGTCGACGTAGAAACTCCATAGTTTCCAGCTTTTATGTACCCTTTGCTGCGGTGACAGTGTCTCATCAAAGTAGTCGACGGTTGATCTTTTAGGCGCCTGGACAGCCTTGGCCATGATCTTGACTGCCTCGTCAAAGTTCTCGTTCCGCAGCTCCATCTCCGCCCATTCGATCCACATGTCGGCCAATTCGGCCACGGACTTGAACGGCACCTTCACGGCCTTCTCCATTATGATGCGTGCGTCTCGCAAGTCGCCGCCTTTTTCGTAAAACTTGGCATAATTGGCCCACAACTGGTGGAAGGCGCCAACTGCCTTTTTAGGTTGTATGGCCGCGATGGCGTCCGTGTAGGTCTGGACGACCTGTTCCTTGTTCTCACCCCACAATGCCACACGTTTCTCCCACTCGTTGACGTTGTTAGGGTTCTGTCGCAACAGAACATCATTCAACAGGAACGGCCGCCGATCCATCAAGTGCTCAAACCTCATCATGCGGATGTCTAGGTCAAAATCTGCCGACTCGTCGAGAACGCCCTTCTCAGAGCGCTGTTGCGCCACCTCCATCAGGGCACCTATGATGGACTCTTCGAACTCGGCATATGAGTCGAAGACAAGAGTAAAATCACGGACTGTCATGACTGTCGTGATGCCCTCCTCGAAGACGTCTCTTGCCCGCTCGAAGCTGCCTCTCCTCGTCCAGTAGGTGGCCAGGCCTACCCACAGCTTCCCTCTTTGATCCGAAAACCGCTCGATACCGCTCCTTATGATCCGGTCGACATCGATGCCCGTTTCGTGGCCTGTCTTGACCTTGGTCGCATGCTCGACAATCAAATCGACCATCTCGCTCCACAGCTCGTAGTGCCCCTTGCCATGCTTGCTTTGGAAGCGCGGGTTGTTGAGTATAGTGATGTATTTCTCGACGGCCTCCGTGTACAGACCCTCCTGTACGAGGAGCTCGATGAAGTCCTCTGCGTCCTCGGGGTGAACCTGCATGTACCGCCTCCAGATCTTGACCGCCGTCAAGCCACCGGCCGAGTTTGCGAAGGGTCTGTAGAGTGCCCATATCCGGTTGTGCTGGGTTATGGGCAGGGCACGGAGGGCGCGATCGAATGTGTGTCGCGTCAGGGTGACGAGGGGCTGCTTTAGGAGGAATTTGAGGTACATGTCCCATATCCTCGGCATCTTGTTGAGTAAAATCAGAGCTCGCTCAAAAAGCGAGTTGACCTTGCGATACTCAGCCGCGAAGACGGCGGCGTTAAGCTTGGAGACATGTTTGACACGATAGTTGAGGTAGAGCTTCCACAGCTTGTAGGAACGGGGGAGTTGTGTACAGGCGCGCTCGAGGACGGACGCCTGCTCCTGGACGGTGCCGTGCTGATGTTTATACTCGAAGTAAGCCAGCCATGGCTTCGTGCTTCCGGGATTCCGCTGGATATCCTGCTCGTAGACGAAGTCGTCGTCGGAAACAAGTGACAGGTCGGGCTGGCGCGCGATGCCATTCTTGACCGGCGCGGTCGACGGCATGGCAGGCATCGAGAACTCGGCCGCGGGGGGGCACACAGTCGAGTGTATGTATGTAAAGGGAAGTCCCGTCCTAGATCAGGACATTCCTGGTGTGCCCTAGGGCGAGGTGAAAGAGTGTTTGGCGGGCCACGATGCTGAGCGACGTTACAATGCGCGGCGGTTGTTGTTGCTGTTGTGTTTGCTGGGTCTTTGAAGGGCATGGATTTTCTGGCGCGCTGCTTGGTTCTCATTGCGGGCGCTGCCGCGGACGAGGGCCGGCAGGGCCGCTATCACTTTCAGGCGCTGGCGGCCCGTGCCCCACTCTGGGAACTATCCCACTACTGTATGGTTGCCGCCAGCGGCGTCCTCACTGACGACAGAGCTCCAGAAATAGACCGGACGACGACACCAACGGCTCGCCTGCGCTCTTCTCTGATTCAACCAACCTGACTATTGTTGCGGCCCTCCTGCTACAGCGAATACCGACCGACCACTGTGGCTTTCCGCAGCGCTGTATATGCCCAGCCATCTCCCCAGAGTTCCTGATAACGAGCTGCCAACATGTCTGGAGCCGGAGTAAGTCGCTTGTCCCGCGGATGCAGGCAATTCGCATATGCTGACACATGGCAATAGGACAGGGAGGCTGTGTTCCCGACCCGACAGTCCCTCGGTCTGATGAAGGCCAAGCTCAAGGGAGCTGAGGTTGGTCACAGCTTGCTGAAGAGGAAGAGTGAGGCCCTGACGAAGTGCGTCGATAACCCCTACCGGACATTACAAGTCTTGAATATGAAGCCAACATGCTACTTTACAGGCGCTTCCGGGACATCACAAAACGGATCGATGAGGCAAAGAGGAAGATGGGCCGGGTAATGCAGATCGCGTCCTTCTCGCTCGCCGAGGTTACGTACGCCGTCGGTGGTGATATCGGATACCAAGTGCAGGAGTCCGTCAAGTCCGCACGGTTCAGGGTCCGGGCGAAGCAGGAGAACGTATCTGGTGTTCTTCTACCAGCTTTCGAGAGCTACACCGAGGAGGGTATCAACGACTTCGCCATGACGGGTCTTGGCAAGGGTGGCCAACAGGTGCAGAGATGTCGGGAGACGTATGCCAGAGCTGTCGAGGCGCTGGTAGAGCTTGCCAGTCTGCAGACCGCTTTCGTGATCCTCGACGAGGTCATCAAGGTGGTCAACCGAAGAGGTAGTTCCTACCTCTTAGGGATATTTATGCAGGCTTGACGCTAACACCGACGTAGTGAACGCCATCGAGCATGTTATCATCCCTCGAACAGAGAACACCATCAAATGTATGTGGGGCACTAGCATTTGTTTCATACAGTGACTAATTGATACGGGCAGATATCAACTCTGAGCTTGACGAGCTGGACAGAGAAGAGTTCTACCGTCTGAAGAAGGTCGCAGGCAAGAAGCAGCGAGACTCCGCGGCTTTGGACGCTGAGATGCAGGCAAAGAAAGAGGTGGCGGCTGGGAAGGCGAAGGCGGATGAAGAGGAGGCATCAGGCCCTACAGACCTTCTTGCGGCCGAAGAGGACGAGGATGTAATCTTTTAAGCCGGGTAAGTCGAGGGAGGGGGCGAGCACTGGAAAAACTGGGTCGACATATGCACGAACAAACAAGAGGAAGGGAGCAACGGGAGTCTGTATAAATCTGGTATCATGGATGCATTACGCCAATACGCCTGCCTACCTAGCCCATCTGTATTAAACATAGCATCAATCTGACTTGTGGGCGAGACTGTGTTTGATTATCCGAACGAGGGCCGTTACTGTCGCTGGTATGTGACCTTCATACTCTTGCCTCCGTTCAGCTGCATGCCAGCCGTATTCTCCTTCGCAGTGATGGCACCAGCCTCGTTATCGTACTCGATGAACGCAATACCCCGACGGCCAGGGACCAGACGAACCTCGCGGAAGCCCTCGAAGCGCCCAAAGACGTTGGTGAGGGTCGCGGCGTCGACATCGTCGGGCAGGTTCTGGACGAAGAGGATCTTGTTGGGAGGCAGGTACTCGTCCGGTACAACAGTGGCGGCGGCGGGGCCGGTTGGCTTGAGGCCTGCGCCTCTTGCCGTCTTTGCGGGACGACCACCTTGTTCTCCTCCGGGGGCGGGGCGCTTGAGGCGTTGCTGTTCGGCCTCGAGAGCCTTCTTCTTGTCTGTGTGAGGAAGATATCAGTGTCAGGCTCAAGCTGCTGCCGTCGCGAAGAGGATTCATGGCTCTTACCCTTCTCCGCCGTCCGCCTCCGCTTGTGTAGCTCAAAGTCCTCCTCGGACCCGAACTTTTGTACCGTCGCATCACTTCTCGTCTTCGCCAGGGCGGCCTGTAGGGGCTTGCCGAACAGGTCGAAGCCGTCGACCTCCTCTGCAGCCTGCTTGGCCGACTCCGGGTTGTCGAAGACGATGAAGGCCTGGCCCTTGGCCTTCAGGTTGGTCTTGGCGACGATATCAATGACATTTCCGAACTCGGAAAAGAGCTCGCGGAGCGTGTTCTTCAGAGGCTCAATCTTGACGCGCTCCTCGATGTTCCGCACGTAGACGCTGTGATGGCAAAAAAGGTTAGCTACACCAATTATACCTACGCAGTGTCGGGGTGCAATGACACATACGTGGTGACTGGCGGTCCTGTTGCGGCCATTTTAGTAATTCAAGCCCACGGCCTTTTGCCTTAGGGTGCAGATGAGAATCTTGAGGACTGGGGAGGATTGAAGGCAGTTAGTTGATGGGGAACAATCGAAGTGCGAGCATGACTGAAGGGCATTACCGTGTGGTTTTAGTGCCTGGGAACTTGCGACCAGAAGCACCGTTTGCATATGCTTATCTACTGTGCATATACACTGTGAGCGCAACTCGTCCACAACACCACAAACATAGTGAAAGCTTCAGTGTTGGGATGACTGCAGATGTACATCTTGGATCCTAGGCGACTGTATCAGGTGCTCATCAGGTATTGCCTTCCACCCTAACCCCTCTGGATGTATTCTTGGGCCATATCTGACGAGCTAGCAATGTAGATTGACGAACCAAGACGCCGCGGATGTGCAGAGAATATGTAAGCACCGTTGAAGCGCACATTAATAGCATAAAACATAGCAACCAGGTGATACGCGATCAGTATGAGCATCTCGCGGGCTGGCGTTCTGACTGGTAAAGTCATAATATTGAAGAAATGGAGTCCATGGCTCTATATGGTCGTACAAGAGGCAACAGCCAACGCCACCGGGTAGACTAGATTTCGATGTGTCCATACGGACAAAATGCATTCCCAACCCGCCGTCTGAAGATATGTACTGTAAGTACTATTATACACATGTAAATATATTTCCGTCGTCTCGCATGCCTCATTCCGTTTTTTCCTCTGCCTTCTCCGCTGCAGGGGGGTCTACCGGCTCCTCATTAGGTGGCTCTGCCTGCTCCTCCAGAGCGAGGTCCTTTCTCAGCTCTGGTAGGAACCGGTCTATCCGTTTCCAAGATTCTGACCATAACTCCTCCTTGGACGGGTCCTTGCTCGGTGGCACAAGGTACCCGTTGCTCGACATGAACAAGAGAACGTTCTTCAAGTTCTCTGGTACAGCTTCCTCCTGTAAGGTATGATGTGAGCAGTTGTCCAGGGCAATACACCAAAAAAGGACTCCACTTACAAGACTGTCTCCTTGCCCACTATTCATGAGACGGTCCATGATGTCAATGATCTTAAGCCAGAGATCCAACATGCCGTCCCACTCCGAAAGCAGCACAAGGTACTGAAGGAAAACTTTGCAGAGAAGAGATGCTGCCTGGACTCTTGTTTCGCTCATGCCATCACGGTCCGACGAGAAGACCTCGGGCTTGAGCAACCGCAAGATCAACGGGAACAAGACCTCGCCAAATATCGCGGTCCACTCCCTGTGGTCACCCGATGTCAACTCCGGAGAGAACAGAGCCCGCTGCAAAGAGTTGAAAGCTAATTGGCGCACTTCCCGGCGCGGATTGGTGCTTTGCCTAGTCAAAGCCTCGAAAATCGGCAGCCAATAGGCGGACCAAGCTACCAGAACATCAGTCACCGCGGAGATTCTCAGCAGATTACTCGACTTTCTTACCTTCATTGCTCTCTAGATGAGATTGCTTCATGAGCTGCGGGATGCGAGATGTCATGTTGTATATGATGTTGACAGCCTGGACGGCTCGCTGAACAACAGGATTCTCACTATGAAGGGTCAGCAGGGGAAGAATCCTTGGAAAGAGCTCATCATACCTAGGAGGTTCCGGTTTCGCTGAGGCGGGACGAGCTGGTTTTCGGGGTTGTCTCCTTGGATCAGCCTTGGGCTCCTTGGGTACTGTGGCACCTGCAGCAGAAGCGAAATTGTTGAGGAGAGTGATGGCTGCTTCATAGTTATCGGCCATGATGGCCGTAGATGACGGGCTCACACCGGCCTCCAGTATCTCGAATACAATGGGCGCGGATGTACTTTCGGTTGATAGTGTACGGAGGATGGCCCAGAAATCAGGCGATGTCATGATCTCATTTCTCAAAGGACCCGGCTCATCGATGCAAGGCTTAAGGCCTTTGAGAACGAGCTTGGATGTCTTCTTCAGAATTGCCGGGGGGAAGCTTGATACGGTATGAAGTAGTACCGGGACGCGTATGAAGTCGAACTCCTGGATGTCGGGTTGAGCCTCTCCCTCTCCACTCCGATCATACTTCGAGGAACTTACATAGCTGGCCTGAAGTAATCTGAAGAGGTAGAAAGTCGTCCTTGCTATAGTAATGGGGTGGTGACTGCCGAGGTCACGTAGTATGGCTTGGAGCGCGTCGACAACGCGCCCACCGAGGAATTTGACTGTGTGATCATCCCGTATGGCAAGTATCGTGCTCAGTTCCAGGATGTAAATGAGCGATGGGTCGTAAGAAGCACTGTTCCGCGGGTTCGTGGCTGCAGCAGGGGAGGTGGGAGGAACATTGTCGGCCTTCATGCTGACTACAACTGCGGATCCGCTGTCTTCGGGGATCTGGTCCAACAGTGCATCAACCAAAGCCTCGAGGCTCGTGTCAGGTAGATTGCTAGACTAGTTAGCATCACACGTAGCAAGACACGCAATGAGACTTACGGAAGATGCGCAAATATCTCCTCCAACTGGCACTGCTGAATGCATTCCACGGTACTCAGCGTGCTGTCCAACTCCTCCTCGGATGGTTCGGGTGGATCATCAGCTGCATAACTCTGTATGAAGTTTGAAAATGCCTGGAACAGCCCGGTGTCGTTCTGCTTGGCAGCACGATCTATGACCTGCTGTGGGCTCCTCAAGGGGATTGGGGAAATCGCCAGGCGACTTCGATCACCTGGGAAGGCAGCGAGCGAATTGACGAACAGATTGAGCCATATGCGGATGATCTGTTTGGACGCGTTAGTCCGAGACTGTCTAGTACGTTCGGGTTGAGGACTTACATCTTTCCATCCCTTGCGGATGATATGTTCCTTGGACGTGACAACTCGGAACAGGACCAATAGAGCGAGCTGAGTCCTGAAATCGCGACCTATCCTGACAGCGAGCTCGCTAACCATGATTTTCTTCTCATCAACCTGGACCTCTGTGTTCAAGCTAGTGTTCAGGGTTGGCTCATGTGTCAAGGTCGTCATCAGGCTCAACGAGTAGATGATTTGATCTAGAGCCTCGGTGACGTTGAATTTCAAGGCGATGCGTGCGCACTCATCAAAGCCTGACACAACCCGCGCAAATACCGTATCATCAGTAGCAGACATGAAAACGTACGACAGGGTCGAAACAATAGGCCTCCATGTTGCGGCGAACATGTCCGCGTCATAAATGTTGGTATCACAGTTTATAAGAGGACCTGCGGCCTCGGTCTTCAGCAGCAACTCTCTCCAGGCATAATCGAACGCATGCTTATTGTCATGCTCGTCTGGCAGAACGATCTCGTTCGTCTTGATCGCGTCAAAGATTGCTTGCAGGTACTCGGGTGCGAAGTTCTTTCCTGCATTGACACCACGCAAGTTCCGGGAGAAGTCATCCACTGTCATTCGGTTCGCAGACTTGAGGTTCGGGTTGTGTTGGTCAGTATTGAGCATAATGATGGCGTAAGTGAGGACATAGACGGCGTCCTTGTCTGCCACATCCTCGGGTATCGAATTGGCACAATATTTCTCTGCAAAAGACGTCACTATCCTCTCAATGAGAGGAGCTTCGCCAGGCAGCCGGAAGGTCTCAAGGAGTGTTCTCAACGCTTCATCCACGCGCTTGTCTGCGAAGTCCAATGAGTCCATAAAAACGTCCAGGATTGCCTCATTCCCTCTCTTAGACAAGAAATCTCCGAGAACCTTCTTGGACACCAGAGACGTCGATCTCAGGAATTGCGCGACGCATTTTGGATCGGTTGTAGATTCAATAATGCCCTTGTCGTGTAAGAATGCGAGACCACCCCTTGGGTTCTCATTGAATTTGCTTGTGCCCTTTACGATGAGTTTCTTCCTATGCCGTTGGTCTCTCAAGTATTCTGGATTGGGGTAGCCTTCGGTCTTCGGTGGTTGATCCAACCTCTCTGCTATGAAAGAGATGTACCTTAGGAGGGCATCGAGACATAATGGTGGCACGCTCGTAGTGCTCCAGGTTGCTGAATCGGGCAGGGCGTTCCGCGACAGCATCCCAAGCATATCCTCACACAGATCAGCCGAATTCGGGTCGCAATCGTAGTTGACGAATAACTCGACCATGAAGGTGGGCATTCTGGCCAGTACGCAAATACTCTCCACCATCGCTTGCCTCGCGTCTGGCTTTCGCGCACCGCCCTCCAAGCCCAGCTTCTGCCGATCCTTGATTAGTACTGGGGTTGATCGACCGCTACCCATTTGCGATGGAGGAGGCTTCACCAATTTAGGGGTTTGCGGGATGCCATCGTACAAGGACGGGTCAATTCCAATCTCTCTTGGAATCTCGAAGCGCAGATGAAGACATGCGACCAAATAAGACAAGAACTTCTCTTGCTGCAGTTTCAGGACACCGCGGCAGGTTGAAAGCAGGGTCCCGGCGACTAGCAGGGACTCTTGCAAGATAGCCATATTATCGGATCGCACCAGCTGGAAGAGGTGACTGCACAGCTTGTCTTCGGCGATCGTTGCGAGGGCCGGGTGCCTGGCAATTGAAGGGCCAGCAACCTCAAGAGCGACATGTATTATCCGGAGCGCCATTACCCTCATGGTGTCGGGATGCTTGCGGTCGCGGGGATCGAGGAAATTCACCAGGACTCTGAATAGCTCTCGAACTGAAGGCAACGAGTACGGCCTCAAGTCGATAGAGTCAGCGGTCCCTGTTTCGGACGCAAGTGTGGCCTGGTCTGCTTCTCTTGTTCCAGAGGAATGGGTGCTGTCCGATTCTGATGACCTTGGGTCGGCTGGATGCGGTTCTGGGGCTGGAGCAGCTCTTACTGGGACATCCGTGCCGTTCGCAGTTGGGTCCATGCTAACAGTATCCATGTCCCCATTGGTCTTCTTGTCCAATGCATCGCTCTCCTCGCCCGCCTCTTCCTCCAGGTGTTTCAGGTCCTCGAAGATGATCTGACACATCCGCACCATGGCCGCCTCCGCTGTTTGCCTCAGTACTTCAGAGAACCTGGGTCGCGAGCATATCGTAAGGCCACGTCCCATCATGTCGCAGACACTCTCGTCGCTCAGGATATCTCCGCCCGGCCCAGACAGCATATCCTCCATCAAATGCAGGATCATCAATAACACGACCTCTTCCTGCGCTGAGTCGCTTATATCGAACTGACAGTGGGTAATGGCGGCCGAAACAGATTGCATCGCAATTGCAAATCGAGGCGACTCGGGGGAGATAAATCCGTATGCGAGGAATTTCCGTATCGCCCTCAATGTCAGAACCGTGACAGGGGCCGCGGTCCCCTTTGCTTGGATGATCTGCAAGAACGGATAGAGCATCGTCAACGCATCGAACTTGTGAATATCTCGAACGCCCGTCAACTCATGTCGCAGCCTTCCAAAACCGGAGATCAAAGGATTATCCTGCATGCTCTTGCCCTTCTTGCCCCGCAAGCCCCATCGGACCAGATCAGCCGTACCGTCGCCCATGATATTCGCCGCCGTGTTCTTCCTAGACTTGCCCAGTGACACTGAATTCGAGGGTCCCAATTGCACGGGACTTGGGCCGCCGCCCAAGATTGCCGCAACGGAGGAATGAGGAGACCGGGCATGTTTCTGGATCGCTGATGTGATCGCTATGCATTCGGCTATAACGAGGGAAACTGGATCTACCGCGACCGACACGGGGCGGCTTCGATACTGCATTCGAGGGGAGTAGTGTTGCGCCCGTCGAGGTAAGGGTGTTGTTGGTCGTGACTGGCCCGGGGAGACCAAGGGCTCCATGATATGGGGGATGCGCGCATCTTGGCTCATTATCGCAAGATATCGGCGTTCGGATGTTGTAAAGTCGAAATCAAAAGCACAGATGTACGCAGAGCTATGTTGCTTGACCAGGGCGATAGCTAGCTACTCAGTACACTTGGTAGGTGGCCCTCGATGACAGTGCGACCCGTGTGTCCGTCGAAGGTCCAATATCGATTGTCTCCGAAGAGCAAATGCCGCCGTGTTTTGGTTCGAATACTCCCAAAAACCAGGACGACACCACTGCTAAAGTTGAAATGTAGGAAAAATAGAATGTTGAGATGTGCCTCCCGTGGAATCAGGCCGTCACTCACTAGACGGGAGGTAGTATTTGGCTGGCCGATCCCCGTTAGGACACGGAGCTTCTTCCTAGGCGGGCCGTTGGCCACTGACGTTGCATCCGGCAGGCAACAACCAACTGGGAACTCACGTCCTGGCTTGGCATGTGGTTCTCATATTCTCATATTCTCTACCAAGTCAGACAGACTGCAGCATGGTAAGGCACCAGGTCTACGAGCACTCAATATACCTATATGAAGCAGACGAAGTATACGACTTCACCCCATCGTCAGGGTCATCTCAACCGTCCAAGCCAGGCAACGTTTAGCCCTTTTCATCTGAATTAGGATGCAAGCTGGTGCCAGCAGAACGCCGTCTTGATAAGCTCTCTCGTGGTATTCCGCCGTCTACCTAGCTTTACAGCATGCGACATTATGTTTCCCCTTTTGTCTTCCAAAGCAGTGTCCTAACGCCATCAATTGTGTGCCAAAGGTATCTCCACGAGCCCCCGTATCCCGTCGTGGCGATTTGTGTAGAAAACCGGAAAGGAGAATCGAAGAATGCGTTCCAAGGCCTCTTAGACCTTTACGTGTCAACACCATGGGACACCTCCTCAACCTCCCTCGAAGGCCTCCCGGACTTCCGAGGCTGCTCGGCAGAGTCGGCACCTTGTTTCTCCTTTTCCTTCGCCATGCTCGAGGCCGCTTCCTTGTCTTTCTCCCACTGACTTTTGGCATCGCCAAAGCTGAACTCTTCTTGTATCTTCTTCTCCATTTCCTGCTGCCTCTTCTCTTCTTCCTCTGCGGCACGCTTCTCTGCCTCCATTTCCTGCATGTTGAGTTAGCTGGTGTCATTTGTCTTCTCCAATTTGCCGGACTTGCCTCCATGCGCTTGATGTCATCCACACTGGGCTCGTAAAGATGCCAAATGGTGTAGTGTGGCAGACCGACCACGGAGAAGTCCATCAGCCTTGCCATCTTTCCGAAGCCCTCGGTTTCAGCGTGCTTTTCGAAGCTGAAAGCCGGGAAGTGAACACCGTATCGGAAGACGCGGGCCTTCGCCAGGATGCTAACACCACCCACACCATCGATTTCCATTTCCATATCTGGGTCACCGTAGGGGTCCCGCAGATACGCCAGATGCGGTCGCCACGTCGCATATTCAGCGTAGCCCTCGACAATTACAGCATCCTCATCCAGTGTGTCAGCCAAAGCCAAGGCTGTCTCCGATTCCTGCCATGAGTTGAGATCATAGGGCTGCTCGCCGCCAAGCCATTCTGGTAGTGGTCGCCACACATCTGTGTCTTTGTCAATGCCCTGGCCCGATACTTTATAGATAGCATGTAGCACTTACTTGGTACGATCACGTCCTTGTTGTGGCGCATCAGGTCTTCCAGAATAGTGAACGGGGCGGTTTCCACGTCGACGTCCCTCCAGTAAACCCACGAGTGATATGGCCGCAGCGCAGCAGTCAGAAGCCAATTTCTTGCCTGGGCCATCAGCTTTCTTCTGCTCGCCTGCGCCGCGAATCCGTGTCGACTCTCAGCATCCTGGTTGACAGTCTGTCCAAAGTCCTTTTCGATGATCGATATCTCTCCGTACGACATGCCGGGGGCCTCATCGGCCTGTAAGCCTTCCAGGCCCTCGGTCAATACCTCCAATGTCCGGTCAGTCGAGTCGGATACCAGGAAGGCGAGGTCTATCAGGTGGTGCGGGTACGTGAAGTTGTGTAGGTGGGAGAAGAACATTGGCAGGTGGGCTTCAGCCTCGCGGAGAGGCACACAGAGGAGGATGCGCTCCTCACGCTCCCAGCCTCGAGCGGTCCCCTGCACGTTGGACAGATCGTAGTATCGCACGGTCTCTAGCTGGAAGTCGTCCCCTCTGGAAAGCAGGCCAAGTGAGAATAGCGATGCGATCGAACCACTTCCGCCGGGCCATACGAAGATACCAAACACGAATGCAAGTGCGAATATTAAGCCGAGTCGAATGAAAAGTCGCCGTCGTCGTCGGGATACCGGTATCGTCCCTCGAGGTTGGAACCTAATAATAGCGCAAAGGTCAGCGGATCTCTGTGCGACTAGGACGATGAGGTCTTGGAGACAGGGCAATTGCTGTGCAGCCAGATATATACCGATGTGGTGATATGTCGAACTTGAAGTCCTTGTTTCTTGGGTAGCCGTTACTGGCAGCATATCCACCAGAATGATGCCTCGGCACCACCTTGGAACCGGACGAGGAGTATGTTGGCAACATTGGAACGGTCAATCGAGACAGCCCGCAGGTAATCGCAATTGAACGCGGTCGCAGTCTCGAAGGACCGTTGCAGGAGTCCAGGGGGGACAGGCTGGCCCGTCTTTAATCGCAAAGGCGCTCTGGTAGCTCTCCCAAGAATGGCAGGGCAATGGTCAAATGATAATGATCCTGGCCCGCCACATCATGGAAAAGAAAGGGCCGTGGTGATAAAGTCGTATTATGGGGTTACTGGTATGTGCTACCGTTCGTCAAGATGTAAGTAGGGAGTGTCCTGCATCAGCAGTCTCGAAATGCGCGATGATTCAGCTTCCAAGGTGCCAAGGTTGTTATTACAGGGCAACTTTTGGCTGCTACAGCTCATCCCTGAATAGCGCTAGGACCACCGGAACTGTACCGAAATAGCGACAACAGGTACCTATTATCAGAATGAGGCAGGTACCATTTGCAGGCTTCTAGCAGTCAAAGCCTTGATTATATACCTCCGACATACGGTATCGGTTGTCACTGCCTACTTTCTGCCCACCTATGGGCCGGGCCACCTGAGTTTAAAACTTAAATTGACATACAAGCTTCACATCCACGGGCCACGGCTTAACGCTGTGGTTTTGGGATTACTTTTTCCGGTCATAGAAAGCCTTGAATTGAGGGTTGCTATACGACAATCTCTAAACCTATTCCTAGAGCTTTGGATGATTCGCACGTCAACCAATGGACTGTTCGTGTCGACCACATAAGAACGTCTGCGAGCAGATATAATCCATAGATAGCATGCAGCAGAATCACTTGCAGATACAGTACCTAATGAATGCACGAGTCTGGAGCAGCTGAGGCCGGACCTCTATGGTCGCCATCAGGAGCATGTTTGTTTGGAGCCTACCTATTAGACAACTTTGGGCGCATCTTCGAATCTACCCTAAATTGCCGTGATTTGGAACCTGATGGACCACTGTCAGCAAAGAACCACCGGATATCGTTGCTATAGACAGCGCCTGTAGTGACATCTCAGAAAGCCGGTTTACTCAGCCATACCAGCCGGCCCTGCCCTCCAAGCCCCAAGACGGGACAATGAAGTTCGAGGCACGAAAGCCAAATAACATCCCTCGAAAGGGAAGACTCCACTACTGGTCATCACCACACGAGGCGGCTCTAGTGCGGGAGGATGGCTTGGCTCGTACATATCGTTGAATGGATAAGCTATTATCATCATGAAAGATGATGGCATACAGGCTGAAGAGACTTTTGACTAACCTGTGACATCATGTTTCCGTGAAGACAGGCTTAAAGATACCAGTCGACGTGGAAGAATCCGCCCCGATCACTATTATATCGCATTAGCCCGGAAACATTCCCAAATGTGTGGGTTGCAAATAGACATGAATGAGGCGATGATCAGAAGTTTTTTGGTATTGGTAGGGTTATCATCAAGTATGTTCAGAAGCAGAACTGAAATTATTTTTTTTCATCACGAAATCGCCGGAGGACAAGAAAATAATGGGGGATCCTTACCTAGATGGACAGTAGGCGGAAACAGTGAATATTATCGTCATCAGGAGTGCCCTGCGAGACTGTCAGCAACCATGGCGCGTGGATGTTTGAAAACCGCAGCATGGACTGGAAGCGTGATGCTTCAGATGGTGATGCATGTTTGTTCTCGCTCACAGAGGTTCGCGTTGAACAGGTGGATAAGGATTCATCAATAGCGATGTCTGATCCAGTCCGGGCTTGAGGTAGTCGACGAGGTTGGAGTGTGTGCACTTACCAAAGGCCTACACAATCACCGAGCGAGGCGACATGCTGCCGTATCGTCGAGACCTTGCTCACAGCTGTAACAGCGTTCGCAGATCAAACCATCTTGCTTGCATCTAAAGATGTGCAACTCAACTCAAGAGGGTCAGAGTATCAAGTCCTGCTCAGCGAGCAGTACTTGTAAGCTGAGACCATCTTGCTTGTGGGATCAGTGAAGATCGTCGAAGCGCAAGACGGTTTTCGACCTGATGTTGTTGTGTCGAAAGGTTGCAAGAAGACAATGTCGAGTTCTTCGCGCAGAAATTTTGTAGGCAGCTTGCGTGGGGACGGTGGAAGCTTGGGCCACCCAACCTGAGCCACGTGTGGCTAGTGTGGCAGCAAGGGTCATTCAGTTTAGTTCGGCCTTGTTGATCAAAGTGAAGGAATGCTTGAAAAGCGGAAGCATCATTCAGCTCAAAAACGACAACCCGGCGCAATTCTGATAAGACTTTTAGATCGGACTGAAATCTATATTCGTGCTCAAAATGACCGACAGGAGACGGATAAATGGTCCAGTGGGGGGCACCCTACCCCCAGTCTTCGCAGGGGAGGAGACTGAAGCTCTCACGCAAGAGGTGACGGGCAGGACGAGGCCTGCAAACACAGCACGGCCAGTATGTAAGTGCACATGTCTCCGAGGCTCTGCTCTGGGCGGCCAAGCTAATCTGGCTGAACAGTCCTCAAAACTGGAGTCACACCCTCAGCGTCAGGCTCTGCATACTTGGAAGTGCAGACATCCGCAAAACCTGGAGCCTCTGGTCTCAAACTCAGTTGCACCGTCCATGGACCTCGAGCGCTACCAAGGTCGACCCCGTTCTCACCACACATCATCCTTACCACTCACGTCAAGTATGCACCCTTTGCGACGAAGCAAAGACGAAGCTATGTGCGGGACTCCACAGAACGAGATCTTAGCATTCACCTCGAGACAGCCATGCGAGGCGCCATCATTGCGGACCGCTGGCCGAAGAGCGGCGTCGACATCATAGTCTCGGTGATCGAGGGAGACCAAGACCGGAGTCTCAGCCGTGGCAAGTACGACGAAGCTTGGGACACGATGAACGTTCTGGCCGGGTGTATTACCGTGGCGTCCGCAGCTCTGGTCGATGCTGGTATTGATTGTGTTGATACCGTGGCGGGAGGCGTTGCCGCCTTGGTCAGTGGCGGCGATCAGGACTCAAAACCTGAGCTCGTGGTCGATCCTCTGGCATCACAGCACGACAAGATACTCGCGGCATGTTGCGTTGCGTACCTGCCAGAGCGCGATGAAATTACGAACCTGTGGTTCAAAGGAGACTTGCCTGCGACAGATACCTCACTTTACACTGGCATGGTCGAGAAGGGCATACTGGCGTCGCAGAGCGCCAACCGAGTTCTTGTCGACTGCCTAAGAGAGGCCGTTGCCCAGACCAGCTGAAGTTCATTCGGCTGGCAAGATGCACAAAACCGCCATGAAACTCGGGGCTATGGCAGGATGAGAGCGAGCAGAACGTTTGGGGCTATGAGCCACCGCTAGATCGCCTTCACTGCTTCTGATGCAATCACGACACGGCTCGCGAGCCCAAAAGGGGCAGAATCGGCGGCGAAGCACTAGCATTCGAAGTATGGCTGGCGCCATGACAAGCCACTTGGCCTGGTTGCTCGACGTCGAGGCTCCGGGCTACGGCAGCTAAATAAAGCTACATTGCGTGGCAAAAGATGTATTGGTGATTAGATGTGATGCATCACGAGGTGGACAAATATGCCGGGCTGGACAGGTGTACGGAGGGGGCACGGCTGGACTCCACACACTCTGTATTCACACCTTGGTTTCAGACAGGTCAGCACCACCTTCTGAGTCCGAAGACTCATTATGAGCGGTCATGCGGGTGATTTACAGTTCGCCCCCCTAAATGTTGGTGCTGACAGTAATGAAATATCGTCAAATAATGGTCATTCTCTATAACCATGCCTGCTGCAGTTCCTCCTTACGCACGCCACTTTAGTTCTGGCTGCAATATTCTGGTCTTGGCTGTGTACCGCGGAGCCGTTGCCATTAAATCAGTAGACTACCAGCTTGATCCCGGCCCCTAGACGGAAATTATGGCACGGACAATTTCGTGATTTGTTTCTGGGTTGCTTGCAATGTTTCCCAGCCATTTCCATGGTATTCTCCATAATAAAGCCAGGGCATGGAGGTGCTCTTATGTGAGGTGACGATGTCATGCATGAGCCGTAGTCAATTACGAGAGATGGGAGAATCTAGATACATGGACCCGCCCCTATCATAGTAGCCACTTTGCTGGCCTGGACAGGTTGTTGGAGCCCTGGAGGTTGGACGTTGTCGGCAGGTGAATAAGGTTATGTACCTAAATATGTATAGTTCTCCTGACTCACATGATACTGTCTCGCTTGAAGCGGCTCAGCATTGTCAAAGCCCCTCACCCTCCTTCCTCCCTTCCAAGTTCTCGCACTGTCCCCCTGATTGTACACTAGACCGCCGTCGAAACGGAGCTCCACTAGTACAGTACTAGTTAGACGGTACCTAGGTAGCTAACGGAGGGCGTACGGATCCGTACTTGCCACCAAAAAGACCCAAACACCGCTGGATTGGCCAATTGCTCCCTATTAATAGGTACCAAGTCAGACCACCTTGGTATCTATGTACATGTTCACAGGGCACCCCGGCAGTGGCGTGCCCTGTAACGAGATCGCTTCCAGGACCCGCCAGGCACGAGGCAATCGGTGCCACAGTCTCGGCCCCCCCCAACCCTCCAGACTTCCAAGGCAGCAGCAAGGGGACAAGCAAGGTTGCCCGAGGTGGTTGGTTCCAAGGTTTATTGTTTCCCTGTTCCCCTCGTTGTCGGTAAATATTACAAGGTCTGGACGATACCTACTGCGCTTCACTCGAAGTCGACTACCGATCCAACGTCCCTCGTTACACTCATTACCCAAAGTATCAGTTAAACGGCATACGCTCTGTGCGCATTGCTGTGCCTTCGTTTTTTGCGCTGATCACCCGATTACCGTTCCTGGAGATTGATGCCCCTTCCACCGTTTCGCATTCGCCCTTGTCGACGTCAGTCTCCGGAGATCCATCCGTCTACCGCCTGGCCACCTCGATCACTCAGAGAGAGAGAGAGAGAGAGAACCATAGAGAGACTCGTGTGCATACAACCTGAATGACCGTCACGGCTTCGACCAGATGAGACGAGCATAACCTCAAAGGATTCTATCATTACGATATAAGCAACCGCGTTGAGCTGTCTAAATGGGCAAGAAATGTACGCCCCCTGAAAAAATCCCGCGCAGTTCGCCACCCACGTTTTGCTAACATGGTCTCCACGCAGGGCGATACGGTGTCGTCCTGGATGCTGGATCCTCTGGGACGAGACTGCACATTTATAGATGGAAAGATCCGGCAAGAGCCCGCAAACATGCCTCGAAAGAAGAACTCAGCAGTTTGCCGCAGCTGCACACGGAGAAGCATTGGACCAAGAAGACAAAGCCCGGGGTGTCAACATTTGGGGACAACCCAACCGCTGTTGGGCCAGACCATCTCGAGGATCTTGTTCACCATGCCCTCAATGTAATCCCGGACGACCAGATCGAGGATACGCCCATATTCTTGATGGCAACAGCCGGCATGCGATTGCTTCCCAAGATCCAACAGTCGGCCCTGACACACGAGATATGTTCCTACCTTCGCGAGAACACCGAATTTTCCCTACCGGACTGCGACTTGCACATCCAAGTCATCCCCGGCGAAACGGAAGGGCTATACGGATGGATAGCAACAAACTACTTGCTGGGCGGCTTCGATCGTCCAACAGAGAACGACCACGGAAAAGGCCACAACACTTACGGATTTCTTGACATGGGCGGCGCCTCCGCGCAGATCGCCTTTGCACCGAATGCGACAGAGGCGGCGAAGCATGCGAATGATCTCAAACTCTTGCGAATGCGGACCTTAGATGGAGAGAAGTCGGAGTACAAAGTATTCACGGCAAGCTGGCTTGGCTTCGGCGTCAATAAGGCCCGCGAGGCTTATGTGAAGAAGTTGGTAGATATGTACGACCCAGACGTTAGGGAGATCCCCGATTCTTGCCTACCTAGAGGCCTGCGCGTTACCCCAGCCGGCGAGCCAGTCGAAGCGGCGCATTCGGATGCTCTGACATTACTGGGAACGGGAGACTTTACAAGCTGCCTGAGGCACACATACCCTCTTCTTGGGAAGGACGCACCATGCGAGGATGCGCCTTGTTTGTTGAACGGTCAACATGTACCAGCCATCGATTTCAACGTCAATCACTTCGTTGGTGTTGCGGAGTACTGGCATACAACACACGGCATTTTCGACAAGGGCGATAGTGCATACGATCTGAAAACGTATCAAAGGAAAGTGGAAGAGTTCTGCACGGAAGATTGGGACACCATCGTCAGTACTAAGATCGAGGCTCGAAAGAAGCACGATTACGCCAAAGAAGCACAGGAAGCTTGCTTCAAGGCTTCATGGATAATCAATGTCCTCCATGATGGTATTGGCGTTCCTCGGTTGGGCCTGGACCATACACCAACGGTAAACGCATCACAGGGTGCGTTAGAAGAAGCCAAGGGCAAGGGATTCCTGGACGCGTTCCAGCCGGTAGACAAGATCGACGGTATTGAGGTTAGCTGGACGTTGGGACCGATGGTTCTGTATGCTGCCGGCCAAATTCCTCCAAGAAGCACCGACTTACTTCCCGTTGGCTTCGGCAGCAATGCCAACGACGTGCCAGCCGACTTTAACTTCGCC
The DNA here is from genome assembly GCA_021272945.2 of Cytospora paraplurivora. NCBI lineage: Eukaryota > Fungi > Ascomycota > Sordariomycetes > Diaporthales > Cytosporaceae > Cytospora > Cytospora paraplurivora. The sequence goes on along the minus strand of JAJSPL020000002.1, from coordinate 1,474,521 downwards.
GGCTCGAGTTGGAACACGGGTGATGACGATGACGATTGGGATGATACAATAGAGGACCTGGTGGACCATGCAAAGCCAAGCAAATCATCAGGCTTCCTCCTGTTCATCTTGGTCTTGCTGATAATCTGCTATTTCTTCCGGAAAAGGGATCGCAGACTGCGCTTCATACACAAATTCAGCGGCCTTGCAGGTCGCTGGAGAAAGTCTGGCGGCCCCAGGAAGTCGGGACGCGGCTTGTCGGGCTTCACGAACAAGATATTTGGCAAGAACTCTGTCCACTACGAGCGCGTCATCGAAGAGGGCGAGGCAAGCCAATTCGAGCTAGGCGAAGTTGACTTGGAGGAAAATGAGCATTCTGACAGCAGCGAGGGCTCCAAACTGGGCAAGACCTCGGGACTAGCCACTCCCAAGTTGAACATGGATCGATTTGACTCAGGCTCTGTACTTGATCGAGGTGGACTGATTGTCCGAACAGAGAGCCGCGAGAGGCTTGTAACGCCGAGTCTGTCCAGCGTGGGGCGGACCAGGAGCAGGGCCGGCAGTCCCACGAGGCTGAAGAGCCCCCTAATGTCACCACTGGTTGAAGATTAATGTTTACGAGAGCATGGAGGAGAGTGACTTGGAGATGATACCATAACACGTTTTGATGCACGGGATACCGACTATTGTTTTTCCGACACTATGATTTTAATTTTTCGACGAGGGATTCTGAGGCGTCATGGTCAAGATACGCATTGCAGGGGCGGGCGCGGTCAGGGTTTCAGACGACGTCTTAGGTTACTCAGGGGCAATCGGGACAGTCTAGTATTATTGGGTGTTGAAGTTCGAGGGCGTTCTGCTTCGCTGCCGCAACTAGATCATGATAGGCTGCTTTTTTGCTTCCTGCATCTGCATCCTAGGCACAGAATATACTACCAGCTGGGACTTTGGCTTTCATATAACCACATCCGTGTTCCTGGTCTATGACCCTCGCTTCTCTTGCATCTCGCTTGCTTTGTGATTCTTGAGGCTATCTTACCTGCGCCGCGGCCACCTTCTCCGAAACGGCTTGAGGTTCCAGCTGGCCCAACATGCCGTTGAAGGATCAGACGACGCGTATCATATAGAGCTCTGCTCGCCTTGGTGTATATGCCCACCACAGCTACTCCACCCTCACGCAACGAATGACTGTTAGGACAGCCTTCGGCTTCCACGTAAGTAACCACAGCATACAGCACAATATCGTCAATGGGCCTGTGGGATGTGCGGTCAGATCCCACCGCGTCGGCATCCGCAACAGCGAGCCGTCTGACTTAGATGAGATGTGCCCTGTACACCGAGACTTTACCCCCGGGGTGCGACCACCAGAACTCTAAGGTGTCACCGAACACCCACACATAGACCCACACACACACGAAACAGTATGCAGTGAGAGTTGTCCTTCGAAGCGAGTTCCGTCTGCAGTAGGCTGAAAAGAATTAGGGATGTACCCTCCTTATTCGTCCCTCTCCAGGAACCCTGGGTCGCTCCTCACACGGCTCTCAAACTTCTTCCACCAGTCCTCGAAGGCCCTGAGGGGCACGACTTCGACCTGCCCGGCCTGCCCAGAGAAGCTAGACAGGAAGTTGAATGCGTTCTTGATGATCCTCTGCGCCAGCACCAAGGTGCTGGGTTGCTGCTGCTGCTGCTGCCGCCCCGCGGGCACTAGTGCCAGGGACCCATCACCCCCGGATGACGACGACGACGACTTGGCAGCCTGCAAGGCTTCAATCCTCTGCGCCACGGAGCCGGCGTCCTCGATGCTGATGCCCAGGATGACCTGCTGCCCGGGGGCCTGGCCCTCGCTGCCGAGCTTGAAGATGGCGCTCTCCTTGCCCGGGCCGACGCCGCCCAGGAACCTGGAGTTTGGGACCTCCTGGCCCTGGGCTCGGTTGGGCGGCGTCACGAGGTAGATGGCCGCGGCGGTGTTGTCGGGCAGGACGACGCCCGGGAGGAGGAAGATGACGACGTGGCTGAAGGGCTTTGGACCCGTCGGGACGGCGTATACCAGTGATGTCTGTGAGAGGGTCTCGGTTGGTTGGGTGATGACGGGGAGGCCCGCGGGGACGAGGCCGAAGAGTGGTTGGGACATGGCTGCAGCTGACCGTTCTGTCTGCCTGCCTGCCTGCCTGACTGCCTGTTTGGTTGCTTGTCTGTCCCTGATGGGTGTGTTGCCAACAAAAGCTTTAATTCTCTGAGTATACCCCCTTGAAAGTGGCTAAGTTATGTGTGTATGTTGTTCGTACTAATCAATTGTTGATGCGCGTGCGGTGTGACTGAGCGGCCCACTCCGTACAGATAATGATCACAAGTAAGCCGAGCTGTTTCGTTCGTCAATGGGAAGGATGAGAATTATTGTTGTTCGATGGCGGTAAGGATGGCGTTGATTCTCCTTGTCGTCCTACGGCTGTTCGGATGATCTGCTGTTGTTTCGTTCACGATTTGTTGCATGAGAAAAAAAGTAATATACAAAACCAAGTAGTTTTGTAAGGATATGTTTTCTTTTGAGCTTCTCGAAGACGATTAAGACGAACATATGCCTCCATTCCGATGTCACCGCCCAGAGGCAAGCCGTCACTCATACGCAACGCTAATCCGCTTCTAGAACTCGCGAGAAGATCTCGGAGCCCCGGACGACCTTGTGCGCAATGTCCACACCACATCACACAGCCACGAGCCCACCGTCCCAGCCCACTGGGACTTGCACTAATCGTGCACATCCGATGATACCTAGACGGATGATATGACGAGTCAACGGCCCCGTCAACGGCTGATCACCGGCGGTCGACGGCCCGGCTACCAGATATGTTCGGCCGAGATTGCTATCAACGCTGCTGCCGTCCGGCGTCCGTAGCACATCAGTAGCTTCTGTGCCCAACCCAACCAACTCTCAGGTGATGTTGCCTCGTACAATTGGTGAAGAAGAAGCCGTCGCATTGAGATTTCTTATGAGACATGCCACACATGCAATCTGCACCTACACGCACCACGCCGTCTTACATGGACTGAGCATGGCAGGACCCGACAAGGCTCTTCTTGTCAGTCAAGTGCATCCTGTCAGCATACACGACAACGAGCACATGCAGGCTCCCACACCTTGACCAGGGCCAGGGTGTTAGCCATTGTACGCCTGCCTCACTGTTGACGGATGAGGCGGTTCGGAGGGATGGCAGCATGTCATGACAACCAACTATGCCTCTGTCTTACCGACCTTCTGTCCTGATATGCAGTAGTAACACCACCATCCAGCAGCTCTTGCGAAGTAAGCTCAGTCACACACAACACCATCAACAACAAGGTCCCAAGCCACCTGATGCCATACATAATTTAGATAGACAGTGCGAGGCAGGCTATCATAGACCCATACCCGTCTGGGTGCTATCAGTACTGGCAGATGGGACCCTGGCAGATGGCGTCCCCGGCCTATAATGCCTGACGGTGTGGTCAGCAAGGTACATAGTAAAGCAAGCAATATCTTATTTCGATTACATAGTGTTCCGGTCTTCGGCCGACTAGGCGGGGTGTTCTATCCTCGAAATGGGCGAGGCGTTGACATAGTATAGGAACAGGAAGACCCTTGCAAAATCTCGAATCCACCCTTTATATCCACACCGGATCCCAGCACCCACATGGCAACCCAGACAAAAAGCTGCCCGATGAAGCGAACCAACAACCTTGGAAGATGCAGCAACCAACGGCCAACGCAGGGTTCGAGCCTTACATCTCTAGGGCTATTCCCATTGTGGGCTGGCCCGGCAGCACCAAGAAAGCACCTGATCTCGCCTGGGCAAATGATAGTAAAAGTACCGAAGCGTCTGTCGTGCCCCCGGGGGTTGTTGGGGCTCTTGGTCCGCCCCTGGGCCCCCGACAGGTATGTATCGGTACGAGTGCGAGTGCAGATGTACGGGGTGCCAGGAGACCGTAAGGAAATGGGTATGCGGCTCCTTCTCCTTCTTTTCGGGTGTTTGCCTGTCTGTCTATAAAGCTTCTGATCCTGCCGTACTCGATCCGCGGATTGCCTCCCCTTCTTCGTTGTAGATATGCGCAAGCGATACAGTACTTATCAATACGAACAGCTCCAATCCAGCTCGGACCTTCGAAGACCGGTCACTACAGGACCAGCGCAACAGTATCAGAAGCAGCAATGGCGTCGAGGCTCACAAGCAGGGACCTGCTAGACCAATGTGATGGGTAAGTACCCTCTCTTTGGTTTCCCCGTGCAGCGGCTCATCCCCGGTTCTTGTCTTCGGCACAGCAGCATCGGCCCGCAGGTCTGGTTCGACTCAAGCACTCCCAGCTTTTGTGTAACATCGGAAGCAAGGAGCCCCCTTCCTCGCTGGGCTTTTCTTGGCTCTTTTCCCCGTGCCTCCCTGAAGCGCAACGGCCAAGTTGTCGCGTGCTCACAAGACTGACCACTTTGCAGGTTCCCCTACGCGGACAGGCAACCCGAGAGATATGCCAAGAAGCTGGACAGACTCTGTACCCTCATCTGGGAAGACAAGGATGGAGTCTTCCCTATTGGCTACATGTTGAAGTCCGTCCTTGACGAGCTCAAGAAGGTTCCTCCAGCAATCAGAGGCGACATCGTTCTGGACCCCTTCGCCAACACAGTCAAGATGTTCCACAAACCCGCGACAGAGAAGAAGCGTACAGAGCTGGCAGCCGCGACTACGCACTATTTGCGCCTCAACCAGACGTTCGAAATCTTGAAAGGCTGGAGGGACGAAGTGTGGCCTATATACGGCCGCAATGGTGAGATTCTCTTCAGTATGGAAAGGGCGGCAGTGGCACTCTTCGGATGCATGCGCTACGGCATACACCTTATTGCATACGTCCGCTGTCCAACAGCGCCACATGGTATCAAGATGTGGGTGCCAAAGCGGAGCCAGATGAAGTCTTCCTGGCCTGGCATGCTCGACAACACAGTCGCTGGTGGTCTTACAACGAGGGAGACCCCGTTCGAGTGCGTCATGCGCGAGGCCGAAGAAGAAGCAAGTCTGCCTCAGCATTTAGTGCGCAAGCACGCGAAGCTGGCAAGTCTTATCAAGTACATTTATGTGGGCGACACGCAGTCCGAAGGTGAGGAAGGATATGTTTATCCGGAATGTCAATGGGTATATGAACTCGTGCTACCTGACGATGTAATTCCCGAGCCGAACGACGGGGAAGTCGAGTCCTTCATGCTCTGTACTGTGGACGAAGTAAAAGAGCAACTCGCCACAGGTCGGTGGAAGCCCAACTGCGCCGCAATCACACTGGATTTCTTCGTACGCATGGGCATTCTGACCCGGGAGAATGATCCACATTTCGATGAAATCGAAGAACGACTCCGCAGGAAGTTGCCATTTCCGGGACCTCATGAAGACGAAGAATGACAGGGACCGGTCTCTGGTGGACCAGCTCTGGAAAAATCGTCAAGGGTTGCCGACTGTGACTGAAACATTTGGGGGCTGAACGTCTAAGCGGGTGGAGACGGCTGGAGTTCCCATCGACCACGAATAAGTCGACTGTGGAAAACGGCCTCTGGTGGCAATTTGATTGCTTGCTGGTGTAACTTTTGGGGCTCAGGGCTATATGGGACTGCATCTGCCCCAGGGTATCAAATATGCTTCTTTCGGGCAAACTGAGATCGAATTATACCAATGGGTGGATTTATCGGCGTGCCGGACACTTCAAAACTACCATGCACGGGATTACTTCCTGATGAGAAGGTAGACATGGTCGACGCGCAGGGGCGTAAGCTTGCTGTCGGGGCCTTCCAAGGCCATCAAAAGCCCACCAAAAGAGGTATACGCCTTCCTGGAATGTGCCGTTAGCTTGAGATAATTCCGGTGCGTACCACGCTGAACTTACAAGGTCTTCTCGGCCTTGCCATCCTCGAACTTGTAGACTTTGCCATAGCAGACGTAGTGGTATGCATCGGCTAGTGTGCTAACACCAGGCTTCGCAACGTCACGCCAGGTCTTCTCATCCTCTCTCGAGCCATCCAGGTTCAAAGTCGTGGCCAGTGCAACCTCGATATTGTCGCCCGCATTGAGGGGCAGAAGCTCCGTGTTGATGTCGAGCTCCAGGCTGGTAGCGCCGTCCAGGGAGCTGGCTGTGATACGTGCGGCACGGTCGTATTTCTTGTGATCAACGGCGCTGACGGTGAACTGGTCCTCAAAGAGGAGAGCGTCACTGGATGCCTCGGCCATGTTGTCGTTGGGTGGAAGGGTAGTTGGATGTATGACGGGTTGCGGAAGAGAGGTATGTAAGTACTCAGTTGTTTGTTCGATTACAAGCGATAGGTACTCGAAGACCCATCTTGAACGTCGAAAAAATGGACATGCGCCTGTGGTCGCCTGCAGCAGTTGATCCGGCAGGCAAGTGGCTTTCCCCAGAGACAGAAGGCGGTAGAGGACCCCTTGTAATCTATAGACGGGCAGAACCGTCTCTCCGCCAAAATATGGGAGCTGCAATTGAGGCGGGTAATTGGCGGGGTGGAGGGGTAGCTTCCAAGGTTCCATTCCACGACCTCCAGGGCTCTCTCTCTCTCTCTTCCGAGGTTCCTCCCACTCATGACTACGATACGTCCCTCATTACTCAAGTACATATATACATGGTAGCTCATCCGACATGTCTTTCCGGAAAAGAAACGCAGTTATATCTGCATCATCCTCAGCTCAAGTAAACCTCCAGTCACGATCTGAACCACAACTTGCGCCAGGCCTGCGCCCGTCCCCTCTAGATGGTCGGCTCACCACCTCTACCGGGACGTCATCTCTTGACGGCATCCTCGCTGGACACGCCGGTCTCCCACTTGGATCATCTCTCCTTGTTGAGGAGCATGGAACCACAGACTTCTCGGGCAACCTGCTCAGATATTATGCCGCCGAAGGATTAGTGCAAGGGCACCAGGTCCATGTACTGGGATATCCTGAGGCTTGGAAGCACGAGCTGCCTGCTGTGTCCACGAAGCAGGAAAGCACTTCCAGCAAAGCTCCAATTCAGAAAGACGATAAAATGAAGATCGCCTGGAGATACGAGAATCTTGCCAGCAGGAATAGCCCCGGCAATCCGACGAAGGGTAGGTGAGAAGGCAGTCATCGTGGTGCGACCAGCTATCTAACTGAGAGTGTAGACGTGGATGGCACGAAGGCCGTGTTTTGCCATACTTTCGATTTGACCAAGAGGCTGGCAGCCGCTTCGGTCACGGGCACAATCACCGCAACACCAGCCTCCAACCCTCCTAGCCTCTCGTTGGAAGCCAAGGAGGTCCCCTCCTCGTTCAAATTGTTCATCAGAAACTTACAAAACAAGCTTCAGAGTGCACCGCCGTCATCGATCCACCGGGTGGTTGTACCAAGTCTCCTATCGCCCACGCTCTATACGCCGGGGGCATGCCGGCCTGCCGAAGTATTGCAGTTCTTGCACGCCCTGCGAGCCCTGTTGCGTCGATACTCCGGGCAGTTGACGGCTCTCATCACATTCCCGGTAACCCTGTTTCCTCGAGGCAACGGCGTAACTCGATGGGCCGAGCTTCTCTCCGATGGCGTCCTCGAGATGATTCCTCTGCCCCCGAAGCTTGGTGCTGCTCCACCGTCTTCCGGGAGCACGTCAAAGGTCCAGGATCAGAGCCAGGGAATCCTAAGGGTACATAGTCTGCCCATCTACCACGAGAAAGGTGGTGGTGGTGCTGAAAGCAATCACTTCCGCGAGGATCTTTCCTTCCACCTGAGCAGCACGAAAGGCCTCGTCATCCAGCCATACGTCCTCCCGCCTATGGAAGAGGAGGATCACAAGGAGAAGTCACCGGCGAGCACCGTCAAGAATGGGATTGAATTCTGATCCTTGTTGGATTTCTCGAAGCCATCGCCTCAATCATGGCGCTCACCCCGAACCCTGGAAGGCTACATGGGCCCCTCCCCCCACCCAAATGCCCGTCACGGATCGAGCTTCACACCGCCCCCACTGGGCAGTTTTCTGCCATTCATCAACCTCAAAAAGCAGCTCGGATTTTCTCCCGACCTTCATCTTGATTAATCTTGCAACACAACAAATAGTGCAATGTAAGTCTCAAATTCCTCTATGTCTAAAAGCACGCGCTCTGCGAACTAGAATGATTATAACAACATCTATCTGTCAATCCCCTGAGATTTTCAATGCTGAACCAATTTGTGTCAAAACTTATGACTGTTACCCCTCTGAACATTTAAGCTCTTCAACTTGTCAGGGAAGAGTCGAGAGCTAATACTCTGCGCAACAGATACACTACCACTAGACGGGGGCTTTCAGCATGGCGGAGCTCGTACGGATAACCAAAGTAGGGGGCCGTTACCTCGTTTTCGAGGTGAAAGACGTCGCCTCTCTACGCCGCGACCACTGCATTTGCGCTGTGTTCGTCGGCACAACACCGCAAAACCCAACTCAAAACCTTTTCTCGGGGCTGCCAATTGAGCTGCTTACCGAGGAGGTCAAGCTTCTCGTTGACAAGGGAGCTGCCTACGTTGTGGACGATGCTTTGTCTCATCTGACTCAGTTATCATCCATGGACCCAGACGCCAAGCAGGCATATCTCCACTCTCTCAAAACTCGGCGGCAGAACATCTCGCGAGTCCTGAACGAGCAAGATGCTGCCAAGAAAAGGGAAGGTGCAAAGATGAGAGCGAAGCAGAAGCCTAAGCGGGCCTCTGCCAGGAGCGATACTCCACCAGTAGATGAAGCAGCCATCTTGCCACCGACCCCTCCAGCTGAAGTTGAAGGCGAGGCCCGGCCGACGTCCACAGATCTAGAAGACCGGGAGTCATCCCTGTTCTCGTCTCCTCCCACCCGAGAGACTTCACATGCGTCCAAGGCAGTTGCCAATACCAAATCTCGCCACATTACCCCGACGACGAGTGTTGATATGCTGCTTGACCCCAGAGCCCACACGGTGTCCGTTGAGGCACCTCGTTCTTACCCTTTCTACAAGCATCTCAACTCAAAAGGCTTCTACATCACCCCAGGTATCCGTTTCGGCGCTGACTACAGTGTCTACCCCGGTGACCCGTTCAGATATCATGCACACTTCATGGCGACGAGCTTTGACTGGAACGAGGAGATCGATATGCTTGACATTGTCAGCGGCGGTCGTCTTGGAACCGGCGTCAAGAAAGGCTTCCTGATAGGTGGCCAAGCTCCGTCGGGCGAAGAAAGAAGGAGTGAGGAAGATCTTGATGGGGACCGAGTGAGAGCGTTCACCATCGAGTGGGCTGCCATGTAGTATTATTCTGAGCACCTGGACCTCGTCTCGATAGTTTACACCGTGACAGTGTGTTACAGATAGGGAAAATATGAACGAATTGAGAATGATAATACCACCAGTCTCTTCATGATCTATGCTTGATTCCCATATGCTCATCCCATATTGACGGCTTCTGTAGACGTGGGAGATTCGAGCAACACTACCGATACACAACAAAAGACCACCAATTGGTTGAGAACGCCATTACGCCAAACAATGCCTTCGCCATTCCTTCGCTTATAAACACTACAACGTATTAAACGAAATAACAAAGCCTGCCGCCGCCCTGGCATACCCAGCCTCACTGAGTATCAAGGCACATAGATGCGACTGAAACTGATGACCTCCCTGCGACAACAGACGCACTTGTCGAAGTTGTTCATCGCCAAAGACACCCTGCAATCATCACAGAGACTCAGGCAACGACAGGGCCACACTATAATGGTCCGCGGCGAGCTCTGGCAGACGACGCACTGGGGGCCATCCGGGCCCATGCCCGCCGCGCCAGTCGCCCACGAGCCTGCAGCGGCGCTGGTGGTGGCATCGGCCGCCGGTGTCGCGGTGGCCGCCCTCCGTTCGAGCAATATCTGCTCGAGGAGCTGCGCCTCCTCATCGGGTGTCATCTTGGTCACGGCCCTGACGTGCTGGTTGGGGAACAGGAGGTGTGAGCGCTGGACTTGTTCAAGACGCCGGTAACCAGAACGCGTCATGATACGGTCTGAGCCGAGGTGTGCGGCAAGGGCGCGGGCCTGTTCGCGCTCCTCGGCGCTGCGCGGGTGGAGAAGGGCTGCCAACTCGGACGGCTGCAGCGGGTTATCAAAGGCAGGAGTGCTCTCTCTGGAGGTGTAGGGGGATCGCTGGGTCGGCGTCCGCTGGCCATCGTCGTCATCATCCTCCCAGCTGGCTTCATCGTCGCTGCCCCATCTCTCGGAGTCGGTCGTGGTGATGACACTAGTGGCGTCCCAGCCTGGTTCTTCTTCCTCTGCAGAGGGCTTGTACTCGCCGCTTGTGTCTTTCTTCCCCCACCAGCCGCCGTGCAACCACCAGAGATACAGCCTGCTATCTAGCCATCGCTCGCGGGCTGTCTCGTCCGGCCAGTTTGCCCTCTCTCTGTATGTTCGGCGCAATTCATGCTCCACGTCGACATGGTCAGTCCTGTGGATCTCTGCCAGACCAATGGAGCCCTGCGATACAATGACAGACTCATAGGGTCTGTCTTTCCTCCGGCCTCCCTCTGCGCCTCGATCGGCTTTGGGCAGCTTAGACCAGTTCTTGAGCCAATGAGGCGGATTTCGGATGCCAACGCCCGCAAGTATCTTGCAAATGGTCATAGCCAGGGTTGTAAGCACTAATTTGTTGATGTGCATGAGGTAGTCGAGAGCCATCAACCAGCGGCCACTACGTTCTGCTGCGCCAACCCCATCCCGAATACCGCGGCTTTCTCCAGCACGGGACTTGGACAGTTTCTGCGCTGCCCTCTCACGAGCGTACCCACTTGTAGCCCTGACCTGGTCTTCCTTCACGGGGACAAGTCCAATAACACCGGTCGCGTCGTAGTGTGAGCCCGGGACACCAGAAGTAATCCAGTTGAGCCTCAACTGCTCCATCTCGCGATAACGCTCTTCCTCAAGCCATGTCATACGTTTAAGATTCACGCCTCGGTCCTCGTTGAGATAGACGGCCTCGGAAGCCATAGTGATGGCACCAAAACCAGTTCGAAGCAGTGCAGTGTAGAAGTCCATTTCCATGGTAATACGAAGGTCAGAAAATGAGAGACTGGCTTGCATGTTGGCATGCGCAAGTGCAAGTCGCTGCTTGAAGGTCGACCCCTGAGCGGCCTCTGCTGGAGTGGTCAGGGCAGAGAGTATGAGTGCTATAGTGTAGATGGTGAAGCAGACGATTATCCCGATCAAGACCAGGACGTGTGGTATGAAACCAATAATGCAGACAGTAGGATATCGCAGAAGCCCCTGACGGACAGGATCATCCAGAGAGAATGTAATGGCGCTCCAAACTATGCTACCCATGAAGCATGCGGCCCAGAACCCTGTATTTATCAGCCGGAATTTCGCCTGTTTACCAAGGACGCCGAGAATGTGACTAGTAATATGGCTCATGGTGGAAAATAGGGCGATCAGTAGGACTTCCGGTGGTGTATTGACTCGTTTCATGATCATAGACCGGCTGATGGTTTGGATGCCTGAGCCAAGGCTCGCTTTCGACGAGGCATTGGCACCCCCAGAACCGAACAGGCCCCAGCCGAGCTGATTGCTAATGGCAGCGTCGGCCTCAGCGAATGCAAGCGAGTGCTCAAATAACGTTATGCCCGTCTCAGCCGATACTGCGCGCCCCTGAACCGCACAAGATATTGTCTCCAGGAACTGGCTCAGGCAGAAAGTGCCGAAAAGTGGCCAAAGGAGTGACAGGGAGCCCCTTAAGTCGGGAGACTCCTCGTCGCCTGTAGGTATCATCCGTACAGCCAGACATGACTCCTCATCGGTGGCGCCGAAGAGTAGTGAAGAACTCATCCCGTGTAACAGCCTGTTCTGCTGCGAGAACATGAGGTCCGAGCTCTTGCTTGCATTTCCCCATCGTAACTCGGCGAAGTCGGGCGAGGTCTGGCACTGTATGGACTGTAGTAGGCTCTGGGCTTGGATGTAGAGCAAGGCAATGGGCGTGATTCGGATGAGCAGTCGAATGTACCATCTGAGCCGCAGTCGCCGTCGCGTAGCGGCGAATATGTGTGTCCTGTTCAGCACAACGGCCATAGCGATGCAGCACAAGGCCCACTTGCTGGTGGCATAGCTGAAGACGCTCCCCAGTCCCTTTGCACCCTCCATGGAGAAGCGATATACCGAAAGGGTGGGATCTTGCTCGACGAGTATTGAGGGTGCGGCGGCGGCGGCGGCGGCATTGGTGCCAGTGATGAAGGTGTCGGGCATGGCGGCGGCTGATGTCGAAGAGAAGAGGTCGGAGCCGGTCGCATCGGGGATAACGCGTTGGCCAAAGCCGTCTATGGCGTCGGGGAAGGAGATGTAGGTTCCGAGCTTCCCCAGCTTCTTGACCATGCGTGGCCCTGCAAGAACAAAGTCCTCCAACGACGGTGCATATCTGGACATGTTGACCCCGAGGTGCGACGTGGTCCAAGCAGTGAAGTTGTACCACATGCTCGCATTGTCGAAGGTCGCAGCTGGCTGGTGGTGGCCGAGCGCTTCGACGGTGTGTTCCATCGTTGCTGCTTGTCCGGTCCACTTCCGGTCGGAGCCGTCTCGCCCGTTGCTCGCTCCTCACTTGTCGTCAAAGAGCTATCTCCCACGTTCGGACCGCGGCTGTTTGGGGGCAGTAGCGATTGGGGGAGGGGTGATGTCAGATCAGACGTAGAGTCAGGTATTACTGTGTGTGAGGTGATGATCAAGTCAGCCGGCACAAGCCAGTACTAGATACATGATGTGGCAGCACTTCAGGAAACTTTGAACGGTTTGTAAAGAGCGAATGCTGAACACGTGTTGTTGGAAATGAACGGTCTTTGGTTTGGCGGGATGATGATGGTGACGGTGTATACCTAGGTAGGTAGGTAGGTACGGAGTACTGAACCGTGATTACTGTTAACCTACCTAGGTACCTAGGCATCTCGGTCCCTAGGTGAAGAGGGTCGTTCCCACTGCAATGTGGGGGCCGATGCCGCATGACAGGCTGTCGAACGTGGCTTCTGGCCCCTGGAAGTTCCAACGTTGAACTTACCTAGGCACGCTAGGTACCTAGGTAGCTACTAAAGTTTACTTGTATAGAGGGTATGTGTAATGAATAGTGACGATCATTTCCTCATTGTGGTTGGTGTTGTTACTAAGTTCTATCTAAGAATAGTGCGAGGAAAGGCCGAGATCTGAGGGCCAACGGCCCAGGGTAGCCCGTGCGTTAGGGCTAACAGAGGCCCTAATAATTCGCCCCCTACGGAAAGCTTTGCACCCTCGCAAAGGGAAGATCTCGAGCTACGATACTACGATATAACGTATAAACTAAAATTCTATATTTATATTTCTTAAACTCTATATCTATATTTTTCTTCCTTTATATTCTAATACTATTCCTCTAATATTTAGAGTCCCTATAGGCTAAGTTAATATATAAGTAACTATTACTTATACGAAGCATCTATACTAATATAGTCGACGAGGTAATACTTATCTAAGCTTATACTAGTTTATTTCTCTATAATAATTCTTCGCTAGTAGTCTTATATTCGAATAAGGCCTATAGGTAATAATCTCTAGCTAAAAGTATTAAATATATAAGGTTCTAAATGATCTATAGAGATAATATCATATATTCGCTACGATATAGGGAAATCTAAGTAATATATAGCTCTACTTATATATTCTCGAATTATAAATAAGCCTATATATTAGTAGGCGAACTTATAGCTAATATTCTCTAGAATATTATATCCTTTATATAGTTATAATAAGACTTTATTACTAATATTAAAGAATTTAGTAATATATCATCGATCATAATAATACTTTATAGTAATAGCTACTAATACTAATATATTATAAGCCTAGATATAAATACTTAGGAGGTAAAGAACCTTAGGAATTCTATTAGTTATAATACTAATTTTATCGTTCGAGGTAAAACCCTTGATAATCTTATTCAGTATAAGACCTATTATAGAATACTTAGTATTATTAAACTCGAATTATACTTAGGCGATAATATAAAGCTACTATATAAGGGATTCAAAGCTATAGATATAATAATATAAGGCTGATTCTAGAGTTTAAATAATATATTTAGACTATCTATCTATCTAGGGATAGTATACTATTATATAGAGTAAGTATATACTTAGTATATATTATAGTATAGACTAAAGCTAAGCTATAAACTTAGGATCTCTATCTATAAAGATAATCTTAGGAAAGCTCTAATTCGATTTCTAGAAATTTTCAAGAATTAGTACTACCTATAATATAGTAGTAAGCTTAGCTAATCTAAGGATAAGTAAAATTTCCTTAGAAAACTTATAGATAATAACTAGGATTATATTATAGTTCTTAAGTTCTAATATAAGGAGGGATAATATAAAATCTATAGTAATAAAGAAGTATAAGACTAATAGACTAAGTAGTAATTAGAAGTTACTAAATATCTAGTACTAGTAGATCTAGAAGACTTAGTACTCTAGGTACTAGTAGATAAAGTCTCTAAGGTATTTATATAGCTAGTAGATATAGAATAAGGTTAGTAGCTAAATAAGCTTATTATAGCTATAGTAACTACCTTTATATACTAGTTCGAAGATCTTAAGTATATAAGATTAGGGAATATAAAGTCTAGGTAGGTTACTATTAGTATACTTCTATAGTATATTGCTCTAGATTAAATATAAGAGCTCTATAGTATTTTATTATAGTAAGTTATTTATTTAGATAATTTCGAGGATTCGATACTAGTAAGAGTCCTTAGAATAACCTTAGTAGATTTTTTATTGAAATACTAAGTCTATATCTAAGTAGACTAATAGGGACTTAAGGGTTAAATAGCCCTATTATAAGGGAATACTCTTAATTTTAAGATCTTATTATAGGGGATGAATTAGTAGGAGGGGAAGCTAATCCTTAGTAAAAAAAGTCTAGTACTTAGAAGTATTATCTAGGAGGTTATTAAAGCTTAATATATTAGGTAGATCTTAGGCTTACTAAGAGTTAGGAAGCTAAGAGAGAGTATCAAGGATAATATTCTCCTTACCTAGCTTATAGAGGATATTAATATCGAACTTACTAATAAACTCGAATATATAAATAAGCCTCTTATTAGTGATTAAGGATATAATAGAGTTAATAATATCTAGTTACTAAGTAAGACTAATAATTGCCTTATAGTCTATAAAAATTGAAACTTATTTCTTAGAAGTATTAATATAGTAGCTATATTTTTTAAGAGTCTAAATATAACTAAGTACTTCTATTTCTATTACTTAATAGCGCTTCTTAGTAGTAGTAAGTACTTAGCTAAGGTATATAATAGGTTTAATAGCTATTTATAGAAGATATAATATAAGAGCTATACTTATAGTATTAAAGAGCTTAGGTAATATTTTCTTAGCGATATAGTATACTACTATACTTATACTATTAGTAGAAATATCAAAGTTAATATATAAGTATCTTATTAAGCTATAGTAGATAAGTATTATATAATAGAGTAGAGCTATCTTAACTTAGTTGAAGAATTAAACCTTAGTAGGGGAGAAGAACTAGAAGGGGACTCTTATAGACTATATATATTAAGGGTACTTACTAGTAGGCTTATCTAAGCGCTTAAGTAAGTTAGTCTTATATATTTTAAATAGTTATATTAATATTAAGAAGCTTAGTATAAATCTTCTTAGGTATATTACTAGCTTAATGAATTATTCTAGGTCCTATAATATCTAAGGAAATTAAAGGGCTTATATAATAGCTAGTTGCTCTTTAGTTATAGAAAGTCTAAGGGAATCAATAAAGTATTTAAGTATAATAGCTAATAGTAAAGCAATATAAGATTTACTAGGTCTAATAGAAATATTAACTTATTATAAGATCTAGAAGACCTATTATAAGTCCTAGTAATACTAAGCTACTATTATAAAAGCAATAATAAGATTATCGAAGTAAGTATTACTAGTAGTACTATCAAGGATATAGTCTATTTATCTCTAGATATAAGTAGGGCTATTATAGAATCCTATAATTATATAATTAAATATATACTATCCCTTCGCTATATTAATAGTAAAGAGCTAATAAGACTTAAGATAGATATACTACTAGTAGAAGAATATAATTATATTAAGTATAATAATAAATTTAGTATTATTAACCTTTACTAGTATATTATCTTAATCCTTTATAGGGTATATATTAGGGAGTACTATTTTATTCAATAGATGAATATCTATAACTATATAACTATATCTTTGATTATTAAGCAAATTTTTCTATATATAGAATATAGGGAATAAGACTAATATTTATTATTTAGTCTTAGAGATATAATTATAAGCTTCTAATATATTAATAGTTTTAGAGATAATATCTTTATCTTACTAATTAAGGGGGTAAATACGAGATTTCTTTAGGATAAAGTCTTACTAGTTATTATAGAAGGAAATTTTCATCTATTCGTTCTAAGGAATATTAGTGAAGCCTTTATCAAGAAATATATTAGTAAATTCGTTGAGTAAAGTATAAAACTCAAGAGAAGCTTTATAGTAGATATTCATATTTAT
Organism: Cytospora paraplurivora; assembly: GCA_021272945.2. NCBI lineage: Eukaryota > Fungi > Ascomycota > Sordariomycetes > Diaporthales > Cytosporaceae > Cytospora > Cytospora paraplurivora. The sequence continues at coordinate 1,457,968 of JAJSPL020000002.1, read as the reverse complement.
ACTAATATATTAAAGGTAATCATTTTGAGCATTAGTAATATAGTAAGGATTATTTTATACTATAAACGCTACTTCTAAAGCATTAGTATTACTAGCCTTGACTTGAAATATAGAGTAAGTAGGATCAATAGAATAGAAATAACTGAAAAATATTTACTAAAGTACTTTAATATATCGATCTAAATTATTATATAGGATAATATATTTGAAGTATATATTCACAAGTAGTATATATATACTATAATATAGGGACTAAGGATTAAAGATAAGATCTTAGCTATTATTAATATATAATATATAAATTACTAGTATATAATAATATAAGTAAGGTACTACTATAATATTATTCTATAAGTATACTCGAATATAATATACTATACTTTATAGCTTAAGTATAATAGGTATATAAGTACTATAGGATATAATAATAGTATACTATTAAGAGATAATAATATCGAACTTCTTAAGACCTATAATATCTATTCTAAGGAGTATATTTACTTATAATTCTTCGATAATAGAAATTTCTCTAGTAATAGAAGTAATAACTAGGCATCTAGTAGTAATATCTAAGCCTAGGAATCTTATATTAAGGATAATATAGTCTAAGGATTAGTATATAATTAATCTTATACCCTATATAGTAATAGGAGTTATATAATAATAGATCTTAAGAGTAGAGTAGTTTTAACTAATGAAATTTCTATCTACTATAGAATAATTATAACCTATATTACTATAAATATCAATATTAGTACTATCTAGTAAATATAAGAAGAAATATAGATAAGACTATATATAGAAGCTAAACCTAGTACTAATATTAAAACTATTATTAATATTAGACTTAATAATAGGAATATTAACTTCTACTAGTTTAGTAATTATATTATTAGTTTTTAATTTTTTAACTAACTATATCTAGAGTTTACTATATTAAATAAGGCTAACCTAGCTTAAGCCTCGATAGTAGAGGAGATATAAGTAGAATCTAAAATATTAGAGGAAGGATTAGATAGAATACCTAAATTATTCGAAGCTATATTCTTACTATATACTCTAGGTTATACCTTCTTAATATAGATAGTATAGATATAATCTATAAAGTAATTATTACTAGAGAAACTCTTTATATAGTATTAATACTATATAGAATATATCATTACTATTGCGAAATAAGCTATATCTAGCTATAGAATAATAGGATTTAAGACTTCAAAAGGGGGGGCTTTAAAGTCCTTAGATTCGAAGATTTAGCTATATTCTAATAAGCTCTAAGGATCCTTATCCTTAATATAAGCTTGAAATAAGCTATATTCTTTATATAGCTATTAATCATCCTACTATATAAAATCTAGTAAATCTAGATCCTAGAAGTCTATATAATATACTACCTATAGGTATAAGTAGACTTGATCTTAGCTAATGAATATAAGTACTAAGAGCTAATGATTCTCAGGCACTAGTACTAGGCCTTATTACTTAGGGATATCTAGATTTTAAGTCTACTAGCGCTATATAAGTATAGATTTTCCTTAGGCTTATATAGCTAGCTATTGCTCTTAAGGGTACTAGAGTCTATCGAAACCTTAATACTAAATAGGACTAGCCTAGTTAGGATATTAAAGCTAAGGTAGCTTAGAACTAGAGTACTATATATTAGTAATATTTAAGCACTATATAGGTATAGATAATAGTAGAGTAAAATCTTACTAGACTTATAGCTATAGATTTACTAGGGAATTTAGAGCTTAAAATTATCTTTATAGGAGCTAGGGAGCAAGGAGTTAGCCCCTAGGTAGGTATATCGAGCAAGTATTCTAGTACTTATGAACTAAGCTATTAAAGATAAGCTCCTTATCTCGAAGCTATATAAGGAAGGATTTTAGAGTAGTAGTAGAATTTAGAATTAAGAGCTAGACCTAGATTTTAGTACTAAACTTATTAAAGACGAATATAAGTTAGGCTTAGAATAATATATTAAGAATACTAAAGTATTAGATTATAATCTAGATAAATAAAGCTAAGTTCTATCTATAAGCGAAGTTATCTAATATAAAGGATATAGCTTCTAATACCTTAAGAGCTAAAGACTAGGAAACCTAGAACTTATCGATAAGTTTTTTATAGATTAAGTTAACTAATATAGCTCTAAGTATTTCTTTATTAGTTAGAGTAAGTTTATAAGAATACTAAACTAGAGTATCCTCGAGTAGATATTAAGTCTATATAGATTTAATGATATTTATTCTATAAGTACTCTTAAGATCTTTAAAGTACTTAGTAAAATAGTATATACTATAGTACTTAGTGATTTTACTATTAGAGAAGATACTACTACTAATAATAGTATATCTTAAGTAGAAGTAGTTAATATCTATAGCTTAGATTATCTATAGGGTAGTAGAGCTATTAATATATAGTTAGAAAGCTTAGTTGAAAATAGTCTAGAAGTCTTTATAGTATTAGTGATGAGTTTAATCGAGGGTAGCTACGATAAGTATAATAGTATCTTCTATAGTAAGTAGAGCTATATTTAATTAGTATATTTCAGTATAGTTACTATTATTAATTAAGGATCCTAGTAATATACTTTATAGAGCTACTAAGTCCTTATAAATTATAGATTACTCTATTCTATCTATAGACTTAGTCTATAGGGAATCTATCTAAGTTATAGTACTAAGCTACTATAGAAGTAGGTCTATCTAAGTTATAATATTATATTATTAGTATCTATAATACTATATCCTCTTATCGAAGTAGAAGAGTAAGTATATCTAAGTCCTCTAAGATATATATATAGGGTTTTAATATATTAGAGAAAGTAGTAATATAGGAGTAGATAATGCTTATATACCTATAGATAATATAGGGGTTTATTTAGTATATAGTAATATAAGAATAAAATAAGACTATAGCTTCAACTACGAGTTAGTATTTAGTATCAAAGTCATTACTATAGATACTAATAATAGTAATAGTAATAAGGAACTAGCTAATAAAGTTTCTTAAGAGGATAGGGGATTAGGAAGCTTTTACTAATATATAAGGAATATAGTAATTACTTTTAGCTTTATAGTCTAGTTTAGTAGCTATACTTCTTAGTCTATCGAGTTAGTATTTTTGAAGAATAATAGCTATAATTGATGAGCTTTTATAAGGTTATCGTCAGTAATCTTAGCTATATATAAACTCTATAACTATACTTTGAAACGAAGGAGTTAACGAGCATATAATTAGATATATTCGAGGTTCTTCAAGTCTATATAGAATAGCAGCGATCGTATAGATTAGTGATGCAATAGTACGACCGTAGTTATCTAGCGATATACTTTCTCAGGGTATAGCGATAGTACTAGGGTTCGATTCAATCGAGTATCCGAGCTAAATTATAATGAATAGTAACGATCATTTCCTCATTATAGTTAGTATTATTGCTAAGTTCTATCTAAGAATAGTGCGAGGAAAGGCCGAGATCTGAGGGCTAACGGCCCAGGGTGGCCCGTGCGTTGGGGCCAACGGAGGCCCTGACAGTATGCCCAGGTGGGAACCACCCCCGCCCCCCCCCCCGCCCCCCCCCCGTTGGTCTTTCTACCGTTCACAAGGGTCTTCCAAGGCTCTGGGGCAACACGTCACGAAAGCAGTGTGAGGTAGGTGTATACTTAGTATGCAACTCATGCTGTTACAACTCTTGAGGGTATCATTCAATGGATGTGTTCTGTTCTCTTGGACGAGCTTGAGTCCTCTACCAAATGCCCTGCCACTTACTTCTAGCATTATCACCCCCCATTTTCGCCCAAGATATCGAAGGGGTTCGCCGATGATCGCGCCTTCTCCTGTACTTCGTTCTGTTTACCCGTTTGGTTCTTTTTTCCTGATCTCTTTCCGTGTTCCTTGAATGCAAAGGGTCCGGGCAGACCAGCTATGTCTGCCAGAGAATCCAGCATCGCTGCCTGTTGCAACCGCCCAAACAGATTCTGCATATCCGGGGCAAGAGGGAAGCCCGCGATGGGCGGCAATGTGGAGAGGTAACCCATCAACTTGGCTATCTTACTTCCCAGGCCAGCACTTATGACGAGACGCCCTATCCGGCATTGCAGTACCTGGTGTAGGATCCGGAGCGAGTATAGAGTCCCTTGGATTTGTCCAGCCAAATGCACGGCATCCCAGTTGCCCGGATCTAGCTGGCCTCTGGACTTGCTTGCTTTCTTCCAGAGCTTCGCGACCAGTGATTCCTTGCCCTGGGCTGCGGCGTGGCGAACCTCCTGGCACAGGCACAGAGCAACCCATCGTAGTTGCGAGGGGCCCGTGGCTGTTTTGAGAGTCTTCTTGCACAGGCTCAGGAGTTCGCCAAGTACATCCGCTGCCTGCAGATCTTCCAGGAGCTCGACGGCCTGTCCCTTGGAGGCTCTGGACAGTGTTCGCCGGTACTCCACCACCACCGACCTGGTGTCTTGATTTCCCCGACAGAAGCTGTACGCCAGCTGCCGTACTCGCGTGCTTGGATCCCACGCACTCGCTTGGTCCCATCGATCAAGGAGGCACGGGAGGTACAAAACGGCGTCCTCTGTAGGTAGTATGTTTGGCACCAATGTCTCGAAAGCAGCGTTGCCTGTCCAACCGAGTATGAACTCGGATATTCTGGGATCAAGAAAGTTCAAGTACTTTGGGCTCGTGAAAGTGGCACCTGGGCTGTTCAGATATTGGGTGACAAACACCGCATATTCCGTGGCTTGAGTGGTAGCCGAATGCTGCCTCCTCGACCGTGAGACCCAGGATGCAAGAGTCCTGTAGGGATCCATCTTCATCTCGAATGCAAAGGAAAGCATACCTTGTTGGCCAGGGTCGAGCGACAACTTGTCACACAGCACGCTTTGAGTGTACGTCAGAGCCTTCATACTTTGTACATCGTCTGCTGGAGCGTCAAGGTCATTGAGGAATACGACACTTCCGCTTGGACCCAGGTCGTACAACAGGAGATCAGAATCCGACGTTATGAGCGTGCCGCCCTTGAGCTTTACATCGTCGGCGCAGAATGAGTCTGCTTCCCCTGGCACGAGATGAATAAGATGGCCGTACCTCCTCGAAGATCTCAATGCATCGAGCACAGCGGGAACAATGAAGGCCGGTATGGGTAGCTGGCGGGCATTATTCCGGAACCCTAATGTCTGAGACGACGGACGGCTCTTGTTTGCAGCTGGGATCCCAGAAATCGTGGACGAAAAATAATTGCTGCAAACGCTCGAGCACTGATATATCCGATCAAGGCGCTCCTCCTTCTTGAAACCAGGTAGGTATCCATCAAAGTAAATCGCCGCCCTGTGAGCCGTCAGTACACCTGCATATAATACCGTGTCGTAGATATAGTAGTTACACTTCGAGCCCACAGGCTTGCAGGCTGTCGAGCCACCCGGTGACTGCCGTGCCCAAGACGGAGTATGACGGCTCCTCCAGCACTGTCGAGGTTGCAAGCTCCACACGGGAGATATGAAGGATATGGTAGGCAAGAGCCGGACCGTCAATGACAACGCGGCCGTGCAGCTCGGACCGGGTAGCATATGGCCTTAGTGTCGATGTAAGGCCTCGGATCCCCATCTTCAAGGCCCTGGAGGTTCTGCTTGCGGCCGTAGCTGCTCCTTCCAGAATTAGGGGAGGTATTAGAAAACCTGACGAACTTTGTAGCCCTTCTCCCCTGTTCTATTTGCGTTCCAGTTCACCCACTGGGGCTCCACGGTCGATGTCTTCCTCTTAAAAAGCGGCCTGAATTGTGCGTACTCACATCACCGGACTGCGAGGGTAACTTCGGAGGTTCTTTGCTTGAATTGAGGGAACGCTTGGTGCACTTTTCTCCCTTCGAACCATGACCCGCCCGAGCGTCGCAGATTGGAGCAAACCAAGAGAAGTTCCCAGCATAGACGGCCTGCAGCAGGTCTCAGCTGAGTACATCGGAGTGCACGAGTTGATACGTTATTGTTTGCGGTATCGTTGTGACCCTGGAGGTGGTACTACAATAGATCCTGACCTGCGCGACGAGCCGGGGGAGGGAATGGAGCATCCCGACCTGGGGTTAGGGCACGCCCGGGGGTAGCCATTGTGAACGAGTCAAGGCTATTTTCAGAGTATCGCTTTCGATCTTAGCAGTTAGTATGCTCAATAATCGCTAGAAAAACCACAGATCGACCCGAACATACGGCCTCACTGAAAATACTCTACGCATGACATCTACGCCATGTCGGACCCACAGGTCTTTATCCCTACGAGAGCAACCGGCTTGGAAGGGTTTAGCCATTCCATACGATATAACAGATTGGAACAAAAAGGAAACCGGACGGGTACATATGAACCCACCAAGGATTGAACTTGGGACTCAGGAAGGATAACATATATAGTCAAAATCCTGCGTGCTAACCACTACACTATGGGTCCGATTCTCTATAGATTTTGTCGGAAGCGGAGACTATCTCCGTATTCCGCTGCATCAAAGGTCCGGTGGAGACATGCCCAGGTGCCACCAAGATTGATCGAGACTCGGTTAGACAACAACATATTCAACGAGCGCACAGTAGGGAACAGATTATATCAACAGTGATCACAACCTTATGTAACGGGCTCGCAGGCGTACAGGATTCTTTGGCATATTGCTCTCATCTTTATACGCCAATGATTCGGTCATAATCATCGAGGATATATACTCTCCGGCATACGACTTTATGAGGAGCACAGTCTCCCCAACCACTACTATAACCTTGTATACTTTGAAATGATTGTAGAGATTCAGTATCTGTCTTTAAGGTCTGTTCTCATATATGATATGGAAGGAATTTCTGCAATTGCCACAACTTACCGCTCTAGACAGTGCCCGCTGCTATGATGACAAGAGTCAATGCTACCAAGAGAACTATCACTCACGGCAGTTGCAGCCTCAGACGGTCCTGGACACATAGGTATACAAGCACCCATGGGGCTAATATCGATAAAGGCTACAACTCTGCAGGCTGGATCTTAGGGGGGCTGATTCTGGCCCCCCTGTTGTATACTTTGTTTATCTCCAAGATGTACCCTCAATCTCTATGTAGTACTTGATGCCGTGAGTCTCACTTTCAGAGTCCCTTATGACTTCCGGTGGAGCAGACCAGCAGCGCCCTATCACGTATCAGCCACGCTGTTTATGGGAGATTAGATTGAGGATGAGAACATACCTGGTGCTGCGGGAAAACAAGGGTATCAGCAATAACGACATTCTCCCTCCTTGTGGCCGAGAAGACGACGACTTCAGCGATGTCGTCAGGCGTCAATGGCTCCACACCGCTATTACATTGTCAGTTATGTGCATTGCTCGAGCATGGTCAATGGAGTCACAATCACATACGCGTAGACGGCATCCGCCTTCGCCTTGTCTCCATAGAATCGGACAACAGAGAACTCCTAAAACAACAGCGTCAGCGATGAAGTCCCACTTTTTTTTAGAGTAGGGCCATTCGGGAACAGGGTATATGGATCGCAGAACATACCGTCTCAACCTGGCCGGGGTCAATGCCGATGACCCGGATCTTCGTGGCGATCAGCTCCTTCCTCAGCGAGTCTGTGAAACTTCGGACCGCAGCCTTGGTAGCGCAATAGATGCTGCCGCCGGGGTAAGGCTCGCGGCCGGCGATGGAGCCGATGTTGATGATGTCCCCCGAGCCAGACTCGCCTCTTGCCTTCAGAATGGGCAGGACAGCCTGGGTCACGTTGATGAGGCCAGTCACATTCGTCGCGAACATGACGTTGATGTCCTCCTCTGCAATCTCAGGCGCCTTCGCGACGCCCTTGACAAGACCACTGCCGAATTGATGGTCAGCTCACGCACTACCTTTTCCTTTGCGCATACATATATGTACGTCCACGGGTGGACTGTGTTCTGGATCGCAAGGGGAGGGACAGATCCATACGCATTGTTCACCAGAATGTGAATGTCCTTGAACTCCGCTGGCAGGTTCGGCACCAGCTGGCGCACCTCCTCGGGCTTGCTGACGTCCAGCTGCACGGGCAGCACCTTGACGCCGTCGCCGACCTCCTTCTTGATATCCGCCGCGACCTGGTGCAGGGTGTCGATCCGGCGCGCGGTGAGGACAAGCTTCAGGTTGTTCTGGGGCGCCGTCCGAGCAAACTCGAAAGCGACGCTTCTGCCGATACCGGAGCTGGCACCGGTAATCAGGACGGTCTTGCCTTCGAGGCGTTTGGCAGCGGCGGAGGAGGCCATTCTCACGAAGGTGGTGTTGAGGGGGAGCTTGGGTGCGGCTTGGCGGGGTGGGAAGAGGTGCTGGATGGTCCGGATTGTTGTCCTTACCGTGCGAAACATAGACTCGAGGAAACTAAGTAAGAAGGGAATCAAAAAGTGTACTACGTTAGAGGGCTCTTCAATTAACTAGACTATGAACTCGAAATTCACGAAACCGTTGCCCAAGCACGCAATACATCGGGGGCAACTTACAATAGTACTTGACGATGGATCCGTACCCCTGATAAGTGATAAGGGACCGCTGCGGGCAGTGGGCAAGCAGGCATGAAGCTCCAAGCTACCCCTCCATGCCCCTCATCCCAAATCCCGGCTTCAGGGGTCCAGGGCCTACCTAGGTGCCTATAATGGGTACGGTAGTCTAATAATGGCAGAGCCCTGGAGGTCTTGATGGGTGACCATTAGGGAACAGGGTCGATTGTCGTGCTGAAAAGACCTCTTCAAGGATATATTGAGTATCTAGATGTATGATCAACATGGTGGTGAGCCGATGATCTTACAAGGAAATAGACATTACCATAAAATTGGTATACCCCCGTATGGTAGGGAATATCGTGAGTTATTTGCAGGTGCAAACTATCTACTTTGATTCTATGAGCGGTACAGCCAAAGGTATAACAAATGAGAGAGCTGATATGCCAATCACCAAACCACTGCAATGCCTATGCTCTGGAGTACCCAGAAACTTGCCTATCCATTCAGACCTCAAACAAGACAATCCCATATGAAATGTAGCCTCAACGCCATACACAACAATGCAAATGCCCCACCGTCCGAGTTGGGGTTTGTCACTGCTCCCCCCCACCCCCTCCCCTTTCAAAAACGATCCAGCAATACTACCGGTAGCCTTGACTCAGGTTGACGATAGCCGTCTCGCTACGCTAGGTGATAGTTATCAGCCTGAGGACTGGGAGACTGCATTCAGAGCCTCCTTCTCCGCCCGCCGGCGCTCGATCTCATCACGGACCTGCTGCTCTCGCTGCGTGTGCAATGGCACCCTATGGCGGCGGTACGTTCCCATGGTGACAAGAACGCCAATGCTGGCCACAATGGCACACACCTGCATTGTTTCCTTGAAGGAATCATTATACGTCTTGCGGATCGCAGCGTACTGGGCTGGCGTCAGGCTGGAACCGCTACTTTGCAGACTCGAAAGTGCTGACGGCGAAACAATCCCAGCGAGCTGCGATGTCTGCTGCACCGCGAGGACTGCTGATGACATGGCGATGCCGATACTTCCCCCCAGCATGCGAGACTGCGCGATTATGCCCTGTGCAGGAGCTGATGCAATAACTGTGTTAGCTATATGATGGGCCCTGGTCTTGTTGCTGGTTGGTCAACTCACCGTGTTCCGTAATGGGGGCTTCCACAGTTGTGAAGATCGTCGCCGACGATGTGATCATGCCGTACCCTAGGCCGATGAATACCAGGAATCCCAGGAACTTAGGCTCCAGCTCAGCAGCATCCGATACGGTCGTCTCGAGAGCCAGGCCCAGCGTCACCATGATGGTTGCGACCGTCATTGTCTCGAACAGGCGGTTGTTCTTCCTGCTGAAGGCTCCCGTGAGCACGCTGCCGATTCCGGTAGCGCCCAGCATCGGAAGCATCATGACGCCAGCCATGACAGGGCTCTTGCCATTGACCACTTGCAGACGAAGGGGCACGGCATATAGCGTTGCCAGATAGGCGAACCCGAGGAGAATAGTGTTGAGTACGGCTGCCGCAAAGACACGATTGCGAATCAATATGAGTGGCAGGGCTGCCATCTTGTAACACCAGTGGTGTTCGAATGCGCCCTCCCAGACGAATAGGACGAGCCAAGAGATGATTCCGGCCACCAGTGGTCCGATAAACATGCCCTTGGCCCATGGGTTTCCGACGGTCTGCTCTCCAGCAGATTGAAAGGCAAAGACAACGAGCACTGCGGCCGCTATGAGGAGCAACGAGCCTGCAAAGTCCAGGTCCTTCCAGGATCGCTTGTGCATTGTAGGAAGATACTCAGGCTTCGGCCATGCCAGGTAGAAAAGAACCATGGCCAAGAAGCCTATGGGGCCGCTGCAATTGCCGTCAGCTTCTCCTCGGGGTGGCAAAGCTAATGCAACAAACACGAGCTCTGGGCCGACTCACTTGATCCAAAACACCCACCGCCATGTAGCATAATGGGTAAGAAGACCACCAAGAATAGGACCAAGGACCCCAGACGTTGAGATGACCATGCCGATTATAGGAGCGATCACCTTTCTCGCACTCGGTGGGCTCATCTCGGGGAAGATGATCATGGTGACTGAGAACAGGCCGGACCCGCCGATGCCTTGAAATGTTCGACAAGCGATGAGGGTATCGAGATTTTGGGAGAACCCGCAGCCGAGAGAGAAGGAAAAGAATATCACGAAAGCTGCAATGAAGGCATTCCGTCTGCCAACAACATCTGCCGACCTGGCAAAGAATACGGCACATCCCAGGAACGCTAGGGTATATGCCAGAGCAACCCAGTTGATCCTTTCCAGGTCGTTGAATTCCACACCAATGGTGAACAGACTAGTGGCAACAATCGAAGCATCAAGCATCGAGATGAGCAAGCCGAGGCAAAGGCTGTCCAGCACGTCAGCGATTTCCAGGAACGAGCGACAGTGCGTGAGGGCTCGACAAACCCGACACAGAGAAACGCGAAACGCCATGGTGGGATCTTTGATTCCCGAAATAGAAGCTCGGGGTCTGCTTCGTCAGAGGGAGGAAAGCTTCGGGCCACCATCATGTAAACAACGCCCACTGATTGCGAGCCGGGCTCGGAGATGATAGAATGGCTGGGCGGGTGCGAGGGTCGCGATGAGCTCAACGAAATTCCAGGTTATATGGGAGGGTATTGCACTGTGAAACGTCTGGAGCAGATTCGAGGTGGATGTCTCGGTCAGCTTTATGAGTGAGACCTTTCCAGACTGGCATGCGATCCTCCTGCAGCATTGCCAGCGCTGCCCAGCAAGTAAGCGCTTTGGCTGTTGCAGTACACAAAGCAGTGTTAAATCGGAGATCGGGACAATAACCTTGGAAGATCCTTCTTTGACTCAGGACAAGGTGGACTTGTCCCATGGCTGGGCAGGTGAGTGGTAGCTAAAGGCTAACGATAGAGGAAAGAGGTTCCTCGCATTCGCTTTGACTACTTAGTACCTACTTCAGTAAGTACCTAGGTATGTGGATACAGTCAGTAATGCAAGCACATGCACTTGAGGCTGCCCAGGTGGTTAATCGAAGACCCATCAAGGTTGCCTACCAACTCCAGATGCAAGTATGCTAGCGCTGCGTATGCAAACACTACCTAGGTCATGGTTGACAATACAGTCCGAGCACTCGCGACTGGACACACAAAGATCCAATGATGGAAGGAAGGAGACAACTGTCCGCACCTAGAGTTCAAATTTGTGGGGGAGGCGTCTGTCAGATCTGCAATCAGCACTTGGCGTGGCTGGCTCAGCTCTCGTACTGGGGAACCGTAGGAGGTCATAGACTTGGAAGCCTCCATTGAAGCTCGCTTTCTCGCTTTCTCGCACTCGCTAGCACCATCGGCTCCATACGGAGTAGCGGTTCTCGCCCCGGCCGTACACTAAGCCGGATCTGCCATCACTGCGCAGTATCCTTTCGTCCCAACATAGCATCAACTGCTCCGAGCTTGACGATAAGAGTGCGGAACTGAAGCGAGAGCGAGGCGGAATAAAGAATGAGCTTTCTTGCGCAACCCAAAGTCACCAAGGCAGGGCACAGGACCTTGTTGTGCCCTGAGCCCGAAGGAATAGAGCCCAGAATGGAACTCACTGGGATTCCGTGCGACCATTGTGCTGCAGAAATCCGCGTGACCACAACAGCACTGCCGTAGCGGGAACCGTGCTCACTTGTAGACACGGCCGTAATACTGTTGCTGCGTACGGGACTCGAGCGCTGTCACCTTTGCAACACCGACACCGTCGACAGTGGAAGGATAGAGAAAGCATGATCGCGCCCAACGCGCTTGCCCGGGCAGCTTGCGTTTGCAGAAGCTTGTGCAGACTCTCCTTCCTGGACACCCCAGTCCTCAATCTGGTCGCTATTGGCATCGTCACTTGCTGCTACTCTGGTTCCGCGCTCTCGTTTGTCAGGATATGCAGGTACCCGAACTGAGACGACCTGGCCGTGCAGGCCACCGACTGACTGTATGTAAGCAATCCTCGAATTGCAAACTTTTCTGCAAATAAAAGGAATTGTATTTTTCTTTCTTTGATTCGGCCTCATGGTAAATGGAAGGGCCAGCGAGCATGTCGGTAAGACATCAAATACTGTAAGGTAACATGCATGAGTTATGTAGTTGGGTTGAGGGTGTGGAAAGTATGGGATGAAACGGATTTACGACACACTCAGGTGCCACTGCTACTGGTGGAGCTTTATAGGGTTAGGAGAATACAGCACCCTCCCCCCCCCCCCAATGTCTAACTAGCTACCTTTGATGTCCATGGCTTCCCGTTATTACATATCCCCCTAATGGGACTTCGTATATTCAGGTCTTGGGGTCCTATTACTCTCCCTGACCCTATATAAATGTAGCTTTCCTCTGTGATACTCGAGCTAAGTTTTGGTTTCCAAGGTTATGCTACATTCGTTGCTACTTCTAACAGACCAGTGGACAGAACGACACGATGAATCATGGATATTACACGCTTCTGCTGAATGGGTGACTTCGAAATCCTAGTTCCGTTATCGAGTATTAGGTGCAAGTGTGCTAGCATTATTGACCGTGGTAGCCTGTCTAAATGATTATCTCCGGGGCTTATAGAAGAAGCTTTTCTATTGCCCGGAAGAGTGTGATCGAAAATCAGTTCGATGATCACTGTGACAACTATTCTACATACATCCCTACGTGAAGTACTGCGATCTAGAGCTACCCTCATCTGGTGGTTTCCATTCCCAGCCTACCTGTGAGATTGATGACTTATCATTAAAAGCAACTCATTATAAACACGAGACCTGAACCTCCGTTCAGCCTACTGAAGTTATTTCTTGGAATAGCACTAAGACTGGTGTTATAACTATAGACTATTCATTTACCTTCTTTGATTGCAATAGTTAGGCCGAAAGGCTCCTAAGGAATTACTTAGAAGCTAATAGGGATAAGGCCTAAAGTATACCAATATATATATAAAGCTAATACCTCATTTCAACAAGTATATTATGTAGTTTGCCTTTTATAATGATATATATGGAAATAAGCTTAGATGAGTACGTTCACTAAAATCGAATTGTTCCATCTGTAACACTGATATAGCCCTATAGCATTCCCAAAGCTCCATATATTTACAAATTACGATCAGATATATCATTAAAGCCTTACTCAAGTACGTAATGCCAGTACGGGTGGTGGATATACTCCGGCCTACCTAGGCACTATTGAAGCTCTAGAGTCTTGCTCAGGAGACTGCTATTGCTGAAAAGATGGCTGCGTATAGGCAATTCCAATCGATATTCTGACAGATTTTCGGAAGCACCCAAGCTTGTTATGTTATTACGACAAGCACGGCCCACAAGTTGCAATAAAATTATAACTCGGGCTTCAGCTCTAAGGACTTGCCTCCATAGCTCGAGCTCATAATCGGTTGCGCGCAAGCACCAACACATATGTCACCTGGCTGTAGATATCAAGCGACTTGCTTTGAATATAGCTCGGGATGGTACTCTTCGACAGCCTGCAGTTTAGGATGTTACTGCTGATCTCTGAATGCATTTCCAAACCTCATTATCGAGCTCTTGGAGGTTGGATAAAACCACTTGACGAGCAAGTTACGGTAAGCAGATCCCAGCATTCATTTCGGATGCCTCATCACTCACGTACATAAGGGCACGGGAAGGTCAAATTGCTGAGATAGTTCAACACAAAGATGTTGCTCCATCAATTGCGGTACATTAACATTTACGTGAGAGTCTCCCCATTCGGCCTGTTTACATCCATATGTTTCTTACCCTGCCATGGATGGGATGAATTTGGGCATGTCATCAACCCTCGTTTTTTCCAATCTAGAGTTCTTTACACTCAGCCGAGCTGATAAATTACTTTTCAACAATGCCAGGATTAGTTTAGATCAAACAACTTTAACCTCCACCATACATGTATCCATCCAGCGTTTTGGAAGAAAATTAATTTGTTGGCCCCTGCGACACTTACTACACTTACTGTAAGCTCCCGAGGTCCCCTGAACATACAACCTTATATGTAGATAGCCTCCTACTCAGCATACGCACAGATTGCTTCACCTAATACAGTTTGATGCGGCTGTCATGATCCGAGCCCGCCATAATCTACTCTACTGTAACTCTTCGAGAGATCCCAGGTGCCGCTAGTCCGATAAACTTCGTGAACACCCTGGCAAGTCTGCATGAACCCCCGTCACCGATGCCTACCCCCTGTGGACCTTGGGGCTGGTCTGTCGAGAATCATGAAAAGGGGCAAGGGTGGCTCCCGGATTTCGCCAGGCGCCGGCGCCTGAGCCATGGGCTCGGCCTGTGTGTCTTTCGGTTGTTCCCAACTCCCAGGACGAGCTCACCATGGCTCCAGGGGCAACGGCACATCGAGCCCGATCCGCCGGATCCGGCCCAACTGCAGGAAAAGCAGAGCTTTCTGCGGTGACCCGCTGGATTATAGGGCTTCCACCACTTGGACGAACTACACGGTTTCTTGTTGGACCCTGGCCTAGGATATCTGGTGGATGAAACCCTCAGAACGAACGCCTCATCACCATGTGCGTTAGTGAAACTAGGCAAGAGCATCTTTGATACCTACATAGTAGGTATGGCGCCGCCGCCCGGTTTCACTACCTAGAAACCATCGAACGCTACATATGTAATCTCAGTACCTCCAGGCCGACCCCTGCCGCATTGACGGCCCCTCCCATTTGGTTGCGCTTGACGAGTACCGACATAAGGCGGCGTGCCCCAGGAGTATGGAACAGTAGTGGTGCGTTCTGGTCCAGTTTGCCCAGCTGGGCTGAACCTGCCATGCCACCTCCGAGGCTTTCTTCCTCACTGACAGCTGCACCTTTGAGTGCCGGCATATAGCAACCTCGCCTTGAATGATGTGTAGAGCCTGAACTCAAAGTCAGTGCACACGCACTCGGTTGAGCATAGCATTGCGTGTCAGTATGTGACTTAGTGACGCAGAGGCCTTAGGATACGCTGCAGAGAGATGTTGCCTTCGCTTGATGGTCCGATGGTCCGTCCCGCTCTGTACCCTGGAGAGACTACCCTGCCATGCGATCACATCTGCAAGCTGGACTTCAAAGAAGCAAAAGCCCAGCTGCTGATGTTACAGTCGTTTGCGCCGTTGTCTCCCTCTTCTTGCCTCGCCCTCCTCGAGTGTCTCCCCTGGGCGTGTGACGACGACTAGTCTGTGATATACACGGATCTCCGAGGCTTCAGGGCCGAAGAGCCTTGTTTTTTTCCAAGGGCTGCGACCTGTCGTCATGCGCACACCCATATCGCCAAGAACAAGTTCCGTACGCCCGTCAACCCTCACGCGTCACAACTACACCGGGATACTCCATTGGCAGCGGGACCAGCCTGGGAATGAGTGGGAAAGGACTTACCTAAGACCGGGGCTGTTCGGCATTCCAACATTTAAAAGTGACATGGCCGGTGTGATTCTCAACCTTCGATGTAACCCCTATATGTACCAATAATTGTAACCCCCTTTTCCCCGCTCGGATATATGTAGTATAGAGTACGTGCCTGAGTGATGCTGCATCAAAGACCCTTCAGGGTCCCAGTGCTGTCAACTGTATTGACTCAGGTACACGGGTATACAGGTACATATCGTGAAAAGGTCTTCAGAACCTCGATTATGGGGAGCCAAGTCTCCGGCCTGGCCTCGACTGGCCCAAGCTGATGTTTATGATCCGCGACGGGCCGGGACTCCGTATTACTCCTTCAAGGGCTCATCTGAACTACCACGGTGGTTGCTCCACATGAGTTCCTAAAACACCTATGCCGACACCCAATCACATTGATTCCACGAACGCACCGTGGCATCCCGCAGGAACACCGACGACTCCCCTGTACATCCACAAGTATATCGATATACATGCAGACATACTAGGCCCTCCTTGGCCGCCATCAGCATCACCACTGCGCTATGTAAATCCCAAAAGAGATGAGTCCCGTCAATGCCCAGGTGCCTCGGTCTGCAACACCCCTCCTCCTTTATCCAAATCTGTCCATGCATCCCCCGCAAAGGCCATAACCCCTCGTGATCAAGATTTGTATGCTGTGCTACATCCAATCATCGTTGACGTCGATCACTTGTGTGACGGAAAACGGTTGAGAAGACATAGAACTGGAACAATGCGACAGCCGAGACCCCTGGGCTGCCAAGAAGGGGCGCGAGGGGTTGGAAAGCGTCACCTGTTTCCCCTGAGGTATACATCATTTTGCTATCCTATCCTAATTTACCTCACATCCTCGCTGGCTGGTGATTGGGTGCCCAAGCTAGGAGCTGGGTAAGTGAGGCAGTATACAAGTCACCAAACAAACAAGTGGGTGATTTGGATCCCTTGCAGGTCCACGATATTATGAAACAGCGTTGGAGGGAACTGCAAGCATGATCTACAAGATGAGATGCCGCGAGGGTAACGTGCAACACCTCGCATAGCCGCCCACGGGAAAGACCCTTGCTTTGCATTGATTAAGTACTTGGTAGATGACCTAGGGCTTGTACGATCTGCGGATAAACTCGAACCCTCGAAAGGGAGTAGTGCAACAGTGCAACCGGCTTACTGACAGAGTGATGGCTTTCAACCGCCATGTGGTTCGATGGTCTCACTGGCGGCACGGCTCACCGAGACGCAGTGTGCCAATATCGACCCTGCAGAGTGGCGTCGTGATCCGCATGCCCGAACTTACGCGCACACTTGCACAGCAGCTGCCGGACCTGCATTTGGGAGGAACTCTTCGATCTTCGAGGAGGTTCATTCGTCCAATGGTGCGTTAGCCCGTCTACCTAAGCACACAAGAACCGGGTGACAACATCAAGTATCCTTTTGCCAATTTCTTCCACCTCTTAACCCGGGTCCCGAGTCGTCCGCCTCCCCCTTACTCCCCTGATGCGGCCCGTCTTACTCAAATCTCGGTCATAAGATCATTCAACCATACATTCATGCCAATAACCACGTGGGTATTGGCCCCATCTGAGACAAAAATTACAGTTGGTGTACCCCGGACTTGAGTCCCGTTGGTGTAGTAAAAGACAGATTTGCCTCCCCTCTTGTTTTGTGACTCGTCGAAATAGCGATGGTTGCAGTACACCCACCCATATAAGCCACACAGAACGCTGTCATACACAAACCACGAGGCTTTTTCCCCTGAACAGACGGACCCGTGTTCCCCGCTAGCGCATGGAGAAAAGTAGATAGTAGAAACCAAAGAAGTAAATCACAGGGGGCCCCATCGCTTCCGCCCAGACCAGCCCACATACCACCATCTCAGTTAATGAATGGATAACTTGCCTCAAGCGAGCCAGGATGCCCGACCGCCGTCATCAGGCCGTAATCGAGAGGGTGTTGTGACCCCAGGTCCAGACTGCCATCGTGGACGGCCGAGTACGGATCGAGCCCCATCTCCTCCGCCTGGCCCCAGTACGCGCCCTCGGCGCCCAGCCCGAGCATGCCATGCTGCTCCAGAATCTCCATGGACGGGATGCCTGCCGGCCCCAGGCCAATAGGCGACATCTGTAGGTCGGCGTCCGGCGAGAGCAGGGCACTCATCTCGTTGCCGAAAGCGAGGCTCTGCAGCGAGTCTGGCGTCAAGGGTCTCTCGGCCGAGCCTGTGTGCGCTATGGTCCGACTCGCCTCGTACATGCGGCAGACGACCTCCCGGTTGCGCCGTGCGGCAACCGACCAGTCCTGCATTGCGTCGAGGACCTCGATGACCGTCTCGATCTGCTTACGCCATTCCGGGACGCGCGGGCTGTTCCACTGCCAGAACACAGACACGAGAGGCACCATGGCAGCTTGGTACAGGAACCATGCTGCACTCCATCCGGACATCTGGTTGCGCGACCACTCGCGCGACATGTCCTCGATGGTGTGCTTGGCAAGCTCACGACATGTTTCGGTAGCGGCAATATCGACATCAGTCGCGGCTTGCGCGTTGGCGCTCGCGAGGCTGAGCAGGACAGGCCGGTGAAGAAGCATGCGCAGGTTCTGATAGCGCCACTTCATGATGCAGCGGGCGATATAGAGACCCTCGGCGCAGGGGTCCGTAGTCCGTAGAAGCCATGGGAGTGTGCTGTACCAGCTTACAAGCTGGCTGTCCAGGTTGTGTCGGTCTTCTGTCGGCAGGAGGGGTGTGACAGCGAGCATGTCCTGGATAGTTGTGGCGATCTTGCAGAATTTGATGTTCTCGATCAGGGGCAGGATCCCGGCATTCTGGGATGAGTCCCTAGAAGGATTCATGCCAAACTCGGGTACTCGTAGATTCACGGCAGGGCCGAAGCGCCCGAAAGAAGGACGGCCCATGTTCGTGGTGGACCAAGTGTCTAAGCAGAAGAGGCTCCACCACGTGCGCCGCCGTGTTTCTGACACAGCAACATCGCCGGTACTCTGTGAAAGACTTTCCCTATGCAGGCCAAGGGCGGTTGCCATCCTGATGGTGCCACCGAGCACGGCATTGGCCATGTTTGGTCTGTTGATGTAGTGCAGATAATAGCCACCAATCAGAGCTAGGGCTTGGACAACCTCAATATGACTGCTTCCAAATGAATCCATGGGCAGATATTCCATCGCTTTGTTGTAGTAGTTGATATGAGTGTAGTCATCGGACTTCATGGCCATGATACTACCCATAGCAAAGACCATATTGAGAAGCGCCAGCCAAGGAGCGTCGAATCGTTGTCCCTCTAGGTAGTCTGCCCTGAAAGATGTCTCGTCGAGCATAGGAATGAAAATATGAGCTCTCTTGAAGTAAGCATCGATGAGAGTCTGGCCTTTCCATGACCATGGGATTCTTTGGGGGTCCTTTTGAGCTGATGATCTTGTGTGAGGGGCGGGAAAGCTGTGCGGGATCTCAGAGTTATCCAGTGGTGCGGCCAGAGCACTTCGCAGCTGTGGTTGGACCTTGAGCATGACCATCAACGCAGCCTTGATGGAGGAAGCCCCCAAGTAGGAACTCTGATGGTCCACTGGAAAAGACAGTGGGTTGGTATCATCCGCTTCTACCGCGATGGGCTCCCTCACTCTTCTCTCCTCGTCCCACTCGGTACCATGCCCGGGTAGCTGGTCTAGGCCAGAGACATTGTCCGCCGAGTAAACTGGGGAATCATGCTCGGCAGTGAAAGTTGGCGATGTAAGTGCTGGTGAGGGTATCCCACTTAAACAAGGGTCAATGAACGGGCGGTCTAGAAGATCCAGAAGTTCGTGTCTTGAAAGTGGCAAAAGAGCCTGGACATCGTGGTGGGGATATAGTCGTTTGAGGACTGAGCGACACTCCTCCAAAGACTCAGACAAAGCCTCCAGTGTCCTGTTGATGTTAATCGAAACCCGCCAGTCACCGGTTGGGTTCCACTCACTTCCGAGACGGGATTACGCGTTGCCGGTGCTTGTCGTAGAAACAACGCTTTGGGGCCCGGCTTGAAAGGCATTGACCACAAGGCTGTTGGCCGTCACATCGGCTGAAGGAAGAAGGGTCAGCGCCAGAGTTCAAGGCGTTCTGCTACGTTGTAAAAGTTACATTTTACGGCGTTTGCACTCAGCGCAAGCATGAGGAGTCGTTATCCTCTTAGAAGTTCCTGTGTTGTTGGTTTTGGAGCTCTCGTGATGTTCTGATGCTGGTTTCTTTGGAGTGACGCCTTGGAACGTGTGAAACATTCCCCCGTGGGCTGAAGCTGGGATGGTGGGCGCCATGGTGAGGCACTGGGAGGCTGTGAATGGAGGAGTGTGGCAGATGGAGTGCCTGAGCGTCGAAGAGTACGTGTATAGTAGTGGCTTTTAATGTCACGGAGTATGTGCAGATGTAAAGGGGTGTGATATGTACAAGGAACCCGGGAAGGACTCGAAGTCGAACTAAGGCTTGACCATGATTGTGGCAGTATCAATGATGGCCTCTCCCAGAGCCTCTGAAGCGAAGAACCAAAACAGGGGCTCAGTTATATATTTTGACATTGCATATGCCTGTAGATTGGCGAAAGTTTGTGGCAGTGGCTTTTTAGTGACGGTCCGGACCCCCAGGGATGTTTAAAGTTGTGGAGAGAAGGGTGGTCGGCAAAGAGGCGACAGGGGTCGACTGAAATAGATGAAGGTCGGTGGGCCAGTTCCATGACTACAACATACTTAGCAAATCTGCAGAGCTGCTATGCTGAGGGCTGGATAGGTGGGCCCGGAAATATACCGAGTATGAGGGAAAGTGTGTGTGTCTCTGATGAGGGGTTCGCACAAGAGATGTGAGCGTGGGAAAGAAGGAGGATGGATGCAAGGCAAGGCAAGGCATACGTTACTAACCAATGCGCGACCCATGTTCTCGAATCAAGCCACATGCGACATGGACAAGCTGAAAGCAGCAGGGGGAAGGGCCCATACGCCGTCAGAGTTATACAACCTCTCCGTGTCCCAAAGTAGAAATTTACTGACATCGGCCAGATCTCGGGGTCAAGCTTGAACGAGGTTGTCGGCAACAAGGGAGGCAATGCGAGGGGGAGAATGTAGTGAATAGGGTGGAAGCTAGCGATGAAGAAGGCGAATTTCAATGCCGACCGAGTGGCTCCTTCGCCTAAGAAGCCTCAATTTGGTACAAGCTGTGTACTCAGAGGACAGTTACAGAGTTTTAGGAAAGCCAGGCGCTGGAGGCCGAAGACGGAGTACCATTGGCTGAGCCGCATGTGCCTGATATGTATCGGATTGCAGGTCCCGGGAGCCTAGAGAAGCAAAGAACCAAGACGCCAACTTGTAAGTCTGGGCCTGATTATTTGTGCTTGTACCTGGTGATCTGTGCCTGGCGGTCGTTGGGCCAGTTGGCAGAACCGGCCATGGCTTGACTCCATAAACTCAATGTCAGTGAGGGGCTCGTTACAGGCACATCTGGAAGGGGGACGATGAGGTCTGGAGCAGTCTGCCAACGGGGCACGGGGGCTCTGGGTCTCGCCTCGGGCACAGGTGAGGATATTTGAACTGCACCACGTTGGGGTAAGCGATACATGTTGTTTGAAGCTGTGTGGGTATGTGGATTACCCTAGGGTAGCTGGCAAATGTAGCTCCACTACAGCCACTGAGAGACCCACGGAGTTGCGAAAGGCAGTACATAACAGGGGCCTATGCCGGTACACCTGCGAGGTGTAGTACTCAGTGGAGTGCAAGCACCGGGAACTAAGCGAGTGGGCATCAACGTAACCTTAAGAACCTTATTAGTACGCGTGGGCATGATGGAGGGCCGATATAAGTCCAATTGCCGAGCCACTTACACCGAGAAACCCACATGGTGGAATGATCTGAGCAGGATGCTCACACCGATAAAGACGATATCAGAAGTAATGTTGGGTCACCCTTCACTCTTTCTGGCGGAAATTGCACAGAAGACGCAACTCTTCATGACAGGCCGCTATTGTGGTTGACCTTATCCTGGCCCTTGTCAGGGGTTGGCCGAAGTTGACCCCCAACTTGCTGGGAGTGGTTATTTTGTCCACGCAAGGTGACGACCGGTGAACAGATAAAGGTTTTCCATGTCCTTTGCCGTCTAATGCAGGTTTGACGTTGGGAGGCGGTAGTAACATCGCGGCAACTTTACAGCGCCATCTGCTTGACCCTGATTGGACAACAACTACGGTCAACGAAGAAGGTTGACGGGCTGACACATCTCATCGCGATCCCTATCACTGCCTGCATCGCTACTGACGCAAGACATATTGTACGGGACCAAGCGGAAAACGGCCTTGAAAAAGCCTACCGTCGATGCAGTCAAGTTGGTAGGGCCTTTCCACTCTCGGCTCTCGGCCTTGAGTATCTTGTCTCGAGACCTATGAACTGATACCTGGATCCGCACTTAGCGAGCGTAACAAGGCCATCAACATGCGTGATAAGGTGGACCCTGAATAATCTATGCAAACACCAATGACTTCCCCGGAATAGAGACGCCCATTTACAGACGGCAGATCGAGTCCCACTTCTTGTCCAACGGCGTAGCTTCAGAAGTTGATCCTGTGATGTGTGGGTCGCTGCTTCCGATCTCCCTGGCCCATGGCCCAGCATCAGGCGTCAAGGGATTGACTTCTCAGTACACTAAAGTCCATCCCGAGCAGGGCCAGAAGCACAATGGAAATGGCACGCGTTATTGGCGTGGTTCGCGGTGATTGACTCCCAGTCATCTTCAGAACCCCGGGAGGCTACAGATTGTACACTCCATCCTCGAAGGGCGCCTGAGCTGGCAACCGTTACTGCCTCGTTGGTGGACGGCCAGCGACTTGAGCTCGCCTCCAGAGATTACAGTAGGTCTGGCCCGTGCATCGGCCGACACACGCCGACAGCCTCCTGCTTCCAGTCTTCATCCCCAGACTAGTACCGTGTCGTCCCGTCGAGCCCGCAGACAACGCAGAGAGTCCGGTTCGCTAAAGCAAGGCCCACAACACACAAAGGTCCGACCGCTTTCTGCGCGTCGGACTTTCCTTTAGGTAAAGACTGCGCGTTGGACAACCCTGCAAGGGAAAGTTTCGAGCTGAATTCGCTTTCCTCCTTCCACTTCCGGCCCCACCCTCTCCATGTTCTAGCATAGCGGCAACACCTGTTGCACGACGTCGATTGCATGCATGTGATGACGGCCTTGTAAGGATGGTAGCGCCTAACCGTGTTGGTGCTGGCCGGCCGGTATTGAAAAGGGGCATCTGAAGGGATCGCTTGTCAGCGGTGGGGAGTGGTCTGCCGCCTGCTGTGAGACCCGAGCGGTATGTCACTCCCGGATCCGAAGATGAAGATGAATAGCCAATCGGCTGCCCACCATAGTTTCGCAACGTGTCGTATGGTAGAGTACAATAAAGGAGTTATGGAAGCATAGATGAATATAAGATCTTGGGATTTTCACAGTCAGCCGGGATGAGCGTGCCCCAAAAGCGACGAGTCTAGGTAGCACGCCATGAACGGATTTCCTGGATCCTGGAGGACAATAAGATGATTTAACGTAACTGTTGTTAGTCCGCCCTATTGGATTCGTTAGCAAGTTCAGCATGTAGTTTACGCTCAGAGGAGGCGCAACAATGGCTATTTGACGTACAAATTGGTTTGGTACTTGCTAAAGAGTCCGTACATGACGGAGAAATTCGCCATGCATGCCGGTTGATCAGGCATCCACATTGCAACCGTCGTTGTCTTCCCCACATGTTGCACAAAAAGGCTAGAGTGAGATGTACAAAGTACATTGGCTTTGCGTGCATATGATCATCGAGGATCTGCATGTCAGATGCTGTTTTTGCCTGCCAGAGTCAGTATCGTACCATAGTATCGGTGACCCGCGGGATATTGCAGTCGTCCGAAGATCTAGACCGGTTTGCCCTCGCAAAGTCCCTGGACACCTGCCCTTCCAGACTTCGTAGATCAACGGAGCGACATGAGTGCAACCGTGGCCACAGGCGTTTCTTGCCAAGGTCTAACCGTACAATTTCAGATGTCCTTTGACGACAACCGAATGTGAGTGGCTTGACGAGCATCTCAACAGCGTCTGTCCACTGGTACTTGTATAAGCCGCCCATCCCTTGTGCTCAAACACGGAGGCGGCTGATTCTGAACCTCTGGTATTCCAGTGATCCAGAGGGTACCGTACCCACAGGTCTGGCCAGCGGCAAAACGCATATTCGAGTGTACAAAGCGTGGCTACATAGGCTTCAAAGATACATTGTGACCGGATTTGGGCAGTACCGGCGAAGTAAGCCTCGTGATTCGTAGTTTCTTGGGATGAAGGCGACGCCATATGGTTGTATTGTTGATGCGAACCAGATTTGGCGTTGGGATTTGCTTCTAGTCTCCTCTTGCTGGTATAGCCAGCCACAGTGGATTGGTCGTACGAGGCGGCTTACAGCATCGTCACAGTACATACTATGTATGCGACCAGAGCTTTGCCGGCTTCCGGGCTGTCCATTCAGGTTGAGGCCCGATCATGCCCAAAGGCTCGCTTCCTTCCAGTTGGAAACGGTAAACGTGAGCCGTGACGCATATGCTGGCAGCCGAGGCTGTGTCGCGATCCTCCAATAAAGGGGTTGGAGCAGCTGTCTTGATATGCACGCAAGATCATGGTCCATGCTCTGACCGAGTTCTCGGTGGTTTGGTCGGTCCTGCGATCAGCACGCGGGCGTATTACGAATCCCATCCCACCTCTCCTATGCATAGTTCGACCAAGACAGCTTCAGGGCTAAGATCAGCTGAAACGGAGGAATACACCCAGTAGTCAGCGATGGATTTTACCATGTGGACCAGTGATGTGCCTTGATCTTTACCTTTGCTGCTGCCTTCTTCGCGACTGCATCTTCCCTTCGCTTCGCGGGACGTCGCATTTCGCCTTTTCCTCAAATCTACCATCCGTCAATTGACCGTCCGGGACAGAATTACACCTATAGTGCGAACAACTTTCCTCATGTGTACATCTCATCACCTGCCTGAACAGAACATGCTCAGGAGCCGGCGTGCAAGCCGAGCAAGTGATGGGGCATACAATGATGCTATCCATTGATGTTGGAAACCCATGGTCCGATGGCGTTGCTGGCGTGCATCGATCTTTTCGCTTCATGACAACCTAGATTGAGTGCACAACTTCGATTCGGCTTCGGGAACGTTTGACTACATTTTTGGTTGAGTGTGTTGTGATTGCTGGATCACACGGCCCACGATTCCTGCATTGACGCCATCATGTGTGCATGGAACTGTCCCACGGGGTCTGATGGTTGCAGTGGCTGCTGGACCTGCGGTCCGACGAGAACAGAACAATTTCGTCTATTTTGGTGCGCCTCGGCTCATAGCTCCGGGATCCGGATGGCATGATACTAACCCAGACTTCCAAGACAGTGCCTGCACCCTTTGTTGACAGGGCCAGGTGCCCTCCCGGCGACGCACACCTCCACTGTCTTCCGCGTTCCCCGAAAATTTACTGGTAGGATCTTGGTTCAATCGGGCCGGCGCGATGTATGTTGAACAGTTCCTTGTGTAATTCCGCCTACAATGCTACGCAGAACTGACTCGACTAACTTTCGTCAGAAGAAGCAACTGATCTCATCATAAAAAATTCGGTGCTGCTCAAAGACGAAGTACCTGGCACCTGCTGCCGATGCCGTCGAATATGCAGGTGTTGTCTACAGGTATGTACTGCTTCGTAATGATCTTGATGATCTCTTGAGCCACCATGCCACCGGTCAAGGCGGAAGTGTTATGCAGCTCTCCGCCGCCAGCACGAGCAACCTCATGGGATATCTTGACTAGTCGCTCATTACTGGTGGCATCTGGAACGATATTTTCGATGGTTTGGAGAATTTCTTCTGCTGAAGCTTGCGCGTTCTGTGACGTCGCGAGCAGGGCCAGGTAGATAGGTACCAGCGACAAGGGTAACATCATGACCTCGGCATTTGCGTCGTTCGCCAATTCCTCTTCTGCGGCGCAGGTTAATACTCGTGGAAACTTCTCCGTGTTTGTGACAACGACTCTGGTAGGACACATGACTTACCGATGACCTTGGCAAGATGATCTTCACCCATTTCCGCGGCATTGATGAGCTTGACAAACGCTGCATTCTTGCAGAAAAGCTCCACCTCTCCAGCATCAATATCTTCGCCACCTGGGGTGTGCCTGACCGTCTCCAGCACCTCAGCAACGTCTTGTCGAGCCTTGGCTTTGTAGATGCCTTGGAGCTGGATGTAGACTTTGGACTGCGCCTTCATGTCTGGTACATTTCCTGGTAGTGGCAGGTAATTATATTTCTCGTAGAATTTCCTTACGGCGTCGGCAATAATCCAAAAGCTCGACTTCCGCTTGACCTGGACACGTCAATGTTAGCAACCCGGCCTTTACCTCACCCTCAAGGTCAGTAGCGATACCTACCGGATCGGCATGAGCGTAGTCGAAGACCTCCTTCAGGCTGGACGGCAGGCTGTTGGGAACTATGGTCTTGACCACCGCTGCCACCGCCTCATCGAAGTTCTCTTCGCCGCCTTCGGAAGTCCTCCTTGCTCCGCTGGCAACCAACTTCCTGAACTCCGTCTTTTCTGCATAGTTCTTAGGGTAGCTGCCGTGAGACCCTTTCCACTCTTCCAGATAATGTAGCAGGATCACTACATAAGGTATGTGGCCGTGTTCATGATCATTCATCGTTTCGATGTCCTTGGCCAGCTCCTCAGCGAAGCTTTCCAATTCGGGCCATGGCGAAAGTAGCCGCAAATCAGTAGTGGCGGACTCGTCTGGGTGGGTATCGACAATGGGAAAAGCATCTGGAAGGCTAATCCTAAAGTATGAGTACAGCCCCGCAGAGTGGATGGCAACCAACGGCGTCAAATGCTGGGTGCTATAATCTTGCAGTGATTTCAAATGGCCAGGGTCGATTGGGAAAGTGTGCACAATCATGGTAAAAGTATGCGATGCCGAGAGAATCTTGTCCAGCTGCAGAGGCTCTTGGTTCTTGGGCAGCCAGTTGCCCTGAACCTCCGGGTTCAATTCAACAAGGAGTTCTGTGCAGCTTTGAGCCCGTGATTTGCCTAGGGAGTCCTCATCTAGGAAGAAATTGAGCCCGAGATCAGCTTCTGTGACCGTAGCATCATCGACGATCGTAAAGCTGCCAATTCCTGCAGCAAAATCACCTGTCAGCATGATCATCAAGGAAATGTACAGGGCGTGGACGCACCAGGCAGCACTAGGTTCTTGAGAGTCTCTATGCCGACAGCCCCCGAACCAGTATTGAAGAGCAGTATATTTGCCGACTCGAGAGCTGCTTGCCCACTTGCTGCCCATAAACGAAGCTGGCGGTCATACTTCCTCTCCTTCTCCGAAGGTCCATGTAGGATGGGTGGCGTCTGGGTCGTCACGATTCCCGTCATCTTGGACATGTCGTTGGCATCACGGTGAAATGAAGAAGAATTTGCAGGCGTTCAGTAATCCGACAACACAGCAGCAGAAAAGACCTTGAATCTCGCTCTAGAATTCGTTTGCCTCAGGCAAGCAGCCGCTTTCAAGGCTTCAAGCTGTCCTTGGGATGAAGTCAACATAAGCTTAGGGGTAAGCTCCAGCCACAGTGGGGGGCAGCTGAGAGAGACGTGCAGCTTGAGTTGACTCTGAAATTGGGGCAAGTGGGGGAAGCTTGAGCCTGCCTGCCCACTGCAGGCGGGATGGGGTGCGCTCGGTGCCACAGCCACATTCAGATTAACATACACATACACATTCACATTTCAGCCACATTCCTGGACGGCTGTCACACCGGTACCTTGTACCTACTCACCCGTAGTTGCCCTGGTGGTACCAACCCTTTCTGCCCAGGTTGGTGTCTGGTATTCAAGCCCATGATGGAAGTTACGACAGTCCATCTTGGAGGGCAGCCGCCGTTGCCTGGCATGCTTGGCCTTCTTCCAAGGACCTACCTAGGTATCTTGGTATAGACTACCTAGGTATCTTCCGCCTCTTACCATGTTGTCAGAAAGGCAATTCTGGTCCATACACAACGACCGCCAACTATTTACCTTTCCATGATTGGCTTCGAGAATATGGAGCATTCCCTCAGATGCAATGACATGAAGTGCCGGGCGGAGTTGCGTGAGCGAGCACTGGTCACAACATGCAGGTACAGTGATTTCATCTTGGGCGAAATACCTGAGCGTCAGTCTGACCTGAGAGCACGAGATCAGTCATATTTTTTGTGTGGATTGTGCCAATCAAACTGGCCTCAGTGGCAGTGTCCCAGAACGTCGCATGTGCCCAGCATGTCAAACGCATCTGCCGAGAGCTGACGATGCCATGGTCACCAATCTCAACCCCAGTGAGGACTACAAGACCAGTGTTCTCAGTGGCCTAAACCCAGAGGCTATCATGGAATGTGCAGGACGTGCTTTAAGTTTTTGGTCCTATCAAATGACACAGGATCTGTTCGTTTGTTATCTGAGTGCGATGGAACCGATAGACTTAGGCTGACAGGAAGGCGTGTTCAGGATTTGGGAAAGCCATCGTTGCAAAGTGCTTACTAGCCGATACACTGATCTGAACAATTCCCTCGACAACATAATCAATGATGCCAACTCTCAACTCACAAGCCTTCAGAATAAAATTGCCAGTAGGCCTCGTTCCGATACCCTACCTCTAAAACGAAGCTAATGCTGCCCAGGTATGGCCATCGACCAGGACAACCTCAGGAGGAAGAATGACGAGTTGAATCAGGCATACAAGGACAAGTCTCGCAAGCTACTACAGACACAAGAGCTCTACGATAAACTTAAACGCAGGGCCATGCTCGGCCACATACAGGATGCCGCGTCTGATGCCGTGGACACAACACTACAGGGAGGTAAGATTGTGGGTGTACACCAACGAGACCATGTTGATGTCCAAGAAGATTACCAGCAGCAATTTGGCACGCCGATGCGGCCCGCACAGTATCCTGGGAAAATTGATCGCTCAGGCATTATACCGCCACCGGCACGGATGATTACACAAGATATGCGAGAGGGCATCTGGGACAGGCCAATACCCCAACAAGGTGAGCGAATAACCCGGAGGCCACAAGTTGCAATAATCTCACGTTTCAGCAGCGAACATCCCTGTGACTCCTTCCACTCATCGACAGCGACCGGGACCAGATGGTGTCGGCATTGCGGCGGTACCTGGATTAGTTGCTGGGACCCCAGTAGCATTGCATGGTTCTGGACAGATGCGACAGCCTCCACCTGATATGCAGCACAACGAACATATCAGTACAGACAATTTCACTGGAGTTGGGTTGAGCTCGCGCCTAAAAGCAAGTCAGGCATCTGGTACAAATGGGGCGTTCGTCCCTGTGGTACGTCCACATGGTAAGCTGTCCTCACCATGATCGAATAATCCAGCGCTGAACTGGCTCTAGTTGCGCAACGATCCGGTGTACCGGCGTTGGGTATGTTGAGACAGACTGGCATCGTACCTAGCTTCCATCCAGCAGGCTGAACAATGACGAGCATGGGGTGCAGCCTACAATGCCACAATAGCTGACAATCTCGGACAAACTTTTTTGTAGTTCAGGCATTGATTACGTAGCACTTAACGGAAGTTGTGCCCCTGGCAGCGTTGTGTGTCATGAGCAAGGCTGTGTCTGTACCGTTCTTCTTTGAATGTTTCAATCGGCCCAGGGAACAAAGGACCACATTGTGCGAATACTATGTGGCACTTCCTTCACGAGAAGTACATAAAGCCCACCGAGATTTGATGTTGGCAAACACGTTGCTATCAAATCCTAGACACACCGGTCTGTACCCTCCAGCAGAAAGTCTTGTGCATCTGGGTTACTGATATTTCAATACTCCCCTCTCGAAACACCACCCCATTTGCGAGCACGATAAGCATCATGACGTCCTTCTTGGCTCAACCAAATATGTTCTCCCGGCAAGGATCCCGAAGACCTAAAGTCTCTACTACTCCTGAGGCTTCCTGTGGGCGCGAAACAAAAATATTATCCCACAAGTATCTGCTCCCATATGTCATAAAGTCGGCCCTATCTCGCACAAGCTCAGCAGGAAAGCTAGCATCTCCGACCTTCGGTGCTTGGTCTCTAACTCGACTCCTCCAGACGCCTTCGTGATCGAGCCGTGGCTTATACAGGGAAACACACATCGGTCGAAACCTCGCGTACCATCAAAGCGCACGTTGATGAATCTTCAGCTGTAAGACCATGCGTATATTGCTTCGCGCATCATCGCAACCGTCAGATGCACACGGAGGCGCTGGGAACGAACAAGCATCTCCCCCCGCGTAACTCCATATGCACGGTGTCCAGATCCCAACGGAATGATTTGCCTCCAGCGAGCCATCCACATCCCCTACGTGCCCAAGACCCGTGGCCGGAACACTTGCGAAGTCGTACTGCACGCCCACGGAGGCGTGCATGGATGTTCAGCCAGGGGAAAAGGACGAACTTCAAAAGCTACTTCCTGCAATCAAAGAAGTGGATGAGAATGAAGACAACGATCAGGAAGCTGACGAGGCACATTTGCTAGCCAGTTCTAGAAACAACAATTCAAAGCCGTCGATCGTTGTGTGCGAACATGATGCCATTCTCGCAGTGCCGCAAGATTGGAGGCATCGTTGTATAAGGCAGTATCACAGGAACAAGGAACTTGAGGAGACTAATCAGTGTTACTTGGAGGAGAACCTTCGCCTGAGTTCAAGGCTGCAGGAAATCATCTCGGAACTGGCTGTGGCTCAGGAGCAGCTTGAGCGCCTGAGGCGTGACAATGATGTTGCTGATAAGACACTGAACGCTCTTTGGGCTATAGTACAGCCCGGCCTCCCTCGCAACGAAAGCGTATCGACGGCAGCAGATATTCGGAGATTCACCCGAGACCTTTCGACCCACACCAAGGTAGACATAAATCTTGCAGTCAAATTGAGCAGCGCTCATGGCCCATACATGACTAGACCTGGGCGAAACCTCTCACTGCCAGGGTGTCACTTGGATCATAGGAGGCTGACTGTGGATATAGATGCCATTCGTCAGAAGTTGGGACGGATACAAGATGAGAATGCACGCATGATTGTCAGGATAAAGGAAGCCGGGAATTTACCCCTTGGCTGAGCAGCAGGGTTCGCCATCTGGTTGATCGCCTTGCGAGCGGGAAAGAACGCTTTATCGTAAATGACTTACTCGCTGCGCTGGATCGCTATTTGCGAGACTTTCCGTTCTCCATACATCAGATACGCATAGCTATATAAGCAAAGATGAAGTATGGAAAGTAGGTACTTGCCTGCAAGTTTAACCCTGATGACCCCGAGAAGTATTCTATGTTCCCAACCTTGGTAATAGGAGTGTCGTAACCCCACCCGCCCCCACGAGGCCCCGTAGACAAGTCTTGAGTGTACCATAGTAACAAAAGTAGCTGGGGGCCATGTCAGAAGTCAGTAATCAACGCGATCCGAACGGATAAAGTCCTCTCTGCAGTACTGTTCACAGCTTTTGTCCTCTTGGTTTCTCTCACGAGGGACAAAGGGTGGAAAAGCCTGCGGGGGATGACATTCGGTACTCCCAGGGCTGTATATGCAACGGAGCTGCAGGGATGGGTCACCTGGGCAGGCGGCGCACTAAATCTCTTCTAGAGTTCAGCCCCGCCCAAAACTCAGCTGTAGTGGGGAAGGGAGCTTCCAAACTCCGACTCCGACTCCAAGCTTTTCTTCCCTTCTTCTCTTCTTCTTCTACTCGTCCTTCCACATCCAAACTTTCGACGCAATGCGCAACACACTGATCTTTGCGGGCTCATCCTGCCCAGTCCTCACAAACAAAATATGTGAGAACCTGGGTATGCCGCCTGCAGAGGCTGAGCTCTCGCAGTTCTCTAATGTGGGTGCCATTCGGCCCTGCGCCCGTTGTTTGTACTGGTGTCGCGACGACAACACGTAAGGGAAGTGGCCTGGCTCACACAATCTTTCTATCTTAACAGGGCGAGACGAGTGTCAAGATCCTCAATAGTGTCCGGGAGAAGGATGTGTTCATCATCCAATCCGGCAGCCCAAGGATCAATGACACCATCATGGAGCTGCTCATCATGATCTCGGCCTGCAAAGGCGGCTCCGCTACCAAGATCACCGGTATGTTTCTTCCCCAGATGGCTCTCCAGATAGCCCCTGCCGCTCCTGCTGTGGCTCCGATAATTAATTTGGCGCTCTAGCTGTGCTACCATACTTCCCGTACAGCCGGCAGTCCAAGAAAAAGTCCCACCGGGGCGCTATCACAGCGAGAATGCTCTCGAACCTCCTTGGGGTTGCTGGTGTCAAGCACGTTATCACTGTCGATCTGCACGCTTCACAGATGCAAGGCTTCTTCCAATGTCCGGTCGACAACCTGCACGCTGAACCGCTCATTGCCCGCTGGATCCGCCACAATGTGCCGACTTGGCGAGAGGCTGTTGTTGTCTCCAAGAACGCTGGTGGCACGAAACGTGTCACGTCACTTGCCGATGCGTTGAAGCTGAACTTCGGCATGGTCACGACCGATCGAAAGAGGGGCAATGCCGGCATCACGCATAGCATGATCTTGAATCAGCTTGAAGGCCTCGAGCCCTTGGAGCCAGCAGCGGTTCGCATCGCAAGAAACAGCTTCGCCGAGCCGTCCACACCACGCCCCCGCACTGCTATTGTACACAGCAGCCGTGTCGAGGCGGATGATGAGGGCTCTTCCCGACCTATCAATGGTCTGCAAGTGCGGACTAATGGTCCAGCCCTCAGTGGAGGATCCCCCGGACCTGTCATCGTTGAAGAAGAGAGCGATGCCACACCGGGTACAGAGACGGAGGGTCACAACTTCAATGACCAGCGAGCTCAGGAAGTCATTCACGGACGTCTTGTCCAGGGTCATATTGTACCTGATGACTTCCCTTCTCCAACTTCGTCAGCTGCGGATGCGCCCATTACGGATGATGAATCATTGGCGCAATCCCAAGCATCATCCTTCTTTGCGCCCGATGGCCACGCACTGGGCGGATCCGGTGAGGCAGAAGAAAGCTCTGACGAAGAGGAAGACAAATTGCAAGACCCGAAGGTCGAACATATGATCACGCTGGTTGGAGACGTGAGGAATCGTACAGTGTTGATCATTGACGACATGATTGATAAGGCCGGATCATGGATCGCAGCCGCCGAGACCGTCGTCAAGCGGGGTTTCGCCACCAAGGTCTACTGCATTGCGACCCATGGTGTCTTCGGGGGTGACGCTCTGGAACAGATGCAGAAGTGCGAGTGCATTGATGCTATCGTTGTCACCAACAGCTACCCCATCAGCGAAGAGCGGGCTAAGAAGGCGAGCAAGCTCACTGTATTGGACTTGTCCTACTTGCTATCAGAAGCCATTCGACGCAATCACTACGGCGAGTCCATCAGCCCGTTGTTCCAGCACATACAGGATTAGAACTCCCGCTATTGCACGGAACAACAATGGCTCGGATCTCATGCAGCATGAGAGGCCTGGAATCTCTTTGCTTGCGGCTTTGAGGGTAAGGAATGGCAAACTTGCGGATATTTAAAGCATGGCGTCAAGGCAGCAGTCTTAAGGTATCGGAATCTAGGCGTGTAAGGCAAGTGGGTGGACTTTGTTACTTATTAACTACGTGGAATACCATGACAGGCACGGATTGCATTTGCGTTCGGCTCTCAGACCGCCGTACACGCGTTGTTCCATCAGACCCCAACACATCACAAACACATACCCAGCGTTGCTACCCTTTGGTAGCAGGAACTCCGCCCGCTTCTCCATGGGCTTGTTCTTAACGGACCGTTGGAATATTAACTCGAATCAGAAGGCCCGTTGCAATGATGTCACGTCAACTCTCCTCGGATTGGTGGGCAGCGGGCAAGATAACAACTCGGAACATACAAGCAAGCAGGCACTTCGCCTGGCTTTGCAACCCAGATGACCGCTGAATAGTGGTTCGTAAAGTAATCAGGCTCTAGTGCTACTCATATATATGTATACGGAATCCAAGAACATCATCTCTATCAGGGCTCATAGCATGCGTTTGCTTCTCAAGTTTGGTACCAAGATTCAGCGTTGCTGTGCCCACGTCACATTGCCCTGAATTGCTTCGTAAAATGGATGGTTCAATAGCAGCGCACGCTGTTTCCTATCCAAGTCCTTCCGTGCGTCTTTTTCCCCATCTACGTTGAAGGGTGCGCCTGTTCTCGGCCCTATGGCCTGTTGTTGGATGCCGAAACGTCGGGAGATATATAATTCACAGCAGGTGCAACTCCGAGGCATGATTCTCGTTGGGATCCATAGACTTTGATGCAGCCCGTGGCTGTGGTCAATAAATCAATGTCGTCCGTTGTGCAAGCCCATACATGGTCGGTACCCCGTTTACCACCTTCTCATTGTTTCAAGTATACACCATGATGAAAGCTGATACAAGTCCGCCGTGATGTCAAATACGTCTGGCGCTGTGTACATCTGCGTGTCGTGAAAATCCAGTACTTACAAGTTGCCCACAGTCCGCACAGTCCGCACAGCCCTACCTGCAGCGCCGCCGCCCGCAACCACACTATCATAGGAGTATTTGACCGCCCCCGACCCCTGCTCTGCTCATGGCTGTGGCCCAATCTAGAAGCCGATGCTCAGCAATGCTCGAGGGAGGGCAGAATTTCGACTAAGGGGGGAGCTAGAACAATGTAGAAGCACATAGGACACTGGAAAGAGCAAGTTTGCAATGGTCATCGAGGAACATCAGCCTATACCATGTTGATGCCACGAACGGCGGCCGCTTTAGCAAGGCTGACCTTTTGAATTGTACCTAGGCAGAAGCTTCCTTCTCTACTAGCCGTGAGATGTAATAATGCCTGGCCCTGATGGCTATTGGACCCCAAACCCCAATGTGGCTCCCCTCAACGTTCCGAAAGCCGGCCGATGAAACAAAGTCCGCGGTACCAGGGTACAGGAAGGCAAAGCGCTGAACTCCTATCCACATATCGATTCGATAACATCCCATTGTTTTATAAGCCACTACCTCCTCTCACCTAGGGAGGCGGATGGCCATGGATCTCATCAAGCAGTTCTCGGAAGGATGCGTGATCAGCGATCCTGTCCATTGAGATATCCTGTAATAGTACCTCGTGGCTCTGAGACCTCCCAGAATTCTTGATGATTCGCCATGCACGGCGAAATTCGTCACGAATAGACACGATACCGTTGTGCGTCACTGTTCGCGCCACGTTGTGCTCCAGCTCGAAAGGATCCTCAATGGCAAACAAGAAGCGGTGGCGGACCTCTTTGACTTCGGATTTGCCGCGGTCTTGGGCTAATTTCGACGCCTTGGTAGTTTCTTGAGACGGTTGCGCTTGGGGGGCCTGCTGCAAGTGGCCGTTACTATGCTCTTCTGTCGCAGTCTTGGGATTTGCCCTGAGCATGTCGGCTTCCGTGGCAGATGCTGTGTCCGAGGGCTGGACTTCGAGAACCGTCTTGGCTCCTGTCCAACCTTTGGTCTGTTTGCCGAGGATACCGCCTTGAGTTCGTAGGCTGATAACATCCCTGCCCCAGTCAAAGCCTCTCCCATGCCCTGTACTCATCATACCGCCCTGAGCATAGTATTCGAAGAAACCGCGGAGAAGGTAACCTATTGAGTCCTTATTCTGGTTCAGCATACCTCGTTGGGCCATGCTTGCTATCTGGTTTTCATCTCTCCAAAAACGGATATCTCTGCCCTTGCAGTTGACGGTATTCTCGATTTGCTCAGGAGTGAGATTTGGATCCACTGGCGGAGCCATCAGTTGCAAGTTGGGACACACAAAAGGCCGAGCAACATTGACCAGATAGTGAAGCACCATCAGCACATAGCCATAGCTCGAGAGCGTTCCGCGGTAAGGGGTGTTGATGCCTCGGACCTTGGCCCAATGCTTGACAAATAGAACTAGTGGTCTGACACGGTCATCTGTCAAAGAGTAACATCTGAGCAGGTGAGTGTTCTGCAGGGCGAGCTGGGCCGAGAAGTTGATGTCGCACTGGACACCGACACCCGACTTGGGGAATTCGAGCTTGTCTTTGTACGGGTCTCGAGGCTGATTGGGCGACATGCGGGATGGGTCTGGTATCTCTCGCATCTTTGCTACGAGATTCCAGCCTTCGGGTGTCATAGGCAGCATGGGTTCTGAATGACCATTCCCACTCGTGTTGAGTACCATCGGCGCACGAAGGAGCTCAATATATGGTCGAATAACGTCAGAGTATTCGACAGAATATAGGCCCTTCTCCAAGGCTCTCTCGAGTTCTCGCGCCAAATGCAGGGATTTGTGGCGTCTTGCAATGACCCTGAGGGTAGGTGACTGGCTGGTGCTCAAGAAATCGGCCACCTGGACTCGAATATCATGATCATAGATGCCATGAATGTACAGCCGTAAGACAACGGGTAAGATTGGTGATGGAGAGGAGGGTACATCATGGCCACCAAGCTCGACCATTAGTCGTGTTGCCCTGCTGTGGTAGGACGCAGCCGATTCGTATTGCCCTTGCTCTAGAAGCAGCAACCCAATGGAGGGGATCTTCTTGAGAAGTTCTATCGCAGACAGAAGCTCTCTGTTGAATCCCAGAGGGTCCAAGCCACAGTTGGCCCTGTTTTGGAGCTCCCTCCAGTGGTTAACCCGGTTTCTTGCCATCTGCTCATGGTGATCATCCCTCTCGCGGATCTCGCGAGTCTCAAAGGCCATAACCATCTTTTCACCCTCGATTTGTGTCATAACACCAAAGATAGACCGGTTTTGCGGAGTGGGAGCATCGGTATCGAACGAGAGAGATGCATAGCCTTCTAACCGACTCCTCAAATGGTCGTCCATCAAGCCGTGAACAAAAGTCCTGCAAACATCGTTGAGAATGCGGAAATCGTTACCGCTGAAAGTTGCCACCGTAGAATTCGTAATGTCTTTGCCGCCCAAACTTCGCAGTACTTTCTTCGCTGCGGTGTAGTAGTTCGGCAAAGACCTCGCGCCCTGTCTCAGGCCGCTGAGCGTTGCCTGGTAATCAATACTCTCATGTGCATCGCTGTAGATGGTACCATGTTGCTCGTCTCGATGCTCATTGACTGCAGCATGTGCATCGCCATCAATACTGATTCTGCGATACTTCAGATCATGATCGTTCGAATGACGACCATCCTTCGAGTCTTCATCCTCGAGCTCTTGGTCATCATCTATTCCCTTTTCCCATTTTGCACGTTCATCCAGAAGATCCGAATAAAGCTTCCCAGGCGGCTTTTGGCAGATTTTGATGATGGGGATCCTTGTCTTGCTCAACAGACGAGCACCTAAACCCATGTCCAGAAAGGTCTTCTCGATGAGCCGGGGAATTGGGGAATCATGGGAGTCTGAGTGTGGATGTGACAAGGGCGAGAGTAGTCCGAGATCCATATCAGAGGCCTTTGTAGCAAAACCAGAAGACAAGCTACCAAAACAACGCAATTGAACAGAAAAGGGATGAAAGTCAGTCCGGCCGTTCACGTTCACCTCGTACTGGGTAATGGCCACGCGACATGCGTCCTCTATGAGCAGCCGGAAATCCTCCTTCTCCTTGATTTGTTCATAATTGATCTCGGCATTAGCCCTGATCTCGGCACACAGTTGTTCCAGGAGGGCAACTTGTGCACCAAGATCCTCCGCACGAGCATGGTATGGCCGGGCGTTATACAAATGCCCCGCTTGGTTTACCGAGTTTCTTGCGGCATGGTTCGGGCGTGAGAAGCCAGATTGGTTCGCTGAGAAACTATTGTGCGTTCCATGCTGTTGTCTCCAGTCGAAGAGGCCGGGTGGTTTTGGCACACCCGGATAAGAAGGCGAGGCGTTATGCCGCGCGAAGCCATCATTTATATGAACTGGTAGCCGAGCAGCGGACTGTGAGTATTGGTTCCGATCCTGGTGATGATGACGATTATTATTACCCGTGGGGTTTCCAGAAGACTGGTTCGACTGGGACTCAGTCGCCCGCGGGTCGATTGCGACCGACAGCTGAGAGGACATTTGACGCCGTTGCGCCTGGTTTAGGCGCTTCCGGCCATTTCTTTGAGATGCTTGAGGCTGGCTTTGGTCATGGGAAGCGGCACCGTTGTGTGGCTCTCCGGCCCCGCCAGAAGTAATGAAAGCTGACGAGGATGATCTGGGGATATTGGCGGCAGGACCTTCTGCCGGGACCTTGTCGGAGTTCTTGATAATTAGATTGCGCATCCGCACTTCCAGTGGCACGCCTTCTTGTTGATTGATGTCTTGCATTGTGGTCGTTGTCTGCTGGCACTCAATCTGGCATCTGATACAATTGTGCCCAACTGATGACTTTTACCAGCGCTGATGATTGAA
This sequence comes from Cytospora paraplurivora, assembly GCA_021272945.2. NCBI lineage: Eukaryota > Fungi > Ascomycota > Sordariomycetes > Diaporthales > Cytosporaceae > Cytospora > Cytospora paraplurivora. The sequence goes on along the minus strand of JAJSPL020000002.1, from coordinate 1,419,685 downwards.
ACTCTGGATTTGAAGTCCTGGGATGAGAAAACTTGAGAATGATATGCAGCCCTTTCCAGAAATATTGAGGCTGTAGTCGACAAGTGAGTGCGAAGAGCGGAAGGAGGTGGAAGACAAAGGAAACCCCCGTCTCCAAGGCCTGGGAGACTTGGTTGTGAAAGGATACAGAAGTCCAAATAAATTTACCCAAGTTGCAGGTAATCGTGACCGACAGAATGGTTACCAGGTGTGACTAACTGTAGACCTGTCACGGGAAGTCTGAAATGCCAGGAATTGAGGGAGAAATTGCCCGTGTTTGAGCATACGGACACACGATGCCTCAAGGTTGTGTTGTACAAGTACCTCAGGGCTGAATTGGACAATCCTGTCTATCAATCTCGCCGTATTCTTGACGCATGTAACTGGCTGTCGTGGTTTCCAATGCCCCCCTATTGCTGCTCTTATTGATACTCCGCCGAAGGGCTTGTTGCGAGTCTAAGCCTGCGAGGAACTGAGCTGAAGTTGGGGGATGGGGAAAGGATGAGCTGCTCTCTGGTGATGAAGCTTCAGGTAGCTATGTTCTGTACTTGGTATAATCCCAAATGTGGGACCCACAGAGTCCCCCTTATTGGGTACTAGACGCCCAGCTGCCTATTAGCCGCAATCCGTATGCCTTGGGACGTCATTGCTCAGAGTACCCAGGTACCTTAGCGACCTGTTGCGGCCGGCAGGGACAGCCGTACTTTTTAGCGCCTCAAACGGCCTTTGGTCGTCCTTTGTAGCTTTCGCGCCTCCAACTCCTGAGGTCCTTTGTGCCTACAACCTCTAGCAACCACCTACCGTTTCCTCCCACTTGTAGGAACGGCGGCGACAATCGATAGGAAACATAATCCAGCGACGACTGCAAGTACAGCGTTCCGATCATTTCACTGATCTCGGCCGACGTTGTGTACCTGTTGCCGCCAGAGGCCAGTGGAAGAAGGCCTCAGAATCGACACATCGATTACGCGATCAATTATCATCAGGCAGCCGTCATAGAGGCACCACTTTTCTCATGTAGTCCTAGTCACAGTGAACCGACATTCATCTCCGATATTCGACCTCCGGACACGATCCCAACTTTCAACCATCGCTTTCCGAATACGCCGCCATCATGAGCGCACCCCCAAATGGGGGCAACCCCCCTCCTACGGGCGCGCCACCTCTTCGTCGCAAGAAGAAGACTGGTGATCCCTTGGTCGCACGGAAGAAACCTGTAGTGCGCCCGCCACCCAAACCAAAGAACCAGGCCAATTCCAACGCGAACTCCTCCCAAGCCTTCCATACTCAGCCCAATCTCCTCGGCGTCCAGGCTCCGAAGGTCGACCAGAAGACACAGGAGGAATGGAGGGAGCGCCGTCGACAAAATGGAGGATGGTGGGACCCAGCCCCAGCTGCCGAGGATTTCAGGGAGTTCCCAGTGTACATTACAAAGAAGGATATCAAGGACGGCTTGCGATCTCACATCATGCGCTTTGCGAAGACACGCACTGGGGGGAAAGTCGATGTCATGGACGAGGCGGACTTTGCGCGCCCCGTCACACTTCATCGGAAGGATGCTCGCAGCCTGAACCATGTACAGGCCGTAAAGGAGGAGGAGGGGAGCCCAAGTCCCGCACTCGTGGACCCCGTTGAGGCTGAACGAATCGCGAAGATCAAGGCCGAGAAGGAGGCTCAACGCGCGACCGATCAAGCTCAGATTGCACCAGTCACCAAGGATCCCGTCACAAAGAAACCGGTCCAGAAACCAGAGAAAGCTTCCACCCAGACCTTCTATGCGAAGAGAAGCGAGGCGCACAAGAAGGAAGCCACGATTCGCTATGAGGAGTCCTTGCCCTGGGTTCTGGAGGATGCTGATGGCAAGAACACTTATGTGGGCGCTTACACAGCAGCATTGTCCGAGAGCATGGCGGCATTGCAATACGAGGGGGATAAGTGGCGTTTGATCCCACTCGAGAAGTTCTACAAGTTCACTCACAAACCTCCTTTCAAGACATATACCATTGAGGAAGCCGAGAAGTTGATGAACAAAAAGGTCGTTCAGGGACGATGGGCCATGAGGGAGGGCGAAAGGGACAAGGTCAAGGAGGAGATGGCGGCTACAAGGCAGACTTTGCATGGCCGTGCAAAGGTCAAGACGGAGAGTTCCACTTTCAGATCTGCTGCGCGGTCTGAGAAGCAGGAACACGACGACATTGACTTCTCGGGAGACGAATTTCAAGATGACGATGAGAACCCAACCTTCGAGCCTGACAACGATGAGGAGGTCAAGGAATCCCGAGAGCGAGTCCGTCGTGAGCAGCTGGGCGCTAGAGCGTTCGAGGTCATCGACGAGGCGAAGCTTGAGGAAGAGCTGAAGCGAGAGGAGGGCGAAGAGGCGGCACGAAAACAGGGCTTCGGCAAAAAGATCGCCAAGAATCTCGTCAAACTTGAGAAGGACGCCAAATACAAAGAAGACCGAGAAAACTCGGACGACCTACTTTCCGAGGTATGTGTTGATCCCGCGAAATAACGAAGACTGCAAACTAACTATTATAGTCCGACGAGTCCGATGCAGAGAAGGAGGAGGTCAAGCAGGAAGAAGGCGAGAAAGCCTCCCAGGACCAAGACGCCGCAAATTCCCAGAAGGCGGACGGTTCTGCATCTGGCAAGTCCAAGGCTCTGGCTGATAAGAAAGGCAAAAGCCTGAAGCGCCCTGGCTCTCCAAATCTCTCCGAGATGGAGTCCAGTGGCAATGAGTCGTCGCGCAAGAGGGTCAAGAAGCAGGCTACCGGCTCAGTTAGGGGCAGCCGTGCGTCTACGCCAATGTCAAGTTCCCAGCGCATCAAGACGGGTGCAATGAGTGACGGCGAAGCTACCGGCGGAGAGATGTCAGATGCCGGTTACGCCAAGAAGAAGGTCTCAAGGGTCACGATGGTGAGCGGTTCCCATAGTAAGGGCACTCCTGGAAGCTCTAGGGCCGGCAGCCCCGCTCCAGTCGCAGGACAGACTTCTCCTTCAGGTATGCCTCCAACCCCACCCAGCCCTGGAGTTTGGTACAGTCTTGCTAATAGTGACACTCAAGGTTCCCAATCGCCCGCCCGCCGCGAGCTTGATTTCTCTCAGCCCCCTGGCCCTGTCACGGCAGCTGACGTCGCGAATGCTCTGGCGGCCCAGCCTCAAGGCGTGACTATCGGAAGGCTGCTCAGTCAGTTCGGCGACCGCATAGCTGAGCACCCCACCAGACCGGATCAGACTGCGAGAAAGGACTGGGTCAAGTTCATTAGGGCTGTTGCGAACTGGGGCGAAGATAAGCTCTTGCGGCTCAAGAACCCCTAAATTAGACCTGAGTGAAGGAGACTGGTTGGACCCAGCACACAGATTGATCGAGGTAGACTATGGCGGGTTGGCACGGTATGTAGACTACAAGGAGCAATGGAGGAAATGGTTCCTCGCGTGGCGATGGCCGGACAGATCAGACTGAAATGGGTCATTCTTGGGACAGTCTGCGCCCTCCCATGTTCCTCACCTTGTGATGGGAGGTAAGCTGCTCGCACACAACTCCTCAACTGCATTGTTACTGTGGGTGCATAGGGATTGTGTAGAACAGGGGATCCATCCCGTAGCAATTGTTGTCTCAAAGTGGAGGCATCTCATCGTTGATATGCATACTCTCGCGACAAGACTTGCTCACCAAAGACAAACAGTTCCACGTCGTTATAGCTTCAGTTCCAGCTGAGTATCGCTTCGCTGCCTCCCTGGTGCTCGTAACGCCTGAACGTAGACGCCCGGCGCGTTCAACGTGCCTATTGTACCTTGGAAGGTGATACCACGCTGGCAAATATCCGAAACGTGTGGCCTTAGGAAGCCATGAATTGTATCTGGCTTGTCCGAAGTCGCCCAAAGCTGATTATCTCGGCCGAAGCTCAAGTGCTCCCAGAATTAACGCTATGTACTCATTCGTCCATCTGCCACGAATACTCTAAGCCCTTGTTTCTCTCCCGTCGGTTGATGGCCTTGAACCTCTCCGCCTCAAAACCGTTGCTCCTGTCGACACCATCCCACCGATAACCCGGCCGAATACCATATCGGTTCGGGGGCGCGGCGCCTTTGTACACCGGTCTCCTGCTCGACTTTTTGCCAGTCTTCCCACCACCCCCACTGGGTACGACGGCCCCACCACCCTGATTCTCCTCCCCGAGAAACTTCGCCATAGGATCGTTCCACCTCCTCTGGCCCCTCAACTCCTCATTCATCTCCTCATCGTCCGCCGTCCTCGCGAGCTTCATGGTCTTTGCATCCTCCAGCAGCTCTCTCCGCCTCCGGGCCTCCTCCATCTGCACGTCGCCTTTGAGCGCCTCCTTCCTGGCCCGCTCCTTCTCCTCCGCCTCCTGCACCGCGCGGCGCGCCTCGGCCCGCTTCTCGCTGATGTCGACCCGCCGACCCGTGGCGTCTCGGTAGTGTGTCTCCTCCTCGCCGTGCTTGACCAGCCCCGCCCGCCGCTCGGCCTCGAACTGCTCGCGTTCCTCCCTTTGTCGCTTTTCTATCTGCGCCGTGACCGTCGCCGCAGACTGCAGACCGGCGTGTGTCCCGTCCGCCATGCGCGGCGCCGCCGCGGTGCCGGCCCCCTCGACCACGGTGGGGTCCTCGTCTTCCGCCCCGCGCGCGGCTGCGCTCTCGGCCGCCGCCGAGGCAAGAATGGCGTCTGCGGCTGCTGCGGCGTCCTTGTCCTCCCTTGAGGACCCGGCCCCTACTCCCACAGTCTTCCAATTCGCTTTTGTCGTCTTGCGGAATTCCTTGACCTTGCCCACGGTCACTGGTGTGTCATCGTCGCCTTCCCCGCCTCTGTTTTTGGATTTGCTGCTAGACTTTCCCCATCCTTCTTCGTCATCATCCTGTATGAGTAGGCCGCCCGCGGAGTTCTTGTCGTGCTTGCGCTTGCGCTTCTTGGAGGGCGGCTTGCTGTCGGCGGCCAGGTAGTGGGTGGCTAGGTAGGAGGAGAGGTCGGAGGGCATTTTGGATAGGCGGCGTGCGCGCTAGAGGATATGGGAAGGGTTACTGGGCTGTATGATGGTCAGGTGGGCTCTAATTAGCTATTGTAATCCGCCTGCCTCTCCTGATGTCTGTTTTTGGTGATGTACAGCCTTACCTAGGTACAGTTTACTTACATGCACCCGCGACCGGGCTGCCAATCAAGAAAGCCGGTTACTGGTCCGTGCAAGGCCGGCAGCGTGCCCGAACCCTGCCCGAACCCTGCCTGCCTGCCTGCCCGCCAGACCCGCAGTCAGCCGGTCGGGGAGCGATAATGGATAAGGAAGGGCTGATAAGAAGATATGATGACATCACTGCAAACGGGCTGCCTTCATGTCACGAAGGCCGATGTCATTTCCAGAACCTCAGCAAAAGGCCCTTCACATGCCCGATAAAATCATCACGGCATTTACGAGGTCAACATGACTGTCGATGGGCGTAATAGACTGCACCACCAATATTTTGCCATGGTCTTGCCCACCTTTGTGCTTTGCGGATTCTCTGGCAGGTCTAGGCAATATATACATATGTACAGCGCAAAGAGAAGTCTGGAATGACGTCGGCGCCGGTTGAGCTGGTACGAAGTTACGACCCTATAGACGATGATTATAGATGCGTAATCTATCCGGAATGGTCTTACGCACGCCTACTATAGAGGCCAACTTTCCAGGGAAACACTGGGCAGTGATGGGATACATCCAGTAGGGCTGTAAGGCCCCGGGGTTGTAGGATTGAATGCGGAACCCCTTTGTCTCTATCCCTTAGTGGGCCTGCTTATTTGATGATCATGCACAGTGGCCGAACAGCCCCCCAGGAGCCCCCTGTGGTTCTAGGTCACCTGGGCCGCCAGAGAAACTTTGGAACATTTGTAGTGAAGTCTATTTGTCCGTCGGTACTTATGGCACTTCACGACTAACTCATCCCCGCGATCCGGCATGACCGATAGTGCGATACATGGGCCTCCTGGACTCTCTGATGCAGAACCATGAGCCAGGTACCAGCTGACAACCTATATTATCAACACTCAACCTGGTAACCGAGATCTGAGGTAAACACTTAGACAGCCGTACTGGGGTTGAGTTGACTAGATTAGACTACCATGTAGGTGGTGTACAAACAAAGCCGTTGGGACGAGCTGAAACGAAACGGACTATTGGACGAGCACGAGCTCCGGGCCTGAGGAAGTTGGGGAGTCAGACCGGCCTGCTTGTGGACGCATTTGAGCACGTTTGGACTCTGCCTAAATTACCAACGTGACGGGATCCTCCAGGCGGCTGATTTCATCATCTCTGAGCAGGCAATCACCACTGCCACAGTACGTACCTAGGTACCTAGGTGCCCGGATTCTCTAAGATCCTAGAGATGGGGTCCTAGGTTTTCATCTTCCACCTGGGCAGGCTGATAGTCCCAAGAAAAGCTACCGGCCACGAGCACATATAGGAAACTCGTTACCGACTGTCAGGTACCCCTAGGTCAGGAGATCCGACAGCAACACCTAGGTACCTTAGGGGAGGTACTGAGGTCCAATACTGTCAATCCATGGATGACAGAGTGACGACCACGATGAATGTCCAGATGAATGTCCAGATGCAGCGGCGCCAGGAGGTCACCTGCATGGCAGTGGGCCCAAGGCGTGGGTTCCATACAGTTCAGGTACCTAGCAGCACATGTCCCTATCCGGTGTAGGCGTGCTGGCGGAATGACTTCCCCGCAAAGTAGATGTACCCCGTGTCCACCCACTAAGCCTCCCCGTTATCCCGAGGTCCATCCCAGCCCGCTTTCTTGCTCCGTCATCCCGATGCGATAAGAGACAATGGCCTCAAAGGGCCCGAGAACGCCCAGGCGCCCTTCCCCCCTGATACTATGGTAGTGACTGAGTCTTACTCAGTTCCAAGATTGGTATAACATAGCCTGATAGCCTACGCGCTTGCTCCCATCTCCTTCTCTTTAATGGATTAAATTGCTTTGCACTCTTCACTTGACCATAATCATCCCACAAAGTAACTCGAGAACAAACCATCGTCAGATAGTATCTGGCTTCTTCTATTGTTGTATCTGTAACTGCTGAACACCCCCCTATCATCACCGACCGGCCTTTGTGCTATACCTAACCTTCGTTTGTGCCTCTTTGTCTGAGTCACTCGGCAACAACAAACAGCACCTCACTTCCTAACCCCCGCCGGATTGCCTCATCGCTTGATTTGGCAGACCACGCCTGCTTCGGGGCCAGAATACTCATTCACCCAGCGTACCACGCAGGAGCGACCTCACGGACAGAGCACCGTCCACTCACCGGCCTTTGCCGCCAGGATCAGCAAGCGGCAGCCCACTGGTTGACTCCCTCGCTCTCCACACGACCCCTTTCTTCCAGAACCTCTGGGGCCGACTTCCAGACCTTCCACAACCCACCTTACTCACCTAAGCACCCCACCTCCTTGTGTAATCATACCAGAGCCATTCATATATATCGGCACAACGCGTCACCTTCAGCCTCAGCTCCTTACCATTATCGACTCCCACACTTATAGTGCCGTATCGAGCATCAATATGGCGACCACCACCCCTGAGACTCCTGCCCAGTACGAGCGTGACCTCCGTAGTGCGAACCAGGAGTGGAAGCGCAGCAAGGACGCAAGCGTCAAATGGTCCTATGGCTCGACGGCCACTTCATCCTGGTTCGCAAGTCTCCCTCCAGACACGGAGAGCGAAAACTTCAGGGCCCAGCCTCTGGGCAAATGGAGTGACCAGTGAGTTCCCTCTCCTTCCTGGCTGTTCCGGGCGCGCCCTAATCACCATGTCCACAGGTTCGGCACGCATGACAAGAATAAGGGCAACATCAACAAGTACACACGCACTACAGGCCATATAAGGGAACTACCCTCCAAGCGCGTGCGGTCGAAGGTGTCGGCCCAGGAAGAGATTGATGCGGCCTCGCACTCCGTCCTCGACTACCTGCCCAGTCCTGTCCGCCGGCAGAGCTCCGGGATGGACAACATTTTATACAGCTTCGACCGTACTGAAACACCGGGCAGGCCACTGACCCTCGACATCTTCGTTAAAACGACCGGTCGCGATACGGAGAAGTTCGTCGAGAAGGAGTACGAGATCCTGGATGCGAATGGGGACGCTGTCAAGGGCAAGAAGGCTCGTCGCACCCTACGCCATGGCGTGACGACAGACACCAAATCGGCAGATGTCGAGCCTGAAGTGGATGAGGATGGCTTCGAACTGGTGTAGCATCTTGTTTCGGCGGCAATGGGACGGTGGTCATCATGAGCATCGGGCGAATCGGCGTGTCCTGTCTTCGTCTAGCCCTTAAGCATTGCTTCTCTGTTTTCTCTTCCTTCGCTACTCTGCATCCTTTCAACACTCGGCATCCTTTCAACACTCGGCTATTCGCGATTGTAATAGGCTTTGGGTGTGGTGGTTTCTATTGGGTCGGTCGGTCGGTCGGTCGGGAGGAAGTCGGCGGCCAGTGACGTTTAGAGCATACGGTCCTGTTGCGCTGTATCTCAGGGCGTTGGTGTTTGGTTCGAAACGAGCTCGACGGAACTCAGTAACACCGAGGGAGTTTGCTTCGTCGTTCTCATGTCCAGCTATGTTTCTGAAGGTTTCTTCGAGCTGCTGGATTGTTTTGATTACTTGCAAGCATCGGTCGAGTTCTGGGGGCGGGGATCAGTGGGTTTTCACCTCGTATTGCTAGTCCTTCTACGGCTAGTGTGGCTTTTGTGGAGATGCGGAATACAGATTATCCAAATAGGGTACCCTCATGCACCCGCAGCTGATAAGTGATTAGACATCGCTTATCATCAAGCGTTTCCAGAGCAGCCGTTCTTACAGCATCTGTAATCCCCCCTGAGCGGTATCAATATTCATCACACAAATGTTCAGTCAATACAAGTGCAAGGGGTGTCTAATTGCTATCTCATTTCATTTAATCCAGTCCTCTTTGTGGCCATAGATGGAATTTGAAGTTGAGTTCTATACGATTCCTGCAATGCCGTGCCACACACTGGCCAAATAGATCCGCAACATCAACGAATGTCTTATTATTTGGTTCTCCAGCCTCACCAAGGCGGCTTGAGGGTTAAACTCGGCTGCTCTTCACCTCCTGGTCGTTCAGAAAACTTGGGACTTTCTTGAGGCTGTCGCGGCTCAGGCAGGCATTCTGCCACCTGGTAAAATGCGGGAACTCATCAGGCTTACATGCATGCTCGCCAGTGCGGCTGCCCGTGAAGAAAGCGATCTGCACGCTCCACATGGTGAAGGCCAGATCGGCATAGGTGCATTTGTTGCCCACCCGCCACTCTGACTTAGCCAGCACGCCGTTGACCTCGGCGCCGTAGCGGACCTTGGCTGACTCTTGGGACTCACCGTAGTCCTTTTTCGTGGAAGAGGTTGAACCTGTGCGAAATTTATTGGAGCTAATCAAACACTGATATACAACCTTATACGGGGTACCTAGGTAGCTATGGGAGCGTTCCGGCATGCACAGGCTTACCAGGCGGACTGATCAAAGTAGAGGCCTTGGCCAGAGGCTTGAAAGTAGGACCACTGCTGAGTCAAATACTCTTCGGGGAAGCTATCATATGATGTTTTGTGGTCCTTGTCGTATGTATTGATCAAATACTTGTTGGAAGGGTGATTAGGGTAAGTTTAATTTGAAATGGTAACGGTATGATATCCCTCGTAGCAGGACGATGGCACCAGATTCCCAGAGTGTGATATTACGATTTAGATCTTCGATAGCAGGCACACGGCCATCCGGGTTGACATCAATATATGGTGTCTTCTTGAGACCAACAAGTTCGACCTAGAACGACTCGTAAGGTATCAGGTTGAGTTCCTCAAGTATGATGAGAACCTTGGAGGGGTTGGGGACCTGGTCTAAGGAAATGTTAGCGACGGCCTCACTTTCACTGCGAAGCTGAAAGGTCGTCATACTCACTCCTCCAGTGCAATTTCATCGACTTGAGGCTCATTTTGACAACCGAATCTGAGTAAACTAATCACTGGAATGAAAAGGGGTAATGAAGACTTTGAATAAGTCTGGTAAAGATTGAATGGAGATTAAATCGATTTTCTCGCTGGGATGTCGCTGAATACCAGTCAGACGGGCAAGTGGAAAGCAAGCAATCGGAAAGCAAGCAATCGGAAAGCTTGCAAGTTGGAAGTATGATGCTTGTGTACTGACGTATGCATGTTGGACGCATGCGCACCAACGTACATCTCCTCCATCCTTGAGATATGCTGTCCTAAATACAGGTATTCCACGGAGAACAGGATCCGAGGCAAAGGAGCTTTGAGCAGATGCCGAGGTCTTGCTCAATGGAAACAATCATTTATAAGCGATGCTTCCACATTGGTATACCTGTGTGGCCCACGGTAATGCTCCTATCCTAAAGTCCTGCGGGTGAGACGGATCACAGTAGGTTGCTTATCCCAGAACCACCATATGCCTTGCTTCTCCCACACCGGTAGGTTGGTTGCTGGTGGAACAGATACATCAAAGGTCCATAACAACTTCACTAGAATCAATCGCAGCTCAAGCCAGGCCAAATTCTGCCCAGGACAGTTGTGTGGACCGAGAGAGAAAGGGTTGAATGCGGCGTTGTCATCTTGCACGCCACTCTTCGCGGTGCTGAGCCATCTTGCAGGCATGAAACGATCCGGCTCGACAAAATTTCGCCTGGCCCTGTAGGTGGCCCATGGCGGGACGGAGACCACTATGCCTCCAGGGAGCACTTGACCAGCAACAACGCCTCCCCCGGAAGGAACATTGCGGCGCATCGAGTCGGGGATCGTTGGACAAAGTCTCATACCCTCGTTCAGTGTCGCGTTGAGAATTGGAAGCTGCTTCAATTTGGGCCCTGCGATTTCGTCTCCAGAACAGAAAGTTGTTCGAATCTCGCCTGTGACTGCAGCAAGGTCGTCCGGATTGCGCAAAAGGTAGTTGACTACTCCAGTCAACACAGTTGTGACTGATTCGCTACCTGCAGCCACCAGCATCATAGCGTTGACCTCCATCTCCTCGCGACTCATAGACTCGGATTTCGGATCCTTCTCGGACTCCAGGAGCTGGCCGATAATGTCAGGCCGGTTCGACCCGGTGGCGATCCGCTCGCGAACCTTTTGTTCAGTGATACGCCACATCTCCATCACCTCGTTCAATGCAGAAGAGGGCGTGACCGCCATGAGAAACGCATAAAGCCATGGATAGAATTTCGCAGATACAACTATCGTGGCTGCCTTGAATTGACTGACGGTCTGGATCCAGGGATGGGTTGTCAGACCATCTAGACAGCCGAAGGAAGAGCCCCAGACCAAGTCTCCAATGATATCGAATGCCACATAGTTGATCCACTCCACGGCGTCTATGTCAGTGATCCCGCGGCTCGATGAGTTCTCGATGCGCTCGGTCAACCGTGAAACTAGTTTGTCGACGTAGGAGCGCACAAAAGGCTCCTGTGCTGCTGTGTATCGCTCCGAGAATGCTGGCGCTAGGATTCTCCGGAAACGAGCGTGTTCCTCTTCAGTGCACGCAATCAAGTTTGATGCAGTCTTCCCTGGTGGCTGATCTTTGTACTCGTAAGGGCGCAGAAAATTCTTCGGGTAGATGTCTCTCCAAGCAGCAGGATCAATGAATGATAGCTCATCTGGAGCCAAGCGAACAATATCGCCATATTGTTCATGAAGTTTCTTGATGTCATGCGGTAGTCGTCCCTTCATGAACGAGGAAAGAAAGGGAAGCCGGAAAGCACGCCAAAGAAACGGCCCTGGATATTTTGAGAGTGGATGGAACCAGATGTTATATATCAAAAGATAGCCAATATACTGTAGTTCGTTAGATCATGCCTGGGATGTAAAGGCAGATGATAGACCAGGACTATAACTCACCACTGCTGCCAAAGTTATAGACCAGATGAAGATATCTATAATGCGGCTCATCTTGCACTATGCAAAGCGATCACTGATCCTGACGCATGAAATTTGGCTGTTTCGTAACAGTAAAGGTGTCGTGCTACGGAGCGGCTGAGCCTGTATAAGTGACCTGAGAGCCAAGCAATAGGTGGCCCACATTATGATACAGGGGGTCGATCCTGGCTATTGCCATGTCAAGGGAATTAGAGCCAACGGTTGAAGGGAGACACCAATCATATTGCTTACGACTTGCATCGAGACAGCCCTTGGCTGTTTCCTGTCCCAGGGAAAGAGTGGATATCTGGAATGGGTAAGGTTCGGGCCGGAAATCCGTGTAGCGAGAAGAGTGGATTTGGTGCGCGGAGCGCGCGCTGCAGAAAGTCCGTTGCACTATCGCCGGGTAGTTTTAAGTTTCATTGTTTTAGGTTTCATTGACAGAAGACCTATGTAAGTAAATAAATAGATGTAACTTAGTAACTTGCTTTTATAGCTGTGAATCATCATAATCCCCTCTCAGCGTCGAGAGGGATCAGACGGTAGGATGATATAGAGCTGTGTTCGGGGCCGGAAGGGCGGGGCCTACATAAATGGTCGGCGGCGAGCGCCCACGGCTGATGCCAGAATAATTTGCACTCCGCCTGAATCTACAAATAATTGGTGTCTATTCTTCGTTAAGCCCTCGACCTCGACTTGAAGTAGTTGCTCAATCTGTGCTTCATGAGGTTTCTTGCGGAAGACAGAAGTGGCCCATTCTCCCCACCCAATGCCCCCAGCGCTCAAGGGACTTGAACTCTAGACCAAATGATGAGTAATCAGCACACACATTGACCTCAACATAGAAACTGGACGAACCCAGTAAGGTATTCTCCATAAATGATCCATTTGATGACCCAAACCAAACTTTGTGTTGCTTCACCCACATTCCCACCCGGGTGACTCACCACGCCGAACTCTTGGACATCATTTAGCGGCATTGCTCGTACACAGTGTTGACTCCTTCCCCTGCAAGATGGATTTCAATATGCAACCAGGAGGATCAGAGGAGCAGGGCGAATGGGCCCAAGCAACCAGATTGGTATGGTTCGAGCCTGTCGGGAGGATCCAGGCATCGACTCAGCCTCCATTCACTACCTAGGTACCCCAATATCTCATATCTCACCTTAGAGTCACCGGTCGTCTCTGGCTGCCCCTGTCTTTCTGATGCCGTCACAAATCTGCAACATGGGACTACCTAGGACACCTGGGAACCAACTGCGATAATTGGACCTTTTTCAAACAAGTATAAGTGCAATAGGCTGCATTCATATTGGTTGTTGTATGCTTCACCAACTAATTGTACCCGTAAACTTTCACTCTTTACCGCTTCAATTCGGTGTCTGTTGCATTTCTGTACCTTAACGCGACGCAGAGGAGCAGAACCAAGAGAGCGCATTCAAGAAGTGCTTGCAGACTCTCCCACGACCTGGGGGGAATTATTCGCAGGGGGGCGAACCAAAGCCTACCACCACCACCACCATCCAGCTCACATCGTCTCACACCACCAGTCCGTTGATGATGGCGACTCCTCAATTCACGACATCTTCTCATGACACAGCCTTGTGTATCATACCCCCAAGAAGTTTGTGGCCCAGGATCGACCGACTAAGATCTAGATATGATAACGCTTATGGAAAATGGCCCCCACACATTAATTTGGTCTATCCCTTCGTCCAAATTGATGTTCTCCCAAGAGCGGTGGAAGCAGTCCAGTCGGCAATCACCAATCTGGCGGACCAAGGGCCGTTTCGAACATGTCTTGATACGGCAGACGTCTTCAAGCATCGCCACGATAACACCATCTTCATCCGCGATAACAGCGACAGTAGTCCGCTGACAGGTCTTCGGCGTGTGATTCTGGAGGCCTTAGGTCAGGAGGATGATGGAGGTTATCAAATGCATATGACTATTGGTCAAAGCGAGGACATGAACGACTCATGGCACCGCTTCCTGCTTCAGAAGGCCAATTGGCTACCTACGGTCGAGTGGACAGTGGATGATTTGCATGTGCTTGTCAGAGAAAGGAGCCCAGCTGGAGGATCCGAGATGAAAGCTTGGGCGACGGTGGCCATGGAAGATGGCAGCATTCGCCGTTTCGAGCCACCACCATTATTTTACAGTGAGCCACAGCCAGCAGCGGAGGAAGAGGGCCTTCCATACTCTTACATCAAAGGGGATACGTGGCAGAAGGCTCAGCTGGGTGATCACGCAGATTCATCGAGCGCTGAGGGGACAACATTGGCCGTTGCATCGTACAACGTTTTGGCCGAGTTCTTGCATCCACCTTCCCAAAAACGGTACCCCCTGATAATCAAGAACATCCTGTCCGAACAGGCTAAAGCTGATGTTCTGGTGCTGGAAGAGGTAACCGACGACTTCCTGTCCTACCTCTTGAAAAATGAGGATATTAGGGACACATTTCCCTTCTCCAGTTGGGGCCCACCCAATCAGGATGACGTCGAACCGCTGCCGAGCCACAACAATATCGTTGTCCTCAGCAAGTACTTTTTCGAGTGGGAACTAGTACCATTCAGTCGCGAGCACAAGGGCGCAGTCGTGGCCAAGTTCAGGACCGTCGGCCAATGGGACGATACTGACTTCAGGCCGCTGATACTTGCTGCGCTACATCTCACGCATGGCCTCAAGGATGGCGCCATCACCGCCAGGAAGTCGGAGATCGAATTAACACTCAAATACCTGGCCAAAAACTACCCGGAGCATCCTACCATACTAACCGGTGATTTCAACATAACGACCTCCTCATATACCATCTCGCAGGCGCTTGAGAAGAAAGCTATATCACCGCACGCGGTAGCTTCCGTACGAAATTTCGATAGGACTTTTCACGAAGATAGATTCGTCGATACGTGGGTGGCGTCACAGCTAGAGAAGGGAACAGCATCGAGGGACGTCCACGAGACCGCATTCGATGGTGAACAAGGAGCCACCTATGACCCGACTGGGAACCCCCTGGCTGCAGAAATCGTAGGCAGTGGCTTCAATATGCGGCCTCAGCGGTACGACAGGGTCCTTGTCAAGGGCGAGGACTATTTTCAAGTTGTGCAGTTCAACACGTTCGGCTTCTTAACGGAGGTACTCCACGAAGAGGGCAAGGACATTACCCTCCACGCCAGCGACCACTGGGGTGTTCGAGCTATCTTGAGACTTGGGCCGGTACCCGAGAGCCAGAGACCCGCTGTCGTCGGCGCAGAGATTGTGCCCGTCAAGTTGAAAACTGCTCAAGACTCGCTGGTGGATTCAGCAACTTTATTGGATACCTTGAGGCAACTGGGTAGCATCCCCTCTGAGGAGGAGACCGAGAAGCGCGCCCAGGCCTTCAAAATTCTCCAAAGTGTGATTATGAGACCACCCGCATCGTCAACATCTTCACCTCCCACAGCTGCTGCCACGGGACGGTCTAGCACGCCACTCGTTATCACACCTGTGGGGTCGTATGGCCTAGGCGTTTGGGATTCTTCCTCCGATATCGACTGTCTCTGTATAGGACCCTTCAGCTCCTCCACATTCTTCTCCATTGCGGCTCAGCGACTACGCAGGGCTTTAGACAAGGGAATCAAGGTGATCCGGCGGGTGAGAGCTCACACAGGCACGATGCTTGAGTTGGAAGTCCAAGGGATCAAAGTCGACCTACACTATGCTCCTTCCCAAGCTGTCGCGGAGAACTGGCCGGACGTCCTGGAGCTTCCTTCTTCGAGTCCCGTCTGGACTCTTTCACCGCAGACGCTCAACAAGCTGAAACCTACCCGAGATCTTGACTATGTGCGGCGATCAATTCCCGATATTGCGAACTTCCGCCTTGCACATCGTCTCATCAAGGCGTGGGCGAAGAGAAGGGGTATATACTCCGCGAAATATGGATACCTCGGCGGAATTCAGATTACCATCCTGCTTGCACGCGTCTACAAGCTCCTCGCCGGAGAGGCAACTGTGGTGTCAGTGCCCGACTTGCTGACGACATTCTTCAATCATTACGCCAATCTCGACTGGAAGAACGACGTTGTGTTCGATCCGTTCTTCCATAAGCATCTTAACCACAGGAGGACGGACCGCGAGCCCATGGCGATTATTGGGTACTTCCCACCGTCACTGAACACGTGCACCGCCGCGTCGGTTCCGTCAGTGAGGACCATCGCCGAGGAGTTCCAACGCGCAGATCGCCTGCTCAGTGAAGAACGCACGACGTGGTCACATTTCCTTACGATTGACGACGGGAACTTCCTCCAGCTGTTCAAAAGTTACATCAAGATCGATGTGCAGTTCTGGGGCGGCTCCCTGACAAAGGGCCGGAGCTTCGTCGGCTGGCTCGAATCACGTTGTGTCTCTCTTCTTGTTGACCTGAACAGACGCCTTCCGGAACTCCATGTGAGGTTCTGGCCGGCTCGCTACGTCGAGCCGTTGGAGGCTGCGACAGAGGCCGAGGAGTCGGGTAGCTACCAGGGGTTCTATCTCATCGGCATTGACAGACCAAAGGAGACCGTCACCGACGAGAGGGTCATGTACAACAACCTGGTTTCCATTCTCGAACGCTTTGGAGACCAGATTCGTGGGGATAAGAAGTATTTCGACGAGCGCACCTCTTTGATCTCCGCCGGCGTGGCCAAGGCTGCCGAGCTGAAGAATTTAGTGATCGACGATCGCGAATGGGGTAAATACACGGCCGGAGATGATGAGTCTCTCGACGAGGATGAGGACGATGAGCCCCAGAGCTCTTCTATCTACGAGGACTACCATGCCGTCCACACCTCGGCGAAGAAGAGCAAGACGACCAATTCACCTCGGTCTGTTGTTATCACGAAGCCAGAGGGTGCAGGCAAATTCCGGACCGCAGCGGACGCGCTCAACCGGCTCCGTTGGGATCCGGCTCTGGATAGCGGCGACTACGTGGTGGGTTACGAGGACCGCTTTGTGGGTGCTATGGAGAAGGGTCTTGATATGTGGAAGTCGGAGCAGACGGATGATGAGTTCATCCCCCAGCATAGGATCCTGTACTTCAAGAGGAGGAGTGATGGGATGGTGGTATGGGACAGGATGACGAGGACGGATCTGTTGTTTGGAAGTGGTGGACCTTCAGCATCTAAGAGCGTTGCATAGCCAGCCGATAAATCGTATTTGATAGTTCCCCCCTTTGTAAATAGAGGATAATATGAGCGAACACACAGAGCCTGAGATCTCGAGACAGGATGAAAGTCAGGAGGCTGGATAGCTAGGAGGCTGATCTTGGATAATGCTCGCCATAAGAAAACAGTGACCAATAAGGTGTTTGAGCCATGTGATCATATTGTATATAGAGAGAAAGGGAAACCAAGCACCTCAGATGCCGGGTCTAAATCTACTGACGCTGCAGCAACAAGGCATCCATTACTGGTCCGAAGGGCCCCAGTTTACAGTAGATACACCCTTCCCTTTGCCCTCCATGATCGCCTCCAACTTATCCTCATTCGTCACCCACCCACGCCTTCTTGAAGCAATCGCGAACTTGATCGGCTGAGACCATTCCTTCCACCACTGCTCCTCGCTCTGGACCGCACACCTCCTCCTCGACCCTCCCGACTCCACGACCTCGCCCCTGCTACACGTCGCGAACGGCCAGACCGCCTTGACGACCTCATACGTGCTCTTCCCCACGAACAGCGCCGTAAGGCCCGTAAAGAAGTTGTTGACCCTGTCGGGGTTCTGCACCACGACCCGAGCGTGCGTCACGGGGAACGTCACCGTCACGACGCCCCTGTACGCCATGGAAGCCACGAGCCCGCGCACCTGACCCTCCAGCCAGTCCTTGTCGAGGTTCACCACCGTCCTCTCCAGCACGAAGACCTTGACTGCGCTATTGTCACACACGAACCTGCGCGCCCACTCCTCGAGCCCCGCGTTGTCGCCCGGGTCCGGCTCCAGCGCGGGCCGGGTGCCTCCGCGGCAGGCCGCCTCCCCGGACCGGACGCACCGGATGTAGTCCATGCGCTGCCGAGGGTCCTCGGGGACGAGGAGGGGCATCAGGTTGAGCTTGATGGCGAAGTCTACCTTGTGGCCCCTCTTTCCAGTGATGTGGATCTGTGGCTTGGGGGGCACCGTGGACTGGGCCCGAACGAGGGAGACGAGCGCCCGTACGGTACTTGAGAGGTGCGGCGCAGCCGACTTGATGGTAGTGCAGTCCGAGGAAAGCTCGAACAGCGGTGGTGAGTAGAGCCGGTAGTCCAGGTGAGGAAGTCCTGGGTATTTTTGTTGTTGTGCCGCTTGCTGAGCCTGTTGTCGGGTTTCTTGTGAGGCAGGCGTGAGCAGGTCTAGCTGGGAGTTGCTCGATGGGCCGGAGTAGGGCGGTGGTTTCAGAAGATGATCATTTTCCTGCTGTGAGCTACTTCCGGCGTGGTCACGGGTGTCTAGTGGGGACATTGGGCTCCCGAGGGACACGGATGTTGGTGTTGGTGGTAGGTCGTGATCCAGCTGACTGAAGTTGAGATGGGCGTGTAGGCCATCCTTCTCGGACACCCAGGGGTTCTCCTCTGCCATGACAATGTCGTGAGCCTAATTCACAAGGTCCCTGGTGTCTCCTGGTTATATGCAGGATACTACGTCTATACGCTTATACTTTTGTCACCGTTCGATAGGATCACTGTAGTCCACTGCCGTGATAACTCGATGGCGCAATAGCGGTATAGTGTGTCACAGGTAACAAACAGAACGATGAACTGCCTGGAATTTATTTTGTTTTGTAACTGTCGTGAGGAGCGATGCATAGTGATGACATCTCGGTTGGTTCCCTCACTTCGTAAGGTCTGGGGGTGACGCCACTTCAGCTGTCGATGTGAGTGATCTGACAGGTGCATGAGTATCGGCCGCTGGAGCCTCCGGGGCTGTGCAGGTCAGTTGTTCCTTCGGGCCTGTTCAAACTTCCCGGCACACACACAAACTCGAAGAGAGGAGTGTCAGAACTCGAGTCTGCCTAGCATGTTGTGAGAACAAGGACCCGTCAGACGGATCAAATGTCCGCAAGTGGCTTGATCTGATGCCGACCATGATCGGCTCGTCCCCAAACCGACGCCGGCTATTATTACCGCGAACAACCGAGGTGACGTCTCCCAAGAATAGAGGTACCCAGTTATAAAGCCTGCGAACGGTAAACACGGATAGGTCCTGCCAGTTTCTCAGTACATATACACTCACGATGCTGCAAATACAACTTCGAAGGTGGTAATGAGTAAATCAGCCCCTGAACATACCGCCAAATCCACACAACGCTGACAGCCGTACTTGCTATGGGGATTTCTCTATTACTCTTGGAGTATAGGTCCCTGGGCGAGGTGAAGTCACTCCTGACCAGCTAGGACGTCGACAATATCTCTCTCCTCTGCTGCTCCCACGTCTCACGACACACCTCTTTCATCAGCCTTCTTGGTGCCAGCCGTCCCGTCATCAGCTCGAATGTTTCCACGGCCATTTCGCACAGATTTTCAAGACTATCAACTACTACCCATGATGGCTTCACTCTGTCCCTATGCACTCGCATCTGGGCAACTAGGGGTGTGACCACAGGCTTATAAGCCAACTATAGTACCAAGTCAGTACGAAACTCCAAGGTGATTAGAGGTGTAGGTAGAAGTTTGACGGTATGGAGGAAATCTTAGGAAAATAACAGATGCAGAAGGAGTCATTAGGCGTTTGGGTTGCGGCTCACCTCGAGCACCACCCCTCCAGTCGGACTTCGAAGCCATTGTGCCGGCATCTCGAAATCCGCTGGCGGGTTTCCGTCAACGCTCGTGGCAGGCACACAGGAGAGAACCATCGTCGGTTGCTCATAGCCATCTGGCCAAGCATCAGAGATGGATGGCAAGACGTGGCAGACCTGTGCGATGCCCTCCTTGTGTGGCGAGATACCCTGCTTCTTTGCCCAGTCGTTAAAGTGGCTAGCAACCACCTGGGCATTCTGGACGGTCCGGTTGAAGATGAATATGTTGCGACATCCAAGCTGGATCAAGGCATAGATGGCTGCTCGAGCCTGCCCACCCGCTCCAACCACCAGCGCGGTAGTTTTTGATGCTCGCACGTAGTTGCGTGGGCTGATATTTCTTTGCAGACAGGTGAATATGGAGGACCAGTCTGTGTTGTCACCGTAGAACTCGTTGGCGATGCCTGACTTATTGCGAGAGTTGACGTGGTCTAGTATATAGTTCGTTCTTCCTCGCAACGGCAACAAGACGTTAATGGCGCCTATGACGGTGGCGTGATGGCTCTTAAGGTTCAAATGAGGCACAATGGTTACCTTGAAAGGCGCTGTTAAGGATGCACCACCAAATGAGGCATCACTGCATATCCGGTTGAGTTCTTCCAGGGTCGAGCATTGTTTGGCCGAATAGATATGAGGCATGCCTGTGAATTTGTAGGCGATGTTGTGCATACAAGGGGAGAGTGAGTAGGAGACATCCGCTCCTAGGGTGTAGAATTGCAGAGGATCCAGTTGGGATTGGCCGAATAGCGATTCAAAGACATTTGTTGCAGTACAGACGGTAGCCAGATGTTCTCGTTCGTTCTCCATATCCGGATGCTTCACAGGGTTGAGTATCCGAGACTGAAGCGGCGTACTAAGGCCAAGAACTGAGAAATCGTAGGCTACAAGCGGAGGTTTGGGGTCTGGTATCGTCGTAGCTATCTTCTCCCGGAAATCTTGGAGTGCCTCTGCCGTGCTATCACCAGAACAAAAGCGAACCATGCGGACGATGTCACAATCGAGAGCCTTGGCCTGCTGGTAATCTCGTACTTGGCACTCGCTGGACCAAGGTGTGCACATCAAGCCGACATTCCAGTAGTTGCCAATGATCTTAGACCGCCCCCGGTGGCTCAAAATCTCTCGTATGGGTATATCTTTCCTCTGTAGGTCCAAGCTCAGATAATTGACACCAAGATGCAAACCAAGCTCAATTAGCTCTGTGTCCACCTTCGCCTTTTCCTCTGCAGTTCTGCGCCGCTCCCCGCGGGGATTCTCCTCGACGTGATAGATGATGGGCACTGCCAGCTTTCTCCGGATCTGGGCCACGGCCTTGGCAATCTCGTTCATGATGTTGTCCGGCCAGTGATCGATGATGAGCTCCACACAGTCGCCCCGGGCCTCAAAGTCCTCCCATTCCAAGTCCATTCTCACAATATAGGACAAACGCAAACGCAAAGTGAAGGAATATTGTCTGAACTCTGGTGGAACAGCCCTGACGGTGAACGGGCTCTCGAGGAAGAGCTTGGTGAGCCACTGGCCTGTGATGAAGTCGATAAATCTGGTGAAGTCTTGCTTGGCGTATAGAAGACTGGAAGGGGTTGCCTTGTAAGACTCCCACCCGCTGGACGATGGAGCGTTACCCGTTGGGGCAGACTTGATGTTGGAAGGGTCGAACAGGTTGTAGTACTCCAAATTCGAGCACGCTCTGTGTCTTTCATCTGCGCGAAGAATGCGCTCCCCATCTGGCGACCCAAGGATGCGCAGAACCTCTTCCTCCTCTCGGTGGACATAGATGACAGGGTTGGTCTTGGAGAACAGACGCAGACAGCCCTGTGCCTCTTCTGAGAAGCTGCTCATCCCACATTCGATGATGCACCTATTCCGATTCTCGTCGAGCATACGCTTGAAGACCTCGTCATTCCGGCGGTTGAATTCCTCCTTCCCATGTTGGTCAAGGAATTGCATGCGGCTGAGACCGATGACCTGCTGAAAGTAGAAGTCTTCTGTTATGAGACGACGGCGCAGGTGAAGAGCACCTATGAAACCCAAGGAACGTTTACCGGCGCCCCGACATCCTACCAGGACTATAGAGGCATCAGGATGGAAGAGGCGCTCATTCGGCGGAGCGGTTTTCAAGGTTCCTTCGATAGTCATGGCGGTGTGGGTCGGGTGTCGGCAAATGCTTCACAGGGCCCTTTCAGCAAGCAAGCTATAGCTGGTTCCTGGCGGGCTCTTGGCAGTAGCGCCTGAGTCGGGACTTGTTTTATCGTCGAAGATGCCCAGAACACGGGATTGCTTTCTTCTTCTCCGGAAGGACAGCTAAGATCGCGGACTGGCAGCGGATAAGATATCTTCCCCCCTAAGACCAACGGGTTCATGCGAAGGTATCGAATGCCGCCAGAGGGCTGCGAAGACCCATGTAAGGTTACGTGGACAAGAGCAAAGTTGAAGAACTGCTCAGTATGTCAGCTGAGAAAATCAGAAGGATGTTTGAGATATACCTAGGTATTTCTAAAGGCCAGGCGTACTAATGAGACGGGGGCGATCTAAGAGCACTAATTGGGGACTTGAGTAGGCCGGTACTAGGGTAGGTACTCACGCAATGGTAGAGCAGCATAGTCTTCTTAAGGTAACTCAATGTGTACCTCCGCGTGACCCGGGCCCCTCCAGCTGGTACGGTTCGGCAGATACTACGGTACTTACTAAGGAGGCTATCTACTAAGTACCTAGGTAGGTAGGGACCTACCCGTAGGTACCTAGGTCATCCATGGATCCATGCCTCCATGCCTCCATGGATGCCACATGAGCGCTGATGGGCCGGATCAACTAAAGCAAATGCTGACTGCCAGTGCTTGAGGTATTCCTATAACCCAGGTAGGTATATAAATACTTAAGTTGTCTGTAGTATACACTTTGAATGGAACCATGCATCCATAGATCCATAGATCCATAGATGTTATATTATCTGCTGATCCTTTTCTGCGGCTGAAAGATACATTGTACCTATATCGTACCTAGGTACCTAGGTACCTATAGTAGGCAGCTAAAAGTCCTACAACATCGTCATATTTCCCGAGATCCCGCCCTTATAGTCACTAATATTCAACTACCTATTTTATAACTAATTCTGATCGAAATGACTTCGAAATACCTCTAAAATGATGATAAATGATCAGAGTTTAGTACTTCGTATAGCTACCCTTAGCCTTATATAAGGCTTATAGCTGATTCAGTATTATATTGATTAGCCTATTAATCTAGGCCTAATTAAGGCTATCCTATACCTTTGTTACTACCTCCTTGAATTTCGCTATATTAACCTGATTTTTTAGTAGGTCTAATAGATTAGGGTAATCTTTCTAGATAGCTAATTTCAGGAGGCACTAAACGTTCTTAATAGGGTTTAAATCAGGTGAATATAAAGGCTATTCGATCTTCGAGATACTATAGAAATCGATGAAATCCTATACTACCCTAGTATTATAAATAGGAGCATTATCCTACTAGAAATACTATATACTATTATAAATCAGAAGGAGACCCTCCTCAAGGGCCTTTATATATGATCTAGTAGTATATCTATTATTCCTAGCTATAGGGTCCCTATAGCAGCGCATAGGGGGTCTAGTTGCTATAGATTAGATAAGGTAATTAGATAAGGCATTCTACTAGGCAGTGTAAGCTAAACTAGCCTTAGAAGGTCTTAAGGCCCTACTAGTAGGCTTACCTTAGTAGCTTCCTTTCTAGATATACAACTAAGATAGAGAATAGAACTATCAATTGTATTCGCACCTAATAGTGCTACTATAGTCCCTCTCTATAATAACTAGTTTGCTTTAGCTACTATACTAGATAGTACCCTAAAGTATAATTAAGATTATAGGTTTTATATAAACCTTTAAGTTAATAAGGTCTTTCTAGTAGCGTTTATAAGGGTATCGCTAAACGAATATAGATAGGTTAGAAGGCAAATTCTAAATACTATACTCGTTAGAAAAGATCATCTAGGAGGAAGGTTAGTATAGCAGCGCACAGGGGGTCTAGTTGCTATAGATTAGATAAGGTGATTAGATAAAGCATTCTACTAGGCAGTATAGGCTAAACTAGCCTTAGAAGGTCTTAAAGCCCTACTAGTAGGCCTACCTTAGTAGCTTCCTTTCTAGATATATAACTAAGATAGAGAATAGAACTATCAATTGTATTTATACCTAATAGTACTACTATAAGTAGTAGCTATAACTCTATACTATAGAGATAATTATCATTCGATTTAACGTCCCTAAGGCCCTAGGAATAGAATCAATTTACTGATTAAACTCAACTACGAAGCTATTATATACTTATACTCACTAGAAAAGGGCGTAGCCTCAGTAGAAAATACTAAGAAACGAAGTGATCTACTACATTTATACCTACCTAGGAAGATTATAGCGAAGGCTAAGTTTAGAAGAAGTATTCCCCTTATGAACGAACGCCCTAGTAATAGCTATTTATAGTAAAATACTACTTTGATCCTAGGCAATAGATTCACTATATTATCGCAGACGCTATAAGTTACCTATAGTCTATTATACTTACCTAGGAAGCTAGTACTATTACTTCCTTATTATATATATCTTTATTTTATATTATTGCTTTATTTATACTTTGCTTCGCCTAATAGAGATAGAAATAGCTAATAAATAGATACCTTGAATTATACTAAATATATAAGAAGTAGGACCCTTAAAGGCATAAGCGAAATCGCCTTCTAAGGAAGTAGAAGGCCTTACTTACAACCTTATAGGAGTCTTAGGCTAGAACCCTAAACTATTTTATAGCGCTAATCTTCCTAGTATTAATAGCGCCTTTACTAATGAAAATAACTTTTAGTAAGACTTTTATAATTCATCAATAGTCGATAAACCTAACTACTATATATAAAACTATAGAGCAAAAGATACTCTAGTTGCCTACTAAGCTAGTTAACTTCTCTAATAATAATACCTTCAAAGGGTATATTCGATATATTAAGCAACTAGTAGAAGAGGTAAGATTTAGAGTCGTTAATATAAGGGTATAATTAATAGAAATAAATAATCAGATAGATAAATTAGTAGAAGCTTAGAAGGAAACTAGGAAGTTAATAGACTTATAAACTAGAATATTAAATACCCTATTGAGATATTTCAATATCGATCCTAAGACTATAGTAATAGTAGCTAATATATAGTACTAAGCTAATTATAAGTAAATACCTATAGAATAAGTAGCCTATAGATAAGCTAGGTTATAGGACTCATAAGATCAATATAATTATACTTTGCCTAATAATACAAATACTATATAATAAGAGCCTAATACTAAGAAGTATATTCGATTTGATTCTTAAGTTATAAGTAGTAGAGGCGATCTAGACCTAAGCGATTTAGATAATAATAATAATGATTATAATAATAAGAAATAGCTATAATAATTACTATTACCCCTATAATCTTCTCTATAAGGGCCCTTCGTATAAGGAGATACTCCCTAGTCTAGTAAATCTACTATATTAGCCTTCTCTAATACTAAGCTTAAGCGAGAGGAAGTTAGTATATTCGACCTAGAGTATAAGGACCCTAATAATATCAGTATAGTTATAGTTAGAAAGGACCTTATCTTCATTAATATATAGACTTTTATCGATCGTTTAAAATCCTTCAAAGACTCAGAGAATAGTTAAGATATTAAGGGAGAAATTATAAGAATATTCCTAATACTACTATAGGGAGCTATAGTCTATTAGTAGACGAATAAAATTACTTCCTCTAAGTAGTATAAACTTCGATATAGTAGGTATAGTACTATTTTAGACCTACTAATATCTAGATTCTCGATAAAACCTACTTATACTATATAGAAGTTCTAAGATATATATTTTACCCTTCGAGAGATCGCCTAAGATGAGTTTACCCTTCGAAAGTTCATCTAGAAGAATCTTCATTATATTTATATAATAGGAATACTCGACTAAGAGAATTTGAATTAAAAGGGAGCTATCAATAATATCTAGAATAAAATAGATAAGTATATTTAAATATATCTAGTACCCCTATATAAGTACCTAACTCTCGATAAATATATAGAAGAGGTCGAGGCTATAAAGAGTATACTAATTAATATTACTGATTATCATTACCCTGAGTATACTAGGAATAGTAAATCTAGTTAGTCGTCTATTCGCAAATATAATAGCTATAGAAAGTTAGATAATACCTAAGAGCGAGATTCCTTTCGATAGGAGCGATATAACTATTACAAGTACTATAACTACTGCGATCGCTATAGTAGCTACTATAGCGATCGCTATAATAATCGCCTAGGCGATCGAGACTGAGGCAACTGATATCGAAGGGATCAGGATTATAAGTATAACTACGACTATAACTGAGATAAACGATGAAATAACTATAAGAAGAGTAAAGATAATAGTAAGAAGAAACTATAGAATCATCTACTTAGCCCTAATTACAAACAAGTATATAATATAAAAGAAATAGATAATAAGTATCTATACTTATATTCGTCTAGTCTTATAAGCGATATTAATTAGATTGATAGCCCTCTCTTATTACAATTAGTATCGAGCGTATCGCTATATTCTTCCTTACTAGATAGTACTTATAACTTATATAAGATTAAGTATCCTACTAACTATACTTATATATTTTATAACGAAGCCTTTGATATATATAGATAACTATTTCGATATATTAGATATTATAAACTTCGAGACTAAAAGGTTAATATTTATAAAGAAGTAAAGAAGTATATATAAGATATAGTTATATAGGCTAGCTATATTATAACTAGAAGAATAGTATAGTAGAAGCAACCCCCCTTATAATATAGTAAGGAGAATATCCTAGAGGAATTACTAGCCTTACTTATTCTTAACTACCTAGTATATAGTTATATATATTTATAAATCAATATCTGAGTAGGCCTCTAAGGCTCTAACCTTTAGTTATATATAGATATAAGTATAAGTTATAACTTAATAGATTATAAGTTCTTATTATAATTCTCAGATATATAGATCACTAAGTAGGCTCTTCATCGACTTATAAGAGTAGGGAGTAATATTATAAAGTTAATATAATTTATAGAATAGTTATTCTATATATATAGATAGTATATAGATAGTACCCTTAGTCTTCTAAGATAATGAGTAGGAATATAGATTATAGATTATTTACCTATAGGAGTATTAATTAGTAATAGCTAGCTATATATATATAAAGCCCTTATTAACTATAAGGCTATAATAATTACCTACTTAGACTAGCGAAACTTCTAAGTATTATTTCTTATTCGTAAAATAGCGCTATCTCTGATAGTTTATAAAGTTCGCTTAGCTTATACCTATATAGTATAGCTAGGATATATAGCTAAGGTTAATATAAAATATATTAACCTACTTAAGGGATACTTATTTATATTTACCTCTATATACCTTATTACTATAAATAGCATTATAGATGCTTATACTCCTAAGATAGTAGTAGTATATAATGCAATAGAAGGACTAGTAAAAATACTAAAAGGTATAAGAATAAGCACTATATATAAGTATAAAGATATATTATACTTTAATACTACGATGAAAGGTATAATAGCTGCCTTTAGAATAGTAATAGCACTAGAGAGCCTAACTAGTATCGCTACTCTAAGTACTACTCTAGCTAATAGAAGTACCTAGGTGAATTTTAGGAAAGTAGTTCAAGTACTAGGGTAGGTGAACATAAATAGAGAATTTGAGTTGACTAGGGATATTATCGATATAGCGAAGGGCAAGGATATCAATACTAAGCCTCTTAGTATATTTAGAATGAACTCTAATACACTTATAATAGATATAGTATACTTAGCGATTCAGGATACTAGTATAGCTTATAATACTAGCCTAGAGAATATAGATCTAGGAAATATAATACTTAATGATAATAAACCTAGACTAATTACTACTATTTAGGGATCTCTTAGTATCAAAGTACTAGAAGCAATATTTAGTCTAGTAATAGAAAATAGTATTTATATCTCAGCTTTAGACCTAGCTAAAATAGAGTAACTCTATAAGGTAATAGAATATTACTTATAGGTATAGGAATATAAGAGCTTACTTGAGATAGATAAGGACTAAATAATAAAGGTCCTACTATTAGATAGCTAGTAATATATAAAGCTTAATTAACTAAGGTACTCTATTGCTCGATGAGATAAGAAGTTTATCAACTAAGTTTATAATAGCTTATATAAAGGAAACTAACTAGAATTTACTAGTAATATATACCCTTTTATAATCCTTATCTTTATAGTATAGTATTAGGTCTATAGAAGCGAAAAGGGATAAGTAGTTATAGATTTATATCTACTGAATAAGTAGGTAGTACTAGATAACTACCTCTTACTACTATAGCTAGATATAATTGAGTTACTATATAGGAAAAGGTATATTATAGTTATCGATATAATAGTATTCTTCTTTTAGTTCCTAGTTTACCCTAATTATTATAACTACTTTACTTTAGTTAGCTACTAAGGGCTAGAATACTCTAAAGTAGTATTAATAGGCTTTTGAAACTCACTAGTATATACTTAACGCTTTATAGATTAGTTATTATTAAGATATTATAACTATATCTATACTTTTATTGATAATATTATTATTTTCTTAGATAACTTCTATAACTACCTTCGATACTTAGATATCGCTTTAAATATATTTGATAAGCAAGGAATCTCCCTATCCCTAACGAAGACCTTTGTAGGTTACCTATCTATAGAGTTACTAGGGTTCTATATTGATATATTAGGCTTAGCTACTATAAAGGAGTAGATAGAGGCCTTTTGCAAGATAATATTCCCTTCGAATTTGAAGGACTTAGAAATATATTTAAGTACTACTAGATTCTTACGAACTATGATCTTATACTATGCGTAGCTTTCAGAACCTTTATAGTACTATAAGGTTATACTATTAGTAGAGGGTCGCAAGGTAAGATGCATCTAAATCAGTAATTATAATACTTAGTAGGTATATATACGATATACCTACTATAAACCTACTATTGAGGAGTATAAGGTATTTAATAACTTATAATAATATATCTATAAGGAAATATACTTCTTCTATATAGACTCGTATCAATAGCTTTTCTTTCAGATCAATAGCTACTTATAATAGGGCTTTAGAGTTATAGTATTTCAACTAAAGAATAACTACTCTTAGGAACCTAGCTCTCTAATCCTAGTATATATAGTTAAGCCTATAATATTCCTTAGTTACTACCTTATAAAGGTAGAAATAAATTATAGCCCCTTAGAGCAAGAAGTTACTTATTTAGTATAAGCTATAAAACGCTTATATACTATAGTTTAGTTAAATCAAGCGCAGCTAGTAGTAGTATTAATAGACTATAACGCTATTAAAGGCATTATTATATAGACTTGCTTTAATATAATATCTATAGACTATATAAATTATCGACTGATTAATGCATCTATTTACCTTAGTTAGTATTAATTTAAGATTTACTACCTAGTAAGATAGCTTAACTTTATACTAGATGCTTTATTATACTTAGCTACTAATATAGATTCTACTATAAGGTTAGCTAAAGAACTAGTAGTTCTAGATACTCTAGTCGATAATATACTAGTATATATTATATATTCTACTAAAATATAGATATCACTAGATTTAAAGTATTACTTTATTATAGTATACTAAGCTAATAAAACCTATAGTACTATTATCGATAGCTTGATAGCTATAGCTTTTATCAACGAGGATATTAATACTATTTCGAGGCCTAGCTATCTATTTCGCTTATATAAATAGCTTCTATATAATATTGATCCTAATAGTAGGGAGTAACTAGTAGTACTATAGTTACTGATTCTATAGTTTTTATATAATACTTATAATAAGAAGTATTATTTCAGCTATAATAAAATAATAGTAAGTCTAGACGAAGTTTATTTCCGACGAAAGCAATACTATATTAAAGCTTATTTGAAGTATTACTACTAGTATAGTACTCAGAGGAAAGATAATTAGAAGCTTATTAGTAATCTATAACTAATTTAGGCTCCTATTAAGCTAATATATATAATCTCCCTAAATATTATTCTAGGCTTATTAGAAGTACTCTCGAGATATATACCTTAGTAGCTAAAAGGGTTTAAGGAATATAATTTACTTATACTAGTAATATATAAGATATCTAAAAGAAGCCTCCTGCTTCTAGGATATAATACCTATAGTACTAAATATTAGAAAGAAGTACTAAGCTAATAGCTCCTTTTAAGCAATTAGGTATACCTATAAGTGATTATTTCTAATAGAGATACTAAGTTTATATTGAAGTTCTAGACTACTCTTTAGAAGAACTTCTAAATAAAGCTATATATAATAACTACCTATTACCCTTAAGCTAATAGTATAACTAAACGAAAGAACTAAGATATAGAACTAGCTATATACTACTATATAGCTGAATACCTTGATAAACTATAGATTAACCTACTTCTATCTTTATAGTAGAATCTAAATAGCTCGAGGTAATATTCGATTAATATAAGCTCATATGAATTTTTATTTAGATTTAAGATCCCTTCCCCTTCTAATCGATTAGTTTATCTCTCAAAGAAACTATCTAATATCTAATTTATATATAAATACCTATATAAGGATATATAATTAGTAATAGATATTATTATAGTATAGAATAAATACTAATATAATAAGAAATATTACTATAAAGAATTTAAAGTTAGAGATAAAGTATAGTTATATATAGGTAAAGCCTATAAACTACTCTTCTAATAGAATAATAAGTTATAGCTACTATATGAAGGCTCTTTTATAATTATAGCGAAGGTATTACCCCTTATATATAAACTCAATTTCTATACTAGGGATCAGGATACTAATATCTAAGTATATAATACTATTAGTATTTAGTACTTATCGTAGTATAAAGCTAAAAGCAACCCCTATAGTTAGTAGTACCTAGAACTAGGTCCTATAAAGTATAATAAGGATGAATATCCTAAATCGATAGCTTCTAATGAAGAGGACTATAAGGTAGAATATATTCTAGATAAGAAGATTAAGAAGCAAGGTAGTAGAAATACTATAAGATATTTAGTATACTAGAAAGGCTACTCTTTATGATATAACTACTAGAAGTCTTTATATAAGCTAGCTAGCTATAAGGACCTGATTACCGACTTCGAGTAGTAACTCGCTAGTAAGTAGGCAAAGTATGCTAAGGGATAGCATCGAAGCATACGATTGAGAAACCCTAAGTGAGGTATAACGAAGTACCTAATTTAGAAATAACGAGGATATTATGATATTTTCATATAGCTAGTACTTATAGCAGTATATAAGGGGTCTAGTTGCTATAGATTAGATAAAGTAATTAAATAAGGCATTCTACTAAGCAGTATAGGCTAAACTAGCCTTAGAAGGTCTTAAAGCCCTACTAGTAGGCCTACCTTAGTAGCTTCCTTTCTAGATATATAACTAAGATAGAGAATAGAACTATCAATTGTATTCGCACCTAATAGTGCTACTATAGTTAGCTATAGAATCTAATATAAAGGGGGAGCTCTTATATCTATTAATTCATTAACTCTAGGAGCCTAGTAATACTAAAACCTTTACCTAGACTATATATCTACTTTATTTAAAGGTATCTTCTTTATAGCTCTAGTATAATAAATATTTATAGTATGAATTTGCTTCTTTAAGGTAGTAGTACTAATACTAAGGTTTATATAATAGACTAAGCTATATAGACTGATCTAAGGGTTCAACTATATAGATAACTTAATATACTAATCGCTAGAGACTATAGTTACCCTTAGCTAGCTAGAATAAGGTTGAGATACTAGGGTATAGTATTCTTCCTAGTATTAAAGTATTCGATATATAGTAGCCTGATCTAGCTAGAAAGTATATATAACCTTAGCCTTTGAATGACTTAGTTCTAGCGCTACTAAAACTATAGCTCTGAGCTCTAGAGATAGTTCATTTTGAAGCCCTTTACGAGCCGAAAGAAATGATATAACGCTTAGGCTGATTGGGGCTATAGTTGTTGTTTAATTGAAGAGTGAAGGTTGAGGGTATATTCATGCAAGCACTCTAAAAAGAGTGGCGAAGGTGGAGTGTTGCAGGACTTTTGGCGGCCTACTGTACCTAGGTAGGTGATTGCCTAGATAATACTGTACGCCCAGGTGTCTCACAGGACGGGCCCTATAGGCATGTCTCTAGGGCTTTTCTTAAACCCCCGGCCCTTCTAGCGCCCCGTAACGGTTAAACCCGCCCGCTCGTTGCAGTTGAACAACCACAACACCTGGATGGACTCCAGATTGAAACAACCCCAAGGCAGATTGTCATCCACATTCAGTGCATCTTTTGTGTCTTCCCGGCGTCTCCCCCCACCTCCACAATTTCCTCCTCACCGGGGACCGCAGGAGAAGCAAACCTCCGCCGGGTGAAGAGTAGGAACCTAATAATTACTTGTCAAGTATTTGCTTATAGACTGATAGAGCGACGCGTCGGGGCCATCTCAGGTAAGAGTGGTGGCTGATTCTACGGTTGCATGTGCTCGGGCTGGCTCTAACGTCTGCAGACTACGGCCGGCACAATCGTGGGAGGTCGATTACTAGATCATGCCTGACTTCGAGGACCCGAGGGAGGATGGCACCGCCAACACGGCCGCCAGGGAGCCATCTGCAGCTGCCTCCGCAGCCGCCTCCGTTGCGGGAGACTCAGCCGCTGCTGGCCCCGTCAATCCGCGGAAGAGGAAGAAGAGCTCTCGAGCGTCAGTAAACTGCACCTTACCCTTTGACTTGTAACTCAGCCTTGTGAACCTCTTGCTATGCTGCATTACTTCCGCCCGCCCCTTCTTTGTTACCTGAATCACATTTCTAGGGTTTTGCAACCCGGCCCCGGTCGGCGACCCCTTTGCGGCATGGCCGGAGCGAGCTGGGCCTAGCTGAGTGCGCCGAACTAACCTCTTCTCAGGTGTGACTTCTGCCATGTCAACCACCAACCATGTGATAACGCCAAGCCAAGGTGCAGTTACTGCGAGAAACATAATAAATCGTGTCTCTACCTGAGACCCCAGAAGAAGCGAGGTCCTGCTCAGGGCTACCGCAGTGCCCTGCACACCCTAAGGGAGAGCGCCGCTGCTTGGGGCGCCGCCCTGAACCTAATACCCAGCCTGGGGCCCGTTGTTGAGGGCTATTTGAAGCAACCGGAGGGTAGGAGGCTCATCAAGGTTATCAAAGACCCCGCGCAGCAGGAATTTTTCATTCAGGCATGGCAGCAGAGTGGTGTGTTCAAGACTTTCTTTGGTGACGACGCATCGGAAGAGAACACAAGCACGACACCACCTGATGGGGCCCCGGCGCCAACTCTTACTGAACCCATCGCCCTTTCAGGGCCGCAAGTGCAAGCTCCCTCGAACCAGGACAACGTACCGCCCGCATCCGGCTCCGTCGTCTCTCCCCCTCCTCCGCCGCCAGCGCCGCAGCTCTCACACGGCCCTCAATTGGAACCCATGGCCATGCCTGAGTTCGAGGGTAGCAATCCTTTCAACTTTGGCCCGACACCATCTCCCTCTTCTCACGATGGGAACCCGAAGCCTAGGCCACCGAGCATGACCAGCCGATGGAAACAGAGGACCGGGTCAATATCATTCTCCGATATCGTGGCGAGTGACGCTGCACGATCGTATGTAGACCACCTTCTCTGCATCCTTGATAGTCACTGACGGAGCAGCAGTCCTCACGGGTTTTCTCAAACACTCGGATCCCTTGGTTTCGCACCAAACGAGACGCTCGAAGACTTTCTGGATATGAGCTTCAACCCCGAGCCAATAGACCAGCCTGTTGAACAAGACAATCTACTTGGAAGCGAAGATGACCAGAAGGCTTATTATGAGCTACTGATGGGGAGACGCTTCGGTTGAGGCTGAGCGAGGGCAGAATCATGGTCTACAGCCAAGACGAGATCCCTCAGCCTGCTGGGGTCACAATCATTGGCTGGCTGGCTTTGAGCCAATTATTAAACACTCGGTACACGAAACCGATCTAAATCGGCAGATAACGGAAAGGAAACTCTAAAGACAACAATGCATAATTGTTGGTGAGTTGCCGATAGGAGCAATCATTTCTTGGATGCCACCGGCAGCAGCTCATGTTATACCTAGGGGGAGGGCAACTGGTATAACGTACGCGACCGGCTACGCTTGCGCACGAAAGCATGCTGGTCGAGTCGGGTTACTGCACATGGCGATTCAGTAAGATTTGCAGGTCATTTCGGATCTACAATGTTGAGCGAAAAAGCGAGGAAGAAGTGGTCATCGCAGTAGTGGAGCCCTGATACCAAGAGCCTCCAGGCCGCTTATGTCTTGGAAGGTGCTGGTTGCAGTACGCTCCTGTGCATCCGATCAATACCCGGCATGCACTTGTGCGGCTTTGGCATGGACGGGCACTGAGAGCTTGTTGCGGTAGTTACTATGTACCAAGTGGGTGTCGTCCCAGCAAGATGGCACATGCGAGACAGGCAGACAGGTGACAGGCAGACAGCCGGAGTGATCAGTGCGACCAACGCATGATGATCAATCTGTGGGCCCTGATCCGCCCTTGCAAGCTGGCGCTGATGATATTGGGGACAGCGACGCCGGGCTGTTGCACTACTTAGGCCCCGTCGGCAAATCGCCGGCTCGACGGGTTATGGGTCGGAAAATATTGAGCCTCGCGCCATGGATCGATCTACATTCAGCAGCTTCTGCAATCAACAGCTGAAACGAACCCCCGGGTTTCGAAGATTGACAGGCCTTGCGAGCCTCGCCAGCTCCAGAGGTGACGCAAGCGTCATCTTTGCGAGGCCTCCCTCTCTCCCTCCTGTCTCTCTGTGTATGTGTGTGTGTGACATGTGCGCTCGTCAGAAGGCAACGGACTTTGTTGAACCGCCAGCAGCAGTTGGGAGACGGTTGCGCAGGTTGGCGCCTGCTTCGTTTAGGATTGGTTAATGACAAGTACATTTGGATCCAAAACGGGTGGAACCCAGCCGGTGGACGCGAGGAAGTGGATTCGGAGGAATGCCGGGACGTTGGGACGTTGTTAGGTTCAAATGTTGTGTGATGGGTGACGTGCGCAGTAGTCCAACAAAGCTGTGGCAGTACAGGCCGTACGAATATGTTTTCCCGAATAAATACGCAAGACATGGGCGATCCCGAGAAGATGGATCGCGGGGACCAGATTGTATTTAATGCCCCTCGTGATGGATATCTAATCTGCTACGTCCTTGATTTTGTAAATAAACTGCAGTATTTGGGATAAATTTGACCCTGTGTCAAGTACTCCTAATTCCATGTCCAAGATGGCATTGCAGATTGCGATCTGGCACAAGTCGCCGATACTCGAGATTAGGAAGGGTCAATTACGCAGCAAAAGGGGGCCCCGGCTGTCAATCGATGTGTGTTTGTTTAGTTGGCTGGTTGGTCGACCTCCCGACGTCGGTCTCACTGTCTCAAGCCTACCTAGGTACCTAGGCTGTTGCTCAGCCTCTTTTGATGAAGCAGATAGAGGGCCTAGCTAGGTACCTGGCCGTCAGTACAGCCCACTGCTCTCCAGGGCTCTCTGAGTGGCTGGCTGTCTGGTTGCAGCGGGCCAAAGCCTTCCGAGGTCAAAATCCGTAGGCTGTGGCTGTAACGTCCCGTACGCAATGCCAAGAGCCAAGCAGGGCAGGATTTCCAAGGCTGCCCACTGCCAGGTACATTTGCTAGCTTTTCAGGGTCCCCGACGGGACGACGGGATTGACCTGGTTCTTTAGTGGGGGGGTAAACGGCGCCTACCACAGTAGCCGCCACAGTAGCCCAGCCCTGTCCAACTGCCCATCGCCCATCTGCAGGGTGCCCAAGCCCTTCCAAGGTTGGCCACACTCGATAAGGTCGTCTCCGCGTCCCCCCTCCGTGATTGTGCGCTTCTCTTCTACAACCCAACCGCCTGGTGACGACTGCCAGACTACACACGACACCACCACACTGCCAGGACTACTGGACCACCCTCTCTCTCAGCTGCGGGACACACCGCAATACGGGAAACACTATCTGACTAAGAGCGCACCATTCTATGCGGCGATCATCTTATTCCGATTCCGAACACGCGAGGATCCGACAAGAGGAGGGACACCCTCACCACGCGGACGCCCGCACAACCAAGGCAACCATCTTCTTCTAGCAGCCACCCTTTCAACAGCCAACCGCCGCCTCATCGGTCAGCCTCGTCTGACAGTCGACACGACACAGACAAACTAGTCCGAACGGCGCTTGTCTCGCGTTCAATGACCCTATCGAGTCGTCTCGTCTGGGAAACCGAACCGAACCGAACAATAGTGTGAACAAGAAGCCAAGCTGCGCTCCAGGGACAATCGGACAAGAAGAGCTCGGATTGCTAGGGAACTCACGGGGTCGTACAAGGGAACTGAGGCGGGAAAAGTCTGGAACGAAGGCTTCGCCGTGACGAGACGAGCCAATATCAACTGTCCAGGTCCGAGTCGCGCTGCCGGCTTCAATGACATACGACCTTCCCCTACTACACGGACCAAATAGCTTCTAGGGGCTCGACAAGGAGCAATCGACACACTTGCTTGTCTTTTGACACAAGAAGTTGCCCATCATGAATTTAACATTTTGCAATACGACGGCGGAGGACATGAACAGTGAGCATCTCTTGACTTTGCGCGCTCATAGTGGTGGCCCGCGACCTGGCTGCATGCTAATTTCGCTACTATAGTCTCCGAGGTCCCCATAGCTGGACCTTTCACCTTCCACGACCTAGCCCTCATGATATCTGCAGTAACGGCTCTGCTTGCCATGTTCACCAGTTTTTACTTGATATGGATGCACGCGCTGAACTATACCAAACCAGAGGAGCAGAAATAGTATGTACAACGCTATAGAGATACTTTGACTTGCCTATGTACTGACGAATCCCACAGCATTATCCGTATCTTGTTCATGGTACCTATCTATGCTGCTTCGTGCTTTCTCCAACTGAGATACTACCATAAGGCCGTCTATTTCTCGGTAATTTCAGACTGCTACGAAGCTTTCGCCATATCCTCCTTCTTTGGTCTCATGTGTCAGTATACGGCGACCGATTTACACCAACAAAAACAGTTCTTCAGACAAATCCAACCCATTAAACCATGGGTATTGCCCGTCACCTGGTTTAAAAAGTGCTGTGGAGGAGACCGAGGTCCATGGCGGACGCCCCAAAGCGGCCTGACTTGGTTCAACATCATCTGGATCGGAATATATCACTACTGCTTCATACGTGTGGCCATGACCATCACGGCTGTGGTAACACAGGGCTATGGTCGCTACTGTGAAAGCTCCAACAGCCCTTACTTCTCACATATCTGGGTAAGTTACCCACCTGTCCCGAGCCGTAGTTGCCCAATGCTAACAAAAGTGTTCGAAATAGTGCACCGCCATAGACAGTGTTGCTGTCACCATCGCCATGTATTGCGTCGTTCAGTTCTACATCCAGCTCAAGGAAGAGCTCGCGGCACACAAGCCCGGTCTCAAGGTCATAGCCATCAAGGGCGTCATCTTCCTCAGCTTCTGGCAATCAGCCATCATCTCGGTGGCAACGTCCGAGCTGAACATTATTTCCGCCAGCGCGAAACTTGCCTACCCTGATATATCAGTTGGCCTCCCATCGTTGCTACTGTGCATCGAGATGTTCTTGTTCTCTATTTTCCACATTTGGGCGTACCCCTGGCAACCTTACCGACAGGACGCACCGGTAGTCTTCTACCCGCTGCCCAACAAGGACTCGACGAAGTCGCCACAAGAGAACATACACATCCCGCCCTCCGGCGGTTCCTTGGGCGGAAAGGCCCT
Source organism: Cytospora paraplurivora (assembly GCA_021272945.2). Taxonomy (NCBI): domain Eukaryota; kingdom Fungi; phylum Ascomycota; class Sordariomycetes; order Diaporthales; family Cytosporaceae; genus Cytospora; species Cytospora paraplurivora. The sequence continues at coordinate 1,382,023 of JAJSPL020000002.1, read as the reverse complement.
GTGGGATGCCCTGAACCTCTGGGATGTTATCAAGGCGTTCGTCCGTGGCATGCGCTGGCTACTCGTAGGGGCTAAGAAACGCCACGAGGATGTTAGCTACCGCAAGAACACGGAAATCACCACTGATGGTAAGGACGCAGCATACCCTTTGAACCCATATGGCTCGCAAGATGGCAGCAGGAGCATCGACCGCTTGCCGATCGCATCGCAGTTTCGTAAGCAAAAACCTGGCGACATGAATTGGCTGCTTAATATCTGAGGCATAATCATGGAACTGCGGAGTGGTTGCCAGCTTGGCACCCAATATAACTCACTCCCCCGCCCCTTTCCACCGTTTTTCCAGGATGTTCTCTATGCTGCTATGGCAACGGCAACTGATACATGGACATAGGCCGAAGTACCTTTGGTATGACGCAAAATGTCGCAGGACCAGGAGTTATCGGCCCCGTTCCTGGGGCTCACGAGGAAGAAGAAGCTGGCCTCATTGCCCATGCTCAGGACAACCCGTCAAGTAGGGCACCCCTCCAATCATATGAACGGATGTAGAACACCAGTCTTACGAGTCGGATCTAGGATATCGAGAAGCTGCCGGGCAGTTTACCTATCAAGACCAGCCAGTCGGCAATGCATACGCCGCTGACGACTACTACGAAATACCAAGAGAACACGCAAACTCAGCACAGCCAACTGGCAATCCGACGGGATATCGCGCCCCATCCTCCGTATACGAACAACCTCTGGTTCAAGGACCCGATGACACACAACAAGTAGTCGGCGGGGCACTGTGGGGTACTAACCCGCACCAACACCCCAATGGGCCGGCGATATAGGACTGGTGTTGATTTTGTGCGGTGGCTTGACCCCCATCCCACGTTATTTCCAGTCCTCCAATTTTCTTACCTATCTATCTCACGCTTTTGGCGTTGGTTTATATCGGCTTGGTGTGGCTTGGCACAAGAAAAGAGATATCTGTCAAAGCCGGCACTTGCTTTGCGATGAATTCTGGTCTGATTTTACACCATGGCGTTTTGTTAGGAGACAGGAGACGTGTCTGTCGTCCCTGCGGCTTTTCTTCGAAAGGGATACCATGTTCGTACGTTCTGTTACTGCTTGTTTAGGACAACTACGAGAGCTTCGCATGCAGGCGAGGAATGCAGAATCGATGAACTGGATACTCCAGTGTTGCGTAGCCTGAAAGTTCACTTTATCTTTATTCTGCGTGAGATGTATGAGCTGTATCTCGCTGGAGGTTATCTCAGTACGGGCAAAGAGGCCGGCATAAGGCGCTTGGGTCTATCCTAGAGAGCCCTCGTTCCGTGCCTTCGCAGGACTCGGATTGAGCAGCGCCTTCAAATGGAGATCCGAAGCGGACTGATCAGTAGTCTAGATAATCATATGGTGGGTATATCTGAACACCGTCTACTCAACAATCAAGCCCCCGACATCTTGCAACCTGATATTATCAGGAGCGTGGACTCCCCTATCTATCCTTCCCCACCCAGCGTTCCAAGGAGGCAGACTACCGGGCTGCGGTGATACGCGCCGGACGTTGATCGGTCTTGTAGAAGATGTGCTACTGCTCAACCCATACTCGTCCCTCAAGTCTGGTATATGCACCTTCTTCTTCTTCTGCCTCCACCAGCCTCTCACCCTGACTGACGCTATTCTCCCTGTTTCTGGGTCAAGAGCTGCTGCCATCTCGGGACTGGTTATCCTGGGACTGTGTGGCCTGGGACTCCGCCTCCACACCCTCTTGACACCTCCCGCGCGCGGGTACATGAACCCTGCCGGCTGGCCGCCGACGAAGGGGTTCCATAGTCGCCTCGCCGACGGGTGCATGGATAGATCGCCGTTGCGGCCTGAGTTGTAACTCGGCGGCGGCTCGCCCGCCAGTTCCTCCAGGGTGAGGCCCTTGGTCTCCGGGATGAGGAGCGAGGTGAAGACGCCGCAGAGCATGAAGAGCGCGAGGAGCTGCATCAGGCGGTCCGGCCGCGTGTCGTCCTCCCTGGTGATGAGGGGCAGCGAGATGACCTGCGCGACTATGGCGCCGAGCTTCCCCGCCGCGGCCGAGAGGCCGTGCCCCGTCGCCCTGTACCGCGTCGGGAAGCACTCGCCCGGCACGATGAACGTGGTGGTGTTGGGGCCGAGGTTGAAGAAGAATTGGGCGATGATGTAGAGCGCCAGGAAGGACTTCAGGGACAGGCTGTTGTAGGCGAAGCCGAGGATGCAGAACAGGATGGTGAGGATGAGGAAGCCGACTATCTGCAATGGCTTGCGGCCTACGGTGTCGATGGTGAGTATCGCGGTCCAGTACCCGGGAAGGGAGCCGGCGATAGAGAGGATAATCAAGCCAACGGAATTGTTGTAGAGTTTCTCGTAGAGATCTGTCCCCTTAGCGTAGCCTGTCGATTCGAGGAAGATGGAATTGTTTAGGCCGAGGCCGTAGAAGGCGAGGTCCTGCGAGGAACTATTAGTCCACGACTGATAATAAGAATACCAAGGCTGGTGATGCTGACCAAAAAGAACCATGAAAGCATTGTGCCGAGAAGGGCTTTGAGGTTCTTCCCTTTCCGGAAGTACGATCCCAAGTCCTGCCACGAAGCTGCCGGAGTGGACAGCGATGGTCCCGCTACCTTCAACAGCCGAGCTTGTCGTACAGTGTCGAACTCTCCCTGCGACTTGCTCGAGACATAGGCCTTTATATCGGCATCGGCCTTCTCGATGTCGTGGGCCACGTCAAACGTGTATCGTGGCGTCTCTGGTATCGTGATCCGGTAATAAAGCGCAAAGATGGCCGGCAGTGCTCCCACGCCGACTATGATACGCCAGCACCGATCAGCCGCGGTCTGGCAGGCGTAGTCGCAGTCTTGTTCCGTCGCAATGCCTAGGAACGAGTCCCTGAAGGCCACTGTCACGACCAAGGCGATCATTGCAGCGCAGAGTTGGCCGAAGCCTTGCATCGAGAACACAGCTGCCATCATGCCGCCTCGCCATCTGGTCGGTGCGAATTCGGCCGTGATGACGGATGATAGAGGACTTGAAACCGAGTTATAACCAGAGTGCGCGGAAATGTAGAGCAAGAAAGGCGATGGACCACTCACTAGTCTCCGCCAATCCCAATGCCCATCACCACCCTGTGGAACACCAACAGAGCCGTCGAGCTCATCGACTGGCTTGGGCTGGCCAGGGCGGTGTTCAACGTCCCCAGCAGGATTATTCCCAACTCAACACCATACATCCTCCGGCGTCCGAGATAGTCCGCCAACCAGCCGAAGAGGATCTGGCCGATCATGACCCCCGCACTCATCGAGGCTTTCAATGCCTGGCTGACGGTGACCGGCAACATCCCGCCGTTCCCGCCGAAGCCATTGCGCGCATCTTCGGGGGAGCCCTGCCAGAACACGAGGCCCAGGAAGATGGTGATCAGGTTGATGGAGAAGATGTCGTAGCTATCCAAGAAGAAGCCCACACCTGCCACGAGGACGGCGCGGACGTGATACCGCCCGAACGGGACCTTGTCGATCTCGGAGAGGGCGAGCCGTCTCCGCAGGTTCGGGTCCTGTATATGCGAGTAGTCGTTTGCTGTGATGTGTTAGCCGTGGACCAGCCCATCATTAGCAGCTGCCGAAGTCATTGTCGTCGACAAGCGAAGAGCGCACCGAAATTGTGGAAGGCCCTGTTGCCCCCATATGTACGGAAAGCGGGCGATGAAGGGCCCGGCGATATCTCCATGTTATTGTTCACGACGCGCGCGGCTTCAGGGCGCCGCCCAACAACTCCATTGAACCACAATTCGCCTTGTAAGCACCTATTTTCAGTCTCGGAGACAGGGAGGGGCCAGAGGTTTGATATCTATGATGGTCAAGCGCCTTGCGCTTTGGTACAGACAGAAGCGTCCAAAGTAAGTAGATACTGAATGAAGGCTTGAGGACAGGGCTGTCAAGGTCGCGGGAAACGGGCTACCAGATGATGGAAAGGCAGTGAAACGTAGGAGCTAAGTGGCTCGAATGGCTTATAAGACACCTGGTTAGGATCGGAATTCCTCACCCCGCGGCACAGGGCTGACATTGATGATGCATTGCTACTCAAGTAGTATTTAAAAGGGGAGGGGTACATTGGCCGGGGACCCGGGGTTGCTAAGTAAGTATTCCGCAGGTACTGCCTCTTTTGTCCAATGCATTGAGCAGCACATGTGCTGACATGGGCCATTGTCCGCCCGGTGCGATGCATAGAACAAGAGGGTTTCCTTGTTCCTCATGTGAATCGTCAGTCCATCCTTGTCTTTTGCCTCGGCCAGTGAGAAACGAGGAGCCCAGAATTGGAAAAATAAATCCCTTGAGCTTCTAGAAAGGGCCGGGTCCCTGGGGATGGGGCGTCGTTCATTGCCCAACCAACTTTATCGAACCAACATTGTCCAAGATGGCTGGTGGCCTGGTAGCACGACGTCTCCCGGCGAGATGCTGGAAACGGGAAGACGGCCTGCCGAATGATTTCCACCGGTTTGCTTACATGAGCTCTGTGCCGAGGGGGAAGAGCCTCCCAGGAACCGGCGAAGGCAATACGAAATCCATCTGCGCCACGTGCGTGTAATGGCCACTGCCTCTCGTCTCTGCTCTTCAAGTCGAGACGATGACTCCCTTGCCGAGGACTTTAGACAGACGCCTTCCATAACAGGTCTCGGTGCCGCGGGCTGGCGCCGGAGCATCGTTTGAAGAACCGGGCAGTCTCGGCATCTTCTTGCGTTTTCTAGAAAAAGGATCCTGCCCCTGCATTGCATAGTCCCAGACTCCTGGAAGTCGAAACGTTGCAGAACGTGTCAATGTAGCAGGTACAGCGATGATGTGGTTGCATAGCTGAGTCAGCTCGGATGGGTCAAGGCAGAGCCAATGCAAAACACGAGACGCTCCACGTGGGATGGTACATCAGTTGATCTGGACTGCACATACCCTAATGCATGTGAAGAAGGCAGGGCGAGGGCTCATCCTACGCCCCCCAGGCCCCCTGGTTTCGACGAGCATGCCCCGCCATATTCGGCCTGTCCGGGCAAAGCAAGGCCCGAGCACCCCCAGAGGCCTATATTAAGCATGCTGGAAGTAACACCGTATGTTGTATTGTATTGTTATTTTCTCTACACCCCCAAAAGCCCGATTTTATGCTGCACTGCTGAACACGTGAGGAGAACAAAAGCCTCCGAAGACCGAAAACTGGCGAGTTGAACGCCGAATGCACCAACCTGTATTGCCCTTAGAAACGCCCCAATCCAAGAAATCGCCATAAATTGTACACGAGTTGAACATGTCTCATTATTGCGCTTTCACACGCCGCGCCCGGCCTGTCCGGACAGATCAAGGGCTGCATCAACAGATGTCTAACGCTACCACGCCGTAATGTCTTCGACCTCGGCTTCACCAAAGGTGCTGCTCTTGGTCAGCTGGCCGACAGAAGCCTCCACGACAGCTTCGTCGCCCCCTCTCTGCATGATGTCGGGCAGGACCTCGTTGAGGAACTCGAGGATGTATTTGTTGACTTGCTCAAACTGGAGCAAGAACGCATCATGGCCCTCTGGGCTCTCGATCTTCTCGAGTCTGGCGTTCTTGATGTACTGCGCCAGCTCTTGTTGCTCCGCAAACGTGAAGAGACCATCGGTCTCGATGCCCAGGACAAGGGTGGGCTGTTCGATCTGGCCCAGAGCTTCGGCAATGGTCTCGGCCCGATCTCGCGAGACATCGTGTGTGTCAAGCTTTCTCGTAATCGCGATGTAGCAGTTGCTGTCGAAACGATTGACGAACTTCTGGCCCTGGTACCGCAGATACGACTGAGCAGAGAAGTAGGTCGATGAGGGTATCTTGTCACCCCCAGTGAGACTCTCCGACTTCGGCCCATGGAACTGCGGGTCCGACGCCTGCTCAGTTGCGCTGTCGATTCCTGGCGCCGTGCCGCCCTCGCTCGTCTGTGTGCTCTGGCTTGTCCGTCGCGAGGTGGCAGGCCGGCTCAGCTTGTGCCCATCGTTGTGGATGTGGAAGTGGGCCTCAGATGGTGTGCTGGGCCGTGGACTCCCCCGAATTGTATGTCGCCTCGAAGGATCAGGAATGTTGCGGCCAAAGCGGGACTCAAAGGAGTTTCGACTACGGTACGTCAAGAGAGCCGCCATTCTCGCAGCTCCAAGTCCGGCAGATGGCGGGTCGTCGAAAGAGTAGTAGCCATCGTCATACTTGGGGTCGGCGTAAATGCTCTGTCTCTGTGCCTCGCCCCAGCTGATGCACCACGCGCTGTGCTGGCTTGATGTCGCGATGGGAACAATGCAGCGGACGTAATCCTTGCCGAAATATGCCCATTCGAGGACCAGCATACCGCCCATGGAACCGCCGATGACAGCGGCCACCTGTTTCACTCCAAGGTCATCCAAGAGCAGTCGGTGAAGCCTGGGAGATGTGTGAGTCGCCAATAGGTCGAACGTTTGCGGAGCAGGGGTCACTCACCGGACATCATCGCGGATCGTTGTCAGAGGGAACTCAGGACCGTATCTGCCATTGCTGATGTCTCCATCCTTAGCAGTCACTGGACTGGCGGTGCCGTACGGACTGCCCAAGCTGTTGATGCAGACAACAAAGAATCGGGACACATCAAAGGCTCGCCCGTGACCACCCAGCAGCGGCCCCCACCAGTCGCTCACGTCGGCACTGCCTGTTAGGGCATGACAGATGACCATAGCATTGTCGGCATTTGGCGACAATCTTCCCTTGGTGGTGTATGCTACGGGCACATTTTGTAGCGTTACACCAGACTCAAGAGTAAAGGTTGGGATGACGACGATCTGCTGGTCTGGAATCAAAGCCGCATACGGGTTCTCCGGTTGTGATTGGATTCTTTCTTGGACGTAATCAGCCACCGGTCTTCTCTGGCTCCTCTGAACTCGGCGCCATATGCCATGTTCAGTCATCGAGGTTTGTTCTTGGAGCCCACTCACCATATTTGCCCGTCTCCTGGCCGTTTGCGTTGCTGGACGACATGCTGTTACTGCGTCGTGGAATCACGACTGAGAAGCGACCGATTTACAATACAAGCGTCACTCGGATCTCAGGTCCAGCTCAAAGTGAACAAACACAGTAAAGAATAAAGAGATCCAAGCACCGAGATCAGTCAGTCATCAAGACGTTGGTATGTCACCAGTCCTTTCCATTAGAGTGGGTCCCGGCACTTTGATGATCCGTCATCTTGGCCAATTGAAGTTACACTTGCCGGTATAGCGAACGGCCTTTAGTTTGAAACCAACCTAACTAGGTACCTAGGTAGGTACCTAGGTAACCTTTGGAACATCAACTGGTAGAGTACTGATTCGGATCATTGGGGCTTGCAACGCTGCCGAATGTTTATTGCCAGTGCCCCAAAGCATTAGGTAGCGGCAGGATACTGTTCACTTGCATGACGTATGACAACAGATTATTGAAGGTAAACTCATGCAGGAGCATCCTTGCCAAAGTGAAATAGCACATAGCACATACTACCTACCTAGGTATCTAGGTAGGTACTGCAAGTGCGTAAGAAGTATCTGAGTACCTAGGTAGGTACCTGCACTAGGGATCCTCAAAGCTTTTGAAGCACAGGGCGACCCGCACTAACAAGGTCGTTGAGGTCGGCCCGTGCGAATCCAAATACTGCCAACACTGTTATCACTGTCGGCCCCCCCCCCTAACGCATCCCCCACAAGCTTCCCCGGCAGGCTTTCCGGCAGGCTTCCCGTAAGGCTCCACTCTAGCTCGTCTCGTTCTGGTGATGCAGCATTCAACCGCAAGCTTTTGACGACTACAATATCAACCAACCCAGATAGCAGACCGACAGCCCTCGCCGCTCTGCCGTCAATGTCATTCTCTACCTCGGCGCTGGACTCTTTCGACCGGCCCACGATTTCTCAACCATCCTGTGTCATCTGAGCTTGCCTTTTTCTTGCGACTACACCCAGCCTTCTCCACGACGCGCCACGCTGCCAAATTCGAGGCATAGATACTGTTGCTCTAGGCGTAAGAACCAGGAATCATCGTCTATCGCACCCTGTCCCGGTTCTCAGGATTTCGCAACCCGAACATTCAATCTCACCGATCCTATTTGCTGCGATCAGCCGCCAGTTCCCATGATACAACGATTGTAGTTGTCTCTGAATATGGGTCCGAAGCGCAAGAGAGCTACCGACTCGGGCAGCGGCCGGCCTTCGCCTCATCGACCTGACAACGGCAATCTGGGTCAAAACGACAGAGGTCGGTCTGGTGGCGGCGGTAGGTCGATGCGACGTAACGATCGCCGTGATTCCCTCCAGACTACAACTGGCTCTTCAACAGCCGCGACCACCGGACCACCTTCGAACTCACCTACTCTTCCTCGACCGTCAAGCGCCTCATCCCAAGCCCCTGCTGCCCCATTAACCACAAAGGTGTCGAACATGCCTCCTTCTTCGCCGCCGTCACCAGTACAATCCGGCTATCACTACGATATCGTCACAGATGCTCGACTAGGCAACTGGACGCAAAGCGGCCGCCAAGACTTGGTCGACCATGGAATACAGTCGCGTGATGACGAGGATGTTCAGGAGCTCTCTACCATATTTCAAGAACTTATTCAGTCATGCATCGACTTCCGGCTGAAACCATCTCAGGCTGGCGAAGTTGCCAGGGATGTTCTGGGATCCCGTCCAGAAGATGCCGACACAAATTATCGCGCGTTCGACACTCATACTCTACTCCTCGACACCCTCTCCGTATACGTCGATGTTGAATCCGGCGCATTTGGCTCGAGCCTACAGGAATTCATGGCTGCGACAGGCATTGACCCAGCGTTGATGCGGAGGGTTTTGGAACCAGCTTTGCTTGAGCAGCTGGGTCTAATTCGTGAGACTTTTACCAAGATGGGAATACGCCAAGCTACGAACATCCTGTACAAGCAAGCCAACTATAATCTGCTGAGGGAGGAGACAGAAGGATACTCGAAGCTTGCCACGGAGCTCTTCACAACCTGCAACAAGGAGCCTCCGACGTCAGATGCCGTTCAGTCTGCTTTCGAGCGTGTCAAAGGTCTTATCGGCACATTTGATCTGGATGTTGGACGTGTCCTCGACGTGACACTCGATGTCTTTGCTTCTGTTCTTATCAAACAGAACAGGTTCTTCGTCAAATTTCTCCGCATCAGCTCCTGGTGGCCACGCGGTCACGTCAAGGCATCCTCCTCCGTGGGAGGCTTGCCGAAGTGGGCGCTCCCAGAATCAGCGCATTGGACTACCAGTGAGGAGGATGAAATCATACTTGCCGAACAGCGTCGCCAGCGTGATATCAAGTTCTGGAGCAGGGCCCGTGAGGCTCACCTCGACGCATACTTTGAACTCGGTGGCCGACAGGTCGAGGGAGTCGAGCTTGAACGGCTCCAAGCCGTTCTCAATACCATCACGGGGTCCGCTGAAGAGCTATCGCATCTCGATCCAGAAACGCAGTGGATGGCCGCTACTAAAACCATCCCACCTCAGGGTAACAGCGTCGCGGCTCAGTTACTGGGTTTCAAACTGAGATTCTATGAGTCTGAGGCAAAGGATGAGAATGATGAGCTTCCTGCCAATATATTCTTCATGACGGCATTACTCATCAAGATAGGCTTCATTTCTCTCGCTGACCTGTGGCCCCACGTCGCTCCGGCCGACGAGGACATGGGCCAGGTCCGCGAAGAAAAGATGAAGAAACTCGAAGAGGAGGAGAAGGCAAAGACTGGCAAAGGTGGCGGCGCCCTAGCTATGCTGGGCGTTCTGCCCGACGACGAGAAGGACGTGGCAAGAGCCAATAAGCTCAATGCTGAGTTGAAGGCTAAAGCTGCTGCGGAGGCGGCGGCGGCGAAGACGAAGTCTACTGAAAAATATTACCAAAAGGTCATGCTACTCACTGAGCTTCTTACCCTGGGAGCAATACCGGATGCGCTCTTTATTTTGGCACGCTTTCCATGGCTGACGGAGGCATTCCCTGACCTCGTCAAGCTCATCAACCGTCTTCTCCATCATTCGATCCAGAAAGTCTTTATAGAGACCAGAGCTGCATCGAGCGGTTTCAGTGGTCAGTTGGAGACTCCACCGAAGAGACTACCGGATATCGACCAGGCGGGAGTCGCAAAAGGATCCGTCAGGCTCGTGCAGTCCAACCCTAAGCGGCCGCTTCGTTGGCCCCACCCAGATGGAGTGAAGGACAACCTACCTTACCGATGCTACTGGGACGAGTGGGCGGACAACGTTCCGGTGTGTCAAACGATCGACGATGTGTTTACACTCTGTGGCACCCTCATGAACCTTTCCGGCGTCAGTATCGGCAAAGATCCGGCGCTGTTGACCAAACTCGCCGGCATTGGTGCTGCGAGTCTGGCTCAAGACCAGTCCCCTGACAATATGAGTCGTTGGCAAGACTTGTTGAAACGCCTATTGGTTCCTGCCCTCAGTATGACAGAGGCGAATTCGTTCGCTGTGCATGCCGTTTGGGCTCTATTGAAGCTATTTCCGACCACTACACGTTACAACATATATGCAGAATGGTTCATGGGCCAGACCTCGCGCAATCCGGCGATCAAGTCGGCCTTTGCGCGGACGAAGGCAGAAACCACGAGCATACTCAAGCGCCTTTCTCTGCAAAACTTGTCTGCAATGGCCAAAAAGCTGGCGAAGACTGCGTTCTCGTCCCCGGGTATTGTATTCAAGACTGCATTCGACCAGATCGAGGCATACCCCAACCTGATCCAGGCTTTCGTCGAATGTGCCAGATACCTCACCGATCTCGGTTATGATGTACTAACTTGGTCTTTGATGAGCGCTTTAGGCGGCAAAACCAGAAGCCGAACACAGGAAGAATCCGTGTTGCTTACGAGCAAATGGCTTCAGGCCCTGTCGCGGTTCTCCGGACGAGTCTTCAAGCGATACCAAAACATGAAGCCGTCACCCGTCTTACAATACGTCAATGACCAACTTTCTAAAGGAAACTCTACAGATCTGGTCATTCTTCGAGAGCTCATCTCATCCATGGCCGGTATAGTATCTGATGTTGACTTTACCGATGCTCAGCTGCGGGCAATGACAGGCGGCGAAGTTCTCCGTCGACAGACGCTCACCAACCTGGGCGACCGTCGCTTTGAGTCTACCAATGGAGCGAAGCGGCTCATGCAGTCCCTGGTCGATACAAAGCTTGCAGGACGGCTGCTGATCAACCTCTCACAATATCGCCAATCTGCTCCCTACAAGTTGCCCGAGGACGAGGCTCATGTGAAATACCTGGCCACCATCATGGATGAAGTACACCAGGCACTGACACAGTATCTCGACTTCTTACGCAGCAACTTGTCGCCAGATCAATTCGATGATCTCATTCCTAGCATCACTGAGCTGATCACTGACTACGGTCTGGATGTGCAGTTGGCGTTCATGGTCGGCAGGGCTAGTCTAGCATACCGCATGACGGTCCCCAAAGTCTCTACGATCTCTCCCGTAAAGGGTGACCAGCCTGGTGGCCAGCCAGCCGCCGGGGCCACTGATGCAGATGGTGACCTTACTATGAATGGAGATGCTGCTGGACCTGTGGCTACGCAACAAAGTCCCGGGAAAGAGGAGACAGATGACAAGATGGTTCTGGATGATAAGCTCGCAGCTGCAACACCACCGCCTACTATTCTGGATACGCGCAAATCAGATCCTATCGCCGACGTACTTCAACCGGTCGTTGACACGATACAGGGCATGCTACCCTCCGACACTTGGCAGTACCTCAGTCCTGAGTTCTATGTCACGTTCTGGTCGCTGTCACTAGGTGACCTCCATGTTCCAAACTCGAGCTACGAGGCCGAGCATGATAGACTCAACAAGGAAGCAGAAGACGTTATGAAAGATCGATCCGACATGACACGACAAGGCATGAACAAGAAGGATGAAAAGAAGAGATATCTTTCGGGGCTTGGCAAGTCCATTCGCGATGAGATGACGAATCACATCGAGCGATACCAAAAGACGAAGTTTCGACTGGCTAGACAGGCCAAATTTTGGTTTTGTGGAAGCGTTACAGATGCAAATCAGATCTCCGACGCCCTACTTGAGCACTGCATTCTCCCAAGACTTCTTGTCTCGGCTGTGGATACCGAATACTGCTTCCGGATGATCAAATTCCTTCACGAGAACCAAACGCTCAACTTCAAATTGCTTGTGTTTTACGAGCAATTCTTCAACGCCAACAGACTTCGTGCAATGATTTTCTCGTGTACGATGCGCGAAGCAGAACACCTGGGTCGTCTCATCAAATGTATCTTGGAGGACTTGGCGAGATGGCATGCCGATAAGACCGTCTATGAGAAGGAGGCTTTCGGCCTCAAACGCAGATACCTGGGCTTTGCAACGGGCTTTGACGAAGAAGGCAATCCAACGAGTTTTGTTGAACACCCATTCTTCAGAGATCATCACTACGAGTGGCACAAGAACCTCAACGTCGCACTGAAAGCCTGTCTACAGGGAACAAAGGAATGGATGCACATCAGGAACGCTATCACAGTCCTCAAAGCGGTTTCTAATTTCTTCCCTGCCGTCAACTTCATGGGCACCCAGCTCTTGAAGGTGCTCGACGAAATCAAAACACGGGAGGAAGCTTCGAAGGGTTCCTCAGAAGAGGAACACCGTGTTGACCTTGCAGTCACTGCCCAGACTGTCTTTTCCATGCTGAAGAAGCGAGAATCCAAATGGATTGCTGTTCCAGCGTTCCGTCCTAATATGGTGAGTAGATCCAGCCTCTCGACTCAATTCAGCCGCCCGCTAACTTCAGACAGTCCGGCATGCCCCAGGATGTACCAAAGGATGTCGAAATGACCGCTCCAGCCCCGAGTAGCGACTTACGGCCGACAGCTGCAGAATACAACCCCCAGCAACCTTCTACGTTAGTGCCCCCGATGCTACCCAAACGACCAGTCGACAGGAAAATACTAATACCGACCAGTGCGACTTCTGGTCCTCCGGCTGAGGTTGAGGATGGTGAAGTCAAGGATGGAAGGGAAATTAAAGCCTCATCCGCTCCCGACCATAGCAGCCACGTAAGGGCGGAGACCGCGGCTACGAAAGCTACCTCTCAAGAGCACGACACACCAAGGGAGATGTCGGTCAGGGATAAAGTTGCTGCACGAAGCAGCCGGCCAGCAACGCCGAAGCCAGTCATTGCAGTACCGTCGCCTGTCCCTGTATCGTCATCGACGAGGCGCAGTGAATCACGATCTGAGTCACGATCTGGAGCTACCGGTTCAAGGGGGGAGAGGATTCCTCATGGTCTTCCCAGCCGCCCAGATGTCCCTATCCCTCCCCACTATCGAGGAGAACCATTCCCTCAAGCACATGGCCCTGAACGTCGCGAGTCGCCGCGGGAAGTTCGAGATGTCAAAGAGCCACGTGAGACCAGAGACCCGAGGGATCGCTTCCGAGATCAAATACGGGAACAAAGGGACCTATCCCGCGACGCCAGAGAGTCAAAAGAGCCTCGTTTGCAGGACAGTAGTCGTGGGGATAGGCGAGACCAGGAGTCGGAACGTCGTACGAGTGAGCGCAGTTCTCGTGAGCCCAGCCGGCTCTCGGATCGCGAGCGGTCCAGCCGACCCGAACCTTCTCCGCGTCGCAGTGACCCTTTAAAAGGTGAGCCTACACCGAGTGATCGAGAAGGTCGCCCGCCTCGAGATAGGGGCCCATCAGTATCTGGACGCGAAGGCCGTGGCCCTCGGGAGTCTTCTGCGGCAGCCCAACAAGTTCAACCAGAAGCACCTCCGGAAGAACCCCCAATCAATCCCGAGCGGGCAGCCCTCCTTCAGGCGGCTTCATCGCATACACAAAGTCCAAGGAGAGATGAGAGGTACAACTCGAATGTAGCCGCCGGTGGCCACAGTCGTGAGGATCGGCATCCTCGCAGGGGCGGATATGCAGTTGAGCCCTCTCAGCCGCCGGCGAGGGACGTTGAGCAACCTAGGGAGCAAGACCGTTCTTCCACCGACCGCAGCCGGGATGCATCGTTCCAGGGCCCACCTCGCTCTCAAGAGGCAGATCGCAGCCGGCTCAATCAGCAGGATCCCAATTACGGACGTCTGAATCCAATACCTTCATTGACGGACACTGCCCCACAGGGCCCACGTGGGCGCGGCGGCAGAAACCCAGCCAGGATCCCGCCCGTACCATCAGGTCCCAGGTCTGATGCGTGGATGCCGCCCCCAGAGTCCAATCGAGCAGCATCACCTGATCGACCCCCTCCGACCGGACCTGCGTCATCGAGGACACGTAGGACGCAGCCAGCTCAATTTGACCAGGCCACGGGTTCCGGGACTTCCGTACCGCCAGGGTCTGGAGGTGGCGGCATGCTTCCAGATCGTGCCCAGCCATTCGAGCAGCCAGTCCACCCAGACCGCATGAGACACATGGTCCCACCTCCACCTCCGCCTCCGCCAAGAGAGCCCTCTCACTCACGACCTCAGGCGGTCGCAATCCACACGAACGACCGGGCTTCTACGCCCACAGGACCATCTGCATCACGCCAACCCCAAAACAATCTTCCAAATACCCCTATCGCAGAACACAACCCACCGCACTCGGCTCCAACAGGCCCTTCGGCGAGCCATGACAGGCAACGAGGCAGCGTTCGGAGGCAACTTGAGAAGCTTCAAAGCAACATCACTCCAGGTGGTAGGCGCGACAATGACTATCGGAGAACGAGGCAGAACATGCCAGATTCCGATGCACAGATTCTAACTGGCGCATCTCCAGTCTCGACTCCTATCCACGAGCGACCAGATCCCCTGCGCCGCAATCCAATTCCAGACCGTACATCGGCCAATAACGATGTAAACGTCCCGCCGTCTCGTGACTCGAGAGGCGCTCCACCTGGTGAAGAGCTGCCCGGCAGTAGAGGTGATCATGACCGGGGTGGACGACGAGATCATCGTGAGAGGTCCGAGAGGTCCAGTCGTCATGGCGGCCGGGATCGCAGCCCTCGCGGAGAACGGGAGGTGAAGGATCCACGTGGTGGTGGCGAGTATCACGACCGCCATGATCGTCGCGCAGGGTTGCCACCAGCGATGGAGGCGACTCGTGATCGGGATCCCAACCATGAGCCAATTCAACCTCGCAGATCGACACGCGAGGCTGCCTCTAGTAGCAGCAACCGGGAGCCTTTTCCTCCTGGTGTCAGGGAGCCTTCAGGCTCTGGTCGGGAGTCGCGGCATCGTGGCGAAGGTAGAGACAACGGCAGAATCGACGGCGGTACTGGAGGAAGACTGGGGGATGATTGGGGTAGCAGTAGCCGAGGAGGATCGATGCGTGGAGGGCCTCGGGACGGGCCCAGGGATGGTCCGAGAGAGGGACCGAGGGACGGACCACGCGATGGTGGATCGTCAGGACGACTTGGCGACGACCGGCGAGACCCTCGTGGCGACGATCGAAGGTCGGGTAGGAAACGAGGGAGCGACGTCGCAGAGATGCCGCCCAGCGACAGGGAAAAGAGACAGCGACGTTAGCAGCGTCAGTCCAACGGCCGATCAATGAGGGTATGAAATAGGAGCGAGGTGATGGCAGGAGACAGAAAAGAAGTGGGAGTCATTGGGGGTCGACCAGATTGAATCTTGCTCCCCTGGCGTGGACGAATTGCAACAGTCATTCATAAGAGCTCAATTCTTTTGCGCACATTGCTGGGGCAGTTTGGTACTATCACATATCGACCTCGCTACGGGCGGCAGAGGGAAAGCCTACGCCTTACGGAATACTTCAGGGACGCATTCAGAAAACTGCTACAAAGGGATCGATGATTAATCTACACGGTATGAGACCACGTGGCACATCACAAAGGCACCAAGGCGCTACTCGAAGTCAGCCGCGGCCTTTCCGAGAACAGATCCAGTGCATTAATGAATCTATGGCCTCCATCATCCACGAGCAACTCGGAAGAGCTAGGCCGCGACACGACACAACTTCGAGCATGGGCCTAGCAATCCGTATAGCCCGCTGTAGTATCACAATTCTTTTCCAGAAATGCGTCAAAAATGCTTTCACCCCATCCCAACATAAGACCCGGGGAGTTCAGAGTAGGGGCATACATAACTCAGGCGTTTGGAACGGTTGATCACGGATCACTTGATTTTGGGGGAGCATGAGAACATGGTCTAGACGGATTTTACCATGATATACCCAGTTTCATTTTGTCAGATAGTGCATGTCCATGATACCCTTCAACTAAAAGATGCCATCGACGTATTTGTCGAATGTTGGGAAGGACCAAGGGCATGGCCTGATTCCTCCCACCTATGTCGTCCGTTCTAATCTTGTGAAGCCGTAATGCTTCCTGCGTGGCCAATTTGCGTGAAGCATCCTGGTCCTCCTTTCCAGAAGAAGTCGAACAAAGCTCAGTCACCGTGATGTGATGTCGAATAAAGACTAGGACATTAAACAAACGCTTGTAATACAAATTCCAAATCAAGTTGCCAAGCGGCCCATAATATACACTCACTCCATTGCTGATGCTCGCCTGCCCGCCAAAGCACAAAATAAAATCAAAACCAAACAAAATAAATGAGTGTTCGCTCTGTCGCGTGTAGGGGTATTCACCTTACGTACTTGTACTGTTTGCATCAAAAGCACTGAACCAGCCGATCTCCATTACAGATGATCCCTCTTATCGACAACCGACTTCAACACATGCAGCTTTTCCTCAGTGATCCTGATCGCCTCCTTGATCTCTCTCTCGTCCATGTGCTCTTCTCTCAGCCTCTCCTCGACGGTGCGAGGCTGCAGCACCTTCTTGCGTGTGTGCAGCTCTCCACTGTTCAGGCGGTCCATTCCGACGCGCTCTTCCAGCCACTCCCATAGCTCACTCTCCTCGCGCCGCCACATCTCTTCGTAGGCGGCCAGACGATCAGGCTGGCTGATAAAGGCAAGTTCGGACCCGTATGGCCTGGCGACGGGTCTTTTGGAGGATCCAAAACTGAACCAGGCGGTGATCAATAAAAAGGCCAGCAGAATATAGACGACATTTCCGGTGAGTAACGGTTGGGCGATGTCCAGCACAGGGCCAAGAATGCCGTGTACGGGCTCGAGTATGCCCCAGTCGGATGGCTTGGCAGAGGCCTTCTTGGAGACTTCCGCCTCGGTATCGCTCGCGACATTCGCTGCTTTTTCTGATTTGCCCTTCTTGCCCCTCTTTTTACCCTTTGGGGCCCCATTTGTAGCAGGCGCCGCACGAGGTTTCGAAGAGACAGCTGCCTTGAGGCTCGCGAACAAATCCTTGCAGTATTGTGTTTGTCCCTCGTTGGCACCGTTTTCAATTGGACCTGTTGCAAGTTAGCTGAGGTGGCCAAAACATCTGAGCAGATCGTGTGGAAGGTTACCTTTCAACCAACTCTTGCCAGTCCACTCAACAGTGCAGTTGATCTGGACACGAGTTGCATTGTTTTCGGCCCAGGAAAGACAGTACTTTGTCTTCACGCTGAAGACATTCCCACTAGGCACGTCTGGATTTTGCGTGGAAACCAAGATATTGACTGCCTTCTCAAGATCGAGGTTTTCCAAGTTCTCCGTCACAATACACTTGGTCTGCTTGGGACCTATCGAGCCGCCCAAGGGTTTGATGTACGAGAAGTTGCGTGTTCGGTTGTCTAGGGCCAGTCCTCTCTTGTCTTCCATTTGCAGATCTGTGCATTTCTGATCGCCTGTGAGCCACTTCCCCATCCATGCAGCGGATGAAGCACCGAACAGCAGATCATAGACCTTGCCAAGAGGTGCCGGAACAATGTCGTCGCCGACGATCTTCTTGTAGTGCGTATCTGAGTCTCCACAATCTGTGGGAGCATGAGTGGCCGGACCTTGGAAGTCTTGCGCAGACGGTGCTGCAGGCGCATCTTTTGGCTTGTCCGCTGGTACACTGCCGTTGATATTTCCAGAAGGCTTGCGAGAAATTGATTTCTCGAGAGCAGATTCCAGCAAGGGCGCCTCCGCTGTTTGATTGACTGCTGGGGCAACATCACCTTCCTCCTCCTCCTCGTCTTCGTCGTATACTTCCTCTCCATCGTCACTTTCCTCATCCTCTTCGTCTGAGGCCGAAGCACTGCGACTGTCACCAACGACAGACTCTGCATCAATCTTTTCTGTCTTGTCACCACCCGTCTCGTCCAGCCGTACTCCATTGAGAGAACTCTGAAGACCTGGATGGCCAAGCTTCCAAATCTTGACTATCAAGTCATACGTGGAGTCCCGACTAGTGAAACTCGCAAAGATGTGTTTGGCATGAAGGGTAGAAATCATCAGGCCGTTTTTGAACAACAACGCAGTGCTCCGCTTCTCAACGGAAACAATCTCGTCGAAGCTCATAACCAGGGTAGTCGTCCAACCAAGAATATTACTGCTGAAGCACAGATGGCCTTCAGAAACATACAGTCGCCCGTGAGCAAGAATCTCGCGCTGCAAGGCACAGCTGTAATCTTCAATCAGGTAGTCATCGTCTGGGACACTCTTGAACAGCACGTGGAAATCACGATTCCGCTTCTTGCTCGCAACCGCAAACCCAGTGAGTTTCGGCGCATTTTGATTGGCAGTTGCGCCAGCCAGAGCTCCGTTCGCAGCAGCTATGGCGGCGCTTACGGTGTTGCCAGTCCCTCCAGTGCCGTTGGTGCTACCACGTTTTCTGTTAACGCGACTAAGTGCACTCCTGATACTGCCACTCCTATTGATGCTGGTGCTGTCTTCGTTGAGACTCCCAGGCGGTGGTGTTTTGTCCCCATTCGGTGGCTGTTCATAAGAAGTCCGCGGTCTTTGCGCATCATCCCAGGGGGCCTCGAGGCTGGTCTTGACAGGAGTCGCTTCTGGGGGTGCCGATTCCGACCGTGATCTGGATACAGAGGAATCTGGAAAGTTGAGTTTCACAGGCGTGGGGGCCCTGCTAACCGGTTCAATGCCCAGCTGGCTTAAGCTCAGGTCGCCCGTACCGAGGGTTTTGACAGCAGGTTCCTTCGACTCCATCGCGTTTGATGTCGCTTCGGCAGACGGCTCGACCTCTACCTTGTCGTCTTCGGGCTGGTTTTCCTGTCGATCTTGAGTCGAAACCGATCCCCTGTTCCTCGCCTGCCCGGGGCCGACGTTGGTATTCGGGATAGAATTGGTGAAGGCGTTCTGTGCGGCAGAAAGCACAGACCCGAAGAACCCAGGCGATGAGTTTAAGGGTGTTGGAATATCGCTTTCGAGAGTCGGCGTTAATGGCGATGAAGCGATCGTGGCCAACTTGCTGGGCACTAGACTGGCTGATCCTGATCTTCCACGCCTCTGAGAGTGCACAGCATCGGCCAAGCCGTTGATCCTGCGGGGAGACCGAAGATTGGGCTGTTCAGCGTGCGTGGGTGTTGGAGGGGTGTTGACGATAACCGGTGTACCGTTTTCCGAACCGCCAGGTGAACCGGGCGGGGTGGTCGTGGTGCTGATGTGTTGGCCCCGGGACAGGCGACTGAAACGCTCCGCTGATGGGTGTTGTTCCTCCTGTACAGTATTCTCTTCTATTGAGACGTTCTTAGGGCCCGTGTCTGCGTCGCTCGTGGAGTAGGCCTTTGGGGGATCGGTAAGGTTGGGGGCATCGATAGTGTCGGTTGACAGTCTGGGGTCTGCAACTGTTGGCTGTCTTTCCGGACTAGAGGTGGCACTGCCGCCCGCTGAAAGCCTGGAGGAGCGTTGCTTGGACCTGAACACGTCTCTGAGCCGTGCTGCAGGCGAAGGGGACCTCCTGCCGGGCTGGGACACAGGGGGCACAAGTCCGGAGGCGTCCGTTGACGCTGTAGGATCCGACTCCTCTAAATTATCTGTGGTCGTTGAGTATTGCGAGGACTGAGAGCCCTGGTGATATTTGGCTTGTATGATGGAAGAATTGGTCGTCAGGTAGCCTATTTGAGAGGGATGAATAGAGACGGCGGGTGGCCGTTCAGAGGAACTATTATGTAGGGGTCAGGTCAGTATGGAGCACAGCGTGGGCGCAGAGTGCTGAAAGCTCAGGGGAGCTTCTGCAAGATAATGATTGGTCGGAATTGGAAACAAAGGACCTCGGGAATTAACAGGGGAAGGTATTCTGGGTTCAGAGCACAGGTAAGAGAGGAAATTAGGCAAGGCCGAGAAGCATCTCCATGCAGAGCAACGGTATTGTCAGCTCGGATCAACGTGGTAGGTGGTTGCTGACGGTGCTGTTGCGGCGTGGCCTTCGTGGCTGAATGGCTGGCTGACTGGCTGAATGGCTGGCCGGTGGGCTCACTGACGAGGGATCGAAGTTGGGAGGGACATTTGATGTCGGTAGGAGGGTCTCCAATTGTTCAGGGGGCGGGTGGTCCCCACGCTAGGAGCGCGTCGCAGTCGTAAATCGACCTGGTCACCGTTCATAATCGATATTGAATCGGGCCCAACACAAATTGCCAGCTCTCCGCTAGACCCTGAATAGGGCCGGGGTAGATTTCAGGCCAGGCCTACCACGGATGGACATCTGATGTCTGTTCGGACGCCGGCATGCTTTGGGAAGAGACGGATGGGAACGGCAAACACCAAAGGCAGATATACCAATGGCATATCAATGACAAAATGTTATCTGGTGTGACTTACAGTTCAGGATCCTCCAACTCGTAGGACAAAGGGCTGGTGTCATCTGCTACCTCTCCTCCTTCCTTCTCATCTGGAACGTTAAAGGTAATGCCATGTGTGGACCCGGCATCACGGCTCTGGGTATCTAGGGGCTCATATTTACGGCTGGCGATGGATCGGCCCCGTGCAGGCGTAACATCGTCGCTACCGAAGCTGCTGTTGTCCACGTCCGTGTCAAAGGACCCTCTCGAGCCCCTCGAGCCCCTCTTGCGTCGAATTGAAAGTAGCCTTCCCAAGGTCGAGTCCGCCATAGTGTTGCTAATTATGCGTGTCGGCTGTATACGCAAAGACCTCGGATGATCCGGGGACGAAAGCGCCCAGGTCGTCTATTTCGAAATCTAGATGACTGGGTCCGAGATAACACTGACTGGAAACCCTGTAGGTGTTGCGACTTCCAGGAGATACAGAGATGTCGAGACCAAAACAGGTCAGACTTTCGTATTGCGTTGAGCTTTGGGCCTTGCGGTTGAGTTTTGAGGTCGAGCTTGAGCTTGAGCTTGAGCTTCGAGAGTTGCCGGTAGATACTGTATGCGACAGACAGCACCCTTTGGCCTCGGCCTCGCAGCGGACGCTGGTGGATACACTATTCGCTTCAGTCCAGTCCAGATCTTGCTACAACGTCATCCACTGTCATCGTATTACCGTACCCTCGCAGCCTACTAGGCGATATAGACGATAGCAGAGAGATTGACGTCTCCAGTATGTTCCCATTGAAAATTCCTAATATAGATAGGGCTCAATGGGGTTTGATTGCGGGCCGTGACTTTCAATTAATGCGGGCCAAGGTGATATGCATCTAAGTTTCTTGGAGATCAAGCAGCTATACAATGCTCATTCGTACTGATCAAAGGGATTGATTGAAAGGTTTGCTAGATGCCCAGCTCGTGTGAAGGTACCAGGGGACCAAGGGACCTAGAACCTGCTAGGACTCGGGCACTGGGGGGGGGTACGGGGTACCTAAGTAGCCCACTAAAAGACGGCACGTCATTTCCTCCCTGATAAACGGTGGCGAGGGTCGATCAAGCTGCCTGGCCTGCCAGCCTGCACGGAACAGCCCTGGAGAACCTTGGAACACTGACAGGGTCCCGACCTCGGGAGGTCTTGACCGCCCGCAGGTTTTAACTTAGTGGCTTAGATGCCTTAGCTTGCCCTGGGGGTCCAACGGTCAGCCGACAGCCCGATCAGAGAACGCCGATAGCTCCGGCCTACACGTCCCACCCTTGTAGGTAGACACCCCCAGGTCGACGACGCATCTCTGTATCATCTACAAATGCGCCAGCGCCTCACGATCCCTTCAAACAGATCCCAGGCACGAAAAAACTCCTCGGTGACGCCCACGAGTGTGGCAAGGTTTATTTCGCGTGTGTCTGGGCGTTACTCCGTGATTTCTACCAATATCACCTGTTCCGTCTTCATCACCGACTGTCATGCATGAGCTGCATCTGCACAAGGGAACACTATGGATTCCGCACCTCTGATCAAGGCATGCTTTCGCCTTCCTCTGGCCTCAGAATTTCGCGTTGTGCTGACCCCATCTACAGGCGCATGATCACGCGAAAGCAGCCTCGGACGCTACGCAGACGGCCAACTCCACCGTTGCTATCAACGAGCACACCTTAGCCGCCGGGGAGTTTTCCAATGCCGCCAAGGCTACATCTAGTATCGAGGCATTGCGGACCCTCAGGCTCCTCGAGCAGCACCATCAGAAGCTCTCTGAGCTCCTCAAGTTCTCGGTAGAACATCCGACCAAACATGCCCTCACGGAGAAGGACGGTACGGAGGCCGCGGTGAAAGACAGCATACAGTCGGATAGCGCCGAGGCCAGGTCGGATCCTGGCGCAGGCGCCACCCCAAAGTCTTCTGCGGCAATACCGGGACTGGCATCACAGCGACGCTATCCTTCCTCCCGGGAGCTGTCATCGTCCATAGCCAGCAATCTGGCTTCCGCCAGGGGCATCCGTGCCTCGAGATATTCCCGCGACCAACCACTAGCGCCTACCTTCTCGAACACCCAAGCTCCCGGCAACGTGGATCTCCTGGCGCGGAAAGATGGTTCTCGGTCGAAGATGCAACATATGCTCGATAGCAAGACTGGTCAGCCGAAGCCGAGCTGGGTACCCCCGACCCAGCCCACGGCGCAGACTTCGCGCCCGCCCTCGATCGACGAGGTAGCAGAGGATGAGCCGGCGACTGTTGCCGCAGCAGCCGACGAGGGGTTTTCCAGGTTCTATAGTACATTTGGCAGCATCATAAATCGACTGTCGGCACCTTTGGCTTTCGCCGGTCTTCCACTGATTACTGAAGAGTCGAACTTCTCAGGAGCCGCTACTTCGGAACCACCACCTCAACGGCGGATCAGGGGGAGAAATGCTCAGTCTCCGAGTGAGGAACCAGATCTCACCAAAATCTACTCCAAGGCCGCCCTTCGCTCAGTGTATCGCGATGGCCACGCCGTCAATGACTCATTTTACGTGGTGCCCACGAGCGGCCATACGGTTTCATACGCCAATATCCTGAATTTCGAGCAAAAGGAGAAGAGGCGCGCCATGGCAGCATCAGTCCACAGTGGTGACGCTGATACGATAGACGATCACGAGGATGAGGATTTTGTTGATGCTAGGGAATCGCAGCTGTCCCTGTCCCCGAGCTCGAAGCGGCGTGTCAGCAAGACTCAGACGGAAAGAGAACTTCATAATGTCATCGAGGAACTCACTACCGAGAATGCCAGCCTGAAGGCTATGCTCGACAAGGTCACCAAGCGTCTACACATGTTCGAGGCCAGTGCTCAACACTCTCGGCTGGCCCTGGCGGATAGCATACGACTCGCCCAGCCCGGTTCTCCCATGTCACATAGCGGAGGCGCCCAGCAGGGCCAGGTGATGGATGAGGCGCTGAGAAAGAAGAATCTGGAATTGGAGGAGGAGTTGGCCAAGGCAAATCAACAGTTCGAGGGGTTAGAGAAGGATAACAAGCGCCTCAGGCATAATCTCGACAAATACCGTGACAAGTGGGAGGCGCTGAAGGCTGGAGCCAAGGCGCGAAGAGACGCCGCTCATTCAGCGGACAACTAAAGTCGAGGTTGAAAGCTCCTGCAAGCGTTCGGTTGCCATGTTGCATTCTTAGCTTGGTGGAGATCTGATCAGCAGTACTAAAGTCTAGTTGCTCAACTACACCTGGTCTATCAGCTACGTGATGTCCTGGTTTCAACCCTCCAGGCAGTATTGTGTGCCTGCATAGGCGCTCTCCATCGTATATTAGTGGAGGTTCCCTGTATTATTGTCAGCAGCACAGATTGGTCTTTTGACTGGCGTCTGTGTTTGAGGTAAGCCAGTGCCAACAAGTCCAGCAACTTTACCCCAGCGTCACGGTTGTTCTTGACGCATCCCAAGGCATCCATCAAGAAATCAGCTCCGGGCGACTTTTCTTGTATCCAAAATCTTCCTTCTTGTTCTTAACGTGACTCCAGACCTTTCCGGTGCTGAAGTATTCTAGTGCGCAAGAGTCAAGCGTAATCAACAAGCCGCTGCCGAAAGAGCGCGACGACAAGAGTCCCGTCGCCCAGCGCACCTGCCCAAAGATGTCGGCACTGATTGAGCAAGAACTGAGGACCACGTGAGTCCCTTCCTCCTTCCTCTGGCATCATTAACGCACCACACCTTCCCACCCAGATATACCCAGGTACCTAGGTGCTGACCATAATCTCGTTCTACAGCGCCCTCCAGGAGGCCAGCCGTTGGCGTGGCAAGCAAGGTTCACCTTACAACACCACTCATATGAAACTCATCTACAACGCCTTTGCTCCCACCCTCTTCGGACTTGCCAAGTCCTATGGTCCTGACGATATCTTCAATCTTCGAGACGTGGTCCTAAGAGGCGTCCGCAAGTTCGATAGACGCGTCGCGCAACACTGCCGCGAAGTCACTGAGACGGTCAAGAAGCTCTGGTCACTGGGGGTGTTTCATTGGGATGACTGCCGCCAGATTGTCCTAGGCGGCGCGATTGCTGTCCCTACGCTGCGCGACATGGGGAGGAAGAGGAAGAGGGGCAAGGAGAAGCAGGGAGCACATGGCAGCAAGAGAGCACGCAAAGCCCGCCAGCTAAAGGGAAATCGAGTTTTCGGCGGCGACCGGCAGATCAATCAAGCTGCTAACGAGTCGAAGACCGATACTCGCGACTTCCAAACGAGCCTCGGGGGTGTCAGGGCTGAGCTCCAGACCCAACCTGACCGATACCGGTTCAATCCGTCGACTGTCAACGCTCACGATGAGGGTGATGCTGACCTGACAATGGTCGACTCGTCGTCAGTCACAGGCACAACTGGCGGCTTACACCCTCTTCTCGACGGCGATGGCATGACTACTACGTGCATTGACATCTTCGAGGCTGCCACTTCACGCGACGCTCGTGACGGCTTGTATACTCCTCCCACCCCTGGTGCTGATGCAACCAGCCCGTGCAGAAGTCTGCAGGACGCGTATGTGGACAATCCCGAAGCAAAGCTCTCCAACCTCGACGAGCAGACTCTGGGCTTCGCCGGCAAGGCCGTCAAGCAAGTTGTGTTCGAAGCCACCTATGACTTCTTGCAAAAGTGCATCCCAGCTTCTGATCAACAGAAGGTGTGGAAATCGGTTCTTGGCTATGGAGTAGGCAAGGAGCCCGCGAACTTCAGCTCGATTGTCGTGCCTCACGGCATCTTGGATCTCAAGAATGGCAAGCGGCCCCTCTCTCACTTGATAGGCAACTGCATCTATATCCTCTCCCAGGACTACACCGTTACTGATCACAAGGGCCTCAGGCTCGCCTTCAACCAGGGCATCGTACTTTGCGACGCCCTGAACGATGGAGGCAGGAAGAAGGCCTTGGAGTACGCGGCTCATTCGCTCAGTTGGCTGATGCTCGGACTGGACTGCAAGACCATGGAACTGTACCGGTCTGCCAACCAGGAGCTGGGCAAAATCAATGCAAAGTACATCGATATCGTTGCGCAGGAACCCAACAGCTTTGAGGGAGTCTGTGACGCGCGGGGCCTGGAGGAGTGTGAGATGATGTCATCGATAAAGGCTTCTTATGAGAAGTTCAAGGAGCCTTTCCGGGTGAATTTCGTCGAGACCCTAAAGCGACTGCTAGCTGCGGAGGTTTGAGGTTTGAGGTTTGGATGAGAGCTCGGATGGGAGAAGCCGACACGAGGTGATGGTGTAATATTGTAGGTCTTCGTTTGCAGACAAGACATAGTGCGGGAGGTGTAGTATCACATATGCTCAAGTAAACCCTTGACCGTCCAGCTATCAACTTCGGGCACGCACTTGTTATTTGCACTCGGTTGAGAGGATAATCAATTACTTGTGGATGCATATCAGCCAGCCGCTTCTGAGTTATGATGTGCAGATGCCACGCAGCACTCCACTATTCCATATTTGGTGGTATATCCGTGGGGGCCGCTGTATGAGCGCCCACGGCAGTTAGGAATAGATAAATGATGGACCGGATTCAGATCACAAAGTTGCAGAGGGTTCCGATAGTATCAGATCGTCCTCTGCAAGATCGTCCGGATGATTGGTGCCGGCACACCGAAGTGACACCGAGTTTAGTCGAGACCAGACCAGACCAGTCCACCACTTATACCACCGACATCGCTAATCCCACGGGCTGCGCGGTATCATGTGATCGCTAAAGAAGGGGCTGAACGTCTCTCCTTGGTGCGTAGCATTCAACTTTCAGGTTTCAACCACCAGGAACAACATTCCAAAAAGAATCCCACGATTCCTCCTTGCACATAGGTGGGACCGACCTTGAATGGTTCCGCATCCCCCAAGACAACATTGAGTCCCTGCGGCAAGGGTCGACTGCCCCGGTCTGTGGAACCTCGATCTACCATCTATCCAATGTTGACAAGCGCTGACTGCAATGCAATCCTTCATCCCACGACCGCAAGGTTAAGGTGACTAGCGCGCAAATGACCAGACACACCCTCGCCTTCAGCTTGGGCTGCTGGGATGATTCGCTTGTCATTGGCCCAATTCGGCTTCTTGTATTTGCTCGCCCTCGCCGTTCCTCACGGTCGTCCATCCTTCCATCCTTCCATCCTTCCCTTTCTCCATTTCACTCCCTGCCTTCCTTCCGGTGTCCTTCTAGCGTGGTCGACGCCGACGTTGAGGCTGTCTTTATGATAAGTATCGTGGTGAATCAAATGGAAAGATGGATGTGGTGAGTCGAATTCCCCGGGGGGTTTCCCTTAGCCCCATTGCACTTGTCGCTCGTCGGACCCCCACTGGCCGTGGTTTCGCCCCGTTCTGACAGCGATGGACTGCAAGCAAGGGCAACAACACGATGCTCCCGAGCTGGTCAATGAGAACTACCCCGAGGCTGTGCCCCAACATCAGCAATATCCGTATGACCAGTACCAGTACCAGTATCAGCATCCACCACAGAATGTGCCAATAGTAAGCCCGGAGGACGCCGCAAAAAACTCGTCGGCCTACAGCAGCAGCCAGGCCACCGCGGGCTCACCATACCAGCTTCACTCGACCCCTGTTGCGGCGGGCGCGGTACCGACAACACGGGTGGCCGGGAAGAGGAAGGGCACACTGTTCGGCTGTCCGGTGCTGGAGGTCATACTGTGTGCTATCATCGCCCTCCTGTCAGCCGCCGTCATTGGCCTCGCGGCCGGGACCGGCGTCGAGGCCAACAGGGCGAACACGGCCGAGGCCAGGGTGGCACAGCTGAGGTCCTCGCTTGCCTCTGCCACGGCTACGACGTCTACGGCTTCCTCCTCGACCGCGACGAGCACGTCGTACTCTGATCTGGACGAGAACTGTTCCTCAAACCCGGACGGGGTCACCGGAAAGACATACGACGCCTTCTCACGTGAGTCGAAACTGGCCCCCCTTCTCTTGGTCCAGTTGAGCACACCCGACGGCTCAGGCCATCTTATCCCCCAGTGCTGGGAGACGTACTAACGGGGGACCTCAGTGCTCGGAAACTATACGTTCACGATAAAGTGCAACAAGGACGCCCCCGGCGACCCGCTCATGGTGCTCTTCAGCTCGGACATCGACACGTGCATGGACGCGTGCGCCTCCTACGACACATACAGCACCGCCTCCAACAGCACGTGCGGCGCTGTCAGCTTTATCCCGCTGTGGACGAGCAAGTCGGATGCCCTGAAGGGGGGCGCGCCGGGGAACTGCTACCTGAAGCCGGCGCAGGCTGGCGCCCTGGAGGACCCAAACATCGGGACCGAGTGCCATGCTGGTGTTTTGACGGCTAGTTAGGGCGCGCGACCTCACATCCAGCAAGATACGAGGCCAGAGCGGGGGCGACGATGGAGTAGAGACGATAGAAATAGAGGGCGGCACAGTCTTTGGGGGACGAGGCGTGATGTCAGATCGAATCAACGAGGGGATACGAGGGTGTCCAGCGAGCGGAGCCCGCATATCAGGTGTCGGCTGGGCCGGAAGGCGATTATGAAGCGACGCGACCGGCTGTGTTCGGATACGTGTTTGGCGAATTATCGTGCGCAAGGACTCTGCCCCTGGACACCTATGGACAAAACGAGACGGATGATCACATATATAACTGGAAACTTGGGGTATACAGATGCTCAAGGCATGAATGGCGTCTGGGGGGTTCTGACATTGTATTCCAAGACCATCATGATATCCCGAAGGATTGGACGCAAGGATACCGAGAAACAAGTGCTATGACATGACAGTCTCGTTTAGCTACGTACGATACGAATCTGTGCACGATGATAGAAAATATCGGCCACGGTCCAAGGACTTCATGAATCTTGGATGTAGTGGGTCCTATCAAGCTCAGGATTAAGCTTCTTGACGGTGTGTGTGCCTTCGCTCGGCTGCTCCCGATGTTCCAAAATTTGGAGTCCACCAACACCGATTATGCTCCGCTTTGAGCCGGTTGATATTGGCACTTGTGGGAAATCAAATTCTGGATAAAAAAGTAGAAACGCGTTCGCAGTCAAGAATTGCCATGGAAATACATGGCAATATCAAATCATGAGGTGCAAGGGTATCACTTTCGCACAAAGGCTTCATGCATTGATCAACAGGTGAAGTGCGTATACTAACAGTAGTACAACCCCTCCAAGTCAGTAGGAATGTGGGTATCGATGTTAATAGCAAATGGTACACAATACAATAATCAGCCGGAGATGGGCTGTTTGAGGAAACAGAACAAGGTGAAGACCTCGAAAGCAAATCTCGCTCTGACACTCCTTATACCGCAATTCGCCCAAAAACCAACAATAAGCATTAATATCGTAACTCGAGCCTTCTACCCTCATCTGAGCTCTTGTTCACTCGGTAATCTCGGGTACTTCCCAAATTGCCTCGTCTTGTGTCTCGTCGGATTTGATCATTGACGGCTTGAGCGCGGCAGCCTGCTCAGACGGCGCTCGAGGGGCAAAGGGGATCTGAGAGGTCGCGGTGAAATTGGGCAAATCAGCTCGCTTCATCAGGCTCGGTGAAACAACGTCGGCTTGCTTCGTGGGACTGGGTGTATCCACCGATAACTCGGCGTGCCTCTTCACTGGACTAGGCGTCGAGGCATTGGGGAGAAGCCACTTCAAGAACTCCTGTGGCGAGACGTCTGTTGGGGCGTGGCTCTCGGGTTGGTAGGGGGCGAGGACGTCCAACCCAGCGGATGATTGTATGGGTGCTGAATGTTCCGTCGGCGTATCCTCGCTTCCGGCGGAGTGTGGTGTCTCGTGTGGACGGCTTGCCTGTAACTTGGTCTCCTGTCGAGCGCTCGACTGTGCTTGAAGAGGACTGGGGCTTGACAGGGGCAAGTTGCTATCCTTCGCACCTTCTGACACTGTTGCGGATGCGGACGACCTAGCCGACGAGTCCTTCGCACGGGCTTCTTTCTGCTGTTTCGTGATCAATGTGATCTTCTTGATGCCAGAAGTAATCTTGTCGAGATCATCTCCAGACTTGTCTTCTGGCATTTGGCTAGCAGCAGCTGGTCGTTCTGGGCTGGTCGGTCGAGATTCAAGTTTGGGAGCAGCTTCCGTAATTTTCTTAGCTCGAGGGGCCTTGGACGCACCCTTCTTGGCTACGTTGGTCGTCCTGGTCTTCTTCACTGCAAGAGGACCACCGGCAGTCGTTCTTGAACTCATGGAGGTTTCTGGCCTTTCGGTCATCGATGTCATCGGACGCTCATTGATTGGAGCGGAGAAAACCGACTCATCGTCAAAGCATTCCGTGATGGTCGACGCAGCACTAAGGCGTCTTCCTTGCCTCGTAGGTTCCCGGTTGGTGGGTTGTGGTGTATTGCTACGTGATCCTCCCTGCGCAAGTGTCAGCATATTCGGGCATTCGACGCGGTGAGCATACGTCGTTACCTTCTCAACAACATGCACCGATGCACCGGTCACAGTCTTCCGACGATTCTTGCTGAGGTCGTCCTCTCCGGTGAGGTAGTTGGTCGGCTTCCTCTCGCGCAGGCTCATTCTCGACGGCGCTGGAGGCGGTGGGGCGGGACTGCTTCTACCACCGTTGTCGGGAACAAGGCCTTCCAGCGCCATCTGGCGGTCACGGCGGACTCGTGTAGCATCAGCCGAAAGGTCTTCCGGCCCGCAACTCTTAGTCGCTCGGTCTGTCGGAATGAGCAAAGCGCAGAGTCCATGAGCTGCAACATTCCAGGGCACCTCTGGTGGCGGTGGAGTAGGTGGTCTAAGAGGCGTTAGACCGTTGACAGAGGTCTGCCGGCGGAGGCGTGCTGTGTCGACCATCTTGGCAGTCGAGGAGGTCGTTGGGGAGGCGAAGTTCCCAGGGGTGAAAGTTTTCGAGGCTCTTTTTGGCGGTGGTGATGCTACAACCCCCTTCTCCAGTATGTCCAGTTCCTCGGGGCTCCACCAAGAGGGATCGTACGGGTGCGGGCGCATCTTTAGCTCGAGCGAATTCCTCCGATCACCCACGACGCACGTTCTATCCTCCATCTCGTTTCCGGGCCCATTGTGAGTTCCTGTTGGGATTGGATCACTGCCAGCCAAGCCGCTGATGTGACTGAGGACTCCAGACGTCAAAGCTCGATCACTGTATCCTCCCTCAAGAACACTGATCACCCTACCATATGCGCTTGTTCCTTCCTCTTCAGCGATCTTCGTGACATCTCGGGCGATGCGAGCATAGAAACTGGTCGGTACATTGACACTGTGACGCTGCATGCCAGCTCCCTCCCACTCGCTCGCATCAAAACCCGCCGAGATGAAGATGGCCGCTTTGGCGATTTGGTTAGCTGAGCGCAGGCGATCTGTTTGTGCCCTGAGGAATCTCCGAGCCTTGGCCAGTAAGACGCTGTATCTGTCCTCGTAGAGCTCCCAGAATTCGGCCTCCGTCTCCCAGGATTCGAGATGGACATTCCACACATGCTGGCCGTGCGCATTCTCGATACATATACTGGCGTTCTTGACTTTCTCCTCGTCGCCCGTCTCGCAGGGATACGAGTTGATATCGTGAAGTGAGAAGTAACCGATCGACGCCTTCTTCCAGTACGCCGCGTTTTTATGTAAGCCCACGCCCCTAGAGTTGTGCTGCCATGCGATCTGCTGGGACCCATCACCATGATGTAAGTCAATGTCAATGATAGCGGCATGCGTGAGTCCGTGGCCAAGAATCGCGTGCATGATCCCAACGTGGACGTTGTTGATCCAGCAGAACCCCGATGGATCTGAAGCAGAACAGTGGTGACCTGGTGGCCGAACCGCAACGAATGCCCGCTTTGGTCCATCATCCACGAAAACCGCGTCGACCGCGTCGCATACAGCACCCAAGGCGCTCTCGAATGCCTCCAATGACCCAGAACACAAGTACAGGTCCCCTTCGTGCAGCTTTTTGGGTTCTTCCTGACTTGGCCCGCGCTCCATTTCTGGGCGTTGTAAGTCCTTCCCACCAGTCGCAAGCTTAGCCTCGGCCGTGTCGCACATGATCTTGAGTTCTTCCATCCATTTGGTACCATGCACGTTCGTGACAGATGGCGAAAGTAGGGGTAAACGACGAGTCGACTTCTGTATTCGAAAGGGTATCGAGGGAATGGTCGCAGGATTCAAAGATGGATGTAGCGCATAGGCTCCCTCGGCATGTCTCTCACCCAGCAGGACGTAGGCAGCGGCGACACCCAGGACACAAGCTCTTATCCTCTCTGGCCGCTCGACGATGGTGTTGAGGGCGGCGCGCGACGTGCGCGGGCGGGAGAATCGGTGGCCGTAGCAGGAATCGTGAAGGACGACAATGGTATCAGCGTTGCGGTTCGACTGTTCGCCGTGTAGGAGCTCGAGCTCGCCTCGGAAATGCGTCCTCGCTATGGCATTAGCGGTAGGGGGAGGCGGGCGCGGGGGGTCGGGCGACACCATTGCTCGCGACGCCGGTCGTGGCGGCGCAACACCGTTGGCGGAGTGGAGCGAGTTCATGGATGCTTTTCGAAGGAGCGCTGGAGTCCCAGCGCGGGATTCGCGACCATTTGAAGGACTCCCGTTGAAGGAACTGCGCGAAGGAGCTCTCATGCTGAACGCGGAAGGGGATCGGTCGACGGCTGGTTTGTAGGAGCTTGTGGTGCCTCCCGGGGTTGGGATAGGAGAGCGGGGTGAACGAGCTGGAAGAGGAGAGGTAGCAGAGGGCGAGGTCGAAAGGGAATGCTGTCCAGAATGCTGCCCCAGAAGCTGCAACAGCTCGCCATCGGATTCTCTTCTCCTATTATTTATGGAAATCCTCCTATTAGGAGTTGACTGGCTGTTTGGCGACGACATGGTGGGCAAGGAGGCCAGTCACCAAGTGACAGCCAGCCCAAGCTTATCAATCGCGCTATGCGACTGAACAAAAGAGACGGGAACAATTTGCTATGGTTTAGGCTTGGAAAAGCAGGTTAGAGAGTTTGAGGTTTGATTCAAGAGCTGGTAGAGTCATCTATTGTTCATGATTAACTTATTATGAGAAAGGGATATGCGAGATGTGCTGCATCATAATTGTCCGATTGGGTCAGATCCTCCCGGGATCAAATGGGAACACAACAATAGATATGGACTCGAGCAATCTACCTAGGCACATAGCTGCCTGGGAGGAGAGTCGCGTTCGGTACCTGGCTGCGAGCATACATGTTGGTACGTACACTAAACACTATGACGAGTTGGACCTAGGGATTCAAGGATCTACCTTCACGTTTCCAAGTAGGCACTTTGTAGTGTATAGGTAAGTATGTAGGTAATGAGACATGCCCCACGGGATCAGCAAGTAGCATCCAATCTGCAGTTTCTCCAGGCACTCAGCCGATCTCAAAGGGCCGCCCTGGCAGCTGAACGTGGGAAACCTTATTAGCGTACCTAGGTACCCAGGTACCTAGGTAGTATAAATCGTATGGATGCGTACTGTGCATCCATCAAGAACCCCGCCCCCCTCTCCCCAAACAAACGATCCACCGCAGCGGCTGCGGAAGCTGTCTAGAACCACCCGCCTGAAATGAACCTCATTACGGACCTTTATACATTTGTTGTTATTGCGGACGAATGGCGCGTCCCATCAACATTCTCGGCTTTGCACCGCATGTGTTATACATGTGAAGGCAACATCGATATATGCTCCACCCGAAGCACGGTACCGAGCTGGAGCTGCATGGGAGCTGTCAAATTACCGACATGAATGCTTGCTATACATATGTGGACATTTCGATGAGAAGGACATGAGATGCTGCAATGGCTTTGAAGACTATTGAGAAATATCAGTCAGCTGCGCAGGTGTTTCTTGAGTGATCTCAACACGCAACGTTGCATTCGACCCCCTTTGGAACCATGTTTTGCCAGGTGACTGAGCATACCGGCCGTAGGTTGCCATCGTCATGGGCTGCCTCTCGACAGGCCGATCTAGATGTCCCAGTCGACTACCTACCTACCTACCTAGCTGCCTAGGTACCTACTTGAGTACCGAGTCACTAAATAAGTAATCAGTTCACCAAGGAGGGCAGCCATCCATTGCAAATTGGGCCTTGATATTTGACACATCACTGGCCTTCTCCCACGGGCAGGGTTCGAAAGATGCATGTTCGCAGGTACCTAAGTGTAGTGTATCATGTGGTACCCCGGCTGCCTTCTCTGCCCCACGGGAAACACCATCGCGCTGAAGCTCTCCCCTCATGCTGTCCGACGGGCTCTGGTTTTCTACATGTAGAATTGCAGAGCGTTCCTACCGAAAGTATCCTGAAACCCGTACTCGTACAGAAATCTCGCTCATGTCCTCTCGCTATTCAAAGATGCGGGTACTAAAATGCCAGCGCCCGTGATACCTCCGTCATGACAAGGGCTCAGGAGCACCCGAATGGGCCAGTCGTCTCCATGCTCCAATTTGATGACTCTGTCGAGGAATGACTGACAGTCCTTTAGGTAGTTCTGGAAGCCTGAGATGCACCCTCCCGTGTAGCCAACCACCAGCTCTAAGTTTTCGCCAGTATTGACCTTAGATGGTGACATCTCTCCGGCGCAAGTCAACAGGCCGATGGTCGCAGCAGCCACAATGCCTGCAGCCCTGACCTCGATGGCGACAGCTATGCGGTAGAGAGCCTCGGCAATTCCCGCTGTCCACTGTAACTGTGGTTGCACGTTTTCCTTATCTTTCCACAGAGGGAATTCCCCCTTCAGCTGTTCCAGCAATGTGCCTTTGTCTTGATCTTCAGTGTTGAATTTGCTGAGGAAGGTAGTGCTCAGACCGAACCTCTCCTTGAGCTTGGATGGAAGTTCTGCCGTCTTGTGTCCCAGGACTGTTGTCAAGTAGTCGACGAAGATGAGGCGGCCGAGTTCTCCTAGATACCGGCCCGACGTCATGTACTCCAATGGTTGGAAGCCGGGGAGTTCACCTGCCCTGTCCAACTCCATATCCCATCGGCTGATCAGGCCGAGCGTTTTAAGAGGAGGTGCTGACCCATTTATAGACCACTCCGTATTGACCGCTATCTTCACATCGTTGCCAGTCTGCCCATTGATGACGCTCACGGCCTCGGGACGCTTGCTAGGGTGCAGGCTGCTGAGTCTCAGAGGGATCGTGGCATTTGCACCCGTGCCACAGATCAGACCCATGACAGCCTTTTGATTGGGTTTCGCTGGAAATTGGTAGATGAATGAGATAAGAGTTGCCACAGCGTCGTTCGCAATAGCTGCAATCCTGATTTTTGGCAGCTGCCAGCGCTCACGATGCTTCTCGTATCCCTTCAGGAGTTGCTGACCTAAGTCATGGTTGGAAGTGATGGTGAATCCCTTCCCCATAGGCAGAAGGGTGGCCTCCGATACCGAGCGCTGGACCATTGGAAAGCTGAAGGTGACGCCCATAGGCACAACCGCCGTAGACCAGTCGTCCGCGAATTTGGGGCCCCATGCTTCGCTAGCATCTTTAAGGACAACCGCAACACATTGACCGATCCAGGAGAAGAGACTATCCGCGTTCTCATTCTTCAGGTACTCCCCGATGGGCCATGATTGCTCGAGGTGCCGGTGCAGTCTCGGACCCTGCTCAACAAGTGCCGAACTACCATTAGTTGTGCCGTCTTCGCCATCTCCCGCGAGTAGTTCGACGAAACCCACTCTCAGGTTGGAGCCGCCTCTTGAGGCTTTGGTCAGCAAGTGGTGAAAGTGAATTAGAGGCCGGAAAGAGAGGCGCCTGGGCAGATTGTTCAGTCTTGAGGTACTTACATGTCGATGGCAAGATATCTGTCTCATTGATCAGTCAGATTCACTTCACGGGTTTAAGCTGAGAGAGTGACAGTCTTACCGGCCGCGATCGGCTCCATTGACATGCCTGAGAATTGATTCGCTAATTGGTGTGGGCAGGAACTGGTTCTCAGACTTCGCAGATAACTCTGCGAAGGTGATGGCAAAGTCCTTCGAGAGCTCAAGTACTATGCTTTCGTCAATTTGTAGAGGTTCAAGAAATTCCTCTATAGATTGAGAAGACTGCCGTTGTTCTTGTGATGCCATGTTTGGTAAGTCATGCAGGCATGGACGGGTCTTCTCATACTAGGTGACCAGGCGAGGTGAGGTCGCAACCTGCAGTGCAGTGTGGTGCTCCCCGAGCACCTTATATGTTTGGACCGAAGATGTCTAAGGAGGTTAAGAACACACAGGCTCTGATTGAAAGGAACACGATAAACACAATCGAGAGCAAGAAAAGCGTGATCGAGGTGTAGGTGAAATGGGTCGTTACCACACATACTGGGAGTTCCATTTACATCCCTAATCGATAAGCCACCATACCGACGTACTTGACAATGCACAGTACAAAATAGCTCCACACGGGGTGTCTGTAACGTGAGAGCATCGAAATGCGAAACCTGGGGCTTAGACCGACGTAACCTCGTAGCGATACGGCCAACTCGGAAAACCCAACGTTTCAGTTCGTAGCATAGGTGCTTCTAGGCTATAGGTGAAATACTGCAGCGGTGGCAGAGAGGCGATATCAAGGTCGGGGTCCAGGACCCAGCACTTCGGAGCTCACCACCAATCATCACTGCATGAGTTCCCCGAGGTCCGCTGCGCGCCTTCCACCCCTCCAAAGGGTCCGGAGGAATGCCCAGGCCGGCCCTTGGAACAACTCATCAGCGTCCGTCATGGCGTCATCTAGCAGCTTGTGGCACTCTTCCAAGCATCATTAATTCAACCTGCCAAGTAGCTTCTGTAGCTTTCCAAATAACTAACGACTTCGAGAGGCAGACAGATTGGACTCCCTATCTTTGAGTGAACCGCACGACGCAACCCTAGCAGCCCTAATAGCTATCGGTCCCGACGGGCAACGCGTCAAGATGGACGAGAAGGCCGGCACATATGAGACACCTGAGAGGCCTCGACACGCAACATCGCCGCCGGATTCGCGGCCTGCGCGGCGATTCCGACCTTTCCTATTCCTGGCTCTTGCAGCTCTATGTGTTTACATCTATGCATGGGCGTTTTCAATCTTCAGCCACGTGCCGGACATGTCGCTGCCGTCCTCGCTGCAGGCACCATTGACGACCAGCGAGAAAGACCCTGTCCCGCTGGAGGCACACATCATGTCCAAGTGCCCGGACGCTAGGGACTGCCTCAAGGAGCTGATACTGCCGACCATGGTGCGCGCCTCTGACAAGGTCAACTTTACGCTGTCTTTCATCGGAACGCCCACCGAGAACGATGGTATTTCCTGCAAACATGGTCCGGAAGAGTGTGAGTTTGGGCCCGATTTGCGTCGTCGAAGATTGGAACCGACAAATTCATGGAGACTAAACATGCACCGCTCTTGAACAGGTCTAGGAAACATTGTGCTGCTTTGCGCCGCTTCCCTGTATCCCGACCCGAAGACATACCTTGGATTTTCCATGTGTCTCATCAAGGATTATCACGATATCCCACAGCGAAGCCTCATCGAAGACTGCGCGCTCGAGCACGCCATTGATTTCGACAAGCTGGACGGGTGCGCGAGCAAGGATGATGGCGCCCTTGGTGTGGGCTTACTGAGAGACAGCGTCCGTAGGTCGTCAGAGGTAAGGACGCTTCTTGACCAATTTATTTGTAACGAGTTCTAACCCTTCTTTTCAGGCTGGCGTCACCCACAGCTGTACAGTCCGTCTGAACGAGGAGTTCTACTGCATCCGAGATGATGGTGAATGGAAGGATTGCCCACACGGTCCAGGAGTTAACGACCTGGTGCTGGCGATTGAGAAGCTGTATCAATCCTCTTAGACGGTTCGAATACTTCGGTCCACAGCTCGCTAGCTTCTCCAAGCGTATAGCCCAATGATACTAAATCCATACCCTTCTCTTGATCGTCACCCATGCTTTTCAGATGCTCGATTATACTTTCCAACCCGATAGCTTTACCCGTCGCTTGCGTCGCACCGGCCTCTAGCGCTACGTGGACAATATGGATGTGAAAGTGATAGTACGTAGGCTGGTAATGCACGTAGAGCTTGAGCTGGTCGGACTCGAGATCATGATATACCTTTCCAATGGCCTCAACGAACTTGGTCTTCATGTGTCCAAGCCACCGGATGTGCTTGACCTTGAGGTCTCTCAGGCTCCAAATGTCCCGGCGCTCCACAATGCCCAGCAGGTGAAGAGCCTCGATGGTCTTTCGGTCCCAGTTCAAGTCGGGCAGGAGGAGGAAACCCTCGTCACCAGCCTCGCCAAATGGCGTCCTGTAAATGACATCCTCAACCTCTTTCTTGCCTTCGATTATATTGAAGACCCAATTCAACCGGCCCTCGTCGCGCTTGGATTGCATGTACGGCCGGATCTTGTCTCTATAGATCTCGGGCGTCTCCGTAACGAAGCGGACCCCTTGTTTACTGTATTTCTTGATGTGTTGTTCTGTGCAGGGGTAGATCAGGTTGATCTTGAGGTCGGGGAAGTCATCGTCGGTGTCGGTCTTGTGTTGTATTGCGCCGCTACTAGCCAGGTACCAGTGGTAGATGTCGTTAGCACCGAGGTTCTTCAGCGTGCGCAGGCTGGTAGCTATGGATCCCAGGTAGTCGGCAGAACTTGGAAAGGGGGCACGCTCGAGGATGAGCAGCGCAGGCTGCGAGTCGATGGTGCCATATAGCGAGGTTCGTCTTCCTGCCTGGTCTGGAAGGTCGTCGATTAGCTTGATACGACTGTGTACACACAAATATCAGTATGCGTGAGGTCTAGCTTGCCTTGATTGAGCAGGCGCTCATGTTTAAATCTGGGTATAAGGTCTTCGGGCGTCGACATGTTGATCGTTGGTGGCAAGTAGTATACTGATACAGTGTACTGGAGGCTCAAAAGAGATCCGCCTACAAATGTTTGTTTACCTAGATAGAAACACAAGTACTACCTAGGTACCTAAGCAGGTAAGTAGTAGCACCGCTCATTGGTAACGGGAACTTCTGGAGCTTCCCCGCGATTGTTCTGTGATCAACGGGACCTCTGAACCGCCTCACGTGCCCTGTCATAGCATGGGCACAGTACCTAGCACGCCTAGAAACTTAGAACAGACCCCGCTCGCCCGCATTAGCCTTACAGCAAGCTTACCTAGGTAGGCTCAGCTCCTGTCGTCTTTCGAACCCCCCCTCAAGGTCCGCGTCCATCGCCCGGGTAACCCACTCAGGTAGCAGCCATGCCTCTTTGCCCAGGTGGACGAGGCGACGAGGCGACCAGGCAGAGGAACATTGACGGTGGATGCATGGCCCCCCCGGGCTCATCGAACAAGTGTTCGAGTTGATCTCGGTCGCACAAGCACGTTGTTCCCAGGTGCCTGGTCAGGACACCGAGAAGACTACTTGTACTGCAGTGTTGTTGTATGCGGCTTGTCAGAACAATCCCTCCTCCTTCTTGTCCTGCTGCTTCCCTCCTCCGCTTCTATAGATGTCCTCCCCTCATACTGCACAATATCTTTTCAAGAAGTTGGTTGAATTGCTCTTCTCAGCATTGCAATAATACTTCCAACTCCATCTCAACTCCAGCTCCAGCTTCAGTACATAATCTAATAAACACTGCCCACTACATCACCAGCCCGTATCTTACCATGTCGCTGACTTTCCGTCCATCTCGACGAGAAAGGCGGCTCCTATTGAACTTCGACGAGCCAGTTGCAGCTCCCTCATCTCAAGAACCTCGTGTGCCCATGGCCTACCGCATCGACTCGTGGGACTTCGTGGACCCTCAGATTGCCTCGCCTTTGTTCAGTGGGCGCATCCCATCTGAATTACGCAGTCTTATCTTCGATTTTGCTCTTACCGAGTCTGTAGGACCGGCCTGGGACCGTCATGTGCAACACGACTTCTATAGTCGCTCCGATCATGATAAGCTCGACGATGAACCCATGCTCGCGCCTCCTACAGAGGACAGTCAGGAGGACGGAGCGGAGGACGCAACGGATTACGATTCGGGAACCGAGTACTCTCTCGAACACTATGACAATGTTGAGGATGCTCCCGCACCAGCAGTCCAGATGCCTCCGGCCTCTTTCCTCTGTCTTGGTAAGGACCCGTCATCGGGCTGGGACTGGTTACGACCAGGCTACGTTGGGCAGCGCAAGCTACAGGGCGCCGCCTTGCTACGTACTTGCCGACGCATCTACATCGAGACAAACGAGCTCCCCTCGGGGATCGTGAGCAAGACCTTCTACAGCTCGAATGGACCATATTTTTGCCCAAACGATCCCCGCACGTACGTCTCCCAATTACCACCAGAAGCCGCGCGACAGATCCGCCATCTTCACGTCTTTTCGGATTCGCATTGGCTCGAGCATGAGTTCTACGAGATTCTTACGAATATGTACTCCTTTCTCGGGCATAATCCCCATGCCACGGTGCCTCCGTTCATAACACTGCAGTTCCCCGCTCGACTATCACCCAGCCCTTCAGTCTCTTCGAGACGCCTTTGGCGAGTATCGGAGCATCTCACGAGCCTTCGAATCGTCTTCCGTCGCACAGACTGGTGGGGCTGGGAAAGCAATACGCCTTTGGCCATCAGCCCCTTTAGAATCTCGAGACGCACTTCCGCGCATCAGATGATGCATGAGGAAATGCTCCACGCCCTTGAAAACTCGGAACCACTACAACGGCAATCATCGCCGAGTAGGATCGAGCGGTGGTCATGCTGGGGTATAATTTTCTTGCAAATGGTCAGTCTTAAGACGCTCACCATCGTCTTTGAAACGTCCGAAGATAAGAGGGATGAGATGGAAGCCATCGTCCGCTGGGCCCATCATAATTGGCGTTTCCCCATCCTGCAACGTCTCTCCGGTGATAACAGTGACCCATTCTCAAAGACCCAACTTTTGGCACACGCTCACGACAGGCCGGTCGATCTCACACCATGGACATCCGACCTTCGGGTTCTGACTGCTGAAGACGACGATGTGAAAAGGAGCAGCTGGCGGGGTATGCCCTACCACTTTTCTGACTTGTGCCCTAGCTGCAGCGTCAATTGGTCGTCCGGGGACTCAACGGCTGGTTGCGAAAGGTGCGACAGAATGGGGTCGTTGAAGGTAGAAGGAAAGGGGCCGCAGTTGCTCGTCTGGACTGTTACTTGGACACCTAAGTCATGCCAGGACGATACCAACCCATCGGCAGCCGCGCTAGTTGGCACAGGTACAAGGGCCGTCGCAGACGTTGGTGAGGGCTCCCGCAATCAGCCAACGCCTTCCAATGCTGCAGGTACAGGACTGGCTGGCAGTTGGCCAGAAACCACGAATACCGAGAGTCATGTCCTGACGATGCTTCCTCATGATGCGCAATATCGTTTACGGCGAGAGAGGGAAGTGGAGGAGATCCTCAATTCTAAGGTATGCTTCTAGATGTTGCAATCGTACGTCCGTGAGGCGAGGTGGGAGAGGGCACTACTTGTCCCGAATGCATGAGCCGCGTGATTCTTGATTCGATTGTCATCATGTGTGACTATTAAATGCATACGGCCGCTTTCAAGGTTCGAGTTGAATGCTCGTTGCGCAGCTCTGGCGAGGAACCAACTTCACACGTCAGGCGAGTGGCATGCAGTAGAATAAGGGCAACGTCGAACTTTGCGATAATAGGAATGGCGCAGCCCTTGGCCCGCATTATATTACAATACTCCAAGGCTATGCCCAATGATTGACGCTTCGCTATGTGCCATAATTGAAAGCTCAAACCCAAGTATCCCGCCGCCAGCTATCTGCCGTTTACAAACTTGTCACACTTGCCTACCTCTCCCTTTGACGGGCATGTGAGTGTGATACCAATTGTTTGATGATAGTCAGGCCTGATTTGTGGCCCTAACATCGTCATCTGAAATCAAGACCACGCTCCTCCTTGCTTTGCTCGTGTTATTCCATGATCTGCCCACGTCCCAGAGGAGAGCTCAGTCGGCCCTGAATCTGTCTACCAACACGGCGCACTTTAAGTCGCATCCCATGAAATCGCTGAGGCTTGACTTGCGATCCGGGGCTTTATACCTCACCGCCAGCGTAACGTCATGCTTGTCATGGCCACCGAACATGTCTTACGATACAACAGGTCCGACGGAAAGTAGGCATCAAGGTCCCATCCTCCGCGGGCCCGTCGTCGTCGATGATTTAGATCGGAACCTCGGCGGAT
Organism: Cytospora paraplurivora; assembly: GCA_021272945.2. Classification (NCBI taxonomy): domain Eukaryota; kingdom Fungi; phylum Ascomycota; class Sordariomycetes; order Diaporthales; family Cytosporaceae; genus Cytospora; species Cytospora paraplurivora. The sequence goes on along the minus strand of JAJSPL020000002.1, from coordinate 1,340,292 downwards.
CATCGCCGGCGCCATCATCAACCTCCAGAGGTCCGTCTGGATCTGCGAGCTGTTTTTCTAACTTCTCCGCGGCGGGCTCCTCGGCCTCGCCCGTCGGGATGCTAGACCCGAGCGTGTCCCTCCTTGTAATCTGCGGTCGTAGACTCCGGCTCTGGACGGCCTCCACCTCCACCTTTGCCTTGGGCAGCGCGCCGTTGTTATGGGTACGGTCCTGCTGCAGCATGCGCTCCATCTCCTTGTCGGCCGTCTCCCTCGTCTCGTTGAGGCGGTCCTTGATCTTGATGATCTCGTCGGCGCAGTCGCCATCCCTCAGGAACTGGTGGGCCGCGTGCTCGCACATGGACTGCACAAACTCCAGCACCTTGTCCAATTCGTCGAAGATGTCGGGCTGGTGCGAGCCGCCGAAGCCGAAACTGAGACTGGAGAAGGAGGTGTAGCCGCCTGCCATGCCAGGTCGGGTGGGTCTGGGGGTTGGTGACGAGGGCTTGTTATTGTTGCCATTGCCGTTTCCATTACCAAATAAGGAAGTGCGTGTGTAGGGCTGTCCAGTCAGGTTTGGGGCCGGTGGCACTCCGTTGCCGTTATGTCCATCACGTTTCTCGTCGCTAGAAGAAGCCTTTGTCTTTGTTTTCTCTACCGCACCATCTTCCTTCCCTCCGCCATTGGTATTACCTAGCCCATGATTCGAAGTATCCGGTCTCAAGGCCACTGGCGCGGGCTGCAACGGCACCGTCCTCGCGGGCCCCTCCACAACCAACCGGGGCTCCGCAGCCAAGGGATCCGGGTCGTCGTTGTCATCATCAGGCACCTCCAGCTCCGCCATCCTCTTTATCTGTGCGACCCTGGCGGCCATCCTCGCCTTGCGCATCAGGTTCCGGCTCGCGCTCACAAACTTGACCAGCTCCTCGAAGAAGGACTGCACGTAGCTGTCGTAGTACACGACGACCAGATTCCGGCTGCGGTACCTGCTGGGCGTGGCGCCATCGGCCGACAGGAGCGACTCGGCGGCGACGGCGGCGCGACGCCTGCTCAACTGTGTCCTGCGCAAGTTCGCCCGTGCCCTGGCCGAGGCGACGGCCACGACTTCATTGGCTTGTCGTTCGGAGGCCGTGTGACTCGAATTGAGGCCATTCCCATTTCCATTCGCAATCCCGTTGCCATTGCCGTTGCCATTGCTCGAGCTCTTATGTGGTTTATCGACGCCACCTTTCGACCCCACCGATGTACGTCGCGCCTCGTGCGCGGCGTTCTTATTATGTACAGGACTTGTCCTGCCTGGCGTGTCGGTTCCGGTAGAGGGAACCTCGCCCTCGTCGTTCGGCCGTAGCGACTCGGTCGATCCGCGGTTGCGCAACGACTTCTTGGACCCCGCCCGCCCGTTTGGCGAGCGTCCTGAGTGTTGCTGCTGCTGCTGCGCGGCGAATGCGGCCAGGTCTAGTTGTCTCTGTTCGATTTGGCCGCTGAGCTCGTCGAGACGCCTAGCCCAGTCCGGGCAGTGGTCCTTCAGGTTGATCAGGGCATCCATGGCGAGTTGGGCATCCTCGGCGATGTTCGGGGAGGCCTGGGACCACCGCGAAGGCGGGGCCCCGGAGATAGTAGGGACTTGAATGTTAAGTGCGCGGGTTGCGGCCGTTAGGCTCCTGTGGAGCTAACCTGCCGCCGCCAATGGGGAAGGGGAGAGAGTTGCAGGATGGTCGGATTTGTCGCAGGCGTGTACGACTGTGTGCGACGTCGTCGTCGAAAGGCCAGGAGAAGGGTGGAGAGGAAGTAGAGGGGGAATGATGGAGATCCACGATCAATCAACCGACAAGATGTACGTGGATATCTATAGGGCATGGAGTTCAGCAGACCGAATCGTGTCGGGGGGTGAGGTCCCTGGGGACCTCGGGATGGATTGGGAATTGAGCGTTTTCAGGGTCAGGGGTATGTTCAATGATCCATTATGTGGATTCAAGATATCCACTCAACTCAGTCAAGTGGGGGCCATCGACGGGCGGGTTGGGGGTTCGATACAATGTCTCAGTTGGGAGACTGGCTGGCTGACTGAACAAGTGAGTGACTGACTGACTTGATGGACTGGATGGATGAAGTAGAAGACTGGCTTGGCTGGCTGGGAGACTCTTCAGCATTTACTCGTATAACCCGAGGCCTGCAATGTGTATGTAATGTGCAATGTGCAATGGAGATCTTTGCATACTTGCAGTAGCAATAGTAGCCGGTCAGAGCCTGTCCAAAGGTCACGAGAATGCGTGTATGCCTGTAGCGTGCAGGAAGTAACGGCTTCGACTGCCACAGGTCGCTCGGCCTCCATTCGACAGGATGAAGGGGCAAGTGATTCGCCGGAATACCGATGCCGACCTTGTCATCGTGCTGTAGCTCGACACCCGATCATCTTCGGAGGTTGCAGTACGTACACCCATCCCCGTACACACTGCTGTACTGTATGTGTATCGTTGAGGTTACAAAACAGGGGTCTCAAGGCTGGGACGGTCCAACACGATGGCGATGACAAACAATCTGAAGAAATAAGACGGACTAACTGCTGTCGTTGGTGTTGTACAGTACGGGCACGTTGTCGCCTCGGGTGATCTGCTTTTTGTCCGCTCGGCAGCAGCACTTTGGCTGACTCTCCACTCCTCTGTACTTAAGTAAAGAGACTCTCAGTTGAGCCTGGGGTTTTGTTGAGCCGATGGGACGTGTAGTCCACCGTCCATACAGTAGGTACTGTATCGCATGTTCACATCAGCGGATCTCCATTGCCTCGCTGATTTTGCCTTTATATTTGCTCCAGACGACGTTACACCCTTCGCAGAACTTACTGCGAAGCTGGCAGGCATTCCCCGGGCTGAGGACAAAGCCCGCTGGAGTGCGGCATACCGTCTTGTGAACCCACGCGAGTATAGTAGTCAGACCCGGATTGGCGTCAACCTGTCAGTTTCTGTGATGCCACCAACCCCAGCGTTGGCGCCAGGGATCTGTTCCCCTTCGTCCCCACCGAATTGACAGGCCTGACACGTGGGAGAGTGGAGGAGTGAAGGCCAATGTGGTGTGGGTCTTGACTGACAGCTCCGCCTCTGCACCTTTGAAATTGAAAGGGTTGGCGTCCTTTGACTTCGTGGGAAGCACGGGAAACGCCGTACGACCCACCATGATGCCATAGTCTGGAGCTGTCTGGGGGACATTCGACCAAGTGTGTACAACGAACAGCACACTCTGCTTAGTGTGAAGATGCCGTTGCGACGTCACTGTCTCGACAGAGGAGTTGAGTATCCGTGTAATATTTGTCAGTTGCGTCGCTTCATGAATAATCAATCGACCATGTTCTCTGGTTCTATCCCCATTGCATGAGTCCACAACGGCACCCAAAGGATTGGACGTCGTTTTCGCTACGGCCCCTCCCCCTGCAGCTCGCCGAGCGCCAGCGATTGCTGCCACACTTCGACACCGAATGCAAATGGCCACGCAGAGACCCATCATACCAGGGTAATGGTGGACACTATGGTGGCCATGTGTGGAATAGACTCACAGGCCAAGGCCGGATAGGAGCTCCTTGATAATATCCTTCTCGGCCTTGCCCCAATCTACACCCTTTAGCCTCTCAGCTGTAGCGACTTGTCTTCCTCCCAGCAGGCCCCAGAGCTCATCAATGACCGAGTTCCTGACGCTGGGCCACGGGTGGATCAGAAGCGCGCCCAACCTCTTCCTTGCCTCCGCCGCGCCATCGCTTCTCTTCTGCTGCAGTACCTCATCGACCATTGGTGCCAAGGCGACAGCTCGCTCGTCCATGGTCGCCACGCCCCCATAGGCTTTGATGCAGGCCTCGAGCTTCCGCACGTTGCCGCTCTTGTATCCCGCCTTCTGGATCTGGAGGCAGAGATTCTTGAAGTCCACCACGGTGGTCCTCTGGTATATTCCCACGGAGAACAGGAAAGCAATGATCTCCAGCGTTGGCACAATGACTCTGTCCTGACCCTGGCGAACCTTCATATTCCGGGATAGGGCCATACATACCCGGTCAGTATTTCCCTGGCTTGAATCGCAATAGTCGGTGAGCGCAGCGCGGCTGGCTATCACGAGGTCTTCGTTGCCTGTATCGGCCGACACAACAAATCCGGCCAAGAGCTCTTCCATCAACTCGTCGGTTTTTGTTGCAGCCCCAAGGTCAAATGAGGCATGCAGCCAGTCACTCGTCACGAGGTCAAGGAGGAAGAGGAAGTAGTCTCGGGACGAGAAGGTGAACCTTGTAAGCTGTGACGACGGGCTAAATCTCATGTCAGAGTGCAATCATCATACCAGTTCCGCACATAGGCTTAGTACATACCCTGGACGTAGAGCCAACGCCAAAGTTGACTGGGCCTCTGCTCTCACCCGATCGAGCTTCTCTGCCGCAAGGCGGAGCATCGGCAGCAGAAGGCTAGACGCTACGCTTTGAGATGCTGCGCTGTTGGGACCTGACTGCGCCAGTAATGACCAGAGATGCCTGGTTGCTTTTATGGCCTGCAGGCGAACGTGAGACCCTACATCACCTTTCGAGTTCGTCGTGTAGTCCCCCAATCCCTCTAATATTAGAGGCAAGAGAACTTTCTGCTGGTGGGGCAATACTTCGCTGTCAACAAGACTTTGAAGTATCCATTCACGCACTGTCACCCAGTAGTCTTGCGACCACCGTTCCAGCAGACTTCCACAGATAAGGTCCGCCCTATTTCTATAGTCGCCATTCACCACAGTTGCATACGACTTCGTGAGTGCCAACAGGTGCCCTGCTTGACTTCCGGATCGAGATCGAGGCCGGATTAGCTCTGCCCAGGCAGCAACCATTCCGTCACGCTGCTGGACCCCGTTCAGGAATATTGAAAGAACAACCGAGGCATCAGATGCTGCTTGTATTACCTCCGTTTCCGTTCGGCTGAGCCACGCATCCAGACTTTCTTGAACCAGGTGCAGAATCCGACTAAGGAGGGGGTCTTCAGACCTGGGGCCTTCATCGATTCGAGAGATGGTATTGGCGATCGAATTCGATCCTGAGGTCGATAGTAGATCAGGCCCAGATATTGATGCAGTCGGCACAGCAGCATTCAAGCCTAGAGTTGCTGCCTCGAAGACTGGGTAGTAAGAGATAAAGAGATGGCATGTCGCTTCGATGATGAGCTCAGGACGCCGGAAGGTCGTAGTATTGACAATGTAGAGAATGGAATCCAACGATGATAGCGATCTATGAATGATCGGCATCAGGTGCAACTGCCATTGTTCGTCATTGTGCTTTCTCGTCCTGACAATCTCGGGAAGCTGATCCAGCACCGAAGCCAATGCCAGCATCAGACCGTGCCTCTCTTCAACTTGACGTATCTGCAGTACACCAATAGACTGTATGACAGCTTCAATGGCTATCGAAAGTACTCGGAAGCTGCTTGGCGACATCCTCGCAATCTGAGCCGTAACCGCACCATACGAGAGCCCTGCGAGTCTGCGTGTTACCGGGTTCGCATCTCCGATGCCTCGCCAGCCGAGTAGGCCCTCGAGTAATGCCTCTCCATACTTCAAGTGAAGCTGTGTTGCGCCCAGAGCTACTTCGCGCATCGCCTTCGACCTTAAGGCCACAGAATGGTAGTCCACGGTTTGCACGACCTCGATACCCTGTTCCACAGTATTTGGATGCCTGCCAATGAGCTCCTGCAAAGCAGCTGATGAGCCACGCCTGATATTGCCTGCTGGGTCAAGTGATGCTGTGACAACCAATTGGGTGGCGATAGCCTGCAGAACCGATGTATTAGTGCCTCGGGACTTCGTGGCCCCAGAGTCAGTGGCCTTGGTCGTATCCGCTTCTATGACAGCCCCGGTGGGCACCGCAAGGAGCTCCTCGGTGGTGTATCTTCTCGCAAGAGCCCAGATGCCGAAGCAAGCTGCATCGCGAACATTGCTTCCAATGGAACCTCCCGATGCACTCCGCTGCTCAAAGGTGAGGCCACGAATCAAGGCTTGAATTATGTCTCGCAGGCTTCCTGGAGGTGGGGACCGCCGATATAGGAGATGAGAGAGCGTGAGCATCAGCCCATGCCATTCGAGAGGGTCGACTGAGGATAAGTCTCTCGCTGGTGGGAGCGACGGGTGTGGCTGATTTTGGACCCAGCGCACGTTTCGCTTCAGCGACTCCAATACGGCTTCTACCACCTGAGAAGCCATGTCCTCGGGCAGCTTAAGAGTGATGATGCTCAAAGCCTTACTCGCGGCGAGCCTGACTGGCGTATCGTTGTCACCAAGACGCTCCAGCAGATGCCCAATCGTCGCCTCGACGAGTTCAATGCCTGCCATGTCCTGCTTGTCCCTCCTCAGTTTTGACACGGCTATGGAACGTATGACCTTGATCGTTGCCTTTTTCGCAAGTGCCGACGACTTAATGATCTCGAACACGGCAGCATCTCCTGATAAAACGGAATTTACTGCGTAGAATACGGTGGACAAATACTTCTCCATATCTGATGTTTCGGCAGAGGAAGCCAGGATCCCTGCCAGAAAGGCCAGCACTCCAATGTACTTATAAGGGGACTGGGAAGACGCGTCGCTCCTCGGAGTCAACCAGAACAGTGCCCACTGCATCAGAGCGTTTGTCACTCCGAGTTGCTGCATATCCCTCCGCATCGCCATACGTACCAACAAAGCCTTGGCGGCATCTCTCTCTTTCCCAGGGCACGCCAGGTACTTGACTGCCAGAGGCAATATCCGGATCGTGATACCAGGGACGTTTGAAGGCCAAAAGAAGCCCACAACACCGGAAATGTCGACGTCTTCCATGTATACGGACGATATGGTAGAGAGGTCGAATGGCGCAAGCATTAGGTGAGAGAGCCACAGGAGTATGACGTATCGTTCCTCCCAGGTCCACTGAGGCTGGGAACCCTCCGAGCCCTGATACATCTCTGCTTCTTCCAGCGCGGATAGCAGGAGCTCGAGGTATTTGGTCTCAACGTTGAAGAAGCGCACGATGACCTTCTCGCCGCGAATCTTGCAGAAGGTGTAGATCAGCTTGCAGACAGCTGCCGGGAGCGGCATCAAGTGCGAGGAATCGGTGAAGGCCTGTCTTGGGCGTCTCCTTCTTGTTTGGAGATACCCCAAGAGTGTCCCGGCAAGAAGAGGTAGCCATTTAGGCAGATGCGGGTCAAGAAGCTGAGGCAGCTCTTGGAAAGGGTCAAGAAGCTAGTCCAACAGGTTAGCAGAACTGTCCCCTCCTCAAAAGTATCGTATCATCTTGCTCACATTGGAGATCAGATGAGATGCGTCGCGCGTACGAACTCGCGACCGTACCTGGCCGGAACCATCCGACTTCCTCAAAAAGGATTCGAGACGCTGGTCGAAGGCGGCAATAAGCTCCCCAGACACCCTTTGCAGCTTGATGTCCGACTCATCATCAAGGACATCCATACTGACTTCCAAGGTTCCGCATATAGGTCTGTCTAGTAGGGATTGATTAGATTCAACACTCTCATGTGGGTATGCCAGCGCCTTCGTGTGATTAGTTGTGCTCGATGCTTTACCCTCCGGTTGTTTCCAGTGACTAAAGTGACCCGCCCTTGCCCACGCACGCCTCAGGGTTTGACTCTAGGGTTTTTGCTGTGACAGACCCCCCTTTCTCAAGGAGAAACCATGATGGGTTCCTAGATATTATTATATATATGTATTTGGCTTATGATCAATCGGGATAATTTGGTCTGGGTACTAATTTACGGGAGAAACAGGTCAATCCAGGATCAGCTATACTATGTAAGGCAGTTGATGGAATACTATGCCGTGCATGTTTCGCTGGCGGGACTCTCTCTTCAAAGGGCATCAAGTCCTCTTGAGTTTACTGGCAATGTGCTAGTCAAGCTACAAATTGACCCTTTTTCCCAGTATCGAGATGATGTTTAAATTTGTTTCTTTGGAAATATTTCTCAACCATGATAGTACTCTCATGCCATATCTCGTCCCATGCCACTCCAGGGCTACTGCGACTGCGTTCAATCCAAGCAACTTGGCACGATATGATGATACAAAACCGATGCCCCACGACATCGATGATGTACAGGAGGGAAGCAGCAGTATTATGCAACATTCAAGAAGCAAACATCCGTAAATGTGACTCCCCTCTACTCGTTCAGGTGAGCTTTCTTATATCCAGCTTAAGTCAATATAGATGTCTATGAATTAAACAACAGCCATGGCAGCGACAAGAGTATCCATCGCTGAGCTGTGCGTCCCTGCGTTGGGGTCACCACCGGCAGTGGGAGGACCTGACCACACGAGACCGAGGTAGTTGCTACTATTGCGATCCGTATCCCAGATCGAGTCAGCATTGCCCAGAATGAAAGTGCGAAACTCGTCTCGTGGGGCCTCGAGCTGCAGGTAGTGCAGATTACGCATGAAGACGCCTGGTGCTGTGTATCAGCATGCCGTGGGATCGGGCCGTCAGCTGGGCGAGCTGGGTGAAATCATACCTTTAAATTGTGAACCGTCACCTCCACAATTTGGTTCACAGCTATCGTGGAGGATTCCATCCTTGGAGAGCGCGGATATGGCAGCACTCGCAATAGTTGAGGCTGTGGAGAGGAGGCCAGGGTCGCCGGTCGCCCTGTAGAGCTCCACCAGTCCGCCGAGGATGACCCCTTGGTTATAGCTCCATTCTGTCTCCCCATTGTTGGTACATGTTCCATTTGCGCTGATCGTGAGTCCGTCATTTATCAGGTTGTCGTTGTTGATCATACCACTTTTCTTGAACCAAGACCACTGGTTCTTTGCGATCTCCAAGTATGAGTTGGCCTTCGATACTCGATTCGCAAGAGAAGCGGCCACAGCGAGATATAGCTCGTTGGCGATTGCGTTCTTGTAGGTTCGGTCCTTGGACCACCATATCCCGCCGCCACAAGTGCCGTTCACACCCCCCTGCATATCTGCAAATATGCTCTCTGCCACATTCAAATAGTCAGTCTTATTGGTAACATCGTACGCCCGGATCCAGGCAAGCGCCCACCAGCCCTCATCATCGTAGAAGCTGTTCAGAAAACCACTGTAGCCCCTGGAGTCCATGTATGAGCCGCCGCTCCTTGACGACTTTGTGTAATGGGACTCGATCAGGTGGTACGACTGACTCCTCATCAACATCTTGTTCGTGGCCTGGCTGGCCTGTGGAGCTTGTGTGAAAGTTATGGCCAAGACATCTTCAAGATCCAAGTCTATAAAACCATCGTGGTCCAAGACGCCATAATCGCCGAGGACAGTCAAACAATTTGCACTATTCCACCAACCAGTCGTGTTCCAAAGACCCTCTTCTTCATAGTACCAGGTCTGTAACGCCTTGATGGAAGTGACAGTGTGGTCCGTGTAGGCTACTTTGTCTGCCGTCGATGTTGAAGCTCTAAGAAGGCTCGTCATGACTAGCCATGAGCTGAAAGTCTTAGGGATCACCATGTTTGATATAGTTTATGGCAGAAGTCTCGGTTGGAGGATCAATTCTGGCAGTGAGCTCGGCACTCGTATGGAATGGTTGAAGTGGCTCTTGGATTTCAAGGCCAACGCATGCAACGCAGCTGACCACCAGGGAGAGATATATAGTTTTGGAAAGGACCCGATCAAGCGCATACAGTGATGCATCTCGTCTAGAACGTATGCTTTGTCCTGTATTTAGAAGAGGGGTGGCAGTATGGATGTGTCTCAACGTCCTGCGGTGAGTTCAGCTGCTCCATACGGCACTTGATAATGTCCACTGCAGAGTCTTAGACCAGAGGGTTCCTCTCATCATGCCATCCGTGGCTGACAAGTGCCAAGTGCCACTGACGGCACAATCTGCCCATATGTACAGCGTAGATCTGGCCAGTTTGAAAATTCGATCGGAAGACGTGCGGGGGCGAGGAGACTGCAGCAACCTTGAAGGCTTCCAGGCTTACAGGAATCCGGCACTTGAGGACATTTTTGCATCCCTGCCGCAGCTGGGGGCGTAACCCCGGGGCTCTCGTTGAACCAGAAGGATGGCTGAGGCATATTATAGGGTGATTAAGCATAGAGCGCTCATCCTGTGAGTTCCATGCTTTGTGTAGCCCTGCAGCAGCCTTCTCGGGAATAGGCACTACCAATGCAATGGTCATGATGACTGCCGCCCAGCCAACCTATATCTGCAAGCCTATTGAGCAGCACTTGCACATTGCAGCTCGACGAAAATTCCGAAGCGCCTTGCGTATCCCCAGTATATGCATTCGATATCCACAGCGCGTCATCAGGGCTGCCACATCGTCACTTAAACTCCAAGCCGACGAGGTTCAGGCCGGTGGTGGCCTCAGCCGCACTTGGGTAAGCTCCAGGGCTCGAATCCTCCGATACATACGCGCCGCAATGATCATTGCCATCTCGTCCTTTCTTTTGCTCCTGATCCTCATCTTGACTGGCATGCAACGTATTAGAATGATTGGGGCCTGAGAAGCAAACCCAGTGAGGACGGCTAATGACTCCAAATGCTGTTGGTTGTGACGTACAAGTAGGCATTGTAGGTCGCAGAGAGACAACGATATGGCCTCCTAGGCATCCTTCGCGCTGGTCAGGTCTGACTTGCGCGCGACTCAAGCATGCGACTAGGTAAGTATGAAAGGCGTCGAGGCTGGTGTAGGCACGCGCGTGTCTCTGACGAGAGTGAGAGAGGAGAAAACACGTCGACGTTATACTAATGGTTCACGTGCTTGGTATGGCAAAAGCATGATTGTTTGCGGCTGATTTTTCAACTAGCGGATGGTCTGCACAAGTTTCCTTCTTCGCCGGACGTAACAAACACGCTCGACATTCGCATACACAATTAGGTAGGTACTCTACAGGCTTCCCCCGAGTCTGGAGAGCAAGTGTTCACCTGGGCAGCCGTCACAACTTCCCTTTCTACAGTGCGTTGTAATCGACGGCATGGAAGGGTTCCAGAGCACCCACACCCACTAGGAACGTGATTAAGAAGAGCACAAAGTGATATCATCTCTTTTCGGTGGAGCTGCACTGAGTTCCAAGGAAGAAGATCATTACCACGTGGCGTTGCATATTCACGCAGTCCTGTTCTGCTCGCTTCTTCCAATGTTTCGATACAAACCCTAACCCCGGAGACGTCACTTCTTCCATGGCTCCTCCGCTTGTCAGCTTTCGTTTCAACCCCCCTATGAAGTCTTCTGTCTTTCTTTAATCTTGCTGGGCTTTAAATTTGACTGCATCTTCTCTCCCTTGGCATCCTACCACTGGGTCCTACCACTGGGTCTCGTAACGTCTGCTTTTCAAGGCCATACTGTCTTTTTGTTTGACCCAAGGCTAAAGGACCAAACGGCCACGAACCAAGCGGCAAGCAACCCGATATGAGCCATTGTTAAAACTACGGAAACACAAAACTTTCCGAGTGATAAAGAGTCCGCCACATGTGACATCAATGAGACTTTCAATGGATGAACGCAGCTTTGCGTAGAGTGGCTGGTTTGTTGCCATAATCCTTTCCCGATCTTGCAGGGCCGCAGACTGCTTCCGTACTTGTAGGTAAAGCAATTTCTTGGTACAATTGCACACTCTACTGCATCAAGCAACTACCTAGGTATCTCTACGCCAGCGAGACTTGGGTGCGAGCCTCGAAACGCACTCCTCGCTCGCTATACAACCTCCTGGCCAAGGCCAGGACGATGAACATCGCACGGCTCCCTGCCGCCGGGCGGCAACCGACACTTCCGCGAAGGGCCGGAATGGCAGGCCGCATGTTGGGTCTCTTGCTTGAGGTTTGACACTCCGGCTATGTTTCCCTTTCTGAGTCCTTCACCGCCAAATCTCTCATGATCGCCATCCTGCGGGAAGCTCCTTTGGGGAGTGCAATCCGGGCATGTCTTGGTCTGGTAAACCGAAAGACTGTGCAGTGCTTTCAGTGGGACATCTACCGATTGTCACAGGTCCTCCGTTTCAGGATATCGTTCATTCAGGCCCCGGCCTGTGGTCCATCTCGTGGCCATTCGCAGAGTGGTGCTCACCGCACCTTGACTTGCGGATGTTGCTGACCGCCAAGACAACCGCTACATAACTTGAAGGTAACTGTGAACAGGATCAACAGATAGCATAGATAGGTAGCCTTGGCGACTACGATCTACGTGCATGCTGATACGAGCTCGCAATAGTGTATTCCACTATTAATGCTTTTGATACAATGTATTGGGGCCTATGGAAGGTTACAGCACTGCCTAAGCATCACCTCCTAGGCACCTTAGTCTTTTTACGTGGATGGAATGCGCCTCTACGGCCTAATCTGCTTCTATCTTTCATTGGTAGTGCCGTGCAATGGTGTGAAGGCAATATAATCTACACATTGACAGCTGTGGGTCTCACAAGTAGTGGCCCATCGGTATCTCGCGTTGTGCATGCAGCTAGCATAAAGTGACAAGCAGCACGGACTACCGACCTGACAGCGAGGTTTTGTTAACGTATCCACACCGTTGCAACTCTACGTGGACCTCCGGCCACTAAATGTTTAGGATACGAATGTTTAGGATACTTCAAAGCTGCAACGCGCCTAATATTGGCAGGCGCAGGTGAGGCTAGATCTCTCCAGGCTTGGTATCATATGGTCGTTCTCCTCCGCTCTCCAATCATCTGACCGCATAGCCCTACAAAGGTATAAGGTATAGGTGCGGTCGAAGTACATCCAGTGTACTCGCTTGAATAAGGATCATGGATGAACGGGCAATGTCTCTTGTCTTGGCTATTGGCTCCCAGGATGAGCGAAAGAAGCAACCTCACGCCGACATCGCGCGGTGGAATCGTGGAGTCAACGTTACCTACTTAGAGGTATGTGAACAGTACCTTCCAAACCTGGGGGAGAAACAGCTGCAGAGCCACTCAGTATCGTGGACGTGCCCACATGCGACCTCTCCCACCTTTCGTACCTCGCAAATAGGGCAGAATAGAACAGAATAGAGCTAAGGAAGGAATGTCATGATGTCCCTTAGGTGTATTCAAATTGTCGCAGTAAGACAAGCCGCGTGCTGGATGGTAATTTGAGGCGAGATACAGAGTCAACACGCAGCGAATATGCTTGAAAGGCGAGTAGCAAGAGTACAAGGGAACACAAAACCTCGACAAAAGTTCCAGGCGGCCGGTAACGGCCCCAGAAACAAGAAACGAATGCATCGAGCCTCAGTGACGCCCGAGCGAGGGCGGATGCTGACATTGATCTCCCCTTCATCCCCCGCCCTTCCTTCGATGTGAGGCACGGTTCCAAATCCCGGAAAGGATCTTGCAAAACGGCGAGCCTACACGGTTTTTAAGGTATATGTAATGAGGTGGAGCCCCGGAACAGGCAGGTACATATGTCAAGTCGTATGGCAGTAATACTCAACTTGCTTGTCAACAGGGCCATATGTGAGTATGAAAGAACCTCGGGAACACATACCATATCATGGGTGGGAGGGACACTCCAAGAGTGATGAACAACGCCGGCGCCCTATGTTGATGTTGTGTGACCGGGGGATGCCGGGAAAGCCATGTAAGAAGGGAGGAAAGGATAGGGGCCAGGCAAGCCCAGTTTTGAGCCTCAACTTGACTTCGGTTACACCATCCCCCTCACGTGCTTGAATGTCAAGGACTTGGATTCACTACGGTTCCGGATAGAACCATGGAGCTGTTGGAGGAGTATGAGACTGGTTTGCATTTACGAATGTGTAGTAAGCAGGAAGAAGCTTCAGGATTTTACTTGGCGCTCTGATCTTGCCTCGTGTTTTGTGTCGACCGTACCGCAACTGGCAGACAGTCCCACTCTCAAACTGGCAAGATGTTGTCCGATAGACGGACATTTCCAGATAAACATGCAGCAGAGCAGAAAAGGGGATCTAGCAGTGTGAGCCATACAGATGTCACACCGGAGAAGGGCCAAAGCCAACTTGTACTTTTGGAACCACTTTGAGAGGAAAGGTACAGACAAACGAAGAGATGAGCTTCGAGCTCGTATGGCACAATGTCGTATTTTTACTTTTTTCTTTACTCAAACGCCGTTCCCGTTTTGACTTCCCTTGACATTCGCAGATCCGGTTTACCCCCTCGGCAGAACTGGTCCAACGTGCGTGAGTTGTACCGATCTAGAATAGACATGTCGACAGACGCCCACCAGCCCTAGTGAGGATAACAAATAGATCTCAAGTGAATTGAAGAACGCGCGATACCTGTCATTCGCCTCGATTGTTCAAGAAGATGACATCGTTGCATGGCGCGGGGGTAATAGATTCGGCTGGAGTACTCCGTGCTGTACTGTGAAACCTAAAAGAGTGTATCAATGGAGTCCGGACAAGCGTGAAAACATTGGTAAGGTGATTGGCGAGTACAGACGTTGGTGCGAAGTTTCGCAGCCCCGCTAATGCACCTAACACTTTGACAGTGGTTACCCAAGGAAGAAACAAAGTCGAATGGTTTGCAGATCCAACAGGAGGTTGATGAAGGGTTTCGTTGAACGCTTCGAAAGTCCGGAAGCCTCGAATCCTCAGTCTTTCCCACGGAAGCTCTGTCTACACCGGAGTGTGAGCCATAACTGCAATGTCGTTATGTCAGCCAAGTGTTATGGGCAAGGGCGAGGCGCGCGGTTGGGCAAGCCAATTCTCAAGATTTTGTGGGATTTGTAGTGTAACTTTCCCGTTGGTACCAAAGTCGTAGTGGGCAGAGCAGCTGACATTGGGCTGAAATGACGGCTCCCTGCATGGACCTATCGTAGTGTGCTCGCCAGATCTGCACTGCAGGAGCACGACCGGCACATTCAACCCACAGGCCAGTCTAGAGCAAAGGTTCTAGCCCCAGTATCAAGGGGAATACTCACAGCAAGGCCGGCATATGAAATTCCATTCTGGTAACCTTCCCAAAATATAACTGCAAAAATCTGATTTACTGCTCCCCACTCCCATCCACGTCGACAACAACAGCAGTTGTCAGCTTCGGTTGCCAGCGGCGAGACTGGAAAGGGCCTGGTCCAGCCAGCGCCGAGCAGGGTGTTTCCGATAACACAGGTCCTTGTCTCTTCAAGCACTCTGGGTGCAGGGCCGACAAGTGTGCAGCTTGCAATACCGGCACTCGAATATAACGTAGAATGGTCCGGAGTGGCAGAGGTTGCAGTGCCACACAACTAAGGTACTGTCTGACTTGATGACCTGGAAGGAGTGGGCACAGTTACTCTGGACGGCCATTGTGTTTAGACGTAAGGTGTTGAATGTCCAGGAATCTCCTGACCAAGCTAGCAGCCGATGAGGAAGGGTTGTTCGACAACAAAATCGAGGACCGTATGGGACGATGAGATAGTTGAGTCCACTAAGAAATCAGGCGTTGAAACCAGGGGATACAAGTTGGTTCTCGACAGGTTTGAGATCGACAAGTCTAGTTGCCCTGATCGTTCCAACTTTGCCGCAGTAGGAATATCTGTGCTCTGTTAGCAGGCGGCCCAAGACGGCAGACAGAGTTTACGACCACATGGGCAGCAACGAGTGGATAGTTAAAGATGGCGGAGAGACTGCTGTGGCCGGCCAACTCACCAGATCTTCAACTAATGGGTGTCCGCAGTCGGTTCTTGAGGAGGGGAGCTTGGACAGAAGCGGTTGAAGTGGCAGTCACAGTGGTAGTGGCTGGTTTCCTCAATGCTTGGGGCTCTCTGGCTAGATATACAAGAGCACAGGCGGAGCTCTTATGGGCCAACAGCACCGAGAGATTGGTCGACAAGGACGAAGAGACGGTAAAGCGACTTGTTTTCCTTGAACTGGGCTTGGCCGAGTTGTTTGTCCTCAGGCCCCACGCATCGGGAAGCCGGGGCTGTAGGGCTACAACAGCTTCTCTGGACGAGGCGGAAACGAGATGATGTGATATCGGCGAGAAGTTCAGCGGCGGAAGTCACTTCGAGCTCAAAAGTCGACCTCGTACAGTGCCAGATACTAGTCGACCTGGCTCCCGTGAGGATATTAAGGTACGATGGCCTTGCCAGTCAGTCACACTGCTAAAACAAGTTCGACTGCATTCACTGGTTGCTTCGCAAACCCGCGGGGTCAGTGTCGGTCTTGCAGATGCAAGGTCCCCTGACGGAGTCACTCTGTGGGCCGGTCACAATTTGTTTCCTACCGGTTAACCTTTTACAGGATGACGACCCCTCTAAATGCCGAAGAGACTTTGCCAGGATAGTCTCCATAATCGTAGCCGGGGGGGAAGGGGCAAGGGCCTCGTTAGAAAGGCGGTATGGTGTAGACACTGCAAGAGACCGTGAGAGACTGCGAAGGAGACCACGACCATAAGTGCATATGTGGAGCAAGATAGGGCTTAGGTCAGGACAGACATGGATGGCATGTGGAAAGTCAACGGGAAGTACACCACTTGACAAGAGAACATGAGTAGCGGTCCGTTACGGTAGGTGTTGGGTAAAGCAAGAATGTGGACAAGCGAAACCTTGATGGAAAGAGGAAAAGTCTGCCAAGTAGCTGCCCAGGTGCCTACCTAGGGTGGTGATGTACAGTCCATGTATCCGGTACTTCGTTTCCCCTTCGCTCTTTACCTGGCCGAGCTTGTCCGTGAAGGTCCAGGGCTGGCCTCCAGCAATATTTGTTGTCTGGTCCGGTCCGTTGGGGTTCTGTCCTTGAGTTATTGCTGTGTTTGGATATATACAAACCATTGAGGCTGAAGACGGTCTCGTCTGGCCGGCCTTTCAACTGTCACACAGCAAGAGGAGAAAAGTTAGCAACGCCCGTTCATTCAAAGGTTTGTTTGTTGATGCCGTGACTGTTGTTTTATCGCCGAGGGCACTGTACGGAATTATCTAGTGCAGTTCCGCCAACCGGCCCGTAAATGGACTACCGGACCTATCTAAGTAGGTACCTAAGTACCTGTCTCGGTACTTCGGTACTTGAGGAGCGCCTGTTGCTCAGTACCTCGATTAAATATCTACCTAGGTAGGTACCTTACTTGACTTAAGTTGCCTAAAGTAGCTGCAAAAGCGACTGCCCGGTTGCAGATGATGGACATCTGCTGTACAGGCTCGATTGAGCTTTACTTCCAGTTGGTTTGCCCTCCGTTTGACATACTTACAGACAGCCTCGCCCTAATCTTGGAAAGGTTGCTCGCCTAAGTCTTCTTCGCGCCATGTACCTAGGTACCCAATGACAGCCGACAGTACCTAGGTACCTAGGTACATGGTTGATACGGGCAAACTATATTCCAAGGGTTCCAAAACTCTACCTAGGTACCTACCTGCCTACCTTGGAAGTAGACAGGACGGTAAATTGTTCGAGGGCAGTCAATTGATGGTCAGTCGGGCCTCATCTTTGAGGCCATGGTCATGGATAGGTAATAAAGTAGATGATCTTGCATGAGGTCCCGACAGAAGCCTCGGTTCAGCGTCCTCGGAGTATTTTCCAAACGACAGGGAATAGGGCGCAGGGCACAGGGCACAGGGCATTGACTAGATGCTTTCCTCGCCATGCACGAACCTATCGTATGCACCTCAAGTGCTTCTTGGGCCTTACGGTGCTGCATCTTTGACGTCGGATGCTGTACAGGAGGAAAGCAGCGCATTGGTGTTAGAACGTACTTGATAGGTATATAAGTACCTACCTAGAGGTAGGTACTTGCAGAATTAGCTATACAGTCTGCCACGTGTAGATTCTGTGTAGATTCTGGTCCCCGTAGTGCAATGGTGAAAATGGTCCGTGTACGTGAATGCGATCATATTACATAAGCATACATCTATCCAATTCGGTAGTCGCATCCCCACGTGATTGGTCCTGTTCAAATTTCCGTCTACTCCGCCAAATGCCGCCTCACTGTTCCGGGTATCCACTGTCAACAACCTTGACAACTGAGTGCATATGCAACGGCTTTCTACCTGAAATTTCGCAGACACATATCTGGCTTCCTGAATGACACCCTCACAGGAGGTTCTCGTCTTGCTTCCACAGAGAATTGTGCCATTACTTCCTCATGTGAACGTCGGATGGAGCAGACCGGTGGGAACGATATGGTGTCAGAGGCGTGTTTCCTGAGCCAAGATGTGTTAGGATGACATCCTAATGTGTCACCACAGTATCGGTGTCGGCAAACTTATCGAGCCTGCTGCATCGCAGCATGCATGATCGATATGACCCAGTGCCATGGATACTTCGGATGTTACAACAGATTCAGTCATCCATGCGGCTTCCATGCCTGTTCCATGGCCTCTGTCACCTGCCCACCATACCAATACCGGCTGGGCCAGACATCTATGATCTATCATGATTGGGCTCCTCAAATAGGTATTTGTAGAGAATCTTCCTGTGCATCTCGAGCCACTTATCTATACATCATAGAACCACATACAGTAAGTACGGCGCTGGTGCCGGCGGGCCATCACTATTCTAGACCCGAGTGCCAGATTCGTTAGTCAGACAGTACGACTTGATGCATGGAGAACGATGGACGGAGACTCCAGCAACCCCCACGTACATATTAGGTGGGCGTTTGAGAATGCCGCCTCATCAACAGTGGATGGGTGAATTCTTCCGTTATTTCCCAATCGCCAGTCACAATGCAAAGATCCACACACACCCTGGGCCAGGGTGAAGATGCAACAAGCCTGTTGGGTGACCTCTGGCTGCATGCAATTACAGGCTCCGGTCATCTCACCCAGGGCAGCGCCTCGAACATACTTCATCTTTATCAAAGCCAGCCCAATAAGAGGCTGAACTCGCTTTGTGAGTTATCACTCGCCACTCTTGTTGTTATGTGCATCGCATATTCTCACGGAGCATCTTGCGCACTCGAACGAGCGTTTGGTCCATACTTAGGGAAGACACCTTACAGTTACGGATACAACCAAGCCTGCCCACCAGGGATGGTCGAAATATCGCACGAGGCAGTCTCCCACCGAGTCTCCCACCGTACTCGTTCATCACGTGGGGTGTTACCCAAATATGTTGCCGGCTGCCTAGGTATGTTTCACGGAGTTTCCTGACAATTCCGACCATATGTGCTCTTACTATAACGGAGGCACGAGAGGTAGTAGCAGGTTGAGCATGAAAGGTACCTACAATTGACTACATATTGGGATTGCTCCTCAATGAGAACCACACGTGTACAGTGACTTTGGTCTACCCTTACATTATCAACTCTACTCAACTCAACTCTACTGAATACCAACCCGGAAGTTCCGCTCCTCAGACACAACACAGACGGCCCTTCCAATGTATTGACAATGTCTCAGCGCCAGTGGAAAGGCCCTTTCGATACACGATCTTCTCTCGTGATCCCTCTGCAATCGGTTCCTGTAGCGCGTCTACCCTGGATACTTTGGTGGCTTCCCATGAGATGGCATGGTCTTTGTATGGTTTGTCCGGGCGGTCATCGCTATTGATCTTGCTGTTGCCTCTCGGACGTCGTGGGTCGCCCTGTCACGACTCATGAGCGTGGAGAGGCGGACTGAGTGTTCTTATATTCCAGGTGCCTGCATCCAGACACTGCGTTACTTCACCCTCTAGAGTTATCCCGACGGGCAGCGCAAATGGCCGAGATGGGAGCATATACAGCGCTGCTCCGGAACCAGGGAATACAATGGAGACCTCGGCCTGGCTTCGGCGGAGGCATCCTCGACATGAATGGGATGATATGTCGACCGTCACAGAATAATCATTAGCCGCTGTTGACCAGTGCGAGAACTCGATACACCATACTAGCTATGCACGAAGCCTAAAGCAGATGTTTTCAGTTGAAGGCTCGTCGGACGCAAGCTTCGACATGTCATTTTCCTGCTCGAGTTCCGGCCAAGGGCAAAGTTGGAGGCTGCCATCACATCCCACGCAGTCGGCCCAAGCCTCAAGTTCTAATTCGACTGACATTCCGAGTGGCCCAGAGTCCGGATAACAAAGGCATTAGCAGTTTAAACGTCCCTTCGGGTACAGCACCCTGATATAGACCGGCCATGCAAGGAACGCCACGCAAAACATATGGCATCTCGTCTCTCGAGTACCGGTGCAAATTGTTAGTGGGCCAGGTTACACAACATGTGTCTAGATCGATGGGTGAGGACGGTCTGGGCACATTAGGAGCCTCCCTCTTTCCCGGGGCTTTAGTGGCGTGCCAGTTCTGTAAAGAAGGCTTATAAGTTGTACGCCATGGTAGGCTAACCTGGACTTTTGGACCCCTTCCCATGCGGGTCTGGTTTCTGGGAGGCCATCTTCTGAGCCGCACACCAATAGACAATGTGATTGCAACCCAGACAATCTCATTATTTGGGGGTATCGCCCCAGTCTCGAGCATCCTCATCATGCCGGCAGCTAACCTTACATTGGTAAATCTGTCCGCCACCCCTGAGGTCTCATAGGCGCGGGTCGGGCTCACCGGTCGCCGTTTTCTCCTTAGAGTACACCATCTTCCTATTCGACTACTGCAGCTTTACACATTGCTGTAACGGTCGGCTTTCTATCAAGAGGCTATGAGGGTCACCTATCTCCTGGAGTCGGCAGGCATTCTTTCAGACAAGACATTGCCCATACCAAAGAGATGTGGCAAGAGCTTCATCATCCAAGAAAATGTAACCACCACGGCCACATGCACACTTCGCTTGTCAACTGCCAGATCGCTACCCAAGCGAGGTTTTACCAAGCCCTTGTGATTCCAACATCGCTTCACCGGTCAGCCGTCTATGTAGGCCCACCACTTCGTTGACACTTCACTTGGGATGTACCGAAGAATAGCCTCAGTATATCCCAGTCACTTACTTCGGCATGCGACAGAGTAACGAAGTATCCTAGCCGTACCCCATACATTCATCTTCAATCTCATGTACGCCCAGATTTTGACAGCTATTGTAGACCCTGGCTGGATCTGCATTCATCCAGAAGTGGACGACTGCTGGGCCCGATCACTTGACACGGCATGCCTGCCGCTCCAGCCGAACACTCCGGCTTTCATCGCATATATGCTGATGATGCCTAATGCTCTTTGTTATAGTTGGTGATTCCAGGTATATGGCCCAGGTATCTGCCAGGTATGAGCCATGCCAAATGCTGCGCTAACTGCAAAGCTCCGACGGGCTCGTCATCGCCAGCTGACCCTCTACAAACCCCATCTGTCCCCCGTGGCAGGAGTTTATCTATAACTGGCAGTCTCATGTCCTGAGCTTCCTCGTCGATCCAGGAATATCTATTCTCCGGCGCAGATATCATGGCATACCTTGGCTAATAGCAAACATTATGCCGTCTCTCCCTGCACCACAACCCGTGGACGCACGCGAGAGGTCCAA
The DNA here is from genome assembly GCA_021272945.2 of Cytospora paraplurivora. Classification (NCBI taxonomy): domain Eukaryota; kingdom Fungi; phylum Ascomycota; class Sordariomycetes; order Diaporthales; family Cytosporaceae; genus Cytospora; species Cytospora paraplurivora. The sequence continues at coordinate 1,319,042 of JAJSPL020000002.1, read as the reverse complement.
GCCCTGCCTCAATCTTTGGGAACTTACCCGATGCTCACATTAAAAGCTCCATTACAGCCGGATTGCCCTGCTCTCTGTTTCTCCTGCTCCCAATGAAGGACCAGACTATTAGATATGAATGGACTACGCCGCGCACCCCCCTCCTCCCTAGAAGAATGTGCTTGTGAATCTGATACATCAGATTTCCAAACCATGCGACATTCCATCTCGAGTCGTTGCCGGAGTTGGCCGAATATTTCGCGTTTGACGCCTAAGGGGGTTGGGCTGGCGCAGTGGGGAGAAATGATTATTCCATACAAATTGCCCAGGCATCTTCCGTCCTATGGCCGAGAACAGCATGTGGATTTTGCTCACTGGACTGATGAGGAGCAGGAACATGCAAAGAAGACTTGCGGTGTGACACAGATAGACGACAGATACCTAGGTATCCTCTCTTATCCAGTCCAAAGATCTCATCACTTGCTTCTCAGTGTAACAATATAAGCAGGGACAGTCACAACTTAACGGGACAGGGGTCGTAATGGTGTCCTCGACATACAGTGACCGATCGAAGTAAGGAATGTTTACCTCGGTAGTGAAACCCTGCCAGCCCACCGAGGGCTTTTGAGTCTATTTTCTACATATGATGCTATACATGTCAAACCTGTTTTCATGTTTTCTGGCCGCCGGTGGGGAATAACAGACTCTCTCGTGTTCGATATCCTGGCGATCAGACGAAGGACATAAACCTGCATTTCGCTTTGCCCCCAAGGGCTTGAAGGTCACGGAGCATCAGCCTCGGTTTGAGTCTGGAGCCGTGTCCTCCTGCTATGCACAAAACCTATTCACCCTCTGCAGCCGCCGTAGCCACCGCAGGAGCGACGTCCCCGCTTGCTTTCGCACGACCGGAGGACGATCTCATCTCCATAAAATCACCGGCATCGGGTGTCTCCTCGTCCTCATCTCCTTCAAGATGCTGCTTCTCGGGCCACGAGAACGCATCAGATAGGTTCACCGCAACAAAGCTCTTTGGTAGCTTGACAGTGTGGAATTTTGCTCTGAGCGTCTCGATTACCTCCTTCCAGTCACAGTGCGGTGTGAGACTTCTCCTCTGTGCACAGCTGATGCAGTGCTTGCTGTCGAGCTGGACATCCAGTGGGTCGTATACGTGACACCCGGGGCTGATGGCGATGCGGATGCTGTATTTGAAGGTAGGAAAGTTCTTGTTGCCGCCACCGCCGTCACCTCCATCCGCTCCTGCGGCCTCTTCCGCTGGCTGCGGTGGGTCATTGGTCTCGGACTCATACAGTTCGAAACAAATCTGGGAGAGGTAATCCAGCTCGGGGATGGTACTGCGTTTGATCTTCGTCTCGATACCACCTTCCAGGATCGAGTTGAGGAGGGTATAAATATGCGACTCCTTAGTAAAGTAGAAGAAGCACTTGGCGTCATCTGATGCTTGCATCTCCTCAAGATCTGTGACAATCTCTCTCAGGAGAGGCAGGGATGTAAGCAAGCCGATCTCGAGCTGGTAAGCCTGCAGTTAGTGACTTTTGGCAATACGTATTGGAGAAGCGTCAGCACGTACCTTTTCGCTGTCAGATATGCCGTACTCCTGAGGACAAATAAAGTCGAAGAGGATCTTGGACAGCTGATACAGTTCCCGCAACAGCTCGAAACGGTCGTCAGTCTTGGCCTTAGTCTGCTTGTCGGGCGAGCCTCTTTGAAGGTTGAAGTAGTAAGCTGATTCTTCAGGATCAGCGTACTTGCCCGCCTTACGGAGGCTGGTACCCCAAGATTGTCTTCTGAATAAGTGCTTGACTCTGTGATCATCTTTCTCGTCATCATTTATGGAGGCCCTATCTCCATTCTTGCTGTCCTCGGACAGCTTGCCGGAATGGTGCCGCTCTTCGGAGGACTTCTGAGCATCGGCCGACCTTCCTTCCGTGTTCTCCGTGACAAAGCCATGTTTGGCGAATTCCGTAAGCATTTCCTTGGATGGCCTGAAAGCCCACTCAAGGAATTGACGGTTGTGGAGAGCGTCGAATTTCATCGTATCGTACAACTCGGAGATCTTGCTCGGATCGACCTTCTCCGCATCGCAGAACTCTGTGAAAAGCTTTTCCCATCGTTCGCGGAATAGCTCGGCGTCCTCACCACAACACCAACGGGCCTGTATCTCAATCACTGCGTTTGCCTGCGACAGTGATGTCGCGATTGAGTGGGCGGAGGCGGAGGAACCTAACTTCTCCGAGCTGCTTGGATTGGCAACGGCGTTAAGCGAGTTCACAGCGCCACTATGCAACTTGGTAAAATTATGTTGCATCACGCGACGATGGAAGTTCATCAATTGCACAACACGATTCTGAACCTCTGATGGTTCCGGCATGTTCTCCGGCCAAGCGAATTGAGGTGGCCTTTCGTTGCCCTTTCGGAGGAGACCTTTGAGCTTCTTCTTGACTTTGTCCATCTCATCCTTTGCAGCATTAGAATCATCCAGAAGGTCCTTCCGAATCTGGATGAAATCCTCTGGGAGATCGGTGCGGTCCAAGAAGGCAGATGACCAGATCTGGGCGCTTGTTGTCACTCGTCTTTCAGAGCTGCTGAAAACGTGGACCTCGTCAAGAACATCCCGGTTCAAGATGGCCAAGTCATTACGCATATTCTCGCCAAGTTCTTGTGCCTGGTACCGAGCTGAATGAGTCGGCTCTCCTCCCCACTTGACTATGAGCTGCAGCTTATCGAGAACCAAGCCATTCTCCGCGGCCGTAATCTTCGACATAGTCATGCCAGTCAAAGAATCACATCGTTTGGGCGGGAAGCGCGGCTCACGCTCGGTTCCCGACTGGTTATCACCGGACTGGATAGTCTCACTTTTTGCTCCGGAAGGATTAGAGACTTGCTCCTCGTCCACTGAAGCCATCCCCTCGGTCTTCTTCTTGCGAAACATGGGCTTGATCTGAACCTTCGTGCCTGGCCAGCTGCTCTTCTTCATAAGTGCATTCCGCAGCGTTCTGAGTTTTCCGAGGTCCTCACCGCCAGCTTTCATAGCCTTATCCACAGCCTCGACAACGCTAGCAAGTGCTGGCTCCCCAATAAGGAGCACTTCCTCTTGATGACCTTTCAACAGCTGGATGAAAGGCTCGGTATGGAAAGTGAACTTGAACTTCTGCTTCGGCGTACGATCAGCGTGTCGGATGACTGAAACCATGCCCTTGAGCTTCCAATCGTGTTTCGGAGGGGGTGGTGGCGGCGTTTGAGTCTCGGGCTCAGTCGCTGCATCATCTTGCAATTTCGGCGTCGCTGGCAGGACAGTTGGCGCTGAGGAAGGCAAGCTTTTGGTTACTGGTTCTGGAAGTGGTGGCAATGGACTTGTGTTACCACTTCCAGCTCTAGATGCGGCGAAATTCTCTGTCTTCAGACCCGATTCTAAAATAGGAGTGTTGGTGCTCTTGGTATCTTGTGCTGTCTTGGATCCTGGCATACCAGGTGCTGTCTTCTGGTTGGGTAGCATCCCCGTGAGAGGAGTTTCCTTAGGGACTTTCTCTTTACCACCGATAACGCCCCGGCTCATAGGATCAACATCTGAGACAGCCGGCGATGGCATCGGCGGTGTCATACCATCCCGTCGCATCTTTTCTTTTATGAAGATGTCTTTCAGAATGTTTGCACATCGATCATAATACTCGTTATTGTCTTTGACGAAGCTCCAGCCGTTGACATCAATGACGTATCCCTTGCCATCGGCTCGCAGAAGGTCGAACCCACAGACGCGCTGGCCGAAAGTGGTCGAGATCCTGCTTGCAATGTCCCTCTCTTCGTCACTGAGATTGGTCACGTAGCGAACTTCCTTGCCATGAGTGTTGCGCCGCACAAGACCGTCGACCACGGGGGACTTTCGGGTCTCTGCATGACAATAGTTGGGGCCGACTGTATATGCCTTTACGTCTTCCGCATTCTCGACTCTCATAAATTTCTCGTAGATGAAGCTCTCGGTCGGCTGGGTAATGCACCTGGGTACTTTGAGGTCTGGCACGGCTTCGGAGCTCTTGTTGCCAATCTTTCTGAAGAGCTTTCTTGCACCGCCGGGATTGTCGGGGTCGTCGTTGGGGAAATAGATGATGATGTTATGGTCCTCACCGCTCACAGGTTTCTCGACAAAGGGCTTCTTCAATAGTGCGCCGTCGACGCTGAGTGTATCTCCATCATCCAATAGCTCCACCTTGCGTGGCACGATCCTTTTGGCAGGATCTGTTGGTGTGGGTTCGAGGGCAAGACCGGATATATCCTTGATGTGCTTCGCGAGTTCAGGAGTCAAGAGCGGGGAACCCCCGTCGCGGCTGACTTCCAAACGCGCAGGCGTAGGAACCTTGACATTGTCCAGAAGATAGAGGCAAAGCCGTCTATCCCAGAGTACTTGCTGCATAGGAATATCATTGACGCAGAACGGCTTGCGTGCCTTAACATACGCAATGGCCTTGTCCAGAGGGAAGCCATCGGAGTAAAATGAGACTAGATAATCACTACGTTTGAAAGATGATTAGCAATTCAAAGTTAGGCCGAAGGCTCACGGAAACACATCGTAACCCTTACCATACGGGCCAATTTTCGATATCTGTCCACGCGCGTTATTAGCCAAAAGTCGAGAGGGAGCGAGGAAGGAGGAGGGTTCTGCAAACCTTCATCCAAGATAACCTTGTCTCCAAAGATCTTGACATCAAATTCTCGATTGGCAAGGAGACGATTCAAGATATTCCTGCAAGGCTTGCTTCTGGCTTTGACGTCCAAGGCACAGACCCCGATGAGGCCTAGGGGAGCAGGCTTCACTGTTGCGTTTATCAGCAACGCGGCCGACTTCTCAAGGGCGGGATGGACTGACCTTCTTCCTTTTCCCTGTGGTGAGGCACCCGATCACTGCTCGGACTATGGCTGCTAGCCGCAGTACTACCGCTGAGTCTTCGCTTGGCTCGACTTCTATCTCTGTCTCTGATGGGCTGCGTTCGCGGCTGGCCGGAAGGATCAGATCTTGGTGCTTGTGTGTTGGTCCTCTTCAGGGCGTCGGGAGCATTGTGAAGCTGTTCTCTTAGGGCCAGATTCCCACCGGCAGAGCCGTGCGTGCCAGTGATTACATTGACGTTGGACACGCCAGTCTCTCCTGGCTTTCCGGTAGAAGACCCCATAAGCCCAGATACACTGCGGGTGTTTCCTGCTGAGCCAGCATCGGAGCCGTTAGCTGACGCTGCTGAGCTTGGGATACCCCGTGCGGATGCCATTGAGTAAATAGATGAGATGCTCATGCGTTTGACCTCCTTGTCCGTTTCGACAAAAGAGGATCCCGATGACAGTATGGCAGGCTCAGGAAGTAGACCATCATGAACATTTTCCGGGAAGGCGCCAGGGACCAGGCGAGGTGTCGCAATGTCCTTATCATCTGTGGCAGCGTCGTTGCTGCCAGCATTAGATTCGTCCGTATGAGGAAGATTCACAGGCCCTGCCGGGGGAGGCATGGACGAGCTAGCCGGGTCAATATGCCCCTCAATTTCTGTAGTGGCAGGTTCATCGTGTTCGCCATTTTCCAGCTGAGAGGCAGGAACACCGCTTCTGGGAGTCGAGGTTTGCTGTTCTGTTATATCGTTGGTGACCGCAGCTTGATCATCAGGAGCTTCACCTGAAAAATGAGCTGCCGCGGGCGCGGGCGGTTCAGCCATAGCAGAGTCACTCTTTTCCGTGGAGACGGTGTGCACGGAAGTAACGAAGACGGGCTTGGAACCCAATTGACTCTTCAGATGATGTTATTTGTGCTCCGTTGCAGGATGGCCCCGCAATGTCTCTGGAGACCGAAGTGGCACCAGCGGCTGGAGCTAGCAAAAGAGATGTTTTCCTCGTTGCTCTGACTATGATCGGATCACCCCAGTATACTGAGTTAGGATGTTCGCGAAGATGCAAGCTGTTTGACAAGGACGAGAAACAAAATGTAGATATGTTCTCGGGCTTGTATATCGACTGTCAACCCGATAGGTCACGTCGTCGTTGGTAGAAGGAAATTTTCCTCTTGGGGCAAGAAGCTGTTGGCTTGATGTTGAGCAACTTCAATCTACGTCGACTTGAGACAAGGACTATGTTAAGAGTACTAAAAGACTTAGTGGGGGAGGGCAGCCGAACTAATAGAGTCAAAAACTTTCAATGTTTCCGTCAAGAAGCAACTGGAGGAAGAGAGTCGTGTTTTCGTAATAGAATCACGAGCCGATTGTGAGTTCGAGGAATTGAGGATGTATTTTGATGCTACCAATTGTACTAGTAAATAAGCTACCCGCAGTTGACGTAGCGGTGGCGTCTGGGCGGTCTGAGTACTAAGATCAAAACCGTGCGCACCCTGAGCATGTGAAGTTACAGGGGGTGGCTCCTGGAGGTTCACTAGTGGCACGGTGGGGCTTCAGCGATAAGATAACGAGATCCTGGCCCAAATTTTCTGCGACGGCATCGCGAGGCTGATGATTGAAGATCAAAGGGTTCCTCATTCTAACCTTTCGCACTGTTCCAGTTGCGTCTGTTATTCCTTTCTTCAGCTCCCTCCCATAGCAAGTCGATGAGGTATACAAAATGCCTCACTCGCAGCAATATGACGGTCCCCTGATCAAGCGCCAGAAGGTCGTGGTTCCCCCGAAACCTGCCTCTTCCACACCAAAGGCATCGCGCATCTTTGCGCCCTTCAGAGTACGTCCACGCAATTTTCCCGAGGCTACAACTTAATCTAGTTATACGGATAAGCTAATACCTTCGAACAGACTGTCGGGTTGGTTTCTCCAACCAGCGTTCCCTTCACCTCCATACCCTTAGGCAAAACCACCTTCCAGATTACCACCTCCGTCGGCCGATCTCTCCAGACATACGACCTAAAGCGTGGTCTCAACCTTGTTTTTATCACGAGGCCGCAAGCGCCTGCCGACATTACTGCGACTTATGCATGGAAGGAGAAAGTATTCGCCGCTTGGGGAGACTCGAGCAATGGAGGCCCTCAGGGCTTCTGGGTGTTCCAGAGGGGCAAGAAGGTCGCAGAGCTCGAGCTTCCTGGTGACCTGAACCAACCTATACGGCAAATACTCATATTTGGTTCCTGGATAGTGGCATGTTGCACGACCAGGATCGAGGTCTGGAAGACGGCAACTCTCGAGCACTATACAACTCTGCACACTGCTGCCTCAAAACCAGGGGACAACGAGCTCACCGGCGGCGTTTGCAATATGCCAACGTACTTGAACAAGATATTTGTTGGACGGCGCGATGGATGGGTTGAGATCTGGAACGTCAGCACCGGGAAGCTGATCTACACTATCCTTCCTCCTTCGCCGAAGTGCGGTGCCGTCGCCTGCTTGGAGCCTAGCCCGGCTCTGTCATTGCTGGCCATATCATACATGAACGGTCCCCTGATGATTCATGATGTCCTGTTTGACAAAAGGGTCGTCCAGCTGATGGCTGGTACAGAAGAGGCACCAGTGACTACGATATCGTTCCGAACAGACGGCCAAGGAGCTGGCCAAGACGGTCGCAAAGACGGCGTGATGGCCACGGCTACAACAAAGAACGGTGATGTTACATTTTGGGACCTTAACAACGGAGGCAGGATCATGGGTGTTCTCCGCAGCGCCCATAACCCACCAGCACGTGAAGGTCCTATTGTTGGCGGCGGAGTGAGCAAGATAGAGTTTCTCCCCGGGCAACCTGTCGTGGTCACCAGCGGCTTGGATAACTCCCTGAAATCGTGGATCTTCGATGAGACGCCCTTCTCCCCAATCCCACGAGTGCTACACTCTCGGAGCGGACACGCCGGCCCGGTCACCTCTCTTGAGTTTCTCCCAACTGATTTTGATGGTTCTGAAGCTGGGAACAAGTGGCTTTTGAGTGGTGGAAAAGATCGGAGTCTTTGGGGATGGAGTTTGCGACGTGATGGACAAAGCACCGAGTTGAGTCAAGGCGCCATTCGCAAGAAGGCAAAGAAGATTGGAATCCTCTCTCAGTCGGCTCTCAGTCATGGGCCGACAACAACGCTTGATGATCTCAAGGCTCCCGAGATCACGTCTATAGCTTCGTCCCTCAACCGCGACGGTGGAATGGGTGCTATTCCCGGAAAACAGCAAATCTGGCAGAAGGGCAACAACAACAAGCGAGTAGATGCTGAAGTTAGCGCAATGACTGGATGGGAAAGTGTAGTCACTGGCCATAAGGGCGATCCTTATGCCAGAACATGGTTCTGGGGTCGAAAGAGGGCCGGCCGATGGGCTTTTCAGACTGGTGATGGACTGGATGTTTCTACGGTCGCGATAAGTCCATGCGGAACCTTTGCATTGGTGGGCTCCCAGGGCGGCAGTCTCGATATGTTCAACCTGCAGTCGGGCATGCACCGCCAGCGGTTCCCATCACGACTCACTCCAGCCCAGGCGAGACAGCTTAAGTTGCACCAGTTGAAGCAAGCAGACTCTGTCCAGCAGCTACAGGCCCGGTCAGGAGTCAGTTTTGCACCGGGAACGGGAAAGCATACCAGAGCTGTGACCGGAATCGTGGTTGATTCCATGAACAAATTCGTGATCTCTTGCTCTCTGGATGGGACTGTGAAGTTCTGGGATTTACTCACTGGTACTCTGGTGGACCAGATTGACTGGGCCCCCATGACGAAAGTGACAGGGTGCCGGTACCACGCAGCCAATGACCTGATCGCCTTCTCGTGTGATGACAACTCCATCCGAGTTGTGGATATCGAAACAAAGAAGACCATCAGAGAGTTCTGGGGCTGTCAGGGGGCGATCAACGACTTCTGCTTCTCCAACGATGGTCGCTGGATCATCGCCGCATCGCAGGATAGTATAGTGCGTGTGTGGGATCTCCCCACTAGCCACCTCATTGATGCCTTCAAGTCAGAAACCCCATGCACCGCACTGGCCTTCTCAGGGTCAGGCGATTACCTGGCACTCTCGAACGAGGGTCAGCTAGGAGTAAATCTCTTCACAAACAGGGCAGTATTCAAGCACGTGCCTACCAGGCAAATATCAGAAAAGGAGATTGGCCAGATCTCCGGACCGACAACCTCCGGAGAGGGTGGCCAGGGCTTGATTGATGCTGCCTTTGAGGAAGACGGAAAGGAAGATGAGGAAGACGATGGCGTAGCAGCGCCGAACCTGGACCAGTTGAGCGCAGACATGATGACGTTGAGTCTGGTGCCGAAGAGCAGGTGGCAGACCCTGCTTCACCTGGATCTGATCAAGAAACGTAACAAGCCGACTGAGGCGCCGAAGGCACCCGAAAAGGCACCATTCTTCCTGCCATCCACGAATGGAAACAAGGCACAGGATCAGAATGCTCTCGCCTCTGCCAGCGAGCAAGACGAGTCGAAGTCGCGCATTACAAAGCTTGACTGGAGTCGGTCGCAGGAGATTTTCAGCGCAAAACTCCACGATGGCGCCGTCAGTGGTAACTATGACGAATTCATAGATTACCTCAAGTCACTGTCGCCATCGACTGCGGACCTCGAGCTGCGGTCACTGTCGATCGGCAGCGCTGGGAACAGTGAGGACAACGAGCTGTTGCATTTCATCCGCGCCTTGACGGCTCGGCTCACCGCCAGACGGGACTACGAGCTAACGCAGGCTTGGATGACTGTGTTCCTGAGGCTGCACTTCGACCTTACCATGGAGAATGAGGTGCTGCTAGGCGAGCTGAAGAAATGGAAGGTTCATCAGGAGAGAGAGAAGGGTCGCCTGGATAATCTGGTCGGTTACACCTCGGGTGTAGTGAGCTTCCTGCGGAGCCCGAGGACATAGCGAGCAGCTCTTACGACGTGACAGATGTGACCGCATCTGTTGAATATTGAAGCAATTGGGTATCACCCGAGTGTTTCCTCCCTCATGCATATTACAAATCTATGTCTATCTATCCAATATCTACCGTCTTACCGTACCGCTGAATGCTAGTCTTGCCAGTGTCTTAGGCTGTGCACTCTGTCCCTATTATGCCATTGCTGTTTTCGTGAATCATTGCTCCTTGAAATCATCGTGACCCGTTGTCTCGGCCGAATGCGTTCCCTTCTCCTTTGGAACAGTCTGTGTTGCATCATCTTTCTCAGTGTGGCCCTGGGTTCCAATCCTGATGAACGGGACTATCAGCACACTTGCCGCTGCCATTGCCATTGATACCTGGAATGTCCCTATGTAAACGTCAGTATCAAAGTAGGCTACCGGAGTATGTTAGCGCTGAGCGAGAACATACGGGTAAACTTCAGCATCGGCTGCTCTATCCCCTTTGGCGATGTCTCGATGGAGGCGTACACCGCGGTGGCAATGCCCATCGCGACGGTCGATGCAAGCCGGACAAGGGTATTCATCACACCGCTAGCCAGACCTTGCTGCTGCGCCGGGAGTGACTGCATAACGTACATCTAAGAAGGAAAAGGGTCAGTCTGGAAGGGTCCCGAGAACAGTCATGAGATGGGACCGAGAAAAGAACCTACGTTGGCCACGTTGAACTGAAAATCAGCCCCCACGACATTCAGGATCAACGCTGGGAACATGAAAGCCCAGTAACTGCTCTCGGCGTGCATCAGTGACAGGAGCAGGCTCGCCGCAAAGTACGCCAGTGCACCAGCCGTCATGATCAGCGTGTTGTTGACCTTATGAAGAGTGTATCCTATCAGGACATTCCATATCATGCCGGCGATGGCCTGAGGAAGCATGTGAACTGCGACGCTCAGCGCGTCGTACTGTCTGATTTCTTGCATGAAGAAGGCCAGATAGAAGGCACTCGCCTGGAACCCCATATAACCCAGGACGGTGACAGCCATGATGAGCGTGAAGTTCCTGTCCTTCCAGATGAAGGGGGGCATCAGCGGGTAGGGGTACTTGGTCTCCCAGAAGCCGAACAAGACTACCAGGACGACGCCGATGAGCATGAGGCAAAGCGTCACGGGCGACTTCCAGCCGTCAGCTGGGCCGAGGGTGATACCGGCTGTGAACATTCCCGTGCCGAACAGCGTTAGGATGGCCCCAACTGTATCGAACCTCTTGAAGAATACGGATAGCCTCTGCTTCAGGGCCACTCCACGATCGAAAGCCTCCACGTTGGGGATGGCCCAAAGGGCGTGTAGGAAAAAGACGGCCCATAGCATAGCGATGAAATAGAATGCAGCGCGCCACTGTTCACAAGGTAAATGTCAGAAATGTTGAAGATAGGAGATTTGAGTTGCGAAGCAAGCGGGGCACCAGAAAAAATTAAGCAAGGCACGGCTGCGCTCAAATGTTACGGTGGTTTGCATGTTGAAAGGAGCAGGGCGGGAAGGTGAGTTACGCACATTGAACAGCCTCGTAGCAACACCACAGGTGATACTTCCTAGAACGAATCCTATGGGGTTACCAGCACTGAAAGCAGAGAAGGCCAGATTCTTGCGCTTGGATGGCTTTCCATAAGCGGCGCCCAAGATCCCACCTGCAGGCGGCACCACCATGGCACACGATATGCCTACAACGCCGAGGACAACATCCATCCAGAACGGGTTCTGCGAGAAGCCGACGAGCAAGACGAAAATGGCGAAAGTGGCCATGCCAACGAGGAAAATCAGCTTCCGGCCCAGCAGGTCGCAAAGCTGCCCCACAGCAAGCTGGAACGCGCCAGCAGTGAGGGTGGACTGTGACAACGTCAGTAACACTGCCTGAAAAAGAGGAGATACAGGAGTGACCAGACATGATCCAAAAGTACAGCTCCCGTTACTTTTGGCTCTCGCACATCTCGGGACTCAGATAGAAAATGAATTGGGAGAATGATTGCTCTCGGGAATGACCTACGGCAGCGGAAATCCATGAAATCTCGCCTTGGCTCATTCCAAGATCACGGCCGATGGTGACCGTCACGATGGAAGAGGCGCCGACGAGGAAGCTGCTAGTCGACATGGCTATTGTCGCCTGAGCGACGAACGACACCTCCTGCAGTGTGTTCTTGAAACATGCTGGTCGCTCGCCAAAGTTCTGTTTGATTGACTGGATGCGCGAGAGATGGGTTTCGTGGCGTTCGAGGTCGTGTTCCTGGCCAGCGTTATCGTTGTCGCTATCGGCCCCTTCTAGTTCTAGGTTGTCGGCGTGGAAATTCCCCGAGGATGGCGTGAGGGTGCCTTCTGGCTCGGAGGGCATCACGGTCTCGTCCTTTTCGCTCGCCATGTTCCAGGTTTGAACGAAGACGATTGACCTTGCGAACGGTCGAGTGCCCAAAAGCTCGAATCAGACGTTGACAGATCCAGGGATTCTTTGAGGTCTGCTGAGTGCTAAGTCAGAGTGCGGAATGTGGGTGGGTGGATGGGCCGCTAACTGATGATGGGCTTATAATCTATGGGTCAATAGCAGAGTAGGGGCTTGCCAAAACGAGGATTATATCCGTTGCGTACGGGGCAAGACTTTCACCGTTTTCCTTGTGGGGGCCAGGTAGCATGCAACAGAAGCTGATACACCGAAATCCGCTTGACAAGATAGGTACGGACAAAACAGAATTTTTCTATTTTTTTTCTTTCTTTTTCTTTTCTTTCTATCCCTCTAAAAAGGGGCAGGGAATTAGTTTTCCTCTCGTTTCCTTCACGATCCAGCCTGCCCAAGTGCTCGTGACTGAGAACCCCTCGCTTTCCCTATGCTTCTATTTCGTCTAGTGACTCCCCGCGGAGACCTAGGTGAACATTAATCCGTATATCCGAGCATGGGCAGAGACTACTTTATACGTGGCGGTCACTCGGCGACGATGCGGCGAGACGCGTAACTCTAACTTTAGAAAACTGACCTCTGGAAAGTGGCAGACGAGGCGCTCTTCGCCTGTAAAGATTGAAGAAGCAGGTTTATTATAGCCAAGTCCTTGGAGTATGGAGACCATGAAGATGTCATGGCTTTCAGAAGTCTTAGATACAGATATTTGATATCTGCCATGATATGCTAGGGATACCGGGCCGGTGTCTGTGTGGCGACTTCGGTACCGTAGTCGGCATGAATGGTGCGTGCGCACTCTGTGCATGTGGTGTATCTACCGAGTTCAGGTCTCATACCTCGTTGATCAGAGACGCTGCCACCCTGGGAGCCCCCGGTCTGAAGAGACCACTGAGATATGGACGTGAACCCGACAGCGCAGTTGCTACAGGACGTAATCACGTAGCAGAGACTAATAGGTAGCCTCTCGTCTATGTATCGACCTGCATCTGGCCACTGTCGCCAATCTCAGTAACATCGTTGTGGCAAGCCGTTCCCCGCACTGCAGTTCAACCTCGACCGGAATCATCTATCCCAACGGTAGCCCGTCAGATCAAGCACATTTGATATACGCAGTCAATAGACAAGATGGTGTGAGCCTGTCTTTAACTGCCGCAAAAAGAAGGTTATAATGGGTAGAGGCGAACATGGAATTGCGGACAGGTAATCGAATGAGACAGGAGGACAGTGTATAGGGTGGACCACCTTGACCATCGTTGGTCGACGCAAAGGTCATGGTCGAAAACGTACGATGTGCTGTGCACACGGAGCAAATGGTACGTATACCAGCATGGCTGGCAAAGGCCGGCTGCTTCTGCATGCAGACAGTATGCTACACGGTATTCCTGATATCTTCACAGGTTCTTCTCGGTATGAACATAGATACTTAAGTATGTATCGTGATCTCACTGAAGTCTGGAGAGGGGCTGTGGCCGTATAAAGAGAGACCAACTGACAAGCCGGCCACACTCGTCCTAATCAAGGCCCCTGCCCGAGAATTGGGCCAGAGGGATTTGACGGCTGACGAATGATGACCATATCCTGCAATGCAGATGTCCCTGGCCGACATGGGCGCAATGGGCTGCGAGGGCTTGAACTCGTTTCTGACAACCTAGAAGTGGGAGCTATCAACAACGCCATGCCGTCTAATACGCAACTACGGATACTGTGAGATGACATGGCATCTTCAACGGGATATCTTTCTTCTGGCCCCTGCAGCGTCGCTCACTGCTCGGTGCTCTGTCGCAGCCGACATCTCCGGTACCATGTGGTCTCTTTTAAGCCCACCAGGGCAGATATCTTAGACTCATTGTCTACTTGCCTGGACGCAGGTCTGGCGGCTTCTTGATGTTACCATGCAATGCAGTAGGCCTGCACATGTAAGAGCGCTTGGGTAGAGACCTCATGGCTTTTCCGAAGAGAGTCTTGGACGCAGGCGGGGAATGGCTAGGCACAGATCCGAACTGCAGGGCATTCGTGAGCAGCAAGCGCTGCTTCCATGCACCCAAGACAATAGTACTCTGGGCTTGGTTTGCCCCAGGTACCATCTGTCCATTCAACCATTCCTTATGCGTCCCCCTCCCCCTTTTACTCGGCTTTCATTCGCCTACACACAGTATCATGAGCTATCCCTGGAAGGACAATTGGAACTTCTAAGGCGGCGGAAGCCACTCATATTCCTCACACCGTGCAGGCCACTCATATCAATACGGGCAAACGAATCAAGTCGACGTGAGGCTTGGCCTAGCCTTCGCCAGCTTTCCTCCCGCTATCCGGCAGGCTTGGAGCTCAGTTATCTTTTTGATATAATAGGCGGAATGGGGTTGGAACGCGCCTTCACCATCGTGGATCGACGATTAACATGCTCTCGTCGCAACCTTGACCCTTCAAGATACATATGTGCATGGTACGGTCGAGGTCAATGCCTGCGCAGCAAGGCGTCCCGAGGACACAGAATCGCTGACCTGCTGGCTTCCACGCCACAACGCCTGTCCATCACAACATCAGGGCAGGTGGTGAGATCCTTTTACTAGAGTCGCATATTGCCAACATCTCTGGCTTGTATAGTTACTGTCTGGTTGAAGTGAGTAAAGAGGACTGAGACACACAGGCAAGGCCCTGGATTACGGTACACCCCGGTAAGAGGAAGCAACAATTCGAATGTTCGACGCAGAAATTGACGATATCTCAGTCTGGTCAATGGTTCAAATCGTTTATTCAAGCCATCCTGGGTGAGTCCACTACATACAATTCTATGTTCCTCTATCCCTTCTGCATAACCATGTCGACTACCCCCTTGGCCCCGGGACCAATCAGCCCACCTTGCCCCTTCTGAACTTTACAACGGCTTTCTTGCCCTAAAGGCGTATGTTCAGTGGAAACGGAGATGGTATATGGCCCTCATGTACCAAGCAGCGACCCTCCCACCTGAGCGCCTGGCCTCAGACAACTACACTCCATGCCCTCAGCCTGGAACAATGATGACTGCCTTGACGCTGCTGTTGTTTTAGTTGTTTTTTGACAGCGTGTTCAAAACGCCTATATTATTGATGTCAATGTCGCGCTGACCTCAGTACCAGAAGACGTTTCTTTTCTCTTAACCTGTCTAGATTCTGTTGACCTCTCAACCTGGACATCAAGCAGTGTGTCTTTGGGCGTATATATCTAGAGCCGATATAGCTTCGGCGGTCCAGAGTCAAGCAGCTATGGTCAACAAAACATAAAACTAATCCAGGCCATATCTATTTCGCAGCCGAGACCGGTGTCGCCGCTTCAAGATGTTGACGAATCCTATGCATCGCTTCTCACCATACCATATCCTAAATTCGTCGACTGTTTCCTCCAACGGTCATATTCCTCGGAGCCACATACATGCCGCTAGTCTAGAAGGGCTATCCCAAGGACCAAAGTTTACTCTCCATAATATCCAGGATCTCCAGCTACCTGTTGGGACTCACAATCGGCATCTCGCACGAGGCAACCCTCAAAGAAAACAGGGGTCCCGTCCATACAGCGGAGGGACAGCCAGTATTAACGGCCCTATACGGCGCCGGATCTCTCGGGCTTGCGACCAATGCAACCAACTTCGTACCAAGTGTGACGGCTGCAATCCTTGTGCCCACTGCATCGGTATGTTCGAGGCGCCGAGGCAAGAAAGTACTATGGTAGGGACGTGGACTGATTCCCATTTGTGCTCAGAATTTCGTTTTAGCTGTGAATATCAGAGGGAGAGGAAGAAAAGAGGAAAGGCTTCCAGAAAAGATCTCGCTCAGAAGGCTGCGGCTCAAGCAGCAGCAGCGACTGTTGGTCCAGGCTCTCCCGCCTCGGCGCCTGTGAACAAGCTGTCCAGTGAGCAACTAGAACGGAAGACAGAAGTCGACTCCACGACTGGCAATAAGAAAGAGAGTGCTATTGGCAGCGAAGATAGCTCAGGAATATGCGAGAAGCTAGAAAGCCATATATCAGACAGTGTGTCCGATGTGGCAGGGAGATCAAAGCTGCCCGGTCGACAAGGTGTCGTGGAACGAACTTATGCCGAGGGCCGACCAGGCTTCGACCCAAACACTTACGCAAATATTCATCATCCATACGACCCACAGGCCATGGAGGCTCAAATAATGAATCCAGCTGCTCATCCTGACCACAGCCCGAACCAAGGTGGTACTACGGCCTTTCCAGATGCTGATTATAGTCTGCAGACCCAGGCCCTGACTGGCTACACACCCAACCTGACCACTTTGCCAACCGCAACAAGTCCTCTCAACACTCATCCGATTGCTGGAGATGGACCTTCACCTGGCTGGAATGACATGTCCTCCCCAGCACATCAACATCATGCTCATCGACGCAATCCCAGCTGTCACACATCGCAATTACGTTATCCCGTCCTGGAACCTCTCCGCCCCCATCTCGGAAACATCATACCTCTATCACTTGCATGCGACCTGATCGACCTTTATTTCTCGAGCTCTTCTAGTGCTCAGATGCACCCGATGTCACCTTACGTACTGGGATATGTATTCAGGAAGCGATCATTCCTTCACCGGTCAAAACCACGCATGTGTCAACCAGCCCTGCTGGCGAGTATACTCTGGATCGCTGCACAGACAAGCGATGCCTCATTACTGACGAGTGTTCCATCTGCCCGCGGATTGATCTGCCAGAAGTTACTGGAATTGACTGTCAGCCTACTTAAGCCGCTTATCCATACAGCGCCGAGAGGCGAATCTCCAGTATTCAGCCCGACGGCAATTGATGGTGCAGCTCTCGGGGGCTTAGGGGTTGCGCTACCTGGTTCGATCAGTATGGAGGCATTATCGCGTGAGACGGGCCCGTTTGGCGCGACCGGTACAGTTGATGATGTAGTGACCTACATTCACCTGGCAACTGTCGTCTCCGCGAGCGAGTATAAAGGAGCAAGTCTCCGATGGTGGAATGCTGCGTGGTCCCTCGCGCGCGAGCTGAGGCTAGGCCGAGAGCTTCCACGGACAGTGAGTGCGCCTGAGGCAAGGAACGTGAGATCAGGAGAACAGACGGGGGTATCGGTAACCATCACCGAAGAGGAGCGCGAGGAAAGGCGCCGGATATGGTGGCTTGTTTACATCGTTGATCGCCACCTTGCCTTGTGTTACAACCGCCCATTATTCCTTCTCGACGTCGAGTGTGATGGGCTCTTGCGTCCAATGGACGACACAGCTTTCCAGAATGGGGATTTCCAGCACGCGGCTCCTCTCACAGATACTACTGTACTAAATACCGGCTCTTCGACTTCTCAGTTCCACATATGCACACGCGGGCCGTCGTTCGAATGCAGTGGACATAGTATCTTCGGGTATTTCATACCGTTAATGACCATCCTAGGAGAGGTTGTTGATCTCAACCACGCTCGCAACCATCCACGATTTGGCGTCGGCTTCAGGTCGTCACGCGAATGGAACCGTCAAGCGGTGGAGATCGAACGGCACCTCGAGTTATACGAGCAGAGCCTGAAGAGTTTTGCACGATGCAATCTCGGCACGGATAAGCAAAACATCCCGGACGACCAGCGAAACAATCGCCAGACCAATAGTCATGAACCCGCAGACGTCAATACGTCTCCCGTGCAGTCCGTCCGCAGCGTCCTGTTGAGCACCAGCCGGATGACAGAGTTGGAAATCCAAACGCGCATAGTGTTGGCCTATGGAACACATGTCATGCACGTACTACATATATTGTTGACGGGGAAATGGGATCCCATCAACCTTCTTGACGACAACGATCTATGGATCAGCTCCCAGGAGTTTATTACCGCCACAGGACATGCAGTGTCTGCCGCCGAGGCCATCAACCACATCCTCGAGTATGACCCAGGGCTAGAGTTCATGCCGTTCTTCTTCGGGATCTACCTATTGCAAGGGTCCTTTCTCTTGCTACTGATTGCCGACAAGCTGCAGAGCGAGGCATCGGCGAGTGTAGTCAAGGCTTGTGAGACGATCATCAGGGCTCACGAGGCCTGTGTAGTTACACTCAATACTGAGTATCAGGTGAGTCTCCTCTCTCCTCGATGTCTCACAAACATCAAGTTGATATCATGTTTCTAGCGAAACTTTAGCAAAGTCATGCGTAGTGCTCTCGCTCAAGTCCGCGGCCGCGTACCTGAGGACCTTGGCGAGCAGCACCAGCGCCGTCGTGAATTGCTTGCATTGTACCGATGGACCGGTGACGGAACCGGCCTGGCGCTTTGAGCGTTCTGCGTTCTGGACTGCCCCGGGGCCGCTCTCGTGTCCGCTTCCAACAGCGACTTTGCGAAGGACGTCTCCTGAACGCGTGATGGCAATGAATGTAATGAACAAGAGATAGGCTCAGCTCGGTAGATAACACGGACGATGGTTGCCATTTCGTCACTCCTGTATCCGAGCGTCGTGATGGAACACAACACCGACCGGGAAATGGTACGAGGGCTGGAACGGTTGGTAGAGGACCTTTCTGATCTTACTTGGCAATGGAATATGATACCTCAAGAGTTGGTCAAAGTACGGCGTAGCAAACGTGCTTCATTCTTTTGTGCCAAGTGTGAGAGGATACTGTAGCCCTGCGTTTAGATTACACGCCTTTGGAATCCCGTTAGAATGGTCTTTGGAGATATTCCTTCCCAAGTGAGAAGCCACTGCAATAATACTTCAACGCCGGCCATGTTCAATCTAAACATCAAAGGGACTGTCTTCGATCGTTCGTCCTAGGTCGATTAACACAGCGCCTGCCGAGGGCCTTGACGATTCCGGGGCAGTATTTCCCACATAAGTAGTCACAAATTTGAACTTAGCAACTGGCCTGATGGTCTAGCGGTATGATTCGTGCTTCGGGCTACCCACCCGACAGTGGTTAACTACTGAAATTGTGCGAGGTCCGTAAGTATTATCTGTTCAAATATCGCTATTACAAAACCAAATACTAATACAAAATAGCGGGTTCAATCCCCGGTCAGGCCCATCTATTCACATCTTTTTTTGCTTTCTTTTTCCCCTATGTGTGAAGTTGGCACGTCGAATCGTAAGCAAGAGCCGCCTAGGGAACCCTACCACCCTTAGCCACTTCCCAGGAGGCCCTGTTAGATGAGCTTCCATCATTACTTGACCTCTTTTCTTGTCAGTATCGCCCGCTGCTGGCGGTGAGTTGGCAATGACAGCTGCCCTTGGCGGTGATCAATGACGAGCAAGCGGTTTTGTGCCCTATCTATCCCCTTTGCTTGTCGCTGGAAGGCGGCGATGCCATGGCCATGCGGCAAAAATTCGCTTACAGGTGGTGATCGTGGCTACTATACAAGGTTCCTATGTTGCAATATTTGCAAGTGGTGTGTTGAAGTGGTGAGGACGGCCCGGGTCAACATTTAGGTTGAAGATGGCTTCTCGCCAGATTCGGGCTGAGCTCAGTGATAATGACAATAGTGCTACCGACCAGCTTGAGAATGCTAGCCATTTATGCGAGGAAGACATATCTAGGTCCCAGCATGTCTTGCTGAGCATAGTCCCTAAGTGCTCCTATGCTTGTTTCCTCTGCGAGATCTTGCTGCAAGAATCGGAGATGAAATGGAATGAGCTTATGTCCAATAAATCTGGAAGAACAACCGAGATTATGTTTCATCGTTTGAGTCTTCTCTTCTCTTCAATCCATCTGCTGACTTCACCTGTGTTTGAACATAGATAGGATGGCAATCAACTGGCATTGGAAGTCCTCGCATCGTGGGTTGCAAGCAACATGCAGATTGATTATTTCCGCACGTGGTCGTCTCCTCAAAAGTCTATGCTATGCCTCTAGTCATACCACTGGACAAATCCATCTGTAAGCACCATATATAACATACCCACCACGACTATTTGTGGACCAAGGTATGGCGGAATTCAGCTAACGAGACGCTCTTCTCCTTCAAACCGGCCTTCCTGCCATCCTTCAGTCCAGGGTGTGGTGCCCTCTCCAGCGTCCATACTTCGGTCACGCCTAGTGACTCAAGATAATCCAGTGCCCGTGTGTAGTTGGTCGCCACCTGCGCGATCCCGTGGCTGTCATCCGACATGGTGAATTTGCCCCCAATACTTAACCACTCCTCCGCGATCGCCCTCGCAGGATACGGCTCAGCCAAACCCTTTCGCAAGGCGCTGCTGTTGCATTCGAGCCACCCGCCGTAGCTCTTGATAACCCTAAGATTCCGCACAACCTTTCCCCATACCGTCTCGCCAGACCCATAAACCCCTTCGGGCCATGCAGTCTTCAAGTTCCGGTCTGGCTCCTCACTCAGGAGTCGGATCAGGTCGAAATGACCAACGATCCTCGGCTTCAACGACATCAACATCGCATGCTGCTCGTCGTAGTAGCTCGCATACAGCAGCTCCTCCGTGCCTCCCGCTGCGTCCCTCGCCTTCGCGTAGAAGTCTTTGTCAAAATCGATGGCCACGCCACAGGTATGATGCAGCGACCCCATGAAGTAGTCAACAGCTGGGTGAGCCGCCAGTTCCCGTACCAAGGGGGCGTACACCTCGGGCCGGATAAACTCGCCCTCGAACGCGACAAGAATGTGGATCTGGTCTGCGTACTTGACCTGCAACCGCTGGGCCTCGAGCAAAAAGGCCTGGTGCCGCGGCATCAGGGCTGCCAATGAGCCCTCAGGGTCGTCGAGCTCTTCCGGGTAGAGGTCCTCGAGGCCGGTGCGAGGCATGTGCTCCGTCAGGGCCATGGTCTTGTAGCCTATGCTGATGGCGTGCTGGACAATTTGCTCCAATTGGTCCTTGGCATGGCCAGGGCAGAATTGCCCGGAGTGGGAGTGCATTGTGAATGCCATATTGGGCGATCTGGACTGTGTTGGTGCTGACGTTGATCGATGTGGCAGCTGGGCTCAGTCTGTCGCACCGGAGGCCTTTCAGGAATGGTTCAGAAATGGGTGAGAACTGAGTATGCAGGACTAATTTATCTCAGATTGCCCAAAACAATCATGGCGACTCGTCTAGGCGTTGTCAAAGTGACTATCGTCCCCATTTGTCACGTTGCGTCAGATTTTGAGTTGAGTATTGATGAGCCTAACAAACACCCCAGCCCACTGAGCATGGTCTCAGAATTAGTGGCAAGCACCCTGTAAGCTGGGCCCTGAACCAGCCAAACCTACACGACAGAAGTACCTCAGTCCCATCTGCTCCCGCAGAATTCAAAGCTACCTGTTGAAACCCGGGGGAGTCGTTTCATCGAATCACCAACGTATCTGCTTTTGTCACGCTCCCCGACGATGTTTTCTAGGTTGAGATGCAGTCTCCTGCCCAACCTTGTTTGAGGCTGAACCCCAATGATGTTTGCCTCCGGCCTGCTCGCCGTTGAGTGTGCCGGTGAGAAAGCGCTGCTAGCCGGTACCATGGGCGCTACTCGACCTCGTTCTGTGGTGCTCAAGCCGGGTATCCCAGTGTCTGTCTGGCCGTCCATCTGGGTCATCGGTATATCACTTCCCTAGGTCGTCCTGGATGGCCATGCAACAATGAGGCTACGCCAAATTACATTGTCCAGATACAAATACGGATACAAGCGACTAAGCAGAACAACAACTGCCAGAGCCGAAGATTCCAAATGCAAAGATACCTACCACGCAAAGTCCTGCCCCTGTATGCTGGTAGATGAAGGTCCCAGCAGATGACAGAAGCATGGGCCTGGAAGCGTTAGTAATGTGCCGGCAAGCTACCGAAGCCGCTGTTAATAAACATGGACACGCCAGGTGCAGGTTATACAGCAGACTTGATAGCAGCCTAACATCCTACCCCGGATCTTTCACGGAGGTGGGGCAGGAAAGGAGAACTACGCCGAAAGGGGGGCTTGTTTGTCAACCTTGCAAGCCGAAGGGCGCAGGATGACATTGACTCCCCTGCAGCATCCTTCGAAAGGCTGCCTTTGCCCAATTGGGGTGATGGCTGTTATGCTGAGTTGACTCCAATCGGAGTCAGCAACGACGACGTCGGATGGCTCGTCAGGCTGTCTGGACCAGGGGTTAGGATCGATCGCCGTCCTTCTTCAACTCCGAAAGTCAACGTCGGATAGATCCAAGATCAACAACCTTCAGGTCTGGTCATCAAGATCCCCATCATTCAGACGGCAACGATTTGGCTTTTGCTTGGACCGCGAGACTGAGAACTCGGGGGCGCACCACCACTTTATCTCCAATTCTGTCCAGACCAGAACTGGCTCGTCTTCAATAAGCATTTACATCGTCCCCGGCAGGGCGCGATCTTCTCGGATTTACAAGATATATCCTTTCCCAAGGGCGTGCCTCTACCGAAGGGCGGAACTAGTGCCAGACGTCGGACTGACAGCCTCTAACGATCGATACCCCGGAAAATGTCATATTCCACCTACAGGCAGTGAGATACCGGTAATCCTTGTTTGAGACTCGGTAGCATCTTGCAACTTCGACCTTTGATCCGTGCAGCAACTGGTCAGCTCTGTTACTCGGAGACTTCTCCCTGGTACCCACTCCCTCCTGGGACTGTGGCCTATCTCGCCCCTCTATACACGACCCCTTCTTGTACTCTACGCCCTGTCAGAGAAGTGGAACATGCCCATCGCACCCGAGGACTCCGTTATGGAAGAGTTTGTCAATTGGGATAATGCTGAGCCGGCTGCTGATACAGCAAACATGGTCATGCCTTGTGGGACTAACATGGATCTGCAGCCAGTGCAAGACAACTTCGACTTTGAACTTGCCTTGGCTAATATCGATGGTGATGACTTCTCATTCTGGGCGCTGGAACACTTCGAGACAAGCAACTTCGACCTGGCGCATGTTCAGACTCAGACTGTCATTGGCCCCACCCATGATGTTGCGGCACTGGATCTCAGTGATGTCAAGCACGCCCCTTGCGATGCCTGCCAGGCCTCAGCTTTCACGTGCAAGAGAATTGAGGAGGGACAATACAAAGGTTATTGCACGAGCTGCGTAGCCCTGAGGCACAACTGCAGCTTTGGGCTAGCGTTGCCCACCGACCATACAGCCCCGGTGGCATTTCCCTCACACCCTTATTCGAGCATTCGACCTGAGGATGGTCAACAAGACAACTCTGGGAGCTCCTCATCTCCAGACCTGGCCGGCTTCGCGGCTGGTGCTGATTCTGGCAAAGATCACAGTCCCAGGCCTCCAACGGTACCCAAGATAGGCGCCAGGTTCAGCAGGGAATCTGTACGCATCTTGAAGGCCTGGCTGTCTACCCACTCCAATCGTCCATATCGTTAGTACTCTGCATACCCTCAAATACATACAGTTATCCTGTTCATCATTCCTCGGGGCTCGGGAGGCCCCACATCCTTACAGAATCTGCCTAGCACATGTTGTGGAATCGAGAAACATAGTATTGGTTATGTGTGCTGATCAAAGGAATGGATAGCATCCGACGAGGAGCGAGAGACTCTACAGCGACAGACCGGACTCAACAAGACTCAGATCGCAAATTGGCTCGCAAACGCTCGCAGAAGGAGCAAGGGAAAGTACCAGTCCACTCGCTCCACGTCACCGAATGTGCGCGGCTTTTCTGGTGCCATCGAGATCCCGCCCAGACGAGGAACTCCCGCGTTGGAGCACATGAACCCCCTCCAGCGATGGGAGAACTCACCACCCGGTAATATCAGAGCTCTCTTCAATCTTCCCATTGTTCAATACTTACTTTTTTCAGAAAACGAACCTGCCAGCGTCATAGCTATCGCTTCTGCCCTGAATAATTGCAGCTCGTCTACTGGATCGGGACTGAATAGTCCGTACAGCTTGAATTATACCGACGACGACGCGGATAGATCTTGCAAGGGGTCATCGGCAAGCAGCTTCGGTACTTCACCATCTTCCGGCTCGTTCGCCTCCAAGTTCTCCCACCAATCTCAAGGCTCATTTGGTTCTTTCGGATCCCTTCAACAACGAGGACGCCGGAGGCGGAGGCGGAGAGTTGCTCCCAGACAAGGAGACGAGAAGACTAGCTTGAACACACCGCTCAAGACGTTTCAATGCACTTTCTGTACGGTATGTTGTTTCCATATCGCCTGTGGCTGGCTTTAAGGCAATTGTCCGGAAAACGGGGTCATATTGCAGGGCTTGCTACAAGCACATGAGAAAGGATTGCGAGAACAGGCCCCGGTCTAGCATATGCATGATGGCTAAGATGCTGACGTATACAGGAAACTTTTCGTACCAAGCATGATTGGCAGAGGCATGAGAAGTCTCTGCATCTATCACTAGAACGTTGGGTTTGCTGCCCGAAAGGCCCCAAGGCAATTAAATCAGATACCGGCCAAACTTGTTGCGCCTTCTGCAGTGCCGTAGATCCTGATACAGCGCACATCGAAGGTCATAATTACACATCATGCCAGGAACGCCAGCTTGACGAGCGTACGTTTTATCGAAAAGACCACCTCCGTCAGCACCTGAAACTGGTGCACAATACAAAGTACCTCAACTGGTCTATGGACTCGTGGAAGGTCGCAACTCCTGAAATCAAATCGAGATGTGGGTTTTGCGGAGTAGTCCTAGGCAGCTGGGATATTCGAGTCGACCATCTCGCTGAGCATTTCAAGACGGGCTCGGACATGAAGGATTGGAAGGGAGACTGGGGTTTCGAGCCAATGGTTCTTTCAATTGTAGAGAATGCCCTACCGCCATGTGAGTTACCGTTCGAAAACGACTGCCTTGTCCTTCTCCAGTTTCATGCCTCGCAGAGAACTCTCTAATATTCCTTCAACAGGGTTGATCCAAGACGAGAGAAATCTTCCATTACCTTATCAGGCAAGCCAACGACCTCCCGAGTCGCCGCGAAGCGCCTACGAGTTGATTGAGCTTGAATTGTCATATTACCTTCAAAATATGCGCGATGCGGCTGCACCCACACCATCAGATGAAGATTTGCAGTATGAGGCATGTCGTATCATTTACGCCTCAGAAGTTTCGTCAAGAGGCGTTTTGGCTTCACGAGCCAGCTGGCTGCGAGATCTCCTCATGTCTTCGGACGAAATCAGGCGGAGGGCGCAGCTTAGCCCCATACGTGGAGCTAAGGAGAATTGTCTGGGCCAACTGAAAATCAACGGAAAAGATAACATCTTCGAAGACTGTCCGCTGGAGAAGCACCTCGGTGAATTTGTGAAAGCAAGAACACTTCTTGGTTTGACAGTTACGGATTATGAGCTGCAGGTCGAAGCTTGCAGAATCCTTCGCCGAACAGAGCAGTCATCAAGAACTTCGTCTGAGGAGATTACGAACTTCATGCTGCATCTGATTTACAGAGATCAGACTTGGTTGTGTAGCTTTCGCCGACGTGCCGGTGTGTGCGTCTCAGCTGACGGATTGGTGTCGGAGAACAGAACCCCAGCCGATTGTACGGATCAGAAGTATTCACAACTGGAATCAGAGCTGACTGAACTCACGACCAATCAAGAAGGCATAATCTTCGAGCCATCGGATCATGTGCTGCAACATAGTGACCGGATGCCGCCGCCCAAAAGCAACTCACCACCAACAGCACTAGAGCCTCTCATTCTGGGGCTGGATGCCGTCAGGAAGACGCCGAGTCCATTGTATCCAGCTTTGAGGAACAATGGTGACATCACGGCATCGCCTCTCAATGGATCGGGCACAAACACGGTAAATCCTGCGGTGGCTCAATCCTCTGCTGAGGCCACTCTCAAGAGACATCATCTCTTCTTGAATGGCTCAGGCAACTATCGTCACATCGTGAGGGAGCTTGCCCGCTACGTCGCTTCCTGTATGTCGCCAAATAACCCAGCTCGGCACACACCTACAGATGAAGAAATCCGTCACCAGGCAAGGTGGATATTGTACGACGAGTGAGTTGTGTCGACGCTCTTCCCAACCTGATATACTCATGCTAATGACACCCTTGAACAGCGGCGACCCATTCAATGTCACAGTAGCAGACAATGTTGAGTGGTTGACTCGCTTCAAACGATCAACGGCTATCATGCCCACTACCGACGGGCCAGGGCTCCCTGATGATATGGGCATCGGCGCAATCGGGGCAGGGTTGCGGGAGCGATGGCAAGGCTCTGGCTCTGGCTTTACTCCCCCGGGATCTCTATTACCTCAGGCGCCAGTTATGCATCTGGCCGCGCTGGGCAACGGGGATCTGAGTGCTGGTTTCAGCGATAACAGCGCTGTACTCGACACGCAAAACACTGGAGCAATTGACAACTCGAGATCAAGCGATAATGGCGCCGTCTTTAACAGCCAAGAATTCGAGACCAGACTGATGGAGTTTGCCGTGGCTGAAGTCGCTAGCTCAGGACGGATGCCAGCAGACGAGGCGCTTACAGCCAGGGCGAAGGAGATCTCAGGGATGGAGGTGTGGCAAGCAGAGACCACGGCAGCGGACAATCCTGTCTTATTGGGCAAATTCAAAGCCCTCGTGGTGGATAGAGTACGGGAAGTCCTGGGCGGCCGAGACAATAATGGCCCGAGGCCACGGATCAATACGGTCCCATCGCCACCACCGGCAGCTCGCACTCCGGAACGAGGCATGGATGCTATAGATCCGGGCCTCTTACCTGATCTCCCGCCTGCCGGTATGGGGACGGCAACGAAAAGTAATGTTTCGCCATTGCCACAAGATGTACAGGTGGCGATATCGGAACAGAGGCTTATCGAGATTCTTCGAGAATATGAAGGTCACTTATAGGGTCAATATCGAACGGCATAGCAGCCTTCACAGATGGCGTTCGGCACCAGAACGCCTTACTTGGCAGTGCATATCTCTGCTGCGACAGGATCAATGACGTTATACATTAAGATATCTGGAAATAGTCAGTTCACAGCCTCGAGTGAGAATACGCATAGGCTGAACTTGATTAGCGAGGCGTGTTATGACCCGGGCATCTCCACAAGTCCACCCGCATTTCCTGGGACATCGGGCTTATCGGATGCTAATCCGTGAAGAAGGATATGTTTCTAGCATCACCCAGGCCTTTGTCGCACTTCAGATGGCCCAAACAGTCAGTCAACTGGAGTCGTTCGTCCGGTTTTGATTCCTAGTACACTCACCCTCATGCCATGTGCTCTGGCGGTACGGGGTTCTATTAAGTAGATATTATCGAAAGGCTCGAAACTTCGCAAATGGTGGTACGTATCCCACATCCTCCACTGGATACGGCATTTGTTACTTGGACACCTGTTCGTACCTGGGTACCCCAAGGACTGGTCGAAAAACCTTTACCACCTCGTGGGTATCGCTGCGGCTGCTTTCGCGAACTCGCCCAGAGAAGGGGCAAAGACTTCTGGGACTCGGTCTTAGAAGCAATTCCTAGATCGCTTTCAAACACGTCAAGTGATGACCACGGCTTGAAGTCCTACATCCGATAGTTGGTCTTGGAACCAAGTGTCCTGAAGCTCCCCGCCCGAGCACCACTCCTCCACACCATTCCGAGACTAAACTCTTACCCCTGTTCACTGACGTCTGTATAGCATCTTTACTGTTTCTTCTCCTTTCCCCGCATATGATTATGACATATTGATCAACTTTAGGATCTTGAAGATGCTAGCTGCTACTTACAATGCCGATGACTGACCGATACTGTCCTTACGAGACCATTGGGCTCTGGCTCACAAGTATATAGAGACCTTTGGAGACAAGCCAAAGGTCTTTGGATATGCGTTGTTCTCCAAGCAGCAAGCGGGCTCCTTAGACTCCACGCAGGCTCGGTGGCGATGATCGGCACCTGCAACGTCCACGTGGGCTCAGGGTCCTCCAAAGTGATCGCCAAGTGCCGGCTCTCGATGCAAGCTAGAACGAGGAGGGGGGCCCGGCCGATTAAATACAAATGCCCGCTGGTGAAGTTCCTTCCATAGTACATACGTTTCCGGACTTTGCCTGGTGCCCACAGGTCAAGATGACAATTCCAGCCTCATCTCCTGGCAAGCATGTGATAGGAAAGCATGGCTGAGATTGCTCTGGTTCGCGCCTTAATCGTCACTTCATGCTCTCTGAGAGTCATGCGAAGGTCAGTCTTACCCATCACTACCATCCTCACTTTTGTATTTGCTGGAGAACCCGCGGTTCGCGTATCTTGATTCAGCAATGTCGAGTGTATTCGTGTTTCCCCGCCTCGGGCATCAGCTCCAGGTATCATGCTCAACGAGACTTCCAGCTCCGTGTACCGACTCCACCAACGCTGTCAAGCCAGTCATGGCCATCCTTAGATATATCATGGCTAGTTGGACACCATCACTGCTCTCGATTTCCTCGTGGAACCGTCGCAACGAAAACAGTATGCGGAGCCAATGCA
Organism: Cytospora paraplurivora; assembly: GCA_021272945.2. Taxonomy (NCBI): domain Eukaryota; kingdom Fungi; phylum Ascomycota; class Sordariomycetes; order Diaporthales; family Cytosporaceae; genus Cytospora; species Cytospora paraplurivora. The sequence goes on along the minus strand of JAJSPL020000002.1, from coordinate 1,290,528 downwards.
TCCTGGCTTATCCCGGGTTTCGCCAGCAGCCGCCTCTTCTGCGTCGAAGGGTTACTTACTGGGCAGGACAAGACACTTGGCTCGTTCCAGATGACCAATCATGATGCTTCACTTTTCCGAATAGACGTTGTCGACACCCTCAGCGTTCCTGCATATAGCATTGTGTATGTTCAAGTCAGTCCTGGGCCGGCCCCGTCACAACTTGGTGAGCAAGTACCGGCTTGATCCGGTACCCAAGTAATATTGCACAGTGGCTGTTGTCTCTTTAGACGCAGCCAAGGCAAACGGCATCAACTGCATGCAGAATGTAGCTTTGTGACGCCTGGACTAAATGCAAGTGTGGCATACACATGGTGCGACCACCTGATACGACATGGCGAAAAACGCCAAGGGGAAATAGAAGACGTCGCTAGTTGACGGACATCCTCTCTAGCACCGACCGTATGGTCACCACGTTCGACATCATATTGAATGTCACCAGACGAGTACCGGCCCAAAAGACGCTTCGATACTTGCCCAGAGAAGAGCCATTGCTCCACCGGTGATTGGAGGTGGTCTCCGGTCGGGATCAGCACTGAGCCACTGGTATCATCCTCGTGGATGAAAGGCAACCCTCCGATGCTACTGAGTACCAAAGTAGTCAGACGCGGAGGGCAGTATCGAAGTCGCAGTGATGCATAGAATCAAAGCGCAATATCTTCTATCCCTGGGGAACTTTCCACATGGACTGGCTTTTAGGTGAGACATTACGCATTACCTACCCTAAGGTACTGGCAACTCGCCAGCATTTGCTCTCGCACGACAATATGAAGCTCAAGTAACAACCTGGCGTTGACAAGCCCCCTCACACATTCTTGGTCTCGCTCCAGATTCACTAGACAAGTTCCGTGACAGGCAATATTTCGAGTCTCATGGCGGCTGCCAACAGTACTGCAGAATTGTGTTGGGATTCGAGACCTGAGTGTCATCGTCAGACGTGGATAATGCAGTGCGTACGGGGTTAGGGTTTAAGACACATCCTGCTCTCCGGTCCCGCTTCTTGTCCGGGCATGTCTGTCACATTCAATAACAAATAAACTGCTCTGTTCGAGGCCGGCAGGCCCTGGCGATCCAATTACTTCTGCTCTGGAACTAGACTCCGGTCACATCTTGAGAAATTGCATGGAATCGATCAGCTTGCGAAGGTGGTACATCCTCTGAAGACATTAGCATCCCAACTGAGTGCAACGCTCCAGCTCCTGGCCCTCCCAGCATCCGTGTTGCAGGAGTCCTTCCCTCACACTTCATGGCTATATGGTGCCTGCTCGACTTTTGATGGTGTAGTCAGAGACATCATCATATCGTGGGAAGCAGCAGGCTTGGAGTCCAGGCATTGCCTCGCGCGCAACATGTTGCCGCCGGCTCTGCCTGTCCACCCCTGGGCAAGTACACACCACAGCACAAGAATCATTGCAGACAACCTCCTCGCCACCCCTGTACGAGCGGATGTACTGTACTGCCTGCGCCCAACATATTACCCCTCGCAGCCCGCAAGAGATTGACGGGTAATCGTACCATGCAAATGCCATCACTAATCCGGAATGGCCCCAGCAACCCCGGATTTTCTCCAGAGAATAAGACTGGGAGGGAGGGCCCACATACTCTTTTCTCCTCACACGGCTACATCTAGACTCACGCAGTCAATGTTTCCATATTTCGCCGTCGTCCATCCGATACTCAAAGTTGTCGCCGGACGGGCTCACTGGCTTCGGGCAACTGTCTCCTCCATTCTGGTCGTAAAGCAGACTTCGCATACATAAATTCATCAGGTACTTGCGTGGCTGCTGGAGTCCCCCCAGAGAAGGCTTCGAACCCATGTCCTCCCCCGCCTACTCAGCCTGTCGGCCACACACATCCCGTGGACAGCATGTCGCCGTCATCCACGGAGGGCCCGCCTAGATCTGAAATTGCAACGGCAACTACTACCAAGAGCACGGCCAAATCGTGTCCTGTGCCTAGCAGGGGCGCTTTCTCGTCCGACATGCCGACTCCAGTCATGACTGCGACGAATGGCACTGGTGCTCTAAAATCTCCAACGGCAAGCAAGAATCAGCGTCATGCCAGTTTCAGTCGCGAACGCATGCTGGGCTCATCACAGAAACCTCGAGATGCGTCACAGTCTTCTGAGAATCGTCCGGACTCTGTGTCCAATGCCATATTGAAGGATGACAGCGAGGAGAGCATTAATCCTTTGAAACGAAGAAACACCGATGCTGGTGGTGACTACCCGAGGAGGAGGGCCACAATCGCCTGTGAAGTCTGCCGCTCTCGAAAAAGCCGTTGTGATGGGACAAAGCCCAAATGCAAACTATGCACCGAACTGTAAGTAATCATTCCAAAGTCATAGTCCTTCTGATCAGTTCTTTTAGACTATGTCTCTTCGTGACCTCGGCCCTGGTCGTGCATCAAATTCTCAAGAGACAACGGTTTACAGATCTCACTGACCAAACGTCGAAACAGAGGCGCCGAGTGTATCTACCGGGAGCCGGGGATCAAGCTTGACGCCGGCGACAAGCTCATCCTCGAACGGTTGAATCGCATTGAAAGTTTGCTACAGATGAACATCGTGAACCAGTCAAATGGCATGCACATGGCTCAGGACTCACCCAGCCTGGGCAGTGGCACCACTGCCCTGGGTGGAGAGAACATGCTGGTGCAGAGTGCAAGCGGCAGCTTGGGATCCGTTATTCTCAGCGGTGGCATAGGGACTTGGACCCCCAACAGCACTAATATCTCGACAATGCCCAAGATCCATACCAATGCGGCTCTTCACCTGCTGCAATGGCCTTTGATAAGCGATCTGGTCTCCCGGCCTTACGATCCTCAAATCCTCCTCCAATTGGAGATGGCCCGAGAACCGTTGCACTCCCTAACAAAGACCCCTTGTGTCGATCTTTCCAATACAACGGCCTACATCGAAGCATACTTCGAACGTGTTAACATCTGGTATGCCTGCGTAAACCCCTACACATGGAGGAGCCATTACCGAATTGCGCTATCGAACGGCTTCCGCGAAGGTGCGGAGAGCTGTATTGTTCTACTTGTTCTCGCGCTGGGACAGGCTAGCCTCCGGGGTAGTATCTCACGGGTGGTGCCTCAGGATGATCCCCCGGGCTTGCAATACTTCACGGCAGCCTGGGCTCTACTTCCCGGCATGATGACCTCCAATAATGTTCTGGCGGCTCAGTGCCACCTGCTCGCCTCCGCCTACCTGTTCTACCTCGTGCGGCCCCTTGAAGCTTGGAACTTGCTGTGCACGACAAGCAACAAACTACAACTACTGCTAATGTCACCGAACCGGATTCCACCTGACCAGCGGGAACTGACAGAGCGTATATACTGGAACTCCCTGCTGTGCGAGAGCGACCTTCTGGCAGAACTCGACCTCCCCCACTCTGGAGTGGTTCAATTCGAGGAAAACGTGGGCTTACCGGGCGGCTTCGAAGGCGACGAGAACGAAGCTGTCGGGCGGGACGATCTCTGGTATTTCCTGGCGGAGATAGCGCTGCGTCGACTCTTGAACAGGGTCAGTCAGCTAATCTACTCCAAGGATTCTCTGGCAACCACCACCACCTTGGCGCCCGTGGTCGCTGAGCTCGATTACCAGTTAACCCAGTGGTACGAGAGCCTTCCATTGCCACTTCAGTTCCCATTCACCCGGACAGTGCTTCCAGATCCAGTCCAAACAGTCCTCCGGCTGCGTTTCTTTGCTTGTCGGACTATCATATACAGGCCATATATTCTCGTGGTTCTCAACAACGAACACTCGGTGCTGGACCCTGCCGTACGTGACAGCTGCCATAAGTGCCTGGAAGCTGCCATCCGTCAATTGGAGCATATTTCTGCCCAGTGAGTTCCAATCCTCGTCTCGATTCCCACAGCCAGATCAGTCAGTGCAACGCAGCATCAGAAGCTGCGCACATTCAGTGTCCCTTCCCATACTTGACTTGTACGCTGAAGCTGACCATTCACATTCAGTCATGCAGGACATATGCCGTACCTATGGCAAGGGGCGCTGTCAATTGTATCTCAGACTTTACTCATCATGGGGGCCACGATGTCACCGTCACTCTCGAGTATTTTGATGACGCTTGTGCCCCCAGGAGATACCATTGATCGAGTCATCAATGAAGTCATACTGGAGATCGAGCGATATGCAGTCCTAGCTCCTAGCCTCAGTCTGGCAGCAGAGATCATCAAAGAGGCTGAAGTTCGGAGAAGGAGCTTCATCAGCGGTTGAAACATGATCTCTTTGGGAGTCAACCTCTCCAACTGATTAGGTGGACACAACGTTACAGCTCAGCTGCATTATGGATATGAGATTTAGTACGACACTATCCGATGTTAGGATGCCCGACAACAGCAGAAGGCTTAGACCAGACGGGAAAACGTCAATATCAAGTCACGCGTCTTCTCTGCACACCAAACCATGGACTCCAAACTGTGGACTCCGGATGGTAGAAACCCGTCATAACGAGTTACATCGAAATCAAGCGTATTTGAAAGCGTTGGTTATGAGAGAGGCCTGGTGGAAGTTACTCCGACATAAAAGCCCGTCACTCAACAATGAATCCCGGAACCACTCTGGGCTTTTAGTCCGACCTATACACACATCGCAGGTTAATGGCCAGGTGATGCCAAGTGATGTAATGCTCTGTGGGTACAGGGAATTTCTAGGCTTCGCATACACATCCGGCGACTTCAACATTCTCAGTCCTTGAGCGTATTTTGACATACGTTGGGCAGCTCTGTGAGATGAAGGGAGTACGACGGCGATCGACATCCCAAATATGGCAAGAAATGTTCGCATCACATATCAATATTGGGCAACTGAAAAATGGACGTCAGAATCAAGCACGACCAATAGGGGCTGTGGGTTGCACCGTGGTCAACAGTGGCTCATGTTTATCGGGTGATCTTCGGCAGACGGTCCGTTCTCCCGCTCAATAACCACAGTTGTTCCGAGCCCTGAGTCCGCTCGCCAGACGGAGCCTCAATCAAGCCTTTGATGGCCACCTATACCGTTGTCATCTCTTGGCTCGGTCAGAGGACGTCCGACCTGACGACACTGGCGTCATAAAAAAAATACACTATATGGCTCTTCACTGTTGCAATTCGACACCTCGCATATTTCAGATATTTCCTGGGCCAAATCTGGCAACCCATCTACTTGTTGCCGAATAAGACAACTCTCTAGGCTCTGTTGGACTGATTGAGGGTGGGACAGCCGATCAAACAGTCTTGAGAAGGGATTTTGGGGTCTGGGGGGAGGATCGAACAGCGGAGAGGGCGGTTCCATGTGACCTGTAGGAGGCACAAGTATGAAAATGAAAGCTGACTCTCCGCTTCAGACTGCCATATCGGAAATTATACTGGGAGGGCTGGCCCTTTTTTGGCACTGCCACACCACTCTTTCCGGGTCACAGGGTGGCGGAAACAGAAGTCTATTTGTTGAGGGCAGGACTGTGGCGGCGGAGTGAGCAGACGGGGGAAAGGAGTTGGGGATAGGATATGACGAGGAGGTTCATCTCTTTCCTTCAGCGAGAGTGGACCATTCTACACTGCGGATTGCCTCTGCCAGCATGGGAGAAAATCTTCGTCAAAGTCTACCAGTCCAATGCCTGAAAATTCTCGTTCCCCAACTACTCCACCCGACCTTCCCACATGAGCAGCCAGCCATATACAGCCTCGTCGGGACGGGCAGGTCATTGTATATTCGCTCCCGTGGATTATCATCTTGCAGCATACCTCCGATAACCGACCCCCCTGACTTGAGTAACCTAGCGAGACCAAGTGCCAATCCCTCTACCACGCGCCCCATCCAGGGGTCGCACCGTAGCCCAAGGGACCGGAATCTTGTATTCAGGAAAGCTGTGTCTCGTGGCGGCTGCTTCCGACAGCGGCCAGTAGCACTCCCCCCCAGGAACCGTAAAGGATGCTGCGCGTGGTCTGGCCCCTGCATGAGCTTCCTGTGCGATATAACGCGGGGTACATACAGTAGCTCTGAACTCCTGTCCTCGTGCTGACCTACCTCCACTCGGAGATTTGGCTGGTTGCCCATTCGGGTCGACTGGCTACATACACTATGCGGCTTGGTGAATCTTTTCTCCAACATTGTAACCCTTGGCTGTACCCCACAGGATCTCTCGAACCGTCCAAGGCGCAAGTCGACTCGTCGCTTTGATATTCACCCGGTTATGCATATAAGTCGGGGTCTAGTTAGAAATGCCAATAGTGACGAACTCAGAATGGGTAACGCCCGAGGGAAAGCCCCTTGTCTAGAGGAGTCCGCCATGTCGACTGAACATTGCCAAGATCTGTAACGTAGACACAGCCAAAGAGGCTCGGTCCACCCTAAGGACGGAGGCAGACACACCTCGCCGTCAACTAAACCGATATATGCCTGGTCGCTGAGGCGAAATGCCTGGATGTCGACTACGAGAGACACGGGTAGAACAGCCGTCACATATAGATACCAAGTGGGTTCACATCGACGCACAATTGTACCAACGTGGAGCTCGATTGTCTTGCGGCTCATCAATCTCCGCAACAGAGAGCATAGCCCTTTTGCAGAGTTACTAATACCTCATGCCAGACGGTTGGGACTGGCGTTGGCACTTTGAATGTCTGGAGATGCCCAGTATGTATCCTTAGGGCTGCATCCGGTGATCACACCTCTCACTTCCTCAAAACAAATAAGCACTGCTTGTGTGATGTCCTCAACCGGTCCATGAGCCTGCTCAACTTGATGTAGTCACCATAGACATCCTCGAAGCCCCGTGGAGCTCCCAATTTTACTTCGAAGGTGGTTCGTACACTCGATCGCGGGTGACGATCCAACAATCATTGCTCAAGCGGGAGGTAGGTTGGTCTTTGAAGGGCCATCCACACACACGCCTTGAGGAGAGAATCGACTGCCATGAATAGGACAGTCGAACGACTTTTCGGCCTGGTTCCAACAAACAACACCTTTCAGATGAGGGCACAGCGCGCTCAACCTTGTCACATTGCCGCTTTCATCCTTGTACACGGCAATTGGCAGCTTGGTCTTGGGGTTGAGCACACCTCCTGTTCCTGGCACAAGATCTTCGATGTCCTGGATATCGGATTCTAGGAAGCGCTTGTACTGCAGGTTAATCTGGACGTCATGCGCAATCATGCTCGGTGCGGACTTCAGGATGGATCCAATGCGTTTAGGCGAATACAACTTCGCGATGGCGGTCCAGTCCAAGCCATCAGCAGGGCCAGACTGCGGGGCGATCTCATCTGCAATCAATCTGCCAGCCAGGATGCCGTGAGTGAGACCATTGCCCGAGTCGCCAGTCACGATGTAGATGTGGTCGCAACCGGAATTCTTGCCGATGAAGGCCACAAAATCGACCGGCTCGAAGATCTGACCACTCCACATGTAGTCGACAGAGGTACATTGCGGAAAGCGCTCTCGGGCCCACTCTTCAAGCTCCTCGAACCTCGGGTTGGCCTCCTCCTGACCAACCTTGTAATCACCCCCGCCGACGATGAGGTAGTCATTATGGTCATCGCAAGCCGTCACGCGCACGTATGTGTAAGGGTCACCCGTGTCGTAGAGTAGGCAGTCCTCGACAGAGCCCTTGGGTACCTTCAGTGCGACACAGCAAGTGCGGTAGAACTCAAGCTGCACGATAACGCTGAGCTTTTGCAGAGGTATGGCCGTCGCCTCAACGGCGTTCTCACAGCGGACGTGGTTGCCAGCCTCTGTTTCGATGTGCACCTCCTTGCTGCCAATGCCAAAGACCTCGATGCCCTTCTCTTCAACCTGCACGACTCGGGTGTGGGTGTAGCATTTGAAGTTGTCCTGCTTCTTCAGCCACTTCAGCAGACCATTCAAATATTTGGTAGGGTGGAACGCAGCCTGCCTGGTGAACACCAAGGCATCTCGCTGATCGTGCTTGCCCTGCCAGCCCTTCACGGTAAGCCCCTCGTGGTACTTGGCGTCAAGGCCCAGCTCCGTGGCCACTTTCGCCTCAGCTTTCATTTGCTCGACATCTTTGGCGTGGTCCTTATTCTCCTCACCAACCTTTCCAAATTGTGAGACACGGTAGGCTGGAAGTATGTGGTAGTCACACTCAATGCCCAGCTCCTTGGAGATCTGGCCCACCCGCTCTATCGCCCACTTGTGGCTGTCAGCGGCGGCCTGTGCGCCTTCTCGACCGTGCTTCTTCTCGATGTTTGTGTACTCGTCGTCAAGAGCACTGGAAAGGTGGCCCGAGGTGCGGCCTGTCTCGCCAGAAAGAACATCGCGAGCCTCGAGAATCACAACCTCTTGCCGGCGCTTGACAAGCTCGTAGGCAATTGATAGTCCAGAAATGCCAGCGCCGACGATGCAGGTCTGAGTCTTGATGTCTTCTTTGAGGGGCTCGAAGACCGGTCGATTCGAGTAGGGGTCTTGGTGTATCCAAACGGCATCCGTGGCACCAGTGGTGCGGTCATACTGAGCCTTGGTGGTGGTTGTTGAGGCATACATGGCTCGAATGTTGACGGCGCTGAAGACCGGAAAGTGTGACTTTGATAGCAGTCGCGTGCTGTGGAATTGAGTGGCGCGCTTGGTCAAAGACACCGTGCAACGCGGTTGCATGGTGGTGTTTGAGAGTAGCTTTGTCTTGAGAGGAGTTGAAGGTGTAGGAGAAACAAGGATGAGGTTGAGGGCAGGACCAACCAGCCAGTTGAATTCCTATACTGACTTGCTCTGCAGGTTCGAGTTCCACAGACCACCAGGAAGGCTTAAGCAATATGAGGCGCTCAATTCGTCATTGCTTGCAACAGCTGGTGCTCATCATTGGCGCACGACGGGGTGGTGATGAGGGGATGTCGACGCAATGCCGTCATGATCGAAGTAAATAGGCTGGCGGTGACTCAAGATACTTTCCCACAATCATTCGTAAGGGGAAAGTGAAACTGGTTTCTCTCTTCAAAGAACGCTACTGGGCTGTACTCGAAGCCTTGTCTGCTGGAGAGTCTGGATTCGAGGCTTGCAGAACCATAGCTGAGCCATCCCTTGCATCCTTTTGGAAGCAGGTGGAAGTTCTGGTACCCACAGCATGAAGTGCTGTAGATCTTCCCGGTTCACATCGCTCAATGATGATTATATCAGTCCTGTACACCAGCTATTCCAGCGACCTGGAGGGTTCAGCTTCACTTCTCGTATTGCTCGTACAGGCGAAGGGTTGCGGCAAGGCCTGGCACATGAGCAGTCTTCTGGGAAGGGGAGGCTCTCTCTGGTTTGCACAGGGCGCCAAACAATGCCTAATGACACGCAGCGTGGATGAATGCTGACCAAATCCTCCTTCGATCTGCTGCTTTAGGGGGTCTTCGACCTTCCAAAGAATCTTCTGAATGCTTTCCCTGGAGTCTTTGCGGTCTTTGGTCTGGAAGCAGAAACTGGCTGCATCGGTATATCCATCCTCAAGGGTGGCAGCCCCGCCACCTCAGTCGAGTCCGCTTCTGAGACGTTCGGCTTGGCTTCCGGCCTTGTGCTCACCCGCCGTTCAATGCTACCTTCTTCAAACCCGAGCTCCCGCCTCAGTTGCTGTCTGCTTGCCTCGAGATCTCTGTCCTGGCCTTGAGATACTGGATGCTGATGTGTGTATTGCGCATGATGAGCCGTCTGCTCCCTGGTTTCCGGCCTTGATGTCGTTCTAGCCACCAAGCAGGCCCTCTCCTCATCCCCGTTGACCACCACATACCACTTGATTTCCTCATCCCTCTGCAACTGATCCCTCAGCTTCTCGAACCATCCAGTGCCCTGCAAGTCCCCGCTCAGCGCCTCGCCCGCATGGCCCTCGGTCCCTGCTGCTTCGGATCCGTTCCGCACTTGCTGCTCATGCTTTGCGATCTCGTCGAGGACACTACAACTGGCATCGATACGTTGCACATAGTCCGCAACATATGCGTAGGGCCTGGAGACTTCTTCAAGATTATTGGGGTCGTACTCCTCAAGCAGCTTCACTGGTGACCAGTCATGCGAGAGAACCAGGTCAAAGCGGTCGCCTTGGGGCCCATGGTCTGAAGATGGGAATTGAGGTCGTGACCACGGTGGTGACGATGGTGAGTGATGTGCCGCATAGGTACTTGGGGCATGATTGCTCTTCGGTAAAGGGTCACCGGGTCCTCCCAATCTGCTGCGGCCTCTGCTGCTGCTTCTGCTTTCGCTATTCATCTTGCGAGTACCTGTTGATCCTGTGGGGTTCTCCTCATCCCGGACGTAAAAAAATGGGCCCCGGTCCTCTTGGGTTGCGGCGGCCCAACCCTGACTTATGCTCCCATTCCGACCTGTGCGAGTGGTGTCGCTGGCCCCATCGTCGTCGCCAATGCTGTTTCGATCCGTGGAAATTGATGAGTCGCTGGAGCGTGCTGGAGGAAACTTGCAAGCTGGGAGGAAGTCGAAGAGATTATAGAATGACTCGATCAGGCTCTGCGCCGAGCCTCTTTTGATGATCCATTCCGGCGCGGCATCGTCTAGATTCTGGACAACTACGTAGACCCTGATGCTTCGACGTTTCCACCGGAAACCGCGGCATAGGTAGGTCGGCATTGCAATTTCAGCATCGGCATCGGCATCTGCATCGGCATCCGCATCGGCATCCGCAATTGCGTCTGCGTCAGTGCTGCCAGCAGCTCGCAGAGTCACACAAAACTAAGAAAGTAAAAATGCAATCAAAGCTGCAATGAGTGTTCTTGTCATGGCAATACAGCCCTTGGACTCCTCGGAAACGTGTCTGCTCTGCTATGATGCACTAGTAAGGGTTGTTCATCTCCAGTTGGGAAGGATCTGAATCTGCAAAGTGATTGGCAAACGCTTTGGCCAATGCCGCGGCAGAATACAAGCCCCTGAACGGCAGATTTCTAAGCTTTGAATTACACTATCGTGAGTTTCTCTGGGATAATGTTCTTGTAAAGCCTGCTGTTCTTGGACAATGCAGTGTGCCGGTGGTGGAGGGAAGGACGTAGGCTCTTGACCAACTTCGGGCTCGATTTCTAAGAGTCCAGAAAAGAAACGGGACAAGCTGAGTATATGACGAGAACCATACACCCATGGTAGCCCTTTTCCCGCTGCCCGACCTCCAGCCACAAGGCAATTAAACGAATGCCACCAATACTCGGTACCAATAGCTCTTGAGATGTTCTCGAAGCAGTACCTATGGGGTACAACGGAGCTCTGGTTTGGCTAGGGCCTGAGACACACACTCAGCTGCTTGGATGCCGCAGCGGACTGAGGGGCTGACATGTTGTTGCATCTTGCGCCTTATCGTTTTGTCGCACAGCATCAGTCCAGCCAGATCTCTCCAGCCGAGACAAGACTTACGGAGCCCCTCGCCCCCGGACATCTTCGACTATCCAGTCAGTGCTGCAGAGCCGAGCCCGACCTTCGCTCTAGGCGAGAGTCAGGATGCCCCATCATCTACTGTACTAGGTGGGAATACACCCCCACGTCTCAATGCAGCGTCCAGAGGCGCATCGAATGTCTCCGTTCTCTAACTAGATTTCCAGTTGTTGGTCACAGAAAAAAACATCATAGGGCTGTACTCAGCCTTATCACGGTAGTTATTCCCCACCATCACGGCTTCACATTGGCTGCCTGGCCGACCGCGTGGATCGTTCCGAGATCGTCCCGAGATCGTCCCGAGATCGTCCTTGTCAACTGGTGCGGACGGAGCCGGGAAGTTCCACTTATGGCGGGGACGGCCGGCCGGGGATTTCATTTTTGGGACCGCTCCTGTCAACACTGGCGTCAACCGCTGCGGAGTAAACCCATAGGTACTCGTGTGGTACTGTTGCTAGGTCCCGCGGCACGTGGAGTGGCCTGCAAGGCGACCTAAAGTGCAGTTCTTTGAACGTCAGGTACTTTACTTACCTAGGTACCTAGGTAGGTACCTAGGTAGGTACGGTACCTAGTTAGATACATAGTACCTACCTACTAGGTACGTATACAACATAGACGTTTCCAGTTCTGTCATCAAGGACATCCTCAATGCCGCTCGTGTGTACTATTCAGCGAATGCGCCCTCCCATACAATTTACTAAGGTGTATCTTCGCATAGATACCTATGTAAGTGGTCTATATGGGTACCTAGTTGCCTAGACAAGTGATTGGTGTTCCCCTCCTCACATGTTCCTCCAGGGCTTGCAGCTCCATGTTGTCATGGCCAATCCGGCCGTCTGGATGCAAGGAGGAAGCACCCCTACCTTGGTGAGTACTACCAGCATCTAGGGCGCAGCACACAGAGATGCCAGCCACCAGCACGCACTGCCCAGGTGGTCCACGGGTGCTTGGGTGGCCCCGGGGGCGGGCAGGCCAGTCCAGTTCAGTCTTGCCGGTGGCGGGAAATGTTTCCAAAGCCGCACACTGGAGACTGATTGGATGGAGACATCTAGAAGGGGTGGTCACAATCACACAAAATCCATCTTGCTCCTGCTTCAGGGCTGGTTGAGCTCTCACCACCTGAGTTTCCCCTCCCCTCTGCCCTCATCCGGATAACGGATAGCAGATGGTGAAGAGGTCCAACATTCCAGGTCCCAGGTCCCAGGTCCCATGTCCCATTTCCCATTGCCCAGGGTCCAGTCTGTCAGGTGTGCGTCTGTCGTGCTCGTCTTCGGACATCCCTTACTGATCTTACTGATGCCCAACGCAGTTCCTGCAGGCAAGGAGCTCGCATTCACTTCCCAACCGCGCAGGGCTTGCTAGGTCGACCTGGGTGCTTTATTGCTGCAAGGACCTGCACAACAACATCGCCAGCCAAGCAGGAGAAGGCTCTCCGCCCCCGCTCCCAACTGAAATCCACTTGCTCATGCAGCACACGTCGTATCCAGCCAGTCGTGTGAAACCATCTGTCTGTCTCGACGCAACTGCAGCCGACTACTCATCAATCATCACCTCACCTTGCTCACCCCCCTTTGCGGGCGCAGCTACCCAACCCACCTATTGCTCTCTACGGGCCACCGGGCCTCCGCCATCCACTCCAGTACCGTAGTCTAGCTGTCTGTCTGGCAGGAATCACATACCCGCATCTCTCACTATCTTCGATATTTTTCCTCGAATGCCGCCATATCAGGGCTGACCTGTGTGGAGTGGACAAATGGCGAGGCCCGAATACGTCGAGAGCCCGATGAGCTCCAGACATAGGAGGAACCTGCCCGCGGCGCCAGAGGTCGATTGGGCCAGAGCCGAGGACGAACTACAAGATTCGCCGCCTCGCAGGACCAGGACAGATAGATATAGCAACAGCAACAGGAGAGTCAGACACAGGAAAGACCGGCAAGATGAGGAAATATTAATGCGTACTCCCGATTCAAGGGCGTCGTCGTCTTCTATCCGCCCTTACCACTCCGAATCCCGAAGATATCCATCCACGCCTTCACGTTCTATCTCGTCCTCCAAGACGAGTATGCGTGTGCACCACCCTCCACTATCCTCAATGACCAGACCGACCTCTACAAAGGAACTTTACCGCCGTCCCTCTATACATATCAGGGAGGCGGCATCAGCTGGCTACGAGGACGAGGCTTCCCCGCCCGAAACTCGGAGGAGCCTGTCCCGCCCCCGGTCAATTCATCTAGTCCCTTCCGCGCCTATCTCAAGACGTACCTCCAGGACGTTTGCGTCCCCTTGCGTGTCAGAATCAGAATCGGATGATGAGGATACTGAGTCGACATACGATAGTCCAGCTGAGGAGAGGGAACCACGGAGAGCCCAAAGGGCAAGGCTTCTGAGCCGTACTGAAAGGAGTAGAAGTCGGGTGGAGCCGAGAAGGACCCATCGTCGTCGGCGTCGAACGGATGAAGTATCAGCTCGGCCCGAAGAAGACTATGATGAAACAGACTCTAGGCATACCCCTTCCCTCGACGAGGAGCCCCCGTCACGGCTCACCTCACGGTCTCGATCACGGTCTCATTCCCGAGCTCCCCTCACCAGGCGAATAACGCAAGAGACGCAATACTCGGCGTCGGACGAGCCATCCGTGGAAGATCTCCGCAACCGTTTTGAGCCTCCCGAGAGTCGCAAGCATCGGCATTTACCCCACAAAGGAGAGCCCACACGGAGACGCAGCGAAAGCCATGCGATTCCCACACCAACTCCCAAGCGGTATGTATTGCCTTCGTTATTTGGAGGCAACCACCCTGGCTCATTGAAAGGGGTCAGGTCGGACTCAAAGCGGTATTACGACAGCGAGATTGTGTCGGTGGAAAAACCTGACCGTCATCACCCACCAACTGCATCGCTGAGGAGGTCGAATACTGTCGGCGGTTCTCAGACGGTGGCATCACCACATCACAGTGTAAGCTCAACAAAACGCTCGTCATCGTCAACTTTCCTTGGAAGCTTTTTTGGTCCGTCACTACACTCCCATCATCATCAGGTCCCAGATAAACCTGTCAAGATGTAAGTGCGCCCTTTCTATCACAAAGAGGACCTTGTTGCTGAACAGGTATATCAGAGTTGAATGCGTCGTGTGTATGGACGACCTCCCTCCCCGCAAGACGGCTAAGCTGAAATGCGGCCATCGGATGTGTCATTCATGCCTCAAGCGAAGCTTCAAGTTGTCCATCACGGACCCCCAGCACATGCCGCCCCGGTGCTGCACCGCAGACAACATCCCCCTGAAACACGTGGACAAATTGTTTAACAATGAGTTCAAAAAGACATGGAACAAGAAGTTCGTCGAGTACTCTACCAAGAATCGTATCTATTGCGTCAAGCGCGGCTGTAACGAGTTCATCCGCCCCGAGGATGTCCACCATGCCGAGGACGGGAGGAAGTACGGTCGGTGCGCGAGGTGTAGGACCAAGGTCTGTGTAAGGTGTAATGGAAAGTGGCATGGTGCAAGAGACTGCCCTAAGGACGAGGAAACGGTAAGATTTCTGGCTCAGGCCAAGAACGAGGGGTGGCAAAGATGCTTCAGGTGCAAGGCTATAGTGGAGCTGAAGGAGGGCTGCAATCATATGACATGGTATGTGATCTTCTTTCAAGTCAGGATGTTATCCAGGTCTTCTGACCTTGTTGAAAGTCGTTGCGGAGCGGAATTCTGCATGATATGCGGTTCAAGGTGGAAGAGTTGCGAATGTCCCTGGTTCAACTACGATGCCGTCGAGGACGATCGGTTACAGCACATGCAGATTCCTCGCGAGCGTTTTGGCGGCCGCTTTACCATTGATATACCTCCATCTCCACCGAGAGATTGGGCGTCATCTGGGGCATCACCACTCACCGGACCCCGTCCGCGCCCTCACAACTACGATGAGGAGGCGCTCCTACGGCGATTGCAGGAGGACCGCGACGAGATGTACGCAAGACGTCTGCAGAACTACCAAGATTTTGACGAGGACCGCGAGGATGATTTCATTGGAGGCTTTGGAGATATCAATGGGATAGGCAACGCTGGTGGCCATCATCTAAAAGATGACTTCCGACCGCGCCCGCGCCATATTGCCGTGCCCCAACCGCCGCAGCCACCTCAAATGCAGGCCATGCAGCTTGAGTCTGCGCCGACGTTTGACAGAACTAGCACTGGTTACATTCATGATGTGAATCGCGCGCGAGGTGTTGGGCCTGCTTCACTCGAGCGGAGGCTGGCTGACAGGTTTAATTCTGACCTGCGACAGAGTCCTACACAACGATCGCCAGCATCACACGGACCACCTGCACCACTTCAATCTTCGGCTACGGCTCACCTGCAGACCATGACAACAGCTTTGGGACCTGTGTCAGTTCCCACGAGGAGACATACCGTCGAGTCCGGGGAGCTCTACGCCGACGAAAGCCCGCGTCCGAGGGGAGGCGGCACAAGATCCGTGGAGCGGGTGACTGCGAGCGGGAGGACGACGAGGCCCGTGGTGTACGAGGAGCCCGAGGAGATGGCCCTTCCAATGGGCGCAGTGGTGAGAAAACAGCACATCAGAGACCCTCCGAAGGCGAGCAATCTGGCTGGACTGACTGGCTCAGGTAGGGGCATGGACAGAGTTTCTGAGTGGCGGACCTTCGTTGAACCCGGCCTTTTACCTGGGCCCGAGGCGGCAAGTGTGAGCTCTTCTGGTTGAGCTCATAACTATTTTTTCGGTGATGATCAATGGGTGAATGGTGAGGATAATTCGGGCGTGGAATCCACACGACATGATGAAGTCAAAGTTGCAGCATCTAGGCACGAGTATTACACCTTCGACGACATAACGACAAATTAGGGGTCAACACTTAGCATCTGGTTAGGATTTAATATGGCAGTGAGCAGCGTTTGCATTCGCGTTGAGGGGGTGTCATTCGATCTTCTAGAGAGACAGAGCGTCTCCGTTGCAAAGCAATCATCGTCCCTTGTATCTCAATCTTATGGGGTTTTTTCTTTCCCGAGATATGACACGCATATCAGGAAAGGCAATGAGTCATATAACGATGGGCCTAATGGATTTTTAATATGATCTTCCCTCTTAGAGACATAGGAAGAAACGAAAAGGAACGAAGAAGTGTTCAGTCCTGCAATAAATCGACACCGACTCCACGCAGGGCATCCAACGCCCACTTGGGATACTCGCTTCTATCTGGGTATAATCTACCGTAAAACTCCTTGATGAAAGCAGGAAACCTGTCTGCAATGATCGCCTCCCGGATCTCTCTCATGAGGTTCAACTGATACCAGACATTATGCATGGTAAGCAAATGCGCCGCGACCGTCTCTTTGGCCACATTGTGGTGTATAAAGGCCCTCGTAACGCCCAGCCCCTCGGCCTCCCTGCCGGCCTCCCGCGGCCGACAACAGATACACCCACAACCCTCCTCGATCACGCCAAAGTCGTTGGCATACTCATTGTTCCTGAGCTTCAGCATGCCAGACTTGGTGACGGCGTTCCCGAACCGCGCCGTCCGCGTGGGCCACACGCAGTCAAACATGTCCGCCCCCAGCGCAACGCTCACGACGAGGTCCTCGGGGTAGCCGATGCCCATGACATAGCGGGGCTTGAGCTCGGGCAGCAAGGCCGTGCAGGCGGCGACGACGCGGCAGTAGTCGTCCTTGGCCTCGCCGCCGCTCAGGCCGCCGATGGCGATCCCGGGCGTGTCCCTGGCCAGCATGGCCTCGGCGCAGGCCCGCCGGAGGTCGAGGTCCAGGCCCCCCTGGATGATGCAGAAGAGGTTCTGGGTGGTGGGGTTCCTGTGCGCGGCGAGGCACCGGTCCAGCCAGCGGACGGAGCGCTCCATCGCCTCCCGCATGCGCTGCCGGTCCGGGGACGTCGTGACTATCACGTCGTCCAGCTGCATCATGATGTCGGAGCCGATGGAGTTCTGCAGCGAGATGGAGTGTTCTGGCGTCAGTAGCATGGGCGTCCTGTCGTGTGGCGAGAGGAACCGCACGCCCTCCTCGGTTATGGTGGCGAGCTCCAGTAGGGATACCATCTGGAACCTGGCAGGTGGTGTGAGCTGTTGTGGCTCCTCCTTCTGAACCCACCTCACGTGCATATTTCCATGGGGAGGGCTTAGGGAAATGCTGTTACTTACCCTCCACTGTCCGTCAGGATATTATGCTTCCAGCCCTGTAGCTTGTGTGCGCCACCTATGGCATCGAGGACCTCCTGGCCTGGCTTCAGGCCCAGGTGGTACGTGTTGTTCAGGCAGAGGCGGCAGCCCGTCTGCTCGAGCTGCTCGGGCGTGATGCCTTTCAGGGAGGCCTGGGTTGCAACAGGCATGAATATGGGGAGATTGACCGGTCCATGGGGCAATGTCAGGACGGAGGCGCGGGCTCTTGTAGTCTATCCCTGGTGAGATCTCACGCGTTAGCCAGGAGCCTCTAAGTTTCCAGGGCCTCTCAGTGTTGGTATCGAGTATGAAGAGGGAGGGGTACGTTGATAGCCTTACAGAGCACCTCGCTACAAGGTCGAAGGTGAGCGCCCCGTGGGTTGCGGACCTGCTACTGGTGGATGCCATCCTCCTAATCATCCACATACTATCCCACCAAGGGATTGCTGCGGTGAATGAGGCTGCTCAGCAAATAAAAGATGCCGAAAATTGATACCGCGTGTGAAAGAAGGCTGTGGGGAAGGGCACAACGGTCCAGCAGGCGCTACGACAGTGGGGTACTGACCGTACTGTTGAGTCACTGGTGCCCCCGATAGGGGCCCCTGGTAGTGCGAAGTACAATGGAACAGGGGTCGTAATCCCCTGTGCTGCTTCCAAGGTTCCAAGGCTGATTGTCACATGCTTTTACTTGTATACCTGCGTACCGGTACTGTATGAGATGATGATTAACTAAGCCTGAAGCAGGCTCAAGATTTACTCAATGATATGTGGAGGATTGCAATTCTCCTCCAATTCTCAAACCTCGATTCTCCATCTCGTCCTCGAGTCTTCTGCAATGCACCAGACTCAGTGATACCCGTTAGTGCCCTCGGCCACAAGGGCATTCAGCTCCTCCCTGTTTCTTCTGTACAACTCCTGCGCTTCTCTCTCCCTCCTGCTGATAAAGCCCACCTCCTCGCGCAGGGCGGCCAGTCTGTTCCTGGCTGCAGCCTCCTCCGAGATGGCTAGTATCTTAAACGAGTTCAGCGCATTGGTTGCCTTCTCAAGCTCCGTCGCCGAGTCTCCCATCTTCTTCCGCAGGGTCTCAGCACGCTGCTTGTACCCGCCCAGATGCAGGTTCAGCTTCTTCTCCAGTTTGGCGCCCTTCTCAGCAGAGTCGATCATGACGTCCTGGATTTCGTCGAAGGCCTCCTTCATGGCCTCCACTTCCTCTTGCTCGGTGTCATCGTAGCAGCCGAGACCCAGCAGCAGAGAGTTGTTATTACTCTTAGCCCAGGCGGCCTCGACGGCCTCTGCCTTCAACTTGTCCTTCGCCTCCAATAGGATCTGCCTCCGTGCCTCTGCCAGGGCAATGTCCTCGATCTGATCCAGACGCGGTACTTGTGACCGTTGAGTAGCAGTGGATAGAGGGTACTTGGCCGCATCATGAGCCACCAGAATTGCAGCCTCGCGCGCAATGGCCTTCTCAGCTGAATCCTCTATGTCCTCAGCAGCCCGCAACAAGACTTCTAAGTTGACAGATACAGGCCGCGGAAGTTCACGTTGCATAACCTGTGTCCTGCGTTTCCTTTCAATGAGTTCTTGCGCCTCACGAAGTTCACGCTCCCTTTGATCACGCACTGCAGCATCCTCCGGAAGTCCACTTTGATTTGTGGCTACCTCTTGCTCTTCCTCTGGCAGCTCAAGCTCCCATGATTGTTGCTTGGGCTTGGGCAAAGACGCGAGGCCTTGCTTGAGTCTGTGTCTCAGAACCATATCATTGCCCTGAGCATTGAGCGCGAAGCTATCACGTGGCGTCCGTAAAGGAGTCTGTCCCGGGCGCAGAGGTGTAGCACCGACTCCGTTGGCTCCTTGCCTAAGTGGGGTGGCTAGGGGGTTTGGTGTGACGATGTTCTGCATCCTCGGCGCGGCGGACTCGAAGCCCGTCGACCCAGCTCCCTCGTGAAGTGGCGTGTTCTCGCCACCGAGTAGAGAAGACTGTGTCTGAGTCAATGCCCGGATATTCTTGATCTCGTTGGCAATATGGTCTTCATGAGCAGGTGCCTTGGGCGTGCGAATCGGCGCGCTGGTGTTCAGGGTACTGTATGAGTTGACCAGGCCCCGTGTAGCATCATTCTCGCCCTCTGCCGCGGTGTTCGCCCGCTCGCCGATCATGCCCATCTTCACGATCTCCTCGAGTTCCCCTTCGCCGACTTGAGGTGCCGGCAAGTTCAGTGCCCTGCGTTTGCTGCTCTGCTCTGCTTCCCTAACCCGCTGCATTTGGCCGGCCTTGAGAGCCTCCCGGTATGAAGCGGAAGGAGCGTCTTTATCGGCCTTCCGCCGCTTGCGTCCAGCCTCTTCTTCTTCGTCCTGCTTCCTCTTTGCCTGTGCTAACTGCTGTTTCCTTGGATCGAAGTTGGCTCGCTGCCTCTCATTCAGGGTCAACTCCTCGTTTGTGTCGTAAAAGCCTGGGGCTGCTTTCTTCTCGAATGGTATGTCGGCATTGTAATCCATCTGGCCCTTCTTCCGCGTGACCACCTTGATGTTGATTCCGGCGGTCTTAAGCTCGCGGCGCTTCTGCAGGGCGGCCAAACGCCGGGACTCCTCCTGCTGCCTTTCTCGCGCCTTGCGCTTTGCCTTCTTTCCTTGTGTGTTGGCCAAGCGTGCACGAGCCTCGCTGAGCATCTCCTTCTCATCTTCGTCCAGGTCGATGGTATCCGGTCGCGCTGGCTTCGTCTCTGGGTCGGGGTCGACTTCGCCCGGCCGCAGTCGTCGAACATCATCGGCTGTTGGTGCAGCGGAATCGTCTCCTCCTGTTAAGCCCAGTTCACCGGCCTCCCTCTGCTCGGCCTCATCCAGCAGCTTCTGGTATCTCTCGATGCATTGGTTGGCGGTCCGGCCGACAAGGGGCGCGATTGTTCGCCATTGCGTGGGCATCAGCTTGGCCAGGTGGAGCAGCTTCTCGTCCTCCTCCTTCGTGAACTCGACTTTCTTGATGCTGGGGTCCAGCCATTCTTGCCATCTCGCTTTGCACTGCTTGGGTGTCTTCCTCGCGAGCAGCGACGACACACGTGCCCACTGGTTCAGACCATATTTGGAAACGGCAGCCTTGAGGACTTCATCTTCAATATTGGTCCACACACCTCCCTTGACGACAGGCATCTTGGCAGATACGACAACCGCGTGGTTTGTGAATTAGGGAAGGGTCAAAGTTCGAGGTGATAGAGAGCGCGGACAGCTCAGGAGATCATCGAGGACGTCGTTGATAACGAAGTGTTGATTGGCTACCGCAGTTCCAGGTCGACAAAGAATACTGGGGGCTAAGAGGGCAGGCGACCCGGTATGCCTCTTTGGGTGTGTGGAGAGCGAAAGAGACGAGCGTTTGTGAGACGGAAGATTCATCCATCATTCAACTCGAGACAAGCTTGGACTGAATGTTGTAGTTGGTGGGGCCTAGAAGCAGCCTCTAAACCAATCGATAGTGTCCGCCTTATCGGGTCGCGCCTTTGCCAGCCGGCGCGTCTTGGAACCTCGTCGCATCCTGTGCGAGCCTGCAACAATTCCACCTGACATTATTCATCATTTCTTTCGACAACAAGGCTCCGTGCCCAATTGATAGAAAGCCGTATCTTTGGAGCTTTCTTTAATCTAATATATGTCCGAAAGGGCCTTATTCAAGATGTCCAGTGACAATCCAGAGCTCCTTCCCGCTGGAGGCGCAACGCCCACTCCAGCTCCCGTACCGGCACCTACCTCTGTTCCTCAGAAACGCGCTCTCGAAGACGACTATGTGCCAGCTGTATCTTCCCCTCTGAACCCAGATTTCAACTCCAGAAAATCTCAGGTCCCAGAAGAAGCGCCAGTCATGGCCCGAGAAAAGCGTACCAAGAAGGAGACGCTCAAGAAGCGCGAGTCAAAAGGGGTCGGCACACCTGGTGGTGTAGAGAGTTCTCGAGCAACTCCGGATCCAAGAGGGCCGAGGAAGAGCCTCAAGAATCTCCCGTCCACAGAGATTGCACCGGCGCGCTACATACTACCCCTTCCTAAGTCGACCGACTTCGAGCCGGCCCGCGGCCCGACGCTTGTTTCCCATCACGAAGTACTCGGTCCAGATGCAGAGAGGATCGAGTTCCTCGAGACGACGGAGCAGTGAGTTGCCAATCGGGTGTGTAACTTTCACCATATGCTAAATAATCTGCAGTGTTTACAACAAGAAGCAATACTATTATACCCACTGCATAGCAGACCCAAGGTTCCCCTCATCATTCTACTACAGACAGACAGAGCCCCAGCCATTCGGCGCTCACATGAGTTTCGAGGATGCGGCAACCCACCTGTACTTCGACAAAACTGGAAGGCATATCACGACCGACAAAGGCTGGAGAATGTCTCGGGCGAACATTGCGATACGAGAGGGCAGGTGGTATTGGGAGTGCAAAATCACAAGGGGAATACTCAAAGATCCTCCACCGCCAGGCTCAGATCAGCCGGAGTCGCATGGTCATGTACGCGTGGGGTTTGCTCGTAGGGAGGCTTCTGTTGACGCACCAGCCGGTTTCGATGCCTACAGCTACGGAATCAGAGACAAGGAGGGCCAGAAAGTGCACATGTCGCGACCGAAGGACTTGTTCCCACCCGGTGAGGAGTTGCGGGAGGGGGACGTTGTTGGTCTCGAGATCAATCTGCCCTCGGAGTATCTGCATCGAAAGGTCGTGGCAGGTCAATATAACCCTGCCGTTGACCTGATCGAGGAGGAGCACCACTCGCCGACCGAAGCAGCTAACATAGTCCGAGACCGACTCCCCATCCGATTCAAGGCCCACATCTACTTCGAGACCCCGGATTACCACACTACACCCGAGCTAGAGGATCTGATGAATCCATCGCCGATGTCGACATCTGGTACCGGAACAGGGCAATCGGAGGGTCCCAACCCGAACCACCCAGTACCGTGCATGCGGACTCTACCGAAGTCGTGGATCAAGGTCTACAAGAACGGAGTTGACATGGGCACCGCCTTCAACAACCTCCTCGCCTTCCTGCCTCAGGCCTCCAAACCAGCCGCAGGCAAGCAACCTGACGCTCGTGAGGGTCTCGATGACGGAATGCTTGGTTACTATCCCGCCGTGAGTGTGTTCCGTGGCGGTGCGGCCGAGGTGAACTTTGGCCCGGATTTCTGGTACCCTCCACCGGGATATGAGCAAGGACAGGACCAGAAAGACGACGTGGTCATGGCTGGTACAGATGCGCAGCCGAGTATAACGGCGAAACCGGAGGCCCCAAGGCCGATGGCGGAGCGCTACGATGAGCAAATCGCGGAAGACGTCGTGTATGATATTGTGGACGAGGTGGACTTCTGGATGCAGGATGGCGCAAAGGTGATCGATAGGACGCGGCGAACCGAGGCTGTCAAGGAGTTCAAGGAGGTCGTGCAGGATGTCTAGAGCGTCTATCATCTTTCTTTTTTGGGCGTAATGGGAAAGGACCTACATCGGAACATAATGGACAACAAGATACCCGGAACTGTTTCAGCTACTGGAGTCTTGGGCGGAAGGATTTGGTGTACTTTCATTACATTGAGAGAGGACAACAACAATGGACTCATGGGCACAGGTCCCCCTCCTCGTATGGGGTATCTCTCCAACAACCTTTTCTCGCCGACAAGTGACAATAACGCCCACACTCGTTTCCCTTGTTTCCAGTAACTCATTACCACGTCGTATGACACTGATCCTGCATATCATTTGTATCGTATCTCATCAATTCCATAGCTTTAAAGCGGCACAAGCCAAAGAAACACTACGCCTTGCTGTAATTGGCGGGGGTCTCGAGGCGCAGCGGCAATGCAGCCTCACCACGCGACTCAATAGCGAGAGGCGTAGGAGCAGAGCCAGTGGCAGGGTCGCTGTCAGAGAGCTCCTCGATACGACTGCCAGCCTCGACGGCAGAAGTGGGATTCTCCTTCTCCAGGCGGACCTCACGGCCCCGCTTGTGGCAGTACCAGAGTACGAAAAGGAGCACTAAGGGCGTAAACTGTTAGCCATATTGCTCAGCAAGCAGGCGCAGGTAAAGACTGTGTTACTCACAGAAGAGCGCAATGCTCCATATGACGTTGGTCCCGATGAAAGCGGGCCACCGGGTCTTGAGCGCGTTCATGATGGCCTTGAGCATCCCAACGATGGCACCGGGCTTCGTGAGGAGGTCAGACAGGTTCTTTGGAAGCAACAGGTTCTTGGCCTGCTCCTTGATGCCGCCCTTAGAAGTAGCAGAAGCGCCCCTCAGGCCCTGCGACTCCGCCGCAACGGCCAGCAGCTCCGGCGCGAGGGAGCCCGTGATCTTCGTCGGGAGCGTGGTCACTATCTTCTGCATTGACTTGGGCAGCTTCTCGTAGTTCCTCGACAGGGTGCCGTCGTGGTCCTCGAGCAGCTTCTTGAGGTCGTTGGCGGCAGTGGGGACGCCGTTGACGAGGTCCTTCAACACGAGAGTGAAGGTACCGACCAACTCGGAGGATTCCTGGGACAGAGAGAAGGTCTTGTTGTTGCGCGCCGAAAGATTCAAGTCGTCGAGGATGCGGCTGATATCATCCTTCTCGCGCTCCTCCTCTGCAAGGGGCACGGCGAGGTTGGTAGGCTCGAGGCTGCCCTTATCGGCGGTCTTGCGCACGAAGAAGGAGAAGCGGCTGCTCTTCTTCTCCTCTTCCTTTCCTTTGCTCTTCCCATCGACGACATCCTCGTTCTTACGGCCATCATTGGTGTCGGTGTCGCTCTCCCACGAGATGTCGGGCGTCTTGACACGCGGTGGCAGAGGTGGACGCTTGCCAGCCTCGTCGGAGTAGCGATCTTCATTGGTGATGCGTTCGAAGAAGAGCTCGTCGTCGTCCGTTAGCACGGGGCCGGGACCTGGCGCTATAGAGCTCGCCGCCGATGCCTCGTTCTTTGCATGTTGTAGCTTCTCCCTCTCAGCCTTCTTTTCGTCCTTGTTCTTCTTGAACTTGCGGTAGGCCAAGTACTCAAGCATCTTGCGTCTTGTTCACCCGTATGGTCACGGAAATACTATTAGGTCGATAATTATGATAGGTAGACGATGATTTGCTCCGGTGTGAGCGAATGTATTTCTAGGACGTTGTCTGGAGCTTATAGGTGTGGTCCAGCTTCGTTTTTCTTTACTTCAGTTCAATGTTGTTCAGCGTCACAATCAGTGAGTGGCGTGTGGCGATAACCATCGAGGCCGCCTGTTTTCCGGGTTGTTTCAAAGTACTACACAGCCCCTAAAAGACAATTGTCAATGACCAGTGAACTAGTGCCCTTACCACCTGCCAACCAGGTAATGGGTTTCATGTCCCGCCAGATACCCAGTAGTAATATAGCATGAGCAAGTCATGACGGTCTGTCTGTCTGTCTGTGCCTGGTTGTGGTTTTGGCGGCGTATAAGTGGGCAGCAGCGAGAGAAGTAAGAGAGGCCTCAGATGTGTGACGTCACTGCTCGAGGAGGGGGAAGCTCTTCAGCCTTGAAACTCTGGGGACTGCCACAACACGGTCATGAGTTTGGTTCAGCCGCTGTGTTCAAGTAAATGCCTTCTTGGGCTGTGGGTATCTCGAAAAAAGCTTTTGCCCTGTGCAAATCGATATCCGCTCTCCTTTCAAAACAGAAACTCCAGGACGGGACGCCCAATAGGCCCCCATAGGGATCCTCCCTTAGTCCTCCCCAGCGTCCGCCTCTTCGGCCTCCTCGTCGGCCTCTCCAAGAACCATTGAGCCGTTTATGTCACTTTTCCTTCCACTCTTCCTTCCAACACGACGGTTAGACGCCGCCGTCTCTGTAACCGCCCTCTCTCCAACGTAGTTTTCCCCTGTCCATGCGGTTTGGCATTTCGGACAGGCGCGCTCGCCTCCTCGTCTAGTCCGCCAATATGCCTCAGCGCAGATATCGTGGATTCGTACGTTGCAGTCCCGATCTGGACACCTTTGGCCTACTGTAACGAGATCCTTGCACGCCTCGCAGAACTTGATGCGCTGCCAGACGTCTGGACCGACGTCAGGCTCGTTGTATGCCGTCACCAGCCACGTCTTGAGTTCCATCAGTGATCGCGGAGTCAAGCTGTAGAAGCCCTCGTCGCTCTCCTCGAACCAGCCTTCGTCAACGAGGCTGGGCAGCAACCTCTCAACGTCGCTGTGTTTCAAACCCCTGTCAGTGCCACGTTGTTGTTGTATAGCTTCGTCTCCATCGGCGTCGCCGTTCTGATTCCCATGGTTCGCCGTCACTGGCGGCCGCGCAAGTTTTCTCGCCTGTGCGGCAGTGACAGCCATGACCTCTTGCCTGATGGTATTGTACGTCTCGAACATGGCGTCGAGCACCCGCTTGATGAATGAAAGCTCGTCGGGGGTGCGCGACGTCGCGAGTTGTGTACTGGGGTCGCTATGTGCGTTGATAAGCGCCCATACTTGGGTCCGGTCGACCTGATGGTAGCTGCTGCGGATGTCGTAGTCTAGAGGCGCGACGGCCTCGCGTGTTTTGCTGATGTAGGATCTAAAAGTCTCTTCGCTGATCGACTCTGAGCTGACCCTGCGGCCTGCGCCATCTGCGTCTGCCGACAGGATAGCCGCGATGATCCTTCGACCCTCACCGAGCGTCAGGGTGCCGCGGCCCATAAAGGCCTGGAGAAAGGCGCGGTGGTTGTGGTTCCAACCACTCGGGATGATGGGCTCCCACTCCGGCATGGCTGTCGTCCAAAGTGGACAGATGGAGCTGGTAAGGAACTGTCTGGGTATAGATAGACAGGACGGTGTTCGTAGGCAATTTCAAATCTCTGGGCATGCGAGCTGTTTCTGCCGGTGGGGGGGGCAGGCGGGGTCCAGATGACAATCAATTAATTCGGAGCTTTTAAGCGATCAGAGACGCGTGAACGACGCGTCTGGATCCTTCAGTGGCTGGACCGTGTGAGTGTACAGTGTGCGCTTCAGTCTTTCTCTAATGGGGATTAACCTTGGAAGCCCTGGAGTCCCTACTGCAGATTGTGGCACCTGTCAGATCGCCCCAAACACCCCCAAACCCCTGCCCATACCACAATCCATTATAATCTAGTAGCATCAACCTCGGAGGATTTTGGCCTCAGGAAGATAGGTCGGACGGAATACCCCTTACTCAACCTCGTGTCTCGGCAGACCATGTGGATCGATCCATACAACTACCTAGTTACTTAGGTACTGTCTGAATAACTCATTCTCCCCTCGGATGCTACCGGTAGTCCTTCCTAGGTTTCGCTAAATTCCTAATTCGAGGAAGGCAATATCCACATCTTCCAACAATCGAAAGGCCTCGAGATCCGTTAAATCATGTTGTGCTGGTTGTCTTCAACAACAAGCTTTACCGAATGCTTATCTTGACTCCTCTTCCGCCAGATACCAGAACTTCGTTGAACCGCCGCTAGATACAACACGAGCAGACCAACCATGCCGAGTCGATATGAAAAGGGAGGGGGCGCGCATTTCGTCCTCTGCCTATGCCTACTTGATAAGTAGCGCTTCATGCGTGGGTCGATGTTCATGCACACTGCATTTGCTTGGGGATCGCCTTCTCGGACATAAGTTGACATACACACAATCTCTATGCCCGTAGATGCCCGTAGATCCTTTGTGGTGATCGGGTGGGTACTCTAGACGACTGCCCGGAGAGGTGCTCCTCCAAGTTGCTACTAGGGAGGTTTGCCGCAGTGCCCAACCATCTAGATATCGGATAGTGGTTATTGCATCTGGGCAGGGCTTCATATGTATCGCGAGACACGCTGTAATAGTACATGGTCTCGACGACAGGCATACGCTTTCTTCATCTCCTAGCAGGCACACATTCTCAGAGGTCTCGCTCCGGCTCCTGGTTCGTTGCTGTACGAAACCAAGCAGTCCAAGCTGAAACCAAGTGCCCACAGAGAGCCTATTTATCGCAACTGACTCCTCGAGGTCAATGCAAACCACCCTTGCCCTTGGAAATTCAACCCTCTTCTCCCCCACGTGTCCCTCTTCTCAAGCAGAAAGTTCCGTGGCTCGTCCCCTGGACGGCACGCCACATGGCGATCAGCCCGGTACCTATTTAGGTACTTAGGTAGGTGGCCACCACTCGCCTCAGAAGGTGCTAGGTACCCAGGTAGGTAAAGCCATGCCAGGCACTTCCTCATTCTCTCAGAAACCAAAGAAACAATGACGCTTGTATGGTCATCTTGGCCTCGTTCGTTCCTTTCGCTCTACCAACCTGGATCGACCGTTATCCTGAGTAACCGAGAAGGCTGATATCTCTGCGTGATGGCCGGCAACTCGCAAGAACTGCCCTCCGAGGCCATCGGTCCAGCAGTCGGGGTCTTCCTATATAGTACTATATGTTTAATCCTCAGCAGTTCTCTGTTGTGGGCAACGATAGCTCACCAAGAATGGAAGAGCTGTGAGTTCATCCACCCAATCATCCTTACCATCCCTTTCTCTTGCTAACCATATACCATATGCATCAAGATGTCACTTTACTGGCTGTTTTCACCACCCTGAGCACGATGGCCTCCATGGCCCAGCAGCTACATACCTATATATGGTGGACAAGCATCACGCTGGACCAGTTCAACAACATACAAACGAACATTGGGAACCCTGAACTCTCAGTGGCAGGACCATCCGTGGGGGTAGATCTTGTTCTATTCTATATCCGTTCGTAGCAACCACGCTCTGCCGCCCCCCCCCCCAACTCCCCAGGTGTTCCCAAGGCTCAAGTCTAATATCATCTGGCGACGGTCTAGAGTGGTATTGTTACAATGTCGAGTCCATTCTAGTCGTCTCGTGGGCCGCTGGACTGGCCTATTCCGTCTACTGCTTCGATACTTCGGTGCAAGCCACCTTTAACACGACTTATGCTGCTAAGATCGCAGCCATCGTTCTTCCAACACTGCAAGTGGGCTTGATGAGATCTAATTTCGTCCAGAGCTCATCGGTCGGGTTTTACTTTTTGGCGAACGTCATCAGTAGGTTCCAAACGTTTCCTCTTCAACCCCTTGCGATTACTTACCATCCCTTCACAGTGGCAGTTGGCCTACTACTTGGCTTGATATTCCTTCTGGCCATTCTAGTGAGATACCTCTCAACGCGGCCTGATTTATGCTGGCACGTTCGATACGGTGATCGCTCGGCTGTCGCAGCAGCCGAGTCGGCAGCATCAGCAGACAACCCCGTTGGAAGCCGGAACATCAGCACCGGACCACCATCAAATGAAAGAGGCATCTACGATAAGTGGCTGGTTATCCGCTTTACCTTTGCCTTCGCTGGTCTATCGTAAGCTTGATTCTCAAACCCATGGTATCTGTCCAGACAGGACCTGACAGTATCCCAATAGGGCGTTCCAGTTGTTAGTTATCGCGCAGGAAGTCGGGCTTTCGCGGAGTAATAAACGTACTGCCCTTGAGACGAACGCCAACCTGAGCCCCAAGCATGCTACGGCCGATGTTCTTACTTTCCTCCCCGGAGTCTCGCCCAGTCTGTTCGCCTTCGTCGTCTTCGGCACGACAAGGCTATTCCAAGAATATTTCTACCGTAACCTAGTGCCAAGGAGCATAGGCAGGTGGTGGAGACAAACAATGAAGGGGCCGTTAACGATATCCATGATACCACCACCACATCGTCCTCGTCCCCAGCCAGCAAGGCCAGGATCAGCTGGAGGTGAGAGTTTCGAGCTCGGCGGTGGCGATACTAGCCTTGGCATAGGAGATAAATACGAATTAGTTCTTCCGTCCCCCGGCGTGAGCACCGTGGAGACTGGGAGTAGGGAAGATGACCAGTGGCCTATATTATCAGATGGTAGGCGGGCATCATCTACATAATACCCGAGTTACAAGTGGCTTCGGTGTCTCTATGATTATGCTACAATGGCGACATATGACTACTTGTACACAACGGCAGAAAATGTGCACGGAATGGTCAGTTTGCGTTAATGAGACTATGAGATGAACTTTTCGTTATAAATTCTGCATGCATTTGTTTTTTCAGACGTTCCCGAAGAAGACGTTTGGAGCCTTTCGTCTTAAACCCGGTCTCAAGCTGTAGTTGAGGCAGGCAGCCCTAGCCTCTTCGCAAGGGAAACTCTCGAGTTGGGAGAGGGACAGTGCACTGAAACAGTTTCTAGAAGACGCCACTGAAAATAGCTTCAACCGAGGATAAGTTCGGGCTGAGAACACTCCACGATATCAAGGGACTCACGTTGGTGTTGTTGTTTCCAGGAAATAGACAGGCTAGGCAACCAGTGGATAGACCAGTGAGATAGAAAGCCACTTTCGGCGGTACGCATACTGTCCTTTCGCTAGGGACGTTGGTTGACTGAGATGATACTAGTGTGATAAAGAGTCAACTTCGATAGAGCGGGCATTACGGTCTTTCCTGGGGAGCACGGGAAAGGGAAGGGGTAAACAACGGACAATGACTTGTCAGCTTTTCAACTATTCGCTGTTGGTTGTTGGTCTGTCATTTTGTGTCAAAGACAATGTCTGTGAAACTTGTCCCAGGAGACAATAGGCACCTGCATGTCTGTCAGAGGATCCGAGACAATCGACGACGACCCCTTTCCTCTTTCTAGCCAGATCCCTTTGCCTTGTTTACTCCCTTTGCCCGTCTACTACTTTACCGGTTGACGACCAACATCAGACAAGAACGTATTGCGATTGACTTAGCAACAACGACAAGAACGATTAGTGACATGCCCTCCCTCCGAGTTTTGCCCTGGACGAAGTGTGAGAAACTCCAGGTATACAAATCCGACGTCCACACCGCGAAATCGCTTTCCTGAACAACAAACAGAAAAAGAAACGACAATGTGCACCGGTACTGCGACAAGACTGCTATGCCGACACTACCTCGTACACTGGAATAGCCGCTGCCCCAAGAAGTGCACCCTCCCCGACCGGCGCGACTGGCTTGCCTGCACCTGCGCGCGCTGCGACCCAGAACACGTCCGGTCCCAGATCCTGCGTGAGTATGGCGCGGAGCGGGAGAGGCTGACGGCAAAGAGCCGGATCGCCATGGCGGAGGGTCGCGCGCTGGTGGTGAGGGACCTCGAGAGGCAGCTGCGCTACATCCAGTTCCTGCAGATGGAGGAGCTGGGCCGAGCGAGTTTCGCCGGTCTCAATCCGGCTGTGCCGGTACGCTTCCCAGGGATGTATGAGCAGTGGATGGACGGGAACCTGGGGAGGCCGGTTGATTGGAATGTCCTGCTGAACGGCTGATGTGATATCATCGAAAGCGCTGCCCGGACCGATTGGCTCCTGGAAATGCTCACCAAGGGCCAGGGAACCTGTTAGTGAGACTTGAAGGGAGACCCAGAGGCGACATCGAATTGGCTAGCTCCATCACGCCAGGGAGAAGGGGCCGGTCCTCGGGGTCGGTGGCTTCTGGCGATTGTTGTTGTTGATTTGGTGCTTCTGGGGATGATGATGCAGGAGACGGGGTGGAAGTCTTTGTTGCGTTTTTCGCCCTGGTATAGTCCTTCAGCCTGTTGGTCGCGAGCCTCCCATGGCGTTTCTTGTCAGTGGAGCAGCGGAGCAGCGGTAGCTGGACGATTGCGGCGAAGGTCTCGACGACCTTTTGGCGGGGGACGCTGTGCCTCTCGGCGACCTCGTCCCAGGGGAACAGCTCCTCACAGGTCTCGGCGATGTCGACGATGAGATTCGGGGAGTGCTTCTGTGGTGGTGGAGGCGTTGGCATTCGAGGCGTGGGCGGTGATGGAGGAGGAGGGGGTTGAGCTGCCGTTGACTTTGACTTTGGAGCTGTCGCTGGCGGTGGGGTTGGGGGGATGTGGTTCTGGACGTACTGTTGATGCGTGGCCTGGGAAGCACCTAGTCCCAAATGACCCGCGTTTCCCATTACGTTGTGATGGTTTGTCATGACTGGAGGTCCAGTCCGATAGGCTTCGTTCACAGCAGCCATACTCGCCAAGGGGACTCCTCTCTGCAACGCCATCTGCACGGGGACCTGTGTGAAGGCATAATTCGTCGGAACTTGACCTTGAGGGACGTGCTGGAATTTGTACTGCTGATTTTGAATCATGTTTGGCCCCGTAGCAAGCCCATGGCTCGACATAGGTGGTGATAGCATGTGTATGGGCTGAGAATGAGGCATACCAAGACCATGCCACCCGTGATGTACGTGGGGGTACTGTACACCTTGGTAACCATTGGTCCTGCTAAGGAAGGCTTGCTGGCGCATTTGTTCGCATGCGAGGCATGGAGGTTTTGGAGGCGCTGACTGAGCCGCTGACACAGCATAGTTGTTGCCACTCGCCTCCTGTCGCGCCTGATATTGAGGCTGAGTCTTTGGCGGCGGCGGCGATTGATGATTGGGTTGAGAGGACAGCCAGCTTGCCTGGGCCACAAAAGGCTGCGTAGTGCTCAGAGTATCTGGTGTCTTTCGGGGAGCTTCTGTCTGGTTCCCTTGGGTATTCTCGGCATGCGGCTCCTTGGGCTGGGCGTCCGTACCAGGGACTGGCTCCGAGCCCTTTGGTGT
This sequence comes from Cytospora paraplurivora, assembly GCA_021272945.2. Taxonomy (NCBI): domain Eukaryota; kingdom Fungi; phylum Ascomycota; class Sordariomycetes; order Diaporthales; family Cytosporaceae; genus Cytospora; species Cytospora paraplurivora. The sequence goes on along the minus strand of JAJSPL020000002.1, from coordinate 1,258,458 downwards.
GCCGTGTCTGCTTGGTGGTAGCTGCTCTTCATTTTGAACGGCTCCGATGGGTTCAGTGCCCAGTATCTGGATGGGTGGAAGAAAAGTCGATGGATCGGCTGCCACTTCGGGCTGCATGATCATTTTCTGGAGTGGCATACCGGACACTTCCCACTGCATGATGGTATTTCGTGGCTGCATAGGGCCACTGTGATCTGGAGCTGTCATCGGTTTCGCCGGCGGCATTTTTGTGGTAGGATGACTTGGGACCGAGGATGGAGGTAGCTGCTTTGGCGAAAGCATAGGCGAACTACGAGAAGTCCGGCTTGCCGTTCCTGGGCCTGGCTGGGGAAATACGTAGTTTTCCATCGAAGGCAGGGACACTCCTCGATAGAACATACTAAGGTCGGGCTGCGGTTCATTGGTCATGAAACCCACGCCAGGACTTGCAGTTGCCGGACGGTCACTAGGAACTGGTGCGCTGGGGGTCAGAATTGGCGGAGAGGTGTTGGCTGGCCCTGAGCCCTGCTGAGTATGAGTAGGAGGAGAGTCTCTGCTGACGCGGGTCCTCTTCACTGGCTTTGAGGAGACGAACTGGATGTCGTCTTCAGGGCCTCTCTTCAGGGTCACTGAGCTGTTTCCACTCGCTGGAGCATCCATGCTGGCAGTTTGGGCGATCTGATAGAAGCTTGGTGTGGGAGCTAAGGACAGCCTTGAAGTTGAGGAGGACTGATTCTAAGTGGAGAACTCTGGGGATGGATGGAAGATGGCGAAATATCAAGAGACAGTCTACTCTAAAGTATGTATCTGCAATAGAGGGCTGCAGCCAGCTGCCAAGCAGTATGGTAAGAGATAGAATTCCTGAAAGCGTTTCACGGTGGGAATCAAGACAAAAATGATCTCTCCCAAGCGATGCCCAAAACACAACATATGGCAGCAGTTGTAAGTGGCTCCCAAAAGCTTGAATGTCCTTGTCCTGCAATCCCCATTGACAAAGAACAGGCAGACCCACTTAGTATGCAGTTGTATCCATTTCCCTACGTCTCCAAGGGGTCTTTGATTTCATTAAGAAAGCCATGATAGGAGGGACTTTGTTTAGAGTGGTTGGATCATCAGTTGGATATCCACAATCTGGTCAGAGCTCTGGGAGGACCAGGCCATAAACTTTGGTCCCGACCTTTCACCTCACATATATGGCCAAAATATCATCAACAGACTTGCAGACAGCTTCACTGAGCCCCACTCAGTGTAGTATAGAAAGGGAAATATTTACCCACAGCAACACTATTTAGCAAGTGTTGGCAGCACGCAAAGGATGCCTCTAAATGCGAAGATGATAGGTATCTCGATACAGGAGACCACCAGGATCACTCACAAATACAGAACTACTCCTGCCAACACAAATTCAACCTTGCCATTGAATCTACTAGCAGGACTCGGCTGTTTCATCAGGTGTGATAAGACTATCTGACAATATACCTAGGTAATTTGCAGAGCCGCCACTGAGGCCTGGGGTAGGCTGTGACTGCCTATGGGTTCACCTAACTCTTAGTTACATGGAAAGAATCGGACGGGCTGCTGTGATACGATCTTTCTACAGGCCCACTAATTACCATCCTGTAGATGTCCCAGCCCAGGGCAATAAAATCCAGGACTAGACACATCTGAGAGATCTATGACATTGTAGTGTTTCTCTATGTGGGGAGCTCGTGCTTGTTTGATTACTTACCCGTGCTTTAGTAGGAGCACACATTCCGACTGATGGTTCTACTGTTTATCATGGGTTCAATCGGCAATCGATACTTTGTTGTGGACTGAATCTAACTGGAATCAGACTATATTAGGAGCTGGTAAACATAGGTACGAAGAAGGTTGTTTGCAAAGGTGAACAAAAGAGTTCAATATCTACATATGTAGGAGGATCTATTCTGAATACATAGAGGCATCTACTACCAGCTACACTGGTTCCGCAGGCAAGTTGTTATAGGTCTCTGCATGCTATACCGTCTAGGTAGTATCCAAATCATTCCATCTATATGGATTGGGCTACCAAACCTCTTCTTGATACTGATCAATGGAGATCACAGGGTACCTAGGTAGGTATTTATCGAGGTGGTATTTGTGACAACCTTGTCTTCCTAAGTGTACCTAGGTACCTAGGTACCTAGGTACTTGGGGCGAGGGCTAGTGCAACTTCCAAATGGGTCCTAGTGCGGTATGCAAAAATGCTGATTGCACTGCACACCTTTCGTTATTTAAACGAGGGCTGCCTTAAACACACGGACGCTAACTCAATCTCTCCACAACAACACCAAACAAGCTTAGCGCAACGCACGGACCACAACTTCAAGATGGCCACCAAACAGTTGCTCAAGCTTGTACCTTGCTGCTCTGCTGATGCACCCTGTGCTGCTGAGTGTCAGTGCCAGCCTAAGCCTGGAGAGCAGCCTGGAGAGCAGTCTGGACACCCGCCTGGAGAGCAACCTCAGTCACCTCTTCAGCAGCAGACTGCTCAGCAGCCTGCGCAGGAGCATGCCCAAGAGCCTGCTCAGCAGCCTCAGGAGCCTGCGGAGCAATTGAACGTTGATGAGCAGGAGCATCTGAACGATATCGAGATTCAACTCATCAATTCCTCTGTTCCCTACCAGCCCAATCCTGAGTTGCGTCTGCCTTACCGTCCTGCACCACCCGTTCAGCCAGCCGGTCCCGAGGCAGCCCAGCCAATCGTCCCTGTTCGCTACAGTTACTTTCCACCTCGTACTCCTGCACTGCAGCCAGCTCTGCCAGTTCCGTCTGCTGAGCCAGTCCCCGCAGCCCCCGCAGCTCCCCCCATTCTCACTCTCACGGCTGCCACGGCTGCCACGGCTGCCACAGCTGCCACAGCTAGTGGTTACCCACCTGGCGCGATCATCATCTCGACCGCGTTCGGCCCCCCGCCATTCCCTCCTCCTACCGGTCCCCTGCCACCCATCCCACCGCGCTCTGCTCGGCGCCAGACCAACAATCGGGTGAACAGGCAGAACAACACCAGCAACCAAACTCGCACCCATTGACTAGCCGGCCAGTCTGACAAGATGGAGTCTGCCATACTCCATCCGCTGCCGCTGATCGCCATCTCGGATTATGTCGTCAGACATACCTTGCGGCAGCAAAGCGGCCCTGTCGTTGGTGCGCTGTTCGGCCAGCAGAACGGGCGAGAGATCAGTATTGAGTTTGCTTACGAGGTGCAAACCCTCACTAATGGAGATGAAGTTACTTTGGAGCCCGTTTGGTTCGAGACGCGTCTGGAGCAGAGTAAGTTCACATGGCCCGTGTTGGTCAAGGCGCGCATGCTTAACCCGCTAACCTGTCGTCACAGTGAGACTTGTCCATAAGGATCGCAACCTCGATCTGGTGGGATGGTTCACTCTGCTTCCTCGAAGCGGTCCCGGAAACAATGTGCTCCCAATCCACAACCAAGTTCTTTCTTACAACGAATCTGCTATCCTTCTCGGCCTTCACCCCGACGAGGTCGACGAGGATTCCGTCGGCGGCAAGCTGCCTATCACGCTGTACGAGACTACCTACGAGGTTGACGATGCGACCAAGGACGAGCAACCCGAGGGCGAAGACAAGGAGATGAAAGATGGCGACGCGCAGCTTAAGCTCAATTTCCGAGAGCTTCCCTACGTCGTGGAGACGGGCGAGGCGGAGATGATCAGCATGAGTTCGGTTGCTGGGGGCGCTGCCAGTGCCGCCTCTGCGCAAGTCCAGGAGAAGTTGCAGGAGCTAGAGGTGAAGAGCAAGGACAAGGGAAAGGGCAAGCAGGTTGCTCAGCGGGTTGATAAGGTCGACCCGGAGACTGCAGCTCTAGCGAAGGAGGACGAGGAAATGATTGCAGCCCTGACCACCAAGGCGAACGCAATCAAGATGCTCAAGGCCCGAATCGACCTTATCATCAAGTACCTGCAGAAGCTTCCTCCTCCTTACATTGAGGAAGTCAATGCCGAGGCCGCCGGCGGCGACCACTCGGAGCCTTCTCAGACCATTCTGCGCATGGTTCAGGCTCTTGTGCACCGCCTTGCTCTTGTTGAGCCGTCTGATGCCGAGGCGTTCAAGAACGAGCTCCTAAGCGAGGAGAATGATGTGAACACGATCGAGCTTCTCAATGAGCTTCTCAACCGCGTTACGGATACCCAAGACATCGGCAAGAAGTTCAATATCATCGAGTCGGCCAAGAATTCTAAGCAACAGCATCTCTCTGCCTACGGCGGCGGTCAGTCAATCCACCCTGGTTCCCTGGCCTCGGTCGGCGATCTGATGTGAGACGATTCCCTTTCGACACTCTACACTCCGACCTTCCGGGATTAGGGCAGGCGTTAGAGAAGCTTTCTTATCAAGAATTACGGCATTTACGAGAATCATGGCACGGCACGGCGTTTTCGGACCCAGGAAAAGGGATAGGGTCATACCACGGTCATATCATCTAGACCACTTGTACAGTACTTTGCGGACAACAGAGGCTTTTGAGAGCTGATTTGACAGCTCGAGCTGGCCAACGGGGGCATATTTGAGAGTCGCAGCGGATGGAATTGTCCATACTGCGCAATCGGCCTTTCTCTCGTTGCTGGTATGCACGGAAACTTTCATGGCAAAGATTATTGCCACATGGATGGGCTAATGGTTATGTCAGATTAGAAGGTCCACCATTCCCAATGAAATGACAAATGAAACATGATGCCTTCGACCCAGTGAACCTCTTCATACGTTTTATGTGTCAGCTGGAGCTGATATATATTTGCCAAATATCATACCAGAAATTTCAGACCAGGTCTGGTACGATACGTTGGGCCACGCGATAGGGTATTTGCAGTCCAATAGTAGGATATACAATTCGATTCCCTATTTGCTAACAACTAGGCTCACTGTCACCTTTGATGAGGCCGCATAGCTGAACTCGAGTTTCCTTAAAAACATGCGGACTGTCAATAATCATAAATCATAGGTTTCTTAAACAAAATACCACAGCCCAGCCATCCTCTGCGAAACAATATCAGGCAGCCGCCCATGATCGACAATGCTCCATGGATATACTATTGAAAGCTGGCAACGGAACAGGTGGCCCCAAAGAAGGGAAACCATCAAACACTGAGGATAAAAGAATCGTCTGGGCCCGTCCTCCTATGCCTCGATGAGAACCTTCAACACCAGCCTCCCCTCATCATCCACCGTCCGGCCTGCCAGCTCGAATGCCTGCCTTGCATTGTGCAGGCCCTTGAATCGATGAGTTACCATCTTGTCAAGGCTCGGCAGGCCAAAGGCGCCACCCTTCTTCTGCGCGCAGAGCAACCTGATGCCAGTGGCGTAGGTGTTGGCATAGCGGAAGATTCCCAGGATGTCCACCTCCCGCAGGTGCGCCACCGATAGGGGGAGGGTCTGGATGGGTGTGCCCATGCCCACCATGATGACCTTCCCGCCAGGTTTGGTCGCGTAGAGGGAGGTGTGTACACAGACCTCCTTACCCGTGCACTCGAAGGTCACGTCGACGCCATCGTCCTCATCCTCATCCATGATCGTCCCTGGGTGCGGATCCTTGGACACGGCAAGGATGTCCTGAGCAGTTGCCTTTGCGCCTTCGAGCCTGCTGTCAAGGAGTGAGTAGCTGCTTCCCGAGGGGGTCATGACGCCGTCCGCGCCTGGTGTCCACAGGCCGTCGATGGAGGAGCTGCTCGACGAGGAGTGCAGTGGCCGCGGGACAACGTAGCCATGTGTGGCAAAGCCGTTGGCGAGGGCGTAGTCGACGCGCCCCTGGTCGACGTCGCAGATAGTGACTACCGTACACCCCGACTGCCTCGCCATGGCCGCGGTCAAGAGACCTACCGTGCCAGCTCCGAGTACCAGGGCCGTGGAGCCTGGCTCTGGCCGTGCGCGGTTGACGGCATGAATGGCGACCGAGAGCGGCTCCAGAAGAGCTGCTGCGTCGAAGGACATGTGATCAGGGAGCCTGCAGGCTTAATTTTCAGTGGTGTACCTCCTTGTCCGCGTCAATCAGGGGTACGCTTACTTATGACACCATACAGCTGGGTGGTTGATCTTCTCCTGAAGAGTCCCCTGGAAATGCGGGAAGGACTTGGCGCTGCTCCTGAACCGCATCTTCTTGCAGAGGTTGTAGCGACCCTTCCTACATATGCCACACTGCCCGCACGGGATGCCGACTTCAAGTGCCACTCGATCACCGATGATGAAGCCGCTCACTCCGGGGCCAATGGCGACTACTACCCCTGACGACTCGTGCCCCAGAGACAGTGGCTGGCAGGCGCAGAGGTCGCCATTGGCAAATTTGTTGTAATAGGACACATCAGATCCGCATATACCAGTGGAGCATATGGCAATCTGGAGGTCACCAGCTGCTGGGTCTTCTATATTCCTACGCTCCTGTATGCCCTCTTGTCAGCCGAGTGTGACGACGCGGCTCTGCTGTCAGCGCTGTTGCACCCTTTCCCCAAGATAGCAGGCGAGTAAAGAGCCGTGCCGTAGAGGTACTTGTAGGGCTGAAGTGAATCAAGATCTTGTGTGACAGTAAGATTTCGACGTGACAGGCCATAGAAACTCACCAATCGTAGATCCCGGGGCCCATGTAAGACAGACGCACTGATCTTGGAGGAGACTGTGTGCGCGGGGGGTTGCATTTGGTGCATCTGATGTTCGACCGTGGCCGAAGGCGCCATCTTCGTCGAATGGGATGTATGCAGGATGAGAAGGTGGCTTAGTGTCGTATGTTTGTCGGTTGGCAAGCGAAAGCTGACCCCAGAAGAGGAATCACGTGGGGGAAACAAGTTTACCTTGGTTACAAGTGGGAGTGAGAGAAGCTCAATATGAAGTTAGATGATACTCGATCGGGAAACTTGGAAAGGACTTGACCAACATCGGCCAGATATGCTCGGTATGAGGACAGAGATTGAAGAGGATTGAAGAAAGGAGCTACGACTGGGTGTAGTGATGCAGAAGAGGGACCATTTTATCTCTTTTTGATAACGGGGGTAGCGTCCGGCTTGTCCAGTGTTGCAACAGCCAGAGGAGGAAGGTATATGCTATGATACGGACCCCGAACGCAGGACATAACGTCCCGTCAAACCACCAATGCCCCCGACTGAGTATGATTCGGACCAGCGTCGAGATACTCTGATTTGTCACTCTGATACCTCAGTCAGGGAGCGAAGGTAAAACCGGATAAAAGTCAAGGTCGACGCAGGACGGGCCGGGGCGAGCGGGAAAGAGGAGTATAGCTCTGTCTTGGAGCTGCAGGATCGTGATTATATTGGTGATCGATTTGCAGACAGAATACAAGGGGTTTCAAAGAACAAGCTCGGCATCTATACCGTCAGTTACCTCTCAACAGCTTATCGCACCATTCACGGACCAGCCGCGCAAGGCAAGAAGCAAATCCTCCGTCATATACCCAAGTGGACACCTGTCCGAACAAGAGATGTGCATATCTCCTACAAATGCCATGCATGGGCCGTCCGTTCTGACAGCGTATGCGCCGGCTGGATGACGTGCAGATGTTTCTCCTTCTCCAATGTGAACTAGGATATAGAAGATGGATGGTACGATACACATGTATGCAGATTGCATGCAGATTTGGCGTCGATATGCCTTTCACATGTGCTGGTACTTCTATCAACTGCAATGTCAGTCAGCAATAACCTCCTAGGACAATCATATTGCCCTACGGTCAAAGCGGCAGCGCTTCTGGGTTGAAGAAAGGAAGAGCAAGGAACCGTCGTTCGTGCTGGTATGGGTACTGCAAGAGGGAGTTATGGTTGATCTTGTAAACAAAATCCTAAGACATGCTGCCTGTCGGGATTGTGACAGCAGAGAATAAACAGCCTCTCGCTACTGATCACGGCTGCTCGTCCGGATATGTTGTCAAAATTCCCCGGCGACTACTGGATTGCAGATGAGACTGGACACATGCAGGAAATGACACCCTCGGCAGCGTCAACAGTGTCTTCGCATGTGACATACGGCACTTTTGTGCAACGATACGACATACAACAACACAAAATAGGCCAACGAGGTATGGCGGCGGATCACCCGTTCGACTTGGAGAATATGCTAGACTCGGACGGGGCGAATAGGAGATGAGGCAATGGAGCCCGAACATCCCAACATATGCGAGTCCGCATGTCGTGTCATCGTACTAGGGCTGTGTTGACCTACGTCTTGTGCGGAGATGGACGAGATCATCTCTGAGCCTCAGAGCTCGAGTAGGACAGGCAAGCAGATGAGGAAGGGCTGCCCAGCCTGTTGGTTGTCTTGCGCAGTCCTAGGTGGCTTCCCGGCGTAGTTGTAGGAAAGGAGCTAGTTTGACCACCGTAACGGGGTTAGGGAAGACAGCGTATGATATGTCGCTCAATCCAAAGTGCCACAGCGTGCCTGATCATGCCTGCTGGCTGTGGCTTTGAGAACTGGCATATTTGCAAGTCAAGGCACCATGTTTAGGTCGGACTCGGGGTTGGGGGGGGGGGTGGGCGGGGGATGCCTTTCCATCCACGAAGTCGTTAAGAGGAAAGATATCTGTAAGGCTTGACTTGCCAAAGTATAACCAAGTACAGCTGTCAGGTCATTCGGCTGGAGTGTGGATGTTTTTCTAGTCGTGGTACCTCTACGAATTGCCATAGGGTGTTGACCATAAAAGGGGCCTGGACGATGTGCCCGTGTGCAACGGGACGTTATATCTGCACATCAATGGCATGCCCTATAATGGGTTTAGAAATCTCATCAATTGCCAAATTACAGCAAAGTCTTCCTCGAGGCAAAAGCCACGCACCCCTGTCCGCTCTTATCCGATAAAAGACCAGGACGATGGCGTTGGGAAGCGTATCTTGACGAGCATAGATTTCCGAGCACGGCTCAGGAGTGAGAGATCGCTGTCGAAAATGACAGTGATCTTTTATCTGCCATCTGCCAACGGCAACGGCAACGGCATCGGTAACGGCAACGAGCCGTCGCGGCTCGTACTACACTCCATGTTCGCGGTGTGAAGTGGCTTGGGGTGATGGAGGGTGGACATGCTCCAGTCATAGCGTTCAGACCTATCTCCAGGCATGTGACAACGAGTTTGTGTAACGATGCTATTGCCGTCACTGTCGATCGTTGATTCGCCGGCAAAGGCGAGGATACTTTGTGAGATATATTCTATGCAGAAACTCCCGTGAAGAGGTAAGTATATATCCAAGTAAGTAGGCATGGAGTATACGGTAAAACTGCGTTGGGCCTCCGCCGGTCGCCTTCCGCCTCGGATCTGCATATCCAATCATTCCAGAGCAGAGTAGTGCGACTTTAAGGGAGAGTGATGAGTGAGCTTTTGAGTCTGTCACAGTGAAACGCGAAGATTGTAGACTTTATCTGCTAATCGGTCAACTGTTGTGCTCGTGATGTCGATGTCGTGGGAGGTGAAGCACACAAAGCCAAGTCAGCTAGGTATGATGGGCCGACTGCTACCCTGATTACCTGTCTCTGCTGTCCTATCCCCGGGTTCGAATGACAGTTCAAGGTGGACACCAAAATATGAGAGATGCACACCTACCTACTGGATAGGTATCAGAGCTTGATCCATCGCTGCCGGCCTGGGATGCCGGCCTGCCCATGCAACCCATCAGTTTCAAGTCCCGTATATCCACTCGGCTATAATATGGAAGTAATGTCCAGACTTGTCGTCATGCTTCTCTGTTACTAATGCAACCTCGGCTCGTCTTGCCCCGTTCCCCGTGAAAACCTCCGAGGCCGATCCTACTTCAGGACTGCAGCACATAAAGGATATCCCCAACGACGACTTTGAGCAGATCACCCGCCGCCTTCCTACCAATTCAAAGACGTGGGCCAGTCAATGATGCCAAGTGCCGCCAAGGCCTGTCCTCCGCACCGATAGCTTCTGCTGCTATGCCGTCCACTGGTCTCCGTGGTTTGCGTTGCTGAGGCCGCATGTGTTGAGCCAACTTCGTGATAGAGCCACGGGGCAGATTGCCACCCCCCTGAATTGTGCCTATGGTCCACAACCTCGTTCAAGCCAACTCTGCATCACCGAAAGTTTCTTGTGTAACCTGATCAAGCAGCCACGCAGGCGTATGAAATAAGGCGTGATGCTGTTGTGATGATGTGGTCGTAGACATAATGTGCCAATATGCATCTCAGACCAATGTGACGTATCACTGTATGGGTTGATAAATACAGGCAAACGGGCTGGGGGGGGGGGGGGAGGTTGGTTATCGTTGACTGTTGTCTTCGAAATATGCTGTGTGTGCACGCCACAACAGGCAGTCAAAGCTACCTAGGTACTCTCGATCTGTGTAGCTAATATGTTAATCCCCTGCAACCCATGGATTTTGGCCATTCGTATAGATAAGAAGTCTCCCAAGGTTATTATCGTTCATCAATTATATCAATGCGGGCTCTTCTGGGGTAATTGGGAAATGCATAAACCTGGGAGGAGGTTTATCAATAATACAACGACGACGCAATGAAGCACGCCTTAGAATGATGCCCAGCCAGCGAGCGCTGCCAAGGTCTACCCTTTTATTCACCCGTCAGTCAAGCCTGACCGGAGCGATATTAGAAAGTGCTCGTAGCCAGTCGACTGGCTGCGTTCCTAGCATCCACTCTGTCTTCATCATCCTCCTCGCCGAGTTCTGGTAGACCGCCGACTGAAACTCGAGCACTCTCCTCCTCCTCGTCTTCCTCCTCAGCGGCGATCGGCGCGAAGGTACCAGAAAAGCTTCTTCCCGTACTCTCCCCAGAGCGTCGGGGCACACCGCTCCACGCATCCCCCTTGGGGCCCTGGCTGGAAGCCAATGTGGTTCGCCTTATAACGGGGTGCGCCTCACGGCCCAGCCGACTAAGACCACCAGATGCGTCGATAGCGCGTACGTCAGGACGAACGTTCTCCAGCAAGGCCAAGGTCCTCCGCTCGGCCTCGATCTCCTTGCACACAAACTCACGGATGCTTGCTCGGAGGTCGGCTGCCGTCCTTGCAAACCACTTTCGGCGTTCGTGGACCAGGTTCTGCGTCACCCTTTGAGTCTTCTGGTAAAGATACGCTTCGCTTTGCTTTGCTTCTTCTAGCGCAGTAAGCGCTTCGTCCACCTTTTCCCGGCGCACATTCGAGCTGGCCTTTAGACGATCCGCAGCATTGAGCTTGCCCCGGGTGATCTCTTGGGCCTGTAGGAACTCGCGAATGAGAAGTTGCCGGTTCGTCAGAGTTTCTTTGACAATGAAGGCATCCGATGAATGATACTGGAACGGATCTCCTATAGTGAAGGCCTCGGCAGTTGCCTGTGCTTGTTGAGAGTCTCCAACCGTCTGGACGTATTTCCCGAGCTTGCGGTAGGCATTGGCAAGTCCTTGGTGTGGCTCTTGGACGTGCATCCCTCCAAGTCTGACACCAAACTCGGATTGAGAAAGACCAAGACCTATGTAGAGTTAGCATCCCAGTATTGCCACTGATGGTGGGCTCGCGACTTGCCTCTACGGGACTTAACCAGCTTGTCGACCTTGTGGCCTGCGTCCATTGCGCCCAAATAGAAGAGTTTCACGATCGGCCGCGCCTGCGACAGCTCCGGGGTGTCGTCCGGTGGCGGAGCGAATTGCTTGAGCAATTTTCGTCGCACACCGGTAGCGGGCTGTCTTTTCTTTATCATTGGGCTGTAGCCAAAGTCGCTCTCCACGAAAAGGACTATCTCATCGTCCCTAGCAAGGACCTCATTGCTACAAACGTAATTGAACCACCGCTGCATCACCGCTTTCACTCGGATTTCGTCCTCATCGGTGCCCGCGCCAGCGGACGTCAGAGGTGGGGGAACAGCTGGGACGATCGCATCGGGGTTCGCAGAAATTAGATGCTCGGCAAGCTTGACAAATTCGGAGTGCAGGCGCCTGACATCGCGAAATTGTGTAGTTCGGAATTTGGGGAGATTGGTCTGCAAGACTTAGTATGGTACAGAACATGGGCAAAGCGTAGGCTGATACTTACGTGCACATCGAACCTCAGGATAGGGTCCTTTCGCGCGGCGCGCTCGAGTCCAGTGATCTTGGCCTGGAGTTTGTACGTAGGCTGCGAAGGCTTCCGTACTTGATGCTGCCCTTGCTGTTGCCTTTGACTGGCTTGTATAGTATCGCCGGACTGCCGGTTCGAGTTATACGTCTCTGACGGAGAGACATTTTCATCACCAACCTGTCCAGGCTGCTGTTGTCCTGCCGGTACGTCTCCTGGTACCGCCTCTGTTGTGTACGCCTCATTCTCAGTTACTGAAGCAGGACCACCCTCGGGCTCAAAGCCACGGTCTAATGCCCCAAATCCTCCCTCTTCTTGAGCGGCGGCAAATCCATTGCCTGGGATCTGCGAACCGAAAGGTGGGGGCGATGCTGGTGATGCTGGTGATTCACCAGCTACGGCGCCGAAGGCTGTGCGGTGGGCTTGGGGAGAGGAAACTGGCGAGTTGCCCCAAGGAGAGCCGCCAGCAGGGTGGTCGGCATCTTGAATCGAGGCGCTGTAATCCATGGAGGAGGGAGTCGTGCGCTTGCAAAGACGTGTAATCTGGGGTGAGCTTGGGATACTGATGACGTTGCGCAACTTGTCCGGCTCGATCGATAGCTCGGCACGTGTCGGGAACAGGAGGGATAGTCTGTACTCTCCTCAGCGTCGTAAGGAGCTCGAGTTAGACTATCGTGATATTGTGAATGGCGGAGGAGGGAACTGGACAGGCCTCGGGTTGGATCAAATAAAGCACAAGCTGGCCAAAGCAGTCCGGGGAGGGGGCGGTGGGATGACGATGGGTGAGTAGGTGTTACCGTACTGTATGGCAGGAGACTCCTGAGTCCCGAGCAGCTCAAGTCAATTGGAGGAACCCTGGAAGGTCTAAACATGGAGTGGAGACAGCTACAGGGGTGGTGAATTTAGAGCTATCTGGAGCCACCTTGGGGCGTGCAATTACTGGCGTATTTGAATTTACAACATCTATATCTGTATCTGTATGTATCTGTACGTCCAATACTTATCAATTGCTCTTGTTTGGTAAAGTAGAAAGGTACCAGCGGCGGGCACCATCTGCATCAGCTACTTGAGTATTGATTCAACTTACGACAGATGCCAATACGCTTGTAGGTCCGAGAGTCGATCCGCTGTCCGGACCTCTGAAGTGACGGATGAACTGAAATGCCTATACCGGCCTGCCTTCTACGAGGCCATAGAGACCAGCCAACAAGTCTTGCTGCTTTACTGGGCCAAGTCGTCGTCATATATCGGCATGGCTGTCGTCAACGTGGTGTCTCGTCTAGAGTTCCTCCAGCTGCCAGGCGGTGGGCTCACGCGGCAACCCAGCGGCCTCATCATGAAGCCAAGGTCGATAATATCCGTAATATTGGCATAATTGCTCATGTCGATGCTGTATGTACCCGCCCATCTAACTGACTGGTAGAAAAGAGGATGTAGATACTGATGTCTTCCGTCTTCCCACCAGGGCAAAACCACAACAACAGAGCGGATGCTTTATTACAGTGGCAATACAAGACACCTAGGAAGTAAGGCTACAGGTGTACATTTCCTGTCCTTATGCAGCTTTGTGCTAATATGCATCGTTTCTAGATGTCGACCATGGAGATACAGTCACCGACTTCCTCCCTATGGAGAGGGAAAGGGGCATCACTATTCAGTCGGCTGCGATATCCTTCAATTGGCCTCGTGTTGAAGACTGCGGGCCCAACGAGGAAGCCAAGACTATCAATCTGATAGACACGCCAGGTCACCAGGACTTTCAGTACGAGGTTCTTCGGTGTATGCCCGTGCTCGATGGCGCCGTGTGTGTCATGGACTCGGTCAAGGGTGTCGAAGCACACACCGAGCGAGTTTGGGCCGCTGCTCAGCAATATCATATTCCGAGGCTCATCTTCGTAAACAAGCTTGATCGAGATGGTGCTTCTTTCAGGAAATCTGTCTTGGACATTGCGTCCAGGCTCAAGGCATGGCCCCTCGTCTGCCAAATACCTTGGTGGGCTGGAGATGATTTCGTTGGTGTCATCGATGTCATCAAGCGTGTTGGTTATAAGTGGACGACTGGGGGCTCCAAGAAGTTCTACAATAGTGATGCTCTTCGGAGTGCACTCGACTCGGAAAACCCTGCTCTTGTCGAAGAGATTGATCGTGCAAGAGAGCAACTCATCGAGAGATTGTGCGAAGTAGATGATGAGCTGACCACGGAATTTGCAGAGCATGGGGCAAACCTCTCTGATGAGACTATCAAGTTGAGCATCCGCCGAGCAATCGGCGATGGCAACGGTAGCGTTGCCCCAGTCTTCGCTGGAGCCAGTCTGCGAAACGTCGGCGTCGAGCCCTTACTGGATGCCATCGTCGATTACCTTCCTAGCCCTCAAGAACGTCCTCCCGTGGAGGTCAGGACCGCCCGAGGATCACGCAAGCTGGAGGATCTAATTGCGCACGAGACAGCCAGATTGAAACAAGGAGGTGCCAATGTTGCGGTGGCATCTGTATTCAAGGTCATCAGTGACCCTCATCGAGGCATGCTGAGTTTTGTCCGTGTATACCATGGAACTCTTCAACGCAACTCTAGCATGTGGAACTCGACCCAGCGCATTTCCGAGAAACCGCTGGCAATGATGCAAATTCTCGCCAACAAGCACAACGACGTCCCGCATCTAAAGGTTGGGGGAATTGGTGCACTGGCAGGCCTCAAAAAAGCACGTACTGGAGACACCCTTATAATCTCACCCGAGAAGGGGATGGACACCTTGATGAAGAGCATACAAATCCGTCCCGCAGTAATCCCACCAGCTGTCACGTTCATATCGATCGAGCCCTTCTCAGCGACTCACGAGGAGGTGCTGGAAAAGGCATTAACAGATGCCTCCAGAGAAGACCCCAGTCTCCGCTGGATGAAGGATGAGAAAGCCGGCCAATACATACTCTCTGGAATGGGTCTCCTTCACCTGGAGGTTGCGATCGATAACTTGAAAAAGTACAAGATCGATGCTATGTTTGGGACAATCCAGGTGGACTTCAAAGAATGCCTTACATCGCAAACAGCGCCGGAGCACTACGTGGTCGACCGCTCAGTGGCCGGGAAAGCAGGCAAGGCAGCTTGTGTAGCATTCATCGAACCACTTGTTACGGATCCACAACCACAGGATGAGACATGGGAAGAACGTGCTGCGCGGCTCGGCTTTGCTGACCTCGAGAGTCCGGACGAGTTTCAGCACACCAGTATCGAACGAGACGGCAATGTGGTCAACGTCACGATTGTTCATCCTGTCCTCAACGACCCCAAACAGTTCGATGCTGACACTGTCTGTCACAACCTCCAAAATGGAGCCGTTGCAGCCTTGTATAGGGGACCACGGAAGGGCTATCCACTTTACAATTGCAACATCGAGATTGTCATTGACTGCACCAAAGATTTCTTCGGACCAGCGTCCCCTGCGCACTACCAGCAAGCTGGGTATCACGCCGTCCGTAATGCGCTGAAGAACGCCCATAATAGACAGTTGGTCGGACTGCTGGAACCAGTGATGAAAGCCGACATCATCTGCCCCGAGGCAGTAACCGCTCAAGTGCGACATGATATATCCTCGAGACACGGAGGACAGGTCCTTGAGACAGAAGATCTGAACGAGGGGGTCTCCGGCGAGGGGGAGATAGACCTTGAAGAGGTGTACGCGCCACCGGATCCTTATGAATCCGTCTCGTCATTGCGCGAACAGAAAAAGGGCGCGACCAGGATGCTCAAGCTCAAGGCTAGAGTGCCTCTCAAAGACATGCTGAACTACGATCAACATCTGAGAAGTCTTACGGAGGGTCGGCATAGCATCCAGATGGAGCTGGATACGTTCGAGAGAGTAACGGCAAACAGGGAGAAACTCTTGTAGGGTACTATCAAATGTAACAAGGTCCTGGTCAGCGAGATGCTAGGCTGTGGAAGAACTTACACCATTCATGTACATAATATGTGTATAATCAGCACGAAGGTGTCATGGGAAAACTAGAACATTATACAATAAACTGGAGCATCGTGGATCATACCGAAACACTAAAGCATGTGTTGAGGGTTGTGCTTGAGCCTCACCGATCCTAGTGGGTTCACCCCTGTACCTTCAAGGCGTCCTCAGTGGAAAGTGGGGCACTACACCGGCGTTTAGTTTAGAAGCTTCAATCAACTGTTGACAACTTTAGAAGGCTCATCAATCTTGGCTTCTCAAGCTCTTTCCCAAGCTTTTCTGTCACCTTCGTGCCGGCTCATATCGCAAAGTCCTCATTCGCTCTCCAATCGCGATCATCCATTGAGTGGTCTTAACTCCACACTAGAAACGTCAGTATACCAGTGGCCCGTGCTTGACCCCATTCCAAGCGTTCCAGGGAGGGTTAGCTGACCATACTCCAGAGCCGACCGGTTTTCAAGACCATACAATGTGAGGTGTATCGAGACTATCTCGAAGTAATCCATAATGGCGCATATGACCAATCCATTGGCGACTGCCGAGCAGTTGTACCAATGCAGACATCTCAGTTCCCTGCCCGACGATCTGCAGGATGTTATCTTGTATGCAACTCAATGCCTGACCCAGGCCGCTGGTGTGCTTCTTCAGCTGCCGCAGTCCATCACTGCCCAGGCGAATGTGGTTCTTGCCAGATACTGGCTGGCGGAGACCAGACCCTTCATGTCAAACGAATTTAGTGTGAGTTTTCTTACGTCTAAAGACTCTTCGATTGGTCGAGAGCTAACCTCCTGCTCAAGGACGTGTCTGCAGCATGCATATTCATAGTCACCAAACTGGGTTCACGTCCACGCTCGCCGCGAGACATCTCCAACGTCTACGCCTACCTGTTGTCTAGCAACTCATCGTTCACGAGGGACAAAGCAGCTCAGCCGCCCGTTAATGATCCATCATCTTATTGCCTGAGCGACTCGGACTACTTCGCCTTTCACAATCGTGTTCTCGCACTAGAAGCACGTATATTCTACACGTTGTCCTTTGACACGCATGTCGCCTTACCCCACGCCCTGGCCATCACTTACCTTCAGACCCTGGACTTCTGCAACCAGCCAAAGGCGGCCATCTCGAGGCGGACGATCGAGTATCTCAATGGGGCGCTGCTGTCCCCCCAAGTGCTCTATCTGACGCACCAGCCTAATATGCTGGCCGTGGCGGCGGTCTACAATGCGGCCAAGGATTTGGGCGCCAGGATGCCAGAGTCCGAGTGGTGGGAGGTGTTTGATGTTGAACGAGAGGAGCTCGGCTTCCTTGTAGTCGCTATGCGTAGTCTTGAGGGGTGGGTGAGGAAGCAGCAAGAAGAATTGCCATGGGTGGCAGATGGCATGGTCACCCGGAGGGCAGTTCGGGAGGAATTGGCCAGGAGAGGTATCCGCAACGGCAATGGCAATAGCAGCCAGGCGGAGGACGAAGAGGCTGCCTTGATGAGGAAGATGGATGAGAAGATGGAGCAGATAGAAGCTCAACACTGAAATTGTATGGCAGGCCACTGTCGACGACATGCCACCGTAGGGCCATGAAGACCGGAGAGCAAGAATGCATCTCGTAGACATCTGCCTCTGCCTCTAAATAGGCAAGGCCTACGGGACAGATACCATATAGGTATTAAGTCAGACAAGTTAGATACGTAATTGTCTAGATACTTACCGCGAGTGGGTAAGTATTTGAGAGGCACCAAGGAAGTCAATTAGAGCTCTCAACAACGAATAATCTCCTCGTATATAACGGCTGCGCCGGAGGCAGGTCCCGAAATTGTTCATTTACTTGCAAACACTGGCATTACTGAGTATCGAATGGTATTCGAAGTCATGTATACCTGGTACCTGTTTCTGTATGACTAGGTACCTCTATAAATACCTACCTGGTAGGTAGTGACTTACGTAGGTAGGGACGTTACATTGTTCTATCTGCGGTACCTGGCACGCTGGGTACCTACCCTAGGGTAGGTAGGTAGTGTAGGCACTGAGTGATGGGGGCCCGGGGTGTAGTTCCTCATGTCCCAGCACAAGGGTCCTGGGGAATTTAGGGTTTTTAGTGGGGTATATACCACCCAGCTATCACAAGTGCTTGTCCGAATAGGGTAAGCATGAGCTCATAGGGGGGTTTCGACGCACGCACCGGGATGCTTCGGTATTGTACAGCATCAAATCTAGGGTAGTTCACGTGGACTACCTCAATATCTCGATGGTCTCGTTGTTTCGGCTGCTTGTGCTACTAGACATCGTTTGACTTCACCGTCTGCCCTACTGTGTCCTACACGTCACGACGATCGGCAAGCTCGGCCTGCCAGACATCTGAGAACAACACCTCAATATGACCGGCTTGTTTTCCTCCTAATTCCGTGCACGCGACCTATGGTGTACCCTTCCTATATAGCTACTCGAAGTGCATCTACTCTGTTAGTCACAACCTCAAGATCACAGTGATTCTTTGCCTACGACAGTTTTTTGGCGAGCCTCGCCCTCGAATATGACGACGGCATCCACAAGATTTCCATAAGAGGTCAGACATCCACCTCCTGCTCTCGACGCCTTCATCATGCTGCTCCTGCACCAAACCGGGAGCATCAAGATAGGGGAAGTCGTCCGATATACCGTTACCTATACGCCGTCGCAAGACCGGATTCTGCCTTCCCCCGAATGTCTCTTCCTACGTATCAAGAACAGCTCTGCTATCGCCCTCAGAGCTGCCTTCGTACACGGCCCCTACAATCTTTCCGTCGCCGCCTACCCTGCGACATTCAATCCGAACGAGAAGTTCGACGATGCTCTCGAATATGGGGTTCCCGAGTTTGAGCCCATGCTCAAGGCTGGCGGGACCTGGAATTGTCAGTTGCTCGTCCCAGAACATATCAGGCAGTCCGCCGGGGCCGGCAGCTCTGGCCATTTTGGAAATGGACCCGAGCACGATGACGAAAGCGTCTCTTGGGTTGTCGAGGTAGCATCTCAGGTTATATTCTCCTCCTCAGCTGTTGTTCATTACGACGTACTGCTGGCCCGGGACCAGAAGTCATTGAGTCTATCCTCGGGTATACCGGTCGTGGGGAACCAGGCCCAGGTGCCTAAGCCCGGTCGCGTCACCGATTATCAACAAAGCCAGGGTGCTAAGGATGGTCGACATTCTGCGCAGAGCAAGGGCGTATTCTCACGAGCGATACACCTGAAGGTGGAGGATACGGCCAGTCTCTGGAACACGCCCCAGTTGCCCGGCATGGAACAGTCACCTCAGCAGCCTAATGCTGCCAAGGGCACGGATACGGAGGCTGTGCAAACAGCCAAGGCGCCCAAAGATTCCAACGAGGATGATAAAGAACCCAAGAAGAAGAAGAAGAACGTGCACCTAGTCATCCTTACTCACGGCCTACACAGCAATCTAGGTGCTGATATGCTGTATCTAAAGGAGAGCATTGATGCTGGGGCCAAGCAGGCCAAGATTGATGCCAGGGAGAGACGCGCGAAGGAGAGAAAAGCTAGGACACAAACCCTTACGACGGAGAGGAACTTGAACCAAGAACAGACCGACTCGGGAGTAATGCTAGATAGCCCCGAAGATGACGCCAGCTCAGACGAGGAGGAGACCATTGTCCGTGGCTTCTCCGGGAATGTCACTCGCACAGAAAGGGGTATCAAATACCTTGGAAAACGGCTGGCAAGATACGTTCTATCCGTAACGTATCCGGACCAACCATTCAAGCCAGCTGCGAAGGCAGCCCAGGAAGCGTTCTCATATGCGTTGAAGGGGGAAACCACTGCCCAGGACGGTGCCGCGGGGAAGCCAGCTCACAAACATAGCAGCATCCACAAGAACACACACAATTCCGAAGAGCGTGATTATACCATCACCAAGATGAGCTTCATCGGGCACTCTCTTGGGGGCCTTATCCAAACCTATGCCATCGCTTACATTCAGAAACACTCGCCTCAATTCTTTGACCTGATCAAGCCAATAAATTTCATTGCGCTTGCGTCCCCGTTCTTGGGTCTCAATCACGAGAATCCTATGTATGTCAAGTTTGCCTTGGACTTTGGTCTTGTTGGCAGGACAGGACAGGATCTTGGGTTGACCTGGAGAGCACCAACAATCGCAAGGAATGGCTGGGGCGCAATCGTCAGCAATCTTGGTGAGAATGCCCACAAGAAGGTCATGGGGGAATCACAGCCTGAGTCTAAGCCTTTACTTCGAATATTGCCCACCGGCCCAGCGCATATAGCCTTGAAGAAGTTTCGCAACAGAACGGTCTATTCCAACGTTGTCAACGATGGAATCGTACCACTTCGAACTAGTTGTCTACTGTTTCTTGACTGGCAGGGCCTGGGACGTGTCGAGAAGGCTCGGCGGGAAGCTGGTCTCGTCGAGACGGTGGTCGGTTTTGGATGGGCTGAACTCACCGGTGCCAATGTCACGTCTCCCAGAAATGGCCCATGGACACCCAAAGAGGGCAGCCAGGCTGAGAGCCCTGCCACGGGCGCTACGACTCCCACCGGCGTGGGAGACGCTCACGAGGTGCCCCAACCGCCCACTAATGCAATGCTAGAAGATGACAAGCAAAGTCTGAGGACTGTGACTGCCTCGTATAAGGACGATGGCGAGTCGCACCCTCAATCAACAGCGACGACGAGCAACAACACAAACCCTTTTTCTGGTTTCTTCGCATTTCTACACAAGTACAAAGACGATGTTTCGAAGAACACCACACAACCATCTGCGAAACAGAAAAGGATATACCAGCGCAGCCAGACCCTGCGTCTTGAGGACAATGAATCGGAATCGTCTCAGTCATCACAGAAGTCCAAAGTCACGTCTGGCCATGAGCTGAGTAATGATGCTCAGGGCGGCGTCACAGCGCCGCCGAAGACAAGCTTCTTCGAGTCCGCCGGAGACGTTCTCAACCCAAAACTTCCTTCGGTAGAGTATTTGATCGACCCATCCAAGCGCCCGAGGACGATCTTTCACGACAGGGTCTACCACCCCTCCGACATCCCGCCATTACCACTGAAGAAACGGCCCACTGGGCCTCTGGCTAATCGCAGGAGGTCCTCCTTCAAGACGCCATCCTCGTCCAGCCTCCATGACTCGGACAACGGAAGTCCGTCGCCATATCCCCCTCCCAGTCACCATGATACATCGTCCTCGACCAAGGACTATGATGACACCTCGCACACGAATCCGGATAAGGAACCGGACGAGGTCATTGACAGCTCCAATATGAAGGTCGAGGAGAAAATAGCTCGTGCCTACCATCGGGATCTCTCTTGGCGAAAGGTCCTGGTGAGTCTGGAGCCAGATGCTCACAACAATATGATTTGTCGACGGATGTTTGCAAATGCATTCGGCTGGCCCGTCGTCAAGCACCTGGTAGACGCACACTTTAGCGACTCTGCGACAGCTCGTTTGCGCGATAAAGACGAGAAAGGTACCGAGCGTGCCAAGTCAACCAGCCAGCCGCCAGATGAACAAGGGAACGAAACCAAATGTGAGAACGGGCTCAAAGAACTGTCCGGGAAGTCAACGGGTGGCAAAGATGGCGCGACGACGGAAGAACCTTGCAAATTCAATAAGCACAACCGCACAGCGAGCGAAAGACTTGAGGCTCAGGATAGAGTCCCGGACCTCCCAGGCACGACGCCCCGCGAAAGCTGTGAGGATCGTCCATTGCATAGAGCCAATCCTGCACCACGTCCTGTATATGAGAGGCTCGACTCCGTAGCGTGGAGCGAGAGGGACTGGGCAGACAGTGGAACCGAGAGCGACACCGAGGAGCTGGCTGATGGTACCTGTGCCAAGGCACACGCCGACGATAAAGCTGACGAGGATAAGAACATGAATCCCGAGCGTAGCTCCAGTCCTCTCAGTGGTGCGTACTGGACCGAGAAGATTGTCGGCAAGGGAGCCGTGAAGAGACGGAGCAGGTCGCCGACCAACCACGCCCTGCAAGCAGCTCATATCATCACGGAACCTTCGAGTCGCGGCCACGGCATCTCGGGTGCCCCCAGTCCACGTCCGGATGATGTAGATTGACGAGATGGAGAATAGACATGTAAAGGTATGGGATAGAGGGAAGCGGCGCAGCCTGCATGGTCAAGGAAAGCCATGCGATGGCTATGGAATAGAGAAGCAATGACATTAAGATCAGGAACAGCTTCGAGCTGTACGTCAGCCCTATGGGTATGCTATGTACATGCACAACGGTCCAGTCCATGTTCCAAGGCCCCGGGACGGGCACAGTGTCCAATGGGCCCGGACGCGCGCTTTTGCTTCCTTCTAGAAGGAAAGAAAATCATTGACGTGCATACCTACCTAGTCGACTGGGCCTTGATCGGCTCACCCGGGGGTAGCGGCCAGTGTAGACGTTCCTCAATACGGAATGTCTATCCCGAGATATATGGAACCATGCAGCTCATGCATCTTCTGTTTCCAAGCCGAGGTGGACCCTACCAAGTATTGGCGAACACGCTTGAACATCACGCTGTGTGGCTGCGCGAGGTGGACGTCACAATATCTGTGACGACACATCAGCAGAGGCCGAACCGCGAATGATCGCCGTGGACTACCGGGTCAACAGCGACCAAGCCCTACACTGAAGCTTACGGGTACGCATCTCGGACACGCAGAAAGGCTGATGAGGCTGTTTCAAGATGTCAACCTACAATTGCCTTGAAATCTTGGATCGGCGTTGCATGGAGACGGCTTCACGGCAGTCCCTGTAACCCCGACGAGTGCTCGTTGATCATCCGCAACGTTTCTAATCCGCGAAGCGGTATTTGTTGAGTGGAGCATCGATGAATGGGATGTACCTTGTGCACGCAGGAACGCACCTGTTGAACGCTAGGACACTCTCGCTATGAGAATGGTGACCTCCTATTCGGAGGCGCTCATCCTGAAAATCAAGCATACATCATCACGAAACGACCCATACATAACCTTACGAAAATGGCCGACTCTGTGGCAATAGCCAAAATATTTGATTCTGGTGCCTTCTAGAAGCAACATTCGGCGCTTAGGATAAGTTACTCTAGGTTGGCAAGTCGATGAAATATGATACCTTGAAGAGCACATACGTATGCAAAAAGACGTCAGCCCGACTGACACTCAGACCTCTCGCGAGCGTCGGATGCGAGCCCTAAGGTATGCTGGAACGTTGTCGAAGCCATGCTTCTTCGTCTCGTCATTTGACCACTGGCGATCATCGTTTCGCCTCCATGCTTGGTGCGCACAACGGCAGAAGCTCGTCCTGTGATTGGTAGGCGAACGTCCAGGCCGACTTCAAGCGCATCGGTCCCGGCAGACCACATCCGCGGACCGCGATCGATGTACGTCAAAAAAGTCGGCAACTTTGGACGATTCCGGAGCGATGATAGTCTAACAGCGGATATCTAGGGCCGGAAAATGAGGGCTCTCGCACCTGGGGCCAAGGATTTGATGGCGTCGGTTGCAGTCGTGGGCCCGCCCGATCCTTCGTTCCCTCTACTTAGTAGGCCAGCTGTAATCCGTACAAGCAATAGGAGTTTTGCGAGGTTCACTGATGCCCCGCTGTTTCTGGTGCTCGCCCCCAACTGTCCGACGCGAGGCCGTACAGGGGCAGGGGCAGGGGCAGGGGCAGGTGACAAATCCACTCTATGTATAGTATCTGCTGTGGGTCAGATCGGGCTTGCGAGTGACTTCGAGTCTTCCGCCGAAAACAACCACATACTGCGGCGGTCTTAGCAAGTCACGGCGCTATCAAAATGGTGGATTACTTCAATGCGCATCGGTTCTATCCGTCTCCGGTGCCATGTCGCGCGTCAAGGTTACAAGCCGAGGGCGGTTGGGCCGTCCGCCGGGAGGGACACCCGGATGCGCCGTGACGGTCCTACCTAGATTCGACAAGAGTTTGCCATCCTCTAAGAGATATGAGATATATAGAGCCTATTCCCAGCTTCATATAAAGCGCCTCGGGCCCGTCCTGCTACCCGGCCGGTCGTCCTAGCTCCAGAGCCTTGGCTTGATAAAAATATTATATGCCTCCACCCTCAGTACGCCCTATATCTGAGTAACCAATGTCAAGTCACTCGATGAATTATACAAGGAAGAGTATGTCTGTTTTCCATACTCATCGCGCTTTCGCGATATGGTTCCTTGCGTTGGGGCTAACTCATCCTCAGGGGCATGGCTCGCTTGCGATTTTTGCAGACATCGGAAACGCCGCTGTGATGGAAAGCAGCCATGCTCTACCTGCAGCGAGGCGTCTGCAGACTGTGTTTATAAAGACCTGCCCACAGACCGGTGAGTTCAGGTTGCCATCCAGTGAAGCCGCGATTACACCACTGACGACGACCCACTACAGTGTGGAGCCTTCTTCATCGTCTCAAGGGGCAGTTGTTGAGAGATTGAGTCGCATAGAGGCGTGAGTTGATCCCTATCACATCCTCCCGAGCGGACTCGAGCAGAGCCACCGTGGCACATGCCTCTACCTTGGAAGGTGTCAACCAGTGTCGCCTCCCCACCTGAGTGTGATAAGCCCTGCTGATGTGAAGACGGCAAGCCTACTGGAGGAGCAGGGCCAAAAGCTGAGCGAGTTGTCCCTGAATCCTTCTCATGGGTCAACTCCTGTATCTTTCCGTTCCAATCGCTCTTCCCCTATGATCCCGGCTGCATCACCTACTTCCGTAGTCAACCGATCGTTGGATGGTGCCGGTATCATTCTCGAGAACACGCAGTTCTTGATACCTTCTGGTCACACAACGACGTTAGTCTGGCTCCTCTCTCTTCCACCGGTTCGATCCGTGATAGGGGAGTTCCCTGGAAACTATTTCTATGAGCTGGAGGAGAAGACACCGCTTCCCCGGCCGTTGGATCTCATCCAACCTATGCCGGCGGACATTCCATCTCTAGAGCCAGAACTACTGCGCAAGCTTTCTGACGCATACTTCGAAGAATTTCCGCCTCACCTACCCTTATTTACCCGCCAATACTATCAAGTCTTACTCGATAACTTTGCTGAAAACGGGCCCACCGAAGATATAGAAAGCGCCATATGCCTGTGTGTCTGCGCGCTAGGCTGCATGTCAGCTCGGTCGACCGAAGTTGTGATGCAGTTCGTTGGCCACGCCGAGGACCTCGAACTGAGACTCTTCCAACCCGCCCTTCGTATAATTTTATCGAAAACGGTATGGGGCTTCGGGTCGAGCATTCAGGTCTGCCAAGCGCTCGTCCTTGCAGGAACATACTTTTCTTACATAGGTCGACCGCTCCATTCTTGGAAGATGATTCACTACGCAGGACACAAATTTCTTCAATTAGTGAACGCGTAAGTTGCTCATCCTATTAATACACCTCTTAGTCAGCTAACTTTGACATCGCTTGAAGTCAGCCAGGTTCGATCGAGTCAGGTCAGTATTCCGATGATCAATTGCGAGTCTTTTGGTGCTGCTTTATTGTGGAGTGGTAAGTACAACTTTGAGCCGAACATCATTACTCAAGCCACAGATTACCCTTGTTTGGAATATCTTTGTTTTCGAATTCGCCTACCGGATATTATGTGGAAAGGTCCCTCTGACACTCAAATAGTGATAGTATTGCTTCATTTGACGTTGTGCGCTCCGGCATCGAGCCCCTGAGCGACGAGATGCCCCTTCCCCGAAGCGTGGAGGACAGCGACCACGATGATCTCATCTATTTCGTGGCAGAGACCGCCATCACACGGCTCATGAACAGGATATATAGCTCGCTCTACTCGCCTGCAAGCATCGACATCACTGTCCTCGCAGAGTCCCCACTGACACCCAACAGCCCCATCCTTAACAATTTTCTAACTCTCAGCTCCGAACTGAATAGGCAACTTGAGCAACATTACATCTCGATACCTGTTCAGCCGTCCATCATGGCAGATCCGGTTTCGAATGACAGGAGGCGGATATTAAACCTGCGTTACCATCATGCCCGGCACCTTATCTACCGCCGCTTCCTTCTTTTTGTTGCTCTGAGGCCTCAACATCAGTCGTCACCGGCCCCAGTGGCCACGTCGTCCAAATCACCCACGCCGACGCAGACGTTGTTACCCCTGCCGCGCGTTATAATTGAGAAGTGCCATGTCTGCATTCAATCAAGCGAAGCGCTCCTCATTGCCGCCGCCGCCGTACTTGATAAGCGATCACCCTATCTATGGACGGTATTCGATATCTCCGTGGCATCGTTCATTGTCCTGTTTCTTGCGAGCCAATCGCCGTATCTCAGGCACCTGGTTCCCGACCTTGAAGCATTGGCTGGAGTCTTTCTACCGAAGATGCGGAAGTGGGCTACCCCTGGATCATCCTTCGAGGCCGGGTTGAAAATCGTGGATATGCTTCTTGCCAGTCGGTATCGCTGAGTCGAGCCACTGCGGAGCTTGTACAGTTGGCTGGAAGGTGTCTACTTACTGTGATATCTTCTCATATCTCTCGAAGACCCCTCAACGCTCTTTTTCCTACTGGTGTCCCTCCCTCTCATCCGGACCTCTATACTTTAGCTTCACTCGTTTCCCATCTCACTTTGTCTCGCTGCCTTCTTGTTACACAAGAGCGGTTTTTGGGTGCTATATGCTACCTATGAGATCCACATAATATGGAGAATCGAGGTAAAGCAAGGGTAAGGTATTGAGCCAGTATTGACACAGAGGTTTGGTTTCTCGGGTCTGCAATATGTTAGATTGCAACGCCTCAAAGCATTTCTAATGTTTACTCTGCTGGCCAGCAGTGACGAAAACCAAGTACATAGTATATAGACTGGAATCAACTCTATCACTGGTTATCTGGCAGCGTTCACGAGTGAAGTCGACTCTCATCGTCTCTGGCAAAGCAAGTAGCCATCGCCCCTTATCCAGTTTGGGCTCGACGGCACAATCCTAGCACTATAACTAGATTCGGCCCAGAGTTCGGGCATTTGGGTGTTGATTGCTGGAGTTAGAGTGGGTCAGCCACGAAACAGGCCGTGAACAAAGCTGACGGAACCGGTCGCAGCACTGGAAATCCGGTAGGCGATGGATCAATCCCAGCACCTGATTGGCGTGTCTGCGGAACGAAGTAAGCATGACATGAAATAAACCCGGAAAGGTTAGATCAGGAGACACTCAATTCTCTCCATGTCCGAAGGTAAGAGTATCGTGATCTCGACGGGACGGAGAGAGCGAAATAGTGTTAGAGCACCTGCGACAGCCGAGAATGGGGCAAGGACAACAGGTAACAGGGTTCCAGATGCTATGCCGTGCTCATGATGCGTGAAGTGTCAAGAAGGCCTTCCTGTATCATGGGCATAAACGATGTTGAAACCAAATAGCTGTGGTGTTATTGGAGATGAGACGTCGATGCCCGCTGCTATACTTAAGTAATCCATACTTAGCATGTAACCATACGCACCTAAAGTACATACACCGGCAGGGATTTAAGCTCCCGTGGTTCCTGGCCTGGACATCGACATCAGGCCCCACCAGAAAGGCTAACTTATGTATGTACTATGTATGAAGAGGGTCAGGATCAAGGCTAGGGGTCAGGGGTCAGGGGATCAGGGGTCAGGGGTCTGTCTCTGCTCTTACCGAGGCACGGCCCTGTTGTTTTCGAATTGCCCAGGTATTACCTACCTAGGTAGGTATACACAGCGGTACGTCGGTCGGTACGGCTGTACCGGTACTTGCACATGTACCTAAGTACCTAGGTATCTCGGTACCCCCTCAGCAGCCCCCGGCCAGGAGCACTGGTGGTCAGGGTACCTACAGTACATCTAGTGGGGCATCGCTATGGGCGTTGCTGGACCCCGTCGCATCTCCTTGGAGAGCTTGCATTCTGGTGAGATGTGTACTGTACCATCTATCCATCTTCTATACACGGAACCATCAGAGCATACAGTGCCTCTGAATACAGCCTTGTCTCCGACCATCATCGTCTTCAGACTCTTCTTGTCCATGCAGCCAAGTCATCCCAATTCCAGCCCAACCCTCCATCCGACCTGGCCGCAGGCAACGATACCTCTCGCAGCGATTGCCCCCTCGATTACAACGGCGCCTCGCCCTGCCAACACCACGAACCGATCGAAGCCTTGAGCATCTCCTCCCCCTGAATCCACTTGGATCCCAACTACGACCACGATCAATCAGCCCGAGGCTCTTGAAGAGGGCGCGTACGAGGTTTGGCGTTACCTACCCAGCCAGCTGCCTTCCATCATACCTGTCTCAGGGAACGTCGGGCGCTTTCCTGCCCCGTGTGACGTTTCGTCGCCAAGATGGGCGTCTCCGCCATCCAGATACAGCATGACAGTGAGAATACACACTCGAGCACAGGGCCTATAGGCCTTCGTCCCTGCGAACCAGTCGCTGATCTTGAAAACCCTCAGCTATCGTCGACACCATAAAGAAGATAACGAAGGGTGACGTAAGGAATCATCTCTCCCGGAAGCCAGACTTGTTCTTCGGAAACGGCGACTAACCCGGTACTACTCTGACAGTGGAAAGTGCTCGTAGTCGACGAGTTCTCCAGGAAGATCATCGACAATGTCGTTAGTGAAGATGACATCCTCAATCAGAATGTCGCCAGTACGTTAATCTGCGCGCGAGCAACTTGATCATCTCATGCAACCCATTGCTCACGCCGTCTAGACATCGAGCGCATTGAGGATAGACGAGACATGAACCCGACCATGGACGCCATATACTTCGTCTCCCCGATGCCTCACATCGTCGACTGTATACTGGCCGATATGGACCGGAGGAGATACCAAAAGTCCTTCGTGGTATGGACTGGGCTCCTGGACCCCGAATTACGACGACGCCTATACGCGCACCCGGATGTCCGAAATCAAATACAACACTATGAGGTCCTGAACATAGACTTCTTCCCCCGAGAGTCGCACCTGATCACTTTTCGTGACCCGTGGAGCTTTCCCATTCTATACCACCCTGCTTGCAACCACTTGGTCCGGGAGCATTTGCAGGCACTCGCGCAAAAGGTAACATGGTCCACATCTGCCTCACAGAGGCTCCTTTTGAAGAGGCTAACATGCCCTGCCCCAGATCACTGGGATTTGTATATCTTTGGGCGAATACCCTAAAGTGCGATACTACAGGCCACAGAATCCTCTGCATGAGGCCAGCGTCTTGTGCACGCACCTCGCCCGCTTCATACAGGAGGAGCTCGACAACTACGCACAATGGAACCGAGAATTCCCACCACCATCTAACCGACCGACTGGCGTGCTAGTTCTCACTGACAGGTCGATGGATTTGATGGCTCCTCTGGTACACGAGTTCACATACCAGGCCATGGCGCATGATCTTCTTCCTATCAAAGAAGGCGACAAGGTGACGTACCGCATGATCGTCAACGAGGGCCAGCCGGACGCCGAGGAAAAGGATATGGAGCTACAAGAGAAGGATAAGGTCTGGGTGGACAATAGGCACCGACACATGAAGGACACAATCGACAAGCTCATGGGAGATTTCCAGAAGTTCCTGGACGAAAACCCACATTTCACAAACGAAGACGAAGAAGCTCGAAAGGCCAATCTGAACACTATCAAGGACATGTTGGCCGGCTTACCACAATTCCAGGCAATGAAGGATGCCTACTCGCTGCACTTGACGATGGCGCAAGAGTGCATGAACGTCTTCCAACAACATAAGCTGCCGGAAATCGCACCTGTGGAGCAGACGCTGGCGACCGGGCTGGATGACGATCTGAAGAAGCCCAAGAACATTCTCCAGGAGGTAGCGCGGTTGTTAGATGACGACTCCATCGTGAAACCAGACAGGCTACGCCTGATCATGGCTTACCTAATATACCGAGACGGTGTGATCGCGGACGACATCAAACGACTTGTGGCACATTCTCAACTGGAACAATCGCAATGCGACATAATAACTAATTTGGAGCTCCTTGGAGCTCGAATCACTCGGGGTCTCAAGGACGTCCGGCCGCCTCCACCATCACTGTTCCCTCTCGATAAGAACCTGCAGCTGAACGAGGAGTACGGCCTCTCTAGATTCGAGCCCAACGTGAAGCACATGCTCGACAACCTCTGCAAAGGCACGCTGGACCCGATCTCCTTCCCCTACGTGAAGCCGCCAGCGGATCCCAACGAGGAGGTGCTATCAGTACAGGGGTCCCTTCGAGCGGCGAAGCCGAGTTGGGCCGGGGCAGGGCGGCGCGTGGCCGATAACCGGCAACGCATCCTCGTCTTCGTGGCCGGTGGTGCCACGTACTCGGAGGCACGTGCATGCTACCAGGCGTCCGAGAGGTACAACCGCGACGTCTTCCTCGCAACCAGCCACATGGTGACGCCCAAAATGTTTGCCCGGCAGCTCGGCGACCTTTCGGTTGACAAGCGCCGGCTCGACCTGCCTATCGAGCGGCCGAAGCCGAAGGCACCAGCCCACCTGTTCGAGCGCCCGGCCCCACCGGTAGTGCACGCCGGACCGCCTGTACCCTTGAAGGGAGGGCCGGGGGGGATGGTGGCACCGGGCCAACAACAGCACCTGGCGCGAGTTCCCCTGCCGCCCGCGGCCGGAGGCCTTCCTGGGAGGCCCGCGCCACCCACGCAGCAGATGTCGCAAATGTCGTTGGGCGGCGGCGGTGCGGCACCACCGCGGCCGGCCCCATCTTCACATGGGCTCGGGCATGGTGGCGGCGGTGGCAGCAGTGGTAGTCACTCCTCACTGCCGCACATTCTCGATGGCGGCAAGAAACATAAGGAACACAAGGAGGGGAAGGAGAAGAAGAAGCGAAACATCTTCGGTCTCAAGAAGTAGTAGGTTCGAGATACAAGAGGTTGTCGCGGCTTCTGATCGATTCCCACGCTCCTAATCACTTTCCCCACTCTGTTGGGTCGACTCTGGTAGAGAAGGGAGAAATCGGGAGCGAGGAGCGCCTTGGTGTCAATTTGGCGTTATCACTATGACTAGTGTTCTTGGCTTCGGATAGCATCATTAGGCATCAAACATCCACCAGCAATGGCGGCTTGCAAGGTCCTGTCTAACACTTCGTTCCCCATCCCTCATAACTACATAGGTACATTGGAAAGGGAAGGGCCGGTTGGGTGCCCATGATCCATCCGTGCTACCTAGCCAAGGTACCCGCCAAGGTACGCAGGCAGCTTGATCTAAACTTCTTGGCTACCACAAAGTAATCCAACGAAGACCCATACGCATTTCCCCCTGTCATCTGAATGCCCTTGGTTGCTTTTCATGCAGCAGATGTGATCTTCATACACTCATTAATCCCTATTGACAACTATTTGATGTGTGCCTGCGGTAAGACTCCAGGCCATCCGTGCTCACCCTTGCACCAACAGCCGGTTGAGAACCTGACACGCCAGGACGCCGTTGATGCGGCATCCTTCCTGACCGAGCTGGACTCAACTTTGCCCCAGGCTGTGTCCCAAGCTATCTGCTTCGTAGGTCAAAAACGCAAAGATTGAGTGTGAATACCTGAAGTTTGAGTGTTGTCTTCAGTTCTTGCCATCACCCTTGTCACCCATGCCATTAAATCGACCTTCCTTCCCTCATCATAAACAGCAAAAGCTAATCTACCGCTCGTAGTCTTCATGACTAACGACGGTAAGGTCCAACGCCGGGGGGCGGCAGTCCACCGCGTCCGTCGAAAGGCCCCGGGAAGCCCATTGGGTCCGGCCCCGGGAAGCCGCCTATCATTCCGGGAGGAGGGATGTGACCAGGTACGATAGGCGGTGGAGGGCCACCGCCGAAGAAACCTGGTGGAGGTTGCATGTTGCGTGGGGGTCCGGGCAAGTTGTCCGGTGGGAAGACGCCCGGAGGTATGATGGGGTTGAACATGGCAGGCATCGGCACGTTGCGAGCCGGGTTGCCCATCAGTCCGGGGGGTGGGATCATGGGACGCGGCCCCGGAAGCACCTGCTGACCTGGCTGCATGAAGGGCTGTGGTAGTTGCTGCTGCATGGCGTGATCCAGGCCTGGCGGCCGCTGCAGGATCTGTGTAGGGTGCATAGGCCGACCCTCAGCTTCAGAGTGTCGAAACTGCTCTTCGACGAAACCCGGAGGACCTGGTGGGCGCATCTGGCGCTGAACCGGGCCGCGCTGCTGCACAAAATCTGGCTCACGGTCCTGGAAATGGGAGATAGAGGTCTGTCTCTGTGGCTGTGGCATGCGCATAATTTGCTCGATCCGAGGGGGTTCAGGCGCGTGCCGACCACTTTGCATTAGCTGCATCAGGAAGTCTCGGCTAGCCTTGGAATTAGGCTCCATCCGCCCGCTACCTTGGCTTTGCGAAGTATGGCGCTGGCTGAGAAGATCTTGCAGCATCTGGTCGGTGCGAGCAGATGGTGGCTGACTGGGTGGCGGCATAGGTTGCGGGGCTAGGATATCGGGACCCCCTGGCGGGACGGAGCGCAGACGAGGCTCCTCCCGACGATCCATTCCAAAGTGCTCTGCTTGCTCCGGAGACGATAGTTGGGCCTTCTGGGCCAAGGCTTGTGCTAGGTGTTGAATTGGGTCCTGGGACAGGGGCTGCGGTGCTGGTGGCTGCGCGAATGCTCCGGCATTGGGTGGCGTCGGTGTGGCCTGCTGCTCACCCTGGCGCGGCAGGTGAAGTTTCTGCAGCAGAGCCTGGAAGGCCTCCTTCTCTGCGTTAGACTGCTGTGCAGCCTGGGCTCCCGGCGAACCTCCAATTTGTAGTGGTGGCGGCGGTCCAGCAGCAGGAGTGGGCGGCTCGGTCTGTCCTCGGGGGTCGACGCCAACTTGGGTGGAGAAGAGATTGGCAAACCTCGAGGATTTACCCGTTGTCGCTTTGCCAGCATCCGGCTTGTCACCTCCGAGAGGTGTAGATGGAGTGAGTTGAGATTGGCCAAACGCCTCGAAGAACTTGTCCGGGCCGCGCTCAACAGCAGGAGCGGACTTGACAGCTGGAGGGTCGCTGAAGAAAGAGGCGGCGGCAGGAGCAGGAGACGGTCCCGAAGTATCGGTAGCTTTCCCAAAAGGTTTAGCAGGCCCCCTACTCGCCTTCATACTCTCCATGAACTTCTTCAGGTCAGCTTCGGTATGACCGTGACTCTTGTCCTCCTCCGGCTCGTCCAACCACTCAGGTTCCCGTTCCGAGGGCCGCTGCTCACGGTCTCTGTCCCATCGCCGCTCATTGCGGTCGTTGCCTCGGTCATTCCTTGCATTAGCGTCGTCGTTCCGTTCACGCCAGCTCTTGGCCTTTTCGATGCGCTCGCGGTTCGAAATTCGCTCGTTGCTGTCGTTGACCTTGGGGCTCTCCTTGGTGCCTTCCTTGAACCAGGGCTCCGACCTGCCCCTGGTCAGGCCATTCCTACGGAAAGGATCTCCAGCTTCTTCGCCATCGGCATCGAGATTGCGGCGCGATCGATCCCTGGTGGTGTCATGGTCATCGCGCTCCTTGGCCGCGCGGTCGTCTCTCTGTCGGTCACCACCCATGCGGCCAGTGAAGCGCTCAGCACCCTCTGGGCCAAAGCTCTTGCGTGGCTTAACGGTACTCCATCCCTCGATATCTCTATCACCATCGCGCCGCCGGAAATTGGGATTCCGTGCATCACGGAAGCGATCGTTGGGATCATCACCACCAATCTTGCTTCGAGCAAATCGGTCACGGGCATCAGGGTCGCGCGGGGTTTTGTCGTTACGGTCGTGGTCACCTCGTAGGGAACCGGAAGGGAAGTTCATCTTCGGCCCAAGGAACGGTGCATCTGGAGCTTGCAAGTTGTCAGCACAAGATCGCCTTGACAATTGGGAAAAAGGGAGTGGGGGGGAGGGCTCATCATACCTCCTCCATTGCGTGACGGGTTTCGGTCAACAACAGGCCTGCGATTAGGTTGCTCAAGAGGTGATGCTCGATCCGTGATAATCTTGTTCTGCTGAGGGCGGGGTGGTTCCGGAGGAGGGCTATCTCTTGATTAGCTGGTGTGGAAAACGGTGTTAAAGAGCAGCGCGGTCATACCCCATCCACTCCTCCCGGGGTGGGAGGTCCTTGGGCTTGACGCATAACGGTGATTTACTTAGGTGAAGTAGCACTTCGAACTCATATCGTATTGACGTAGCCATGGCGGTCCTCGAGACGTCACGCGTATGGGGGGTGTTGGTTGTTTTTGAGGGGTGTTCTTATATCCTAGTACAGTGCAGACAGTATGAACCTAGGAAAACTCAGCCCAGAGATGGCACGAGTTGAGATGGAATCGACTTTTGGAGGTCCAGTGGCGGCCGAGGCCGCTCGAGGGACGAGCACGAGGGACAGGCTTAGGAGGGAGAGTCGAGGCAGCTCCGAGGTTAATCGATGTGATGGCGAGCAAAACGGGTTGGCAGCGTTGCGTTGTGGTGGAATCCTCCTTACTGGCGCGCAGAATATGAGAATAGGGCTCTCTCTAGGTTTTTTGTTGTCTGTGGGAGGAGTGAAGGTTGTTGAGAAGGATGTGATGTGTTGGTGGTTCTGTGTGCAGTACAGCTTGGCGGTGGGGTGGTGTGCAAGGCAAGATGATGTTTCGCACTGGAATGGACACAGTGTAGGACAGAATTGGCAGGTACTCGAGGTTGCGGTCCTTTGAGAAACAGTGGGCAATCAAAGGCCGGTTGATGCAAAAGAGCTTGTTGTGGTATCGTCGTTGTGTCTGTCTGTCGCTGTAGCTGTAGCTGTCGCCGTTGTGGTGTGTAAGGGTTGACGTTGGTCAAGAGGTGGTAAGACCCTTCCAAAGCAGGTAGTGCCCAGAAAGGGCCCAGGCAGTGCTGTCCCTCGGTTCCTTGGCTGTTGCGGTTTCAAGGTGCCAAGATTGGCTCTGCTGTAGTCTGGCCCCTGCGCTGCCAGGCTACCCGCTACTCAGGTATCCAAGTACTAGTACCGGCCTAGGCTGCTGGGCTGCTGGGCTGCTGGACTGCTAAGTTCCAAGGTTCCAAGGTTCCAAGGTTGCTACATAGGTACCTAGTTAGGTACTTGGGTACTAAATCAATCAGCCCACCCACCTATGGATTGCCCCACCTGCCGATGTGACCTTCACTTCCAGAATGAGGCAATGCCATCCGCCTCCTATTATCATTAGACCTACCTCGGGCAGGTACTACTAAACAGTTCTTCACTGGGTGGGCGCTTCTTTCAACTGTATAGACATCGGACCTCAGACATCAGACCCAGACACTATAATAACGACGATAGCAATGCACAACAAGATCAAGTTTCATTGACTTTGGCCATAGATATGGTTCTGGTGAGTCTTGCAAATGCCCCTCCTCATGGTAGACATTCTTCCACGTCTTGGGGAATTACGTTGTAGACAATAGATGAGGTTGAAAACGAGAACAGTACGGTCTTCAATGTTGCCGATATGCTCTAGCCCGGGATATACATGTGTGTATGTAGTCTTCAGCCCTCGCGTCCCTCTACGATGTTCTCGATACCATGCTTGCTCCAGTTTGACGCCCGTTCCTTATCCGAGGTCTCCCATACCCTCCTCAACAGTGCCTTGTACACGTCGTCTCCCGGCACCGAGCCATGGGCCGCGCTTTGAGCCTCAAGCCAGCTCACAATGCCAAACCTCGTGATCAGCGTTGTGCTTCCCCCTTCGACCAATGTCGCCCGGTACAGGATCTTCAAGATCTGCGTTTTCATCGTCTGCCGCAGATATGGGTTGCTCGCCAAAGACAGTAGCCGCTCAAACAGCCGCGTATTGTGGTACAAGGCCATGTCCGGCTCTGCCTGGAGCCCGTCGAGTAGGTACAGGAACAGCCAGCTGAGCTCCGAGTAATATGTCTCGTCGAGCTCTGGCCCTTCATGCAGGATGTCGTGGACCATGAGGAGCTTATCAAGCCTCCAAGTCGGCCCTTTCGTTAGGAACGTGTTTAGCTTGCCGTACATGCAATGGAGGGGGTCTTTTAAAACGCCCAGGCCGTGTTTAGTAAACGCCACGACAGTGTTCGGTACTGGTCCTTCGTCGACACGGCCCTTGCAAGATTCGACGAGCTCGGAAAGTAACAACCAAACTTGCTCTTTCTCCTCGTATGATGATTCGTTAATCCTGGCAGCGATCTTGGAAATGCTAACAAGCGCTTCCTTCCTGATGCTGGTGTGCTCAGAAGCAAGAAGAGATATGACAGACGCTGCGTAGCCTTCTTCAACAAGCTCATCCGCCTCTTTTGTGGCCCATTTGGAGAGGGCTGTATTGTCCCTTACCACGAGCGGGGCGGCAAGGAGGTCAGTCAGCGCTTCTTCTGACATGGCCTGCCCGTCACCAGGAGCCTTTTCTTCTCTCCCAGATTCTGCTTCCTTCCCTGCCGAGAAGTCTGCTCCCCAGCTCTGTAGCTCACGCGTTACATTCGATTTAGCGTACTTCTTGTAAAGCTTCTTTCCGGATAGTTTCTCAGAGAATGCTGTTTCAATCCTCTGGACAAGCTTCTTGGATTTAGCATCAGTTTTCTTCGCGTCTCTTGCGTAGTCTACATATTTCGCCACAAATTGAGCCAGAACAGATAAGTCCTCCTCGCTAGCTGAGCTTATAGCGAAAGGCAGCTGCTCCGAGATGGCAAGGGTCAAGGGGCTCAACAGGCTCAGGCTCTCATTGTCTGCGGTCTCGGCGTCGTCTGCAAGTCCAGCGACCATCTCAAGATACTTGACAGGAGCTGTTGCACATCTTGACGTGGTGTTATCAAGAAATGTCCACAGAGCCGCACATGTAGCTGAGTCACTTGTCTCTTTCATGGATTGGAGGGCGTCCAGCAATGGTAGAGTGCTATCGCTGCCAGACTGAACAAGCTGGTGCTCTTCTGCCACGGCACTGAGGGCATCTCTGAGTGCGACCAAGGATATTCCGGCGGGAGCAGCGACGAAGACTCTTAGCAGTGCCACAAATGGCGATACCGGCAGGGCCTGTGATTTCGCGAACCACCTCATGCCTGGTGAGTACCCAGCAATGGCGAGTAGATTTTCCAATTCAACAAGTCGTAATGTCCGGTCTTCGGGGCTTTCTTCCGCACCCTCCAATCGCTTGATAGCAGCGGTCAACAGTGGCGAGACGTCGAATTTGGCCATCAGAGCCACTTGTGGGATGACCTCGTAGTACAACCTCAGGAGTTTGCTGACTACCTCCCGCTGAAGGAGGTCCGAATCTTCAACTCCTCTATAGCAAGCAATGACATCCTTCATACCTGGCGCTCGCTGGCAGAACTCATCGATGAGCCTCCGAGCTGAGTCCGCCCAGAGTGACCTACTCTGTTCTTTCGTTGCTTCGTTATG
The DNA here is from genome assembly GCA_021272945.2 of Cytospora paraplurivora. NCBI lineage: Eukaryota > Fungi > Ascomycota > Sordariomycetes > Diaporthales > Cytosporaceae > Cytospora > Cytospora paraplurivora. The sequence continues at coordinate 1,221,238 of JAJSPL020000002.1, read as the reverse complement.
CATTTTCAGGGCAGTCTGAAGTTTCTGCATTGCTAACACCAGCAATCTTGCCGCAACGAATGAGATGAGCTCCGCTTTCTGTCCCAAGCATTTCACAAGAACCTTCTGGGTCATCGGAAGCGGGATTATGTTATCGATAATGATCGATGTCGGTGGAGGAACGAGAGCGTATCCGGCCTTGTGGCCGAAGTAATCCGGGATAGGCAGCTCTATGGCCTTGAACAAAAAGGCCGAATAGCCAATCCAGGTCGCGGATAGCTTTGGATCGAATGTGAAGGATCGCTTATTAATGAAGTAGTGAGCAACCAGTTCGGGAGCAGCTGCAAAGATCTCGAGGAGCAACTCGCTCTGCTTCAAGCTGGCATGGGGACGCAGGGTCTGACTCTGGATGAAGTCGGCCAGGATGACGTTGCGAACAGGCACATCGTCTCTGAATTTGTTGATCCAGGTAATGCTTTCTAAGCCAGGCTGCACCTCATCCTCGGCTGCAGGCAGTGATGCTGCATCTGGATCGACATTCCTCGGATAGAACCCGTATTGTGGCCTTAGTATCCCGGCTGTTGACGAGGTACACGCAACCCTGAGGAACGCATGTACTGCGTCTTCCACTGTTGTTTTCGAGCCACCCTGAGCGCCATCATGCTTGTACTGATACAGAGATGAGAAGCGACCCAGCGTCATGGAGTTCAGCACCTTGCTTTTCACGTGTGCAGGGAGCTTCTCGTCCTTGATAACGTTGTTCCGGAGCGTGTCGAGGATCTCGATGAGGAGATAAGGCGGGTCGTTCGCTAAGGATCTAGTCAAGGCGGGAGTAAGCTCCTTTTGTGACAGCAATTCAATTTTCGCTTCTAGATGCAAGAATTTGAGAGCACTGAGGAAGAATCGAATAGCGTTTGTGCGGGCCGACGGCCTCTTCAAATCTTCGAGCCCTTCGCCAAGATGCTTCATGCCCATGTTTCGGGCCATAGACTTGAAGGTGAAGTTTCTGGCTCGGAACACAGGTTTTGCAAGAATCCCGCCATCCAGGCATAGCACCTCCCTTAGTAACCTCAGCGTCGGCGAGATGATAAACTCCTTGCCCTTGTCAGCCGATAAGTTGCGGGCTATAAGTTCTTGTTGCTGTTTTTGAAGGAGTGTACGGCCAATGCCCAGCCCGTACACGGTGAGTTCGAGCCTTTGTGAGATGAACTTCAGCAACAGAGCGAGGGTCACCGCAACTGCCGACATGAGATTGTCGTTGTTTGAGTGAGCAGCGAAGCTCCATGTGTCCATGATGTCAGGTAAGAATGTGACTTCGGAATCGCCATCATGTCGCTTTGCAGTCTCAAGATAGTCCCTAAGAATCTGTACCTGTTGCTCATCGGCGCCCCCTTCTGACAAAAGTCCGTCGACGAATACTTTGAGTGACTGCAACCCTAGAGACCAGTCAGTGGAAGTCGATCAAGAACACCATGGGAGAAGAATCACCATGTCTCGCTTTCTGTGGGTCCTGTTCGAAGAAAAGCAGTTGTTGGAGTTGTCTGCTCGCGTGGATCTCTTCGCTTGTTGGCGCCTCATGCACAACCTTCACCCGCTTGCGTGGGTTCGAGGCGTCTGCTCCATGACCCCTTTTACCCATCTTTGAGAATAAATCTCGGAAATAGTTCACACTCTGCCTGTCAAATACCCTTGGAGTTCAATATTCGACGCTGAGGGCTAATAAAAGAGATCCCACGGACGAGTGATGTACCAGCGACCCGTCTTCAAGAAAGTGAACTTTGTCGTTCTGACTCGGAGGGTTCCAAGGTACCGTTGCGCAGGGCCCTTCACTGGGCAATATGTATGACTTTGGTGGTACTCGTTTCGTTATATTGTTGCTGTACTTCCACATCATATATATGTTCTTGATCCTCTCAGCTCGCCTATACCCAGGTGATCAAAGTACATCGATCGGCTTGGCTTGTTCCTGGAAATTTAGGAATTCTGCCGCAGTCGCCGTCTTACCGCTTGCCGTTACTGATTATCTTATCGCTTGACACCTAGGTAGGTACCTAGGTACCTAGGTAGTATACAAAGGACTTGGCGCAGGCACAATATACCCGGTTAACAGGGGTCGAGCCCACCGCTAGCCCCACTAGCCTATTTGGTGGGCGGCGGGCGACGGCGACGGCGACGGGTCACCGAAATTCCACTGGCTTCGATGTTCGCTTCAACAAACGTCAAGTCACCAACCACCAACCACCAACCAACCACCTGGACACCCCTTGGCATATATCTTTGTGGAGGACAGTTTTGACACCATTGCTCTTCGACACGACCATACACCAAAGAACCTCGTAATCATCACTTAATCGCGAAAGCCGCAAGAATGGGTTCCGTCGTCCTCCCCCACCTCGAATCCGGCTGGCACGTCGACCAAGCTATACTGTCTGAAGACGAACGACTTGTTGTACGTACTCATTTTCGAGTAACCCGAGGCTCCATACATCCAGTGCTGTAACATTGTAGCACCTAATGATTATACTGACTTGAGAGTCCATAGGTATTGCGTTTCGGGCGTGACCACGATCCCGACTGCATGCGACAGGACGAGGTCCTCTACAAGATCGCCGAGCGCGTCAAGAACTTTGCCGTCATATACGTCTGCGACATCGATCGAGTCCCCGATTTCAATACCATGTACGAGCTTTATGACCCATGCACTGTTATGTTCTTCTTCCGAAACAAACATATCATGTGCGATCTGGGCACTGGTAACAATAACAAATTATCTTTCGTACTGGAGGACAAGCAAGAGCTCATCGACATCATCGAGACTGTCTACCGTGGAGCAAAGAAGGGCCGCGGTCTGGTCGTCAGCCCCAAGGACTACTCAACGAGATACCGGTATTAGACAGCGTGCAGTGGATTGCTGAGTCAGGCCAGCTCTACGCTAGATACGACCACGGTACCGCTGTTCATGATGCTAGAAGCATCGCTTCGGAATGATAGCCGTCAGGGCCGCCGCCCTTTGGCTCTGGAAGCCGCGATCATATCCTCCGGCATGTTCTTCGATGCTAGAGACACTGCACAGGAAAAATCCCATTAGTTTCGATACGCCGTTGCAGGACGGGCAATGGTTGATAACGCGCTGGGAGGTTCCAAGAAACAAGGTTACCTGAAAGCTTGAATTTGATTGGCGATGGAGTTCACGGTTGGTCTCACTTATTTAATCACAGTCACATTGGAGCCAAAAGATGCTAATGCGCCTAAGCAAGATGTGAAACTCCCGCACCACAGGTACGCTTCCTTTGCGCCAGACGAGGTGTTTGCTATGTGTGCCACCAGCTCCCTTGCCCTTATCCACACTATCCCTATATCGCACCCTTGTGTTACGCACATGTGATGTAAAGCTCCAAGCATATCCAGTACACCTGAAACGATCACCTCCGGACGCCCACGCTCTTCACAGAATAGTAAACTAGGTAGAAACATCACCGATTCGAGATACGCAGCTTTATACGGTGCATCAAAGCATGTCGCTATGTGGTGGACTCTGTAGGAACGCGTCCGGCATCCTTGGAATTGGTACGCCCCCATCCTTGGCCCACTGGGGAAGGTTCTCTCGGGACCTACCTCCGGTAAGCCGTCGCATGCGGGACCGAGTCTGATGTGCCGGAAGTTTGACCATATTTTCGAGGAAGAACGAACGCTCATTTGGCCCCGGAATGCCATTGTCCTCAGCGTCAGAAAATACGTCCTCCGGTAGATCATCATCGGACGGACAATAAGGTTGATACGACGATGATGCAGACGGCGAAGTAACAGAACGAGAATGCAGACCAGGACGGCTGGGTGGCGAGGCAAAAGCGCCTGGATTCATCGCGGTATTCTCCCGAACAACCGGCCTCTCGGCAAAGCCATTTTGGAATGAGGTATTGCTTCCAGCCGCACTCAAGATCGGCAGGACCTGCTCATCGTATAGCTGAGCTCCCGAATCCGGGAACGTATCTGGCGTGTACTCCGTAATAGTACGCGAGGATCGACCATCGCTGGGTGGGCTTGTAGAGAGGTCATCAAAGAAGTCATCAAGGCTGTCCAGCTTGGACACCAAGTCCGCTGGGCCGACATCTCCGCGAGTATCGTCCGACATCATCGTATTCGTCCTGTCCGAAACATGGAAGTATCCGTATGGGAACTCATCTGTATGGAATTCGACCTCGGGGGTCGGCGCCGCTTCTATGGTTAGGCCCTCGGCACTCTGACACATATAGTAAGCGGCATGTATGTTGGCGCGCGTTGAGTCGGTTTTCTTAGCAGGAACTGGTATGGCCCAACCAGAATCTTCAGGAATGCCGAACAAGCTTTGCGTCCTCTCGTATTCCTTGCGTACCGCCTTGGATGTAGGACGTGTCATGCTCATTCGCAAGTGATGTTTATCCATAGATGTTCCGGACATCGTTATGATGTTGTCCAGGACTTCGAGGGCTTCCATGCAGAACTCGGTTTGAAGCAGCCGCAAGAGGGGAGAGATGAGATCGGAGCCGTGGCCGGCCACTTCGGGTTTCCTCATGTCGATCTCGGGAATGACAACATGGAGGATACGCATGGTATTGGTCTTGACCCAGGCCAGCCTATTCGTCAGCATTCCCATGAGCGTCGTAAGCAACGCAAAGTCTAACTCTGGGAGGAAATACTCTTTCAGCGCTGCAAACATTTGGCTCACGAAGGCCTTGGCCGTCTCATGTTGCTTCCTGAGGTAATCGTTGAGAACGAGAGCTATGCGAGGAAGTCCTTGTGTGACTGCAACTTGCAGAAGAGTTTCGGCAGTCTGTAACATACTGTCTCTTACATGGCTTTCTTCCATCGCATAAAGGAACCGCGGGAAGTTGGCCACGATCCCAAAGAATATGCGGCTATCATTTCCCGTCAAGGGATCGCTTGGCAGTATAACAATCCGATTGATGGCCTGCAAAGTTGCCTCGAGACATAGGGACGACCGAAGGCCCTTGTACAGAAGCGGCTGTAGACCTTCAAATCCCCCATCCCAATCTGACGGCTGGCCATCCATAAGTGATCGCCGCACACCTGCTTGTCCAAGATCGACCTTGTCCATGAACTCATTGAGCATCTCCACCGATTCTAGGAATTCTCGCTCATTGATAGACTCCATACACGCACAAGTGGTCCAGAATAGCTGCGGGTAGGATATCAACTTCTCGGCCTCGAGCTTGGAGATGAGTGTCTTCAACGTGGTCAGGATCTCCATAGCAAATGATTGTATCTCGGCATCCTCATCAGCGATGGTATTTGACAATCTGGCAAGCATATCGCCTAGCATGTTATGGTCCAGAGAGGTCAGGATGCATCGAAATATCTGGAAAGATCGGCAAGCAAGATGACGAACAGGACAAGTTGTGGCCCACGTCAGTGAGAGTCGGCCCCAGTGCTCCTTGATGCCTGGGAAAGTGATTTCGAAAGTTTCCACAACTCTGGTGGTTAAAGATTCCATGCTTGGTGGAACTTTGGTGTCATGGTCATTGACCTTGCCGTTGCTGTCCTCGTAGCCCCAAACAACAGAACGATCATGCCGTCGGATGAGCTCTATGAGATCCTCGATAGGCTTTTTGGTCGAATCAGGTGTCGCATCATCAAGCCTTGAGATGACCAGCTCGTGTATCAGGTGAACTAGCATTTCTCGCGCATGTTCTTGAACCAAAGGCGTGTAGTGATCCCATAGCACCATGACCACTTGCAGCAGTATCGGAACGCTATCTTTATGCAGATTGACAGGAGACACCATAAGGTCTACAAGTAAAATCAAGGACAGCTGTCCCAGAGAGAAGCCAGCTTGTTTGGTCCCGACAGGTAGGGCGTCAGCTAATTCGGCGCAGTAGGGGAAATGGTTGGTCTCTGGCGGAGGTGACGCAGTCTCCCGCTTCTCATTTGGCACCATCGCTTTGGGAGTGATTTGAAGCAGGAGAAATTCCACAACCTTATGACCAGGGTTACTGTTGGTGCTAGCGAGGAACACCACAATCTGTTTGGCATATTCGACGAAGTTTTGCTCTCGGCGCTCAAGGCACAATTGCATGATAAAGTCAAGCACAAAACGAACGTTGCCAGGATATGGCCCGGTTGCCAGAGCCTGCCAGAGCCCTTGTACCTCATTGTGAAGCGCTGCGCTTGATTTGATGGTGATTTCCAACAAGTTCGCGAGCAGGACGTAAGATTGCCCCGTTGGGCCCCCGTTGGGATCCACCTTCAGTTCTACTGACTGAATCCACGGGTGGATGACAGCGATGATGCTCCTTTGATTGACAGGCTGGAGCTCCTTGAAGTAGAGAGTAAACTCGGAGAACAGGTAGAACGTCAGTTCTGCATGTTGCTTCGAAAGCCTCTCAGAGATTTTGTATTGTGCTGGCTTATAGACTGCCTTCGTCTTGTCTGAGATGCTAATGTCGAAGTCCTGGATCTTGGATGATTTGGCTTGCAGATGCCGCTCCTCTATGGCGTGAAGGATCTGCGCAGATCTAGACCTGATTTCACTCTGATCATTGCCCAGGGTGAACAAACACAGCCCTAAGAGCTTCCAGAAAGGAGATGGATAATCAGGATGCTCCAGCAGAACCTCGGTAACCACAGTGAAGTAGCTCTCGAGGACCTTGGGTATGTCGGTGAGGTAGCATCGTGAAATGCAGTGTTCCAGAAGGTAAGGGAATTCTTGGTTGTAGATGATCAAATTTTTCAAGGCGCGCCTGCCGATCACCTTCATTCGATCGTTGCCATTGCTGAAGATTGCCTCAATCCACGACAGCATACGACGCACGTCAAATTGCAACGATGCACCACTTTCAGTGGTGACACTGATGGGGCCTGCACAAAGTGCAGCCATGGAGCTCAGAGCAGCAGTCCTTAGGTTGCGCTTTTCGATCTCCATTGCAGCTGATGCTGTATTTCTCTCACCCAAGTTCTGCTGGTCGATCATCGATTGTCTCATGGTGTCTTCTCTCTGCCGGATTTGAGACTGATTTGGTGAAAAGCCGCACCACTCTTCCATCAACGTGAAAGAAGACTTACGAGCTTCAAATGTCATCCATCTTGACGGATCACTCGTCCTGTTGATGCCTTCGAAGAGCTCTTCCATCAGCCCGCAATAGTGGCGCCGCAGCTTTTGAAATTCCCAGTCCATCTGAACCTCCCCGTCCATGAGGAACAGCTTCAAGTCCTTGGAGTACGAAACGAGATTATTAAGAATCCATTCGTCTTGATATACCACAGGTTGTTTCAAGAAGTGTGACGTGAGCTTGTAAACATGTGTGATCTCGGTTCGCAAGAGGTCCATCTTCCTGTTCCGGCGGGGGCTGCTGTTGGACCGTTGATGGATGCGAGCTCTGGCCTCGTCATTGCAGCGAGAGGCGTATCCTTGCAGTTCCTCAAGCAGCGTTCGATATATATAGATGTTGATCGAACCCATTGCAGTGACCACTGCCTCTCTGACAGAAGCGGACGAGACTGACAGAAGTGGATTCAGGTATTTGAAAAGTGTCCGTGCCGACACAATTCTATCCGTCGATGAGACCAATGAGCCTTTGCGCAGGTGGTCGTTCCCGTTCAGTGGATTGGACTGCGGATTTCCAGGATCTGCCAGCGTTGTCCAAGCAAAAACAAGAAATAGTTTCCACTGCTCAACCAAGACATCGGGTTGCGTTGTAGGCGTACGCCCAACAAAACGTGCACTTCCCGGGTCTGAGCCGTAGTACAAGCCCCTCGAAGGTTCAGAAAGGAGCGTGATGGTTTTATACATCTGGAGAATGCGGTTACAGATGAGATCACGCCCAATCGTCACTGTGAAAGGACACTTCTCGTATGCGAGCCGAATTAAATTCGGAAACAGTTTGAACCAAAGAGTCGTGTCGTAGGAAACGTCGCTTGTGCAAAGTTCGATAAGGCTGCCTTGATTATTGTCTTGCATCCCTCTCTGTATGCGGCTTCGCTCGGCTACGGACAGCTGGTCATCCTTGAAATTCATAACCTGCATGGAATCATTCTCGAGAATGTCGATCAGCCGCAGCGTGTCTTTTTCTGAACTCGTCGTTTTGCCGAGCGCCGTATCAAATTCTTTGATTAGTCGCAAAACACTTATGGCGAAATAGCGCACGGTATGAGATTGGGAGCAGAGGAAGAACAAGCCGTGTGCTTCGATCTGATCGACCTCGGCCCAGATACTAGATATATCCAATTGGATTCCCCGCTTGTCGGCAACAATTGCCTCGTTAGTCTCAGTAGCGGCATGCTTCTGTCTGCGCTTGATCTCCTCGATCCAGATGTGAAGAAGCTCAACGTAGAGCCTCAAGGTGTTCTCGATGTGACCCGGCCCGAGCATCCCACCGTCCGACATGGTGGAGTATCTATCGTCAAAATTGAAGATGAAACGAGAAAACCCAGTGGTGACCTGCTGGGCATGAGACTGGCGGGCGATAGCCTTCAAGGCGTGAGCTGACGAATCAGCAATATTATACTGTAGGTGTGCAGTCCCAGTGCACAGGAGGTTGATAAGAGAATTGAAGGGTATGTCAGCAGAGAGGCAGCGCGGTAGAGCTTGAACAGCAACGTGCAGGAGCTCATAGAAAGCCTGCTTCTGGTCCTGAGGACTTTGATGATCATCCCGCCGAAAGTTGAACGTCTCTGTTATTGGCGTCTTGGGCCCAGGGCTGCTGAACTTCTCATCCAAAACGGCTTGTCCGCCAAAGGTATTGTCACAAATGATGGTGATCTTGCCTAATATCTCACAGAATTTGGCGTAGTACTCCCGCACGGCACCGTCGGGCACATGGCTTAAAAGCGGGCTTGCTCGACCCTCGCCACCGGAGATTTTGGCAGTTGGCCTTGGTAAGGAGCCTTTCGTTGAGGGTGCAATGATTGGTGATGTAGGCAGCCGATCCGGTGGAGGCGTCGGGGTGGGAGGATAATATTGGGGAAACGGTGGGCGGCCTTCTGCCCCCTTATCAAGGTCCGTTATGATGGCCAAGAAAGATCGTATGCCAATGACCATCTTGTCTGGGTCCAAGTTCTCAATCTTTAATTCCTTGTTGGAGCTAAATTGGTCGGCATTAAGAAGGGGAAATATGATATTCTTGAAGCAATATTCTGGTTGCCTGAAACCAATGATCCTGATGATCTGTATGAGGGGTTCTGCGACCGAAGTATCACTCGCAAGGACGGAGCGTCTTCCCGGAGGCAGAATGAATTTGATCACCTCGTCAAGTTTCTTCGCGGTACCAGTGGCTATATCGGTCGTTCGCATAAGGTAGGTCCATACCAGCCGCGATAGGACCTGCAAGAAGATCGGCTTGGCGTAACGATCCTTGAGCTTCGTCTGCATTTGATATACCAGTTGCAGCCATTGTGATGAGAACGTCTCTGGCGGTGAGACGCAGAGCATAGTCGCCGTCAGCGGGAATGCAAAGGACCAATGGCGCGGTTTGACGAATATCTGCGCCAGACGTGGACTGATATTGCCGAGGACTTCGGCCCATTTCGAGTGAGCGAAGTCACTGTCGTTTGCCTTGGCAGCGATGGGCAGCAGAAGCATCTCCAGCATTTGGCAGAACGCTGATTTGATCTTTTGGCCATGCGAACGACTGAACAGCTTCCCAAGTGCTATCATGAAATTGCACGTCTGTTCCCAGCAATCAGGAGGGCTGATCTTCAACCTCAAGTGCTTCATGCCGCCCAGGACAAGTTCAATCTTGCTCTCCGTACCGTCGCGGTTTGCGGATATGGGGCTCTTCAGGGTACCATGCTCTTGAAGTGAGCGGTCTAAATCAGCAATGAAGCGTTCGGTAACGCTTTCAAAATTTATCTCACTCATGACTCCTAGAAGTTGTGCAAAGAGGTTCCAGTTCGCCAGTTTCAACGGGGAGTACATCAGCTGTTCGGTATCGGCGATCTTGAGCTGGCTGAAGATAATACCCTCGAGCTTCTCCTCCATCTCGAGCGTTATGGAGGAGAGAGTGCTTTGACTTATCACCTCCAGCAACACTCGACATAGGATATAGATGGAGACCAGTGACCGACGTTCGGCTTGGGAGACGAATTCCTGTTTCGACGCAAGAGAAGCTGGTGCATTTGGGTGCAAAGGGTCTCCCGCCCCAGTTCCATTGGGTTGCACCGGCTCCGTATTCCTCCTCTGAAGCGGCCCGGGAAGAGCCTGGCCCTTAGATGCCATGCGCGCTTCATTTGCAGCATCACTCTTACTTTTCCTCCAAAGCATCATAGAATCAATCAGCGCCTTTGGTCTCGGACTAGCGATGTGAGCTAGAGCAGCAATGCTTTGGTCAAAGGCGGGATCCACGCCGGGGCCACATATCTGCTCAATTTGAGGTTCAGGATCGAAAGGCACCGTTATAGACTCATTCAACTTCTCCTCCGCCTGCCCGATGAACGAAGTGAAGAGTACATGTAGCGCATACTCTCCGACGGTCTTCTGCTCATCTCTGTTCTGTCTCGAATGGGAGTGATTGTGCGCGTGGTCGCGCCTACTCTTGTCGCTCTGCATCCTTTCTACCTTTCTTTGGGTCAAAGTGTGGGCGTTCGCATCTAGTGCTGATGAGGTTCTCTCGGGTATCTGAGGGCCTGACATCAAAGTACTGCCCGACAAGGCAGTAGTAGGACGGGATCCAACCACAGTATCACCTCCATGCGGATGCATCTTGGCCCTCTCTGGCGTGAGTCCCGCACCGGCAGCGGCTATTATTTGTGGGCTCAATGGGCTGGAAGTTGAGCTCGCGACACTTCCATCTCGTGAATGCTGTATTCCATGTACAATCGACGTCTGCCTGTGATGCCCGTACGATGCGGCAGTTTTTGTGTCGGTGTTGGTCTCGAATAGACCACCAGCAGCCGAGCGAGGAGGCCCTGTTATATGTATACGTGTTGCGGAGGAGGGTGATTGCGACTGCGACTGGGCCGAGGAGGTTGGGATCAGGCCACCCGACTGCAGTTTTTCTAACGACGACTCTCGAGAATGAGCGATGTATCGAGCAGTTTGTGGGTCCAGCTCTCTAGGCCTCAAGGTATTGTTCCAGTCCTCATCCTCCTCATGTATGGGCGACCGGGGCGAGAACTTCAGGTTGTCGTAGGCATGGTCGGGCAACGTCGAGGAGGGAGCTGCGCGGGAGGTCCAGTCAGTACACAGAAACGTTCAATTACAATAAGAGATGGAGGCAGTCCCATAGGTCGCGAGTGGGACGGAATGTGGGATGTTGAAGAATAGGGATGTCGTGAGTGGATGGAATGGGGGCAAGCATGCCATGACACCGCAATGAAGTCCCCTCTTTTGTAGACGCTGTGAAACAGATGAGGCTCGCAGTACACACGCAAAGATCAGCCGCGCGAGTAGATAATCCGTGGTGGCTTAAATGGGATATGCCGAGCTGGTGTTTCATCCTGCTGCATCGAAGAGCGACTTACCCATGTTGGGCCTCTCTCAGGGCCCATGGAGGTTGGGCATCTAGCGAAAGACTTATACCTCAACCGTATACAAAGCCGATTGAAATAAACGCCAGCTTGTCGATGCCTCGACTTGACTGTCTAATGGGTATCCAGAAAGAGGAGACGTGACGGTCAAGCTGTCGCTTACTTTGGAATTTTGGTGAGTGCAGGTCGCAACCATTCCAAGGTTCATCTGCTGGGGGCCGCCAACCACATATCGATACGACAACAAACACGTCTGGGCAGAGCCTCCCCTAACCACCTTAGCTGCTTGAACATGCTTAGGTACACTAAATTGACGGCAAGCAAGCCCGACTTAAGGACGTCGGGGGGAAGCGCAAAGCCCCAAAACATTCTAGTAATGAGCGGGATATGCCAAGATACATAGCCAATCAGAAGCAAGAACGGAAGAACTGCCCAGGTAGCACCGTCGACTACCGAGGTACGTCAGAGCCTATTTAAAGTTACCTACCCATGCGCCTACTATGTACTTAAGCACGCAGAGCCGCGTACCGTTAACCGAACTGTGAATCTACCTAGCTGCTCAGGCCAGTACACTTCTTCCCGCCAGTGAGCAACTTGATACCCAGGTGCCTATTTAGGACATCTGGGGGCTTTGATACAGGCTGGTGGGACTTAGGTAGGTACTTGAGCATATACCCCCAGAGGGCTGCAGCTTGCATTGGACTCTACACACGGCAACTGTGGACTACCCAGATATAGCAGAAACTCTAATAAATCATCTTCGACCTAATCACTACGGTATGTATCGACCCCGTGGTCATTGACGCAGAGTGGATCCCGTCTCCATGGGGTCATCTTGTCCTGATATGCCGACCACGGCTTGGTGCGTTCCTATATTGTTGCTGGAGTCGGAAACGGGCCGGCGATCGGGCCGGCTTGGCTGTCCTAGCCCTTCAGTCAGAAGAGTAATCCTGGCATAGTACAGCATTTCACAGACCTTGTATGTCTAGAGGGTTGTGTGTGTGCGCGCGCATGATATTGGTTTCCAACGTTCCGCAAAATGGAAGCGAAAAGGTCCGGCGTTGGATGGACAATGACTGATATCACCCGGGCCGAGTACGACAGCCAGATCATGGCTTGCAATATATAAATAGATATATTATTTGGTATCGATTCAAACACGAGCACAGTACGACGATATAATTCGGCTTTTTGAGGATTCAATGCCTTACAGATCAGATATTGAGTTCAATATCTGACCGCATATAACTATATAGTACTCAACATAGTCTTGAGCCACCGTCGCCCGGGCGCATTGAGTCACTTGAGCGAGTGATATGGTTCGGTTCAGATCGACCATTCGGTACCTAGTCGATCGAACAGTGTTGACCAAGTCTGGGAGCATAAGTTGTTTGCAAGCAGAGTAGAAGCACCGAGAGAATTGTCAAATGGCGAGCGACCTTCATCTGTAGGATCTCGGGAAGCCCGCAACCTTGGAAAGTCTAGCTCACGTCAGCAGATGCATTCCATCGACATCAACAGATCTTTCTAAAGCTGTCGCGGTGTATCTGTTAGGGCTGAGCTATGTCACTGCCACCTTTCTTGCAGAACGATACATGTGCTCACGATAGTGTACGGAAACCAGAAATTATTGTGTCTGCATGGGCTGGGTGTCCGTTGACTCTGGCGTTGCATTACAGTCTACAGATTAGCGCTTAGCCATTCATGTCTCGGAGAACCTTGGAAGTCTTTGAATGGTCGCAGGAAGGGTGGAGGTGGCGAGAGAAGGTGGGGTTCGACACGAGCTGAGGTAAGTCGCAGTAGGTCCGTACGCAGTAGCCGTCGGATGGCCCTTTACCCGAGGCAGGATTTGATTTGCATGGTCGATATGTCAACACCGTCACACTTCCAGTCGAGCGTTCAGCCACCAAGGCCGAGATCTGAATAGGCATCGTAAAATCCCCGCGAACAGCGGGTCCTGGACCTCAGCGGCTTGTTCGGACGCGGGTCCTGCACCTGCAGCCGAATTGGTGACCTCGGGAGATACAAAGGGCAGTTGGTCGGCCCTTCGTCGTCAATAAAAAGATCAGCGCTTGGGGCTTAATGTTGGAGAACTCCGCGAATAGGAGGACCTGGCCGGATAGAAGTCGGCATTTATCTACCTGTGCTACCGACTGTACTACAGTAGTAGAGTACTTGGGTACCCTATGCTTCACTAATTGGCTTGGACTCTTTGTGAGGCGTTGGCAACGGTGAGCCGAGGATTTAGCGACCCTAAACCGCCTCGAAAGTTCCCGACTTCAAGTATCAAATGGTGTAGTTACCTAGGTACCTAGGTAGGACATACCTACCCAGGTACCGTATATCGGTGTGTCCACGGGTCGCTGGATAATCCCGCTTGCTAGTCGTGTACACTAGGAATCCTCAGTACACTATTTAGACAGTCCCACTTCCCCGGTCTCGGATGGGGACCGGAACCGCAGAAAACCCCGTTATCACTTATCGTCTGATTGCTCCCATTCAGCGCCACGTTTTGATCCAACAACCTGCCCAGGTCAGGTGCTTCTCCCACCTCCGTATCGACACCTATCATCCTTCCGAGGCAAGTTTGTTGTTGCAGCACTGGTTGTTGACCGTGTCATCCACGAGGCAATTTCACTCATTCTTACCTCGAAGGGGCATCAGCCGTACACAACAAGGCAGCTTGTAACTGCCAACCTCAGGGAACCGGACAGCTAGCAGCTACCATCGCTACTGTGGCCTCTTGCTGTTCCCCTCCACGAGGTCGCGCAGCATCATCGGTCCATTTTCTTCCTCCGTTTCCTTAGGGCTCTTTCGCACAATTCTCAGCGCACATAGTCAAAGGTTTGTGTGCTCGAAGCAACGACACTGGTTGAAGTTGTCTATGCTGACTGTGTTCGTCCCGCCAGTACCGTACCAACAGTCTTACTCGAGGAAAGACGTGTGCTCCGGCACTGGTCGCCAAGATGGCTGAACTCGACACGTTGGACATCGTTGTTCTTGCGGCGATCCTCCTCGGGACTGTTGCGTATTTCACGAAAGGCAAATACTGGGGAGTAACCAAGGATCCATATGCCAGTTCCTTTGCCAATGGAAATGCTGCAAAGGCTGGCAAGACCCGCAACATCCTAGAAAAGCTGGAGGAGAGCGGGAAGAACTGTATCATTCTCTACGGATCTCAGACTGGAACAGCCGAGGACTATGCCTCAAGGCTCGCCAAGGAAGGCAAGAGCAGGTTCGGTCTCGAGACCATGGCGGCTGACCTCGAGGACTACGACTATGACAACCTCGACACCATTCCTAGCGACAAGGTTGTCATGTTTGTTCTCGCTACATATGGAGAGGGAGAACCCACCGATAATGCCGTAGACTTTTATGAGTTCATCACCTCCGAAGATGCGTCGTTCTCGGAGACCAACGACCCCCCTCTTGGCAATCTCAACTATGTCGCATTCGGCCTGGGCAATAACACTTACGAGCATTATAACTCCATGGTTCGCAACGTCAACGCCGCTCTTGAGAAGCTCGGCGCACACAGGATTGGAGAAGCCGGCGAAGGCGATGATGGAGCCGGTACTATGGAAGAGGATTTCCTCGCCTGGAAGGAACCCATGTGGACTGCTCTCGCTGAGAAACTCGGACTGGAAGAACGCGAGGCCGTCTATGAGCCCGTTTTCAGTGTCATCGAACGGGAGGGGCTTACAAAGGATTCGCACGAGGTCTACCTGGGAGAACCGAACAAGATGCACCTCGAGGGCAGCGCCAAGGGCCCATTCAACGCACACAACCCATACATCGCTCCAATCGCTGAATCCTACGAACTGTTCTCTGTCAAGGACCGGAACTGCCTCCATATGGAAGTGGATATCAGCGGTTCGAACCTAAGCTACCAGACTGGCGACCATATTGCAATCTGGCCAACCAACCCCGGCGAAGAGGTCGATCGGTTCGTGAACATTCTTGGGCTCTCTGGCAAGCGCGACAGCGTCATCAGTGTCAAGGCACTCGAGCCCACGGCCAAGGTACCCTTTCCCACACCGACTACTTACGATGCGATCGTTCGTTACCACATGGAGATCTGTTCCCCTGTCTCACGACAATTTTTGGCTATGCTGGCGGCGTTCGCTCCAGATGAGGATTCCAAGGCTGAGATGGCCAAGCTTGGAGGTGACAAGGACTACTTTCACGAGAAGGTCAGCGAACAGCATCTCAGCATCGCTAGAGTGCTGGAGGCGGTTGGAAACGGCCAGCAATGGACCAACATCCCTTTCTCGGCTTTCATCGAAGGTCTCACTAAACTGCAGCCCCGTTATTACTCGATCTCTTCCTCTTCCCAGGTCCAGCCTAAGAAGATCTCCATCACAGCTGTTGTCGAAGCTCAGACGCTTCCAGGCCGAACTGACATGTTCCGTGGTGTCACCACCAACTACCTGCTTGCCCTGAAACAGAAGCAGAACGGCGATCCCAACCCGGAGCCGTTTGGTCTGACATACGAGATCACTGGTCCTCGAAACAAGTACGACGGTATCCACGTTCCAGTTCATGTGCGTCACTCCAACTTCAAATTGCCCTCGGATCCTTCCAAGCCTGTTATCATGATTGGACCTGGTACTGGTGTTGCACCGTTCCGTGGCTTCATCCAAGAGAGGGCAAAGGAGGCCGAAGATGGTGAAAATATTGGCAAGACTATTCTGTTTTTCGGTTGCCGAAAGCGTGATGAAGACTTTATGTATGCTTCTGAATGGGAGGTAAGTAGCCATCTTCCTGAGCTGGTTCATTTTTCTTCTCTGACACATCCGCAGCAATACAAGAAGTCCATGGGCGACAAGTTCGAGATGCACACTGCTTTCTCCAGAGAGGGTGCCGAGAAGGTCTACGTACAACACCTTCTCAAACAGCAAGGCAAGGAGATCAACGAACTCTTGGAGAAGAAGGCCTACTTCTACGTCTGCGGTGATGCTGCAAACATGGCCCGTGAGGTCAACACCGTACTGGCCCAAATCATTGCAGAACATAGGGGTGTGTCGGAGGCTAAGGCAGAGGAAATTGTGAAGAACATGAGGGCTGCAAACCAATACCAGGTAAGTCACCTCCTGATACCTATCATGGAAGATAGTGCTAACAACTTCTACAGGAGGATGTATGGTCATAGACACCAGCTAGCGTCGACTTGATTTGCTGCATGTGCTGAGCGAAGATTGCGCAAGGCAGAGCAACTGCATGCATAGTTTTGTGGGGGGGTAGGAGTCATTGACGTTGATACAGACGATATTCAGCGCATTTAGAGGTTTCGATCTGTTCATTGTTCAAAAAATAAATACTACATGTGTATAACTTATCTTCTGTGGCGGTATGTGATGCCATCTTGTGGATTATGCCTGTCTATGTTGAGAGTCCACGCTGAAACGCATATCAGCAAAGGGTCGGATTCATCTGGCAGCAGACCACCATGTTGCATGCCTGCGATAATCCCAAGAAGCGGCGCCCCCGAACTGGGACGACTACGGCGTGAAAGGTAACATGTTGACATGCGAGCCAGCAGTAGGGCGAGAAGTAACTGTGCCTAGGTATCTACTTGTGTACTTCAATACCTGACGACGGCCTCGGAGATTAAATGCTACCTGTCAATGGCTTGTGTCAATGACCACTTGCAGTTCCGTTGACTTGCACCATATCATCGTTTGCTTCGATGTTGCAAGCGCTTCATTCAATGGCCATTTTATACCCCGATACAAGATTTTGGGTACCCTTTTTGAAGCTTTCTTATTTTGTTCTTGCCCTTATGTTTTGCGAATAAGAGAACACATATCACGTCCCACAAGGCCTCCGAATGCAGCTCGCAGTCAGTGTGGCATGACCTACCTAGCTGGGCGGCTCTGGAGCCTGCGGCAGAGCGTCGTGCCTCAAAGATGGAAGAGTGGATGACTTGAACAGGCGAGCAAGCGTCCATTGTCCTTGAGTCTGGCTTTATATTATGTTGTTTATATGGCAATGCAGGAGGCTCGATGGGGTCAACATGGTGCTACCTGACCATTCGACCTCCTGCTTTTGTTTTCCTTTTTCCCCCCCTTTCTTTTCTCATGTGCCAACAGGGCCTTGGCGTGGGCATGCGCGAAGACACACAAGCCACTCGGGGAGATGAATGAGACATATCACAACCCAATGACACCGTGACGGGGCGAACCTCGCAATACAGGCACTAGACAGATTGGCAGGTGTTGCATCCCTCCAGGCCCTGAGGCCTTGGGTGATCGGCCTCAAGGGTCCTCCTTGGAAAGAAGCGAACATGTCACCTCTGGACTCGGTGAAGCCACGCCTCTACGCCACATATCTTATTGGATCCAGTTTGCCGTTGCAAGAAGCACGTTGACGTTGATGCGTGTCTGTGATTTCTTTTTCTGCCGCCGTGTTGTGCTTGGAGGAGGTCCGTTCGCTGGCCCTGGCCCTGGCCCTGGCCCTAGCACTGACCCCGGACCCTGGACCCTCTGTCAAGTTGCAATTGCCTGCCTTGTCCGCATGGGAAAGATGCGCCTTACGATGGAGAAATGCCTTATCTACAGCGGTCCATAAAAGCTCGCTGTCTGCTGTTCTAGCACGTGTTGTTGCTCTCGACCTCTCTTTTGGCCCGAACTCGAGATCACTAGGAAGCCAAGACTCGACAGTAACACATGGTCTTCCTACTCCCCTCACAGTATTATTATCCATGGACGGTTGGTTCTTTCGATAATTCTTTCATATGTGAGTTAGCATTATTTCTATAGCTTGGATGGGTGAACAGTGTTTCTGAACAACAATCTATTGCTGTTCCCAGGTCAGCTTCTGGACACATTTGGGGCACAGTCCAGTATCTTATCTTGAAACCCTCCCTTCAACAACCTTGGAACATTAGCACACTTCAGTCAACCGGTGGCATCAAATGGTGGAGGTGGTTGGGTTTCTATGACAGTTCAGTTCGGGAAGGCACGTTTGGATACAGCCCTTGACCTGACCCCAGGAGCTACCTAGATACCTAGGTTCTCAAGGAGTCTGTTTGGGAAGTGCTGTTGGGCGGCACACTCCCTGGGATTGTCATCCCATGGGACAGCAACATTGGATCTGCGCATGTGTATACATATGTGAGGGCAGACTTCCCAAGGTGAATCACTTCACCATGCCGCTATCCCTGCTCCTACTTGAATAAGCCCGGGAAGAGATTGGCTAACCATATCACTGCTTGAAGCGAAGCGAACAATACTACGAGGACTCGTGGAGGTGACTACAATCACTCCGCATTTCGTGGAAGTCATATAGGCACTTTCTACCTTGGTCGAATGTTTTCTGGAATTTGCCAGCCACGGAGGTCATTATTCGTCGTCTAAATGAGATTGAGAGGGTCGTCTGAACTTTGAGCTTTGGGACTTCCAAGGTTCCTACGCCTGCCAGCCGTAGACTTTGCAGGCAGTCATCGTTTCCTTCCTGAATAGGCTCTGCCAGGAAACATTAGCCAGAGTCGAAGTACTTAAGTACCTCGAATTAAGAACCTTGGAATACCCTTGGCCCATCCAATACTTAAGCCCTTTCTGCTCCACGGCAAGACTCCTTCCTTATCGAACTTCAACATTCTTCCCCTCGACATTATTGGGAAGAAGAAAGACCGATCCTATTGCTCGCAGTCAGCATCTGTCTTCCTTCCACTTATCGCGTCCCGCGTCGCGACTTCTCTCTCTTCAAAGCATCAACAAGTGCTATCATCTATCCATCTCCAACAAGTATTCTAGCTGCTCAAAGGTTCGTCGCCCTTCTTCTTCCTTGACCTGCTCTACTCTCTACCTCACCAGCATCACAAGATCGATCACTCAGACAGCTTGCTTCATAGCTTGATCAGTTCCATTTTACCCCCCAAACCACTCGCTTCATCACAGCGCCTCCTGCTCTAACATACAATCCTCTAGTTGCCAACCCGTCGTTCACCTTTGGCCCCTGAACTCGAACCATCTGATCGCCAAAGCCTTCGGTTCGGACCACAATTTGACGACAAGGTTTGTCCACCTCGTTTTGCCCAAGTCACTGCTGAGTCTGCCCATCTCCCTACCTCACCTCCGCGAAACCCCTCCACAAACCGCTCCCAACCTGCAACCTTCCAAATCAGCAGTCAGTACTTCCAAGAAGGTTTGTCGCGGCTCTATTGCCAGCACCTTTCAAGCACATCGCAGTCTCTACTATTCAGAATCCCTTACCTACTCTCGCCGCAATTTCCTTGATTGTACGGCTCTCTGTGATTTCTTTCATTCACTGCCTGTTGATCTTTCCGTCCACAACCGCCCGTCAGATCTCGACGATTAGAGAGACTTTCAAAGCCAGTACCCCCATCAGTCTTCGTCAATAGTACTAACTGCTTCGTGTGCAGCTTTGACAGCATCCTCATCGATACACCCAAGGTACGTGTTCAGCAAGCTCGATGCCATCTGCTTTGTATCACAGCTGTGTTCAGTTTCTGGGCACTTATGATGTGGCTATATGTCAGCATTTCCACGGAGAACCATCAACTTGAGGCCAGCAGTGCTTCTCTGCCAGATATATTGTCTACTTGTTCCCCATGAGGTTTGTGAGGGAAGCGCGTCTAATCGCGTTTCCCTGCTCTTGTGAAGTTGTCTAAGAGCGCCGCCGCCTTTGGAAACACCCACATAATGAACACTTCACTTTACAGATGGTCGACTAGTCAACCGTTTTTGTCACAGTCTTGGTATCTCGCAATCTTCAAAGGGTATCAGCGCTGACTGTCTGCTCTATAGAGACCCATCATGTCTTACCACAATTCTGCCACGATGGCTTCCGACAGCAACAACCAGGGACCGCGTCCCGGCATGCCCTCTGCTTACATGGCTGCCAATGGAGCTCCTCACGATGTTGCTGCTCGTAGCATTCACTACCCAGCCGCCCATCACGACGGACTTGGAGGTCTTGTCAGTCAATTCGGCACTCTCGGCCTGGCTCATAATAACCTTCCTCAGGGCGCTGCTCCAGTTGCCATGCCCCCCACCGGCTTCATTCCTGCTGATACCTCGGTCTTGTATAACCCTGCCTATGGAACTGTCCCTGCTTCTTTCAACATGGGAATGCAGACCGCTGATCCCGTCTACGGCGGCGGCGTCTCTGCTGGTCACTACATCCACCAGGGTGGAGTTCCCAGTGGCTACGGCCCCTACATGGTCCCCTACACTCCTGGTCGAGCCACCTCCTACGGTGATCGCATTGATCGTGGTCTTCGAGATGTGCCCGGACTTGACAACCGCCGAGGATCCTACTCTACCACTGCTACCGAGTCCACTCCTGGTACTCCCTTCTTTGGTGGAATGTCTGACCGACACAATGCTCCTCGCGTCCTCTCTGCTGACCGCTCCAGCTACACTACTCCCTCTCCTCAGCAGCTTGCTGTCTCGGGAATGATTGGTCCAGTTACCACCAAAGTCAAGAAGATCGCTGAGGCTGAGCTTCGTGCCCTCGTCGAGCAGGATCCCCAGATTCCTGCCGCTGTTCCTGCCGTCTTCACTACTCCCGAGCAGCGCAAGACTCTCGACCAGTGCCTCGAGAACCGAATTGAGGGCAACAAGAATGTCTACCTCCGCGGTCTGCACCCTACCACTGATGATGAGCTGCTCCTGAAGTATGCTTCTCGTTTCGGTGAGGTTGAGCAGAGCAAGGCCATCATTGATACCGCCACTGGCGCTTGCAAGGGGTGAGTCCTCCCGCCCCCCTCTAATTCTCCCATCAGTGCGATTTCATGGCTAATACCCGTTGCAGTTTTGGCTTTGCCAAGTTC